>OZ024728.1:15287749-15887749 GCA_964016875.1 Fallopia convolvulus
AGTGGTCGTTGACCCTGGCTGGCTCGTTAACGAAGACATTGGTGCCCAGAATTTCTGTATCGAGGTCATCCTCCTCGATGTCGAGCTCCTCTGTACCTCCCTCGGTAGCTGCCTCTTCAGTCTCATCTTCATCATCTTCATCCATCTCGTTTCCCTCTCTCTCAAACCGTGACTCACACGGCCTAAGCGTAAGCTCATCTTGCGGCTTGGGCTCCAACGGGAATGCATGCCCCGTCCATGCCTCGTACCAATTCGGTACATAAAGAAGCTCCAACTTGTCTGGGGTGGGTGCAAGATCTCGGCCTTGAACTTTTGTAGTGTAACCACCTTCGGTTTGAGTGAAAATACTGGAACTAAACCAATAGCTCTTGTTGAGAAGCTGAGCATGGGCCGGAGTGTAGCGGGTGAGATCAACTCCAAGATTGGTCTCCAAGAGACTAACTAGGTTTCCGCACCATACCTTCTTCGACTTGATCGACTTCTCCACATAATATAGCCATCCGTACCCCAAGTTCAATGGGGCGGGCTCCTAAAAAAGAATAGTGCGGAGGCATGCAACTTCTGTCCTCGTCGGCCTATTCAGCTCTCTCTTATGCCAGAATGTAGCGGCTAGGACTCGGAGAATGATCTTAAATATGGGGTTGATGATGCTTGCCCCGGATAATGCCGCATTGGAAGGCTCTACCTCCCTGGTGATGTAGCTCCACGTCCTTGTCACCTTGTAGTTCTTAAGGCTGTAATCTCAAGAAGGATTTGGGAGCTCCAGAATAGCATTGAACTCCGCCAAAGTATACTCACGGTTCACATTACCGAGCCTGAACCGAATGCGTCCCGCCGAAGTCTTCGTTGGGAAGCTCGTCTCAAGAGTGGCTAGAAACTCGGATGTGAGAGCCGAAAAGTGTGGTAAATTCTCCTTCTTCAATAAGTGAGGCACACCGAGAATGGCGAAGGCCTCCTTGACATCATCGTAGATCCGCATTTGCTTTGCACTTGACCTCGAGAACCACCTAGTGTTGTGGTCCTTGTCTAGTATGGCATTGTAGCGGTCCGCTTGTCCTTGAGTGCCCAGGATCACATTGTCCATGCGGGGTGGAGATGGGGACCTCTGATTCCTCCTCTTCTATTGGGCTCGGGTAGCGGCTCGGCTAGAACTTGACATGTGGACCTACAAAAATACGACTTGTCCAAGATAAGATCCACTCAATTAGATAGACAAGAGACCCCATACTTGGTCTCGGAATAGCTCTTGGAATGCCTCGTTAACTGCCCAATTGGGGTCGGTAATGAGTTTGGACTGGTTTTTAAGCTTTGATGATACGCAGGGTCGTTAACGAACCTGGGTGGGTCGTCAACGAGCCTGTACAAGAACCAGTCGAAAATTTTCGAGTGTAAAAGATTAAAATTTAGCCATGAATCAAGCATGCATCCCTCATAATCCTATGTAAGACACTCAATCGGATATATGCTCCCCATACTTACTCAATTACCCATCCCGAACATGCAAATAGTTGCCCAAGAAACTCATGGTGAAGATTAAAACAATTCTAAAACAAGGTAGTTCATGCTTTTCTAAATCAAATTGCAATGGAGAATCCAAGCAAGAACAAACCCATAAAAATCAAAATCAACCACCAATATATTAACAACAAACTTATTGAGCAACAAACATGCCATTCGTTCCTCTATGAACAAGATATGAAATTTCGACCCTATAAAACAGGAATCATGCAATAGAGAGTTAGGGTTTAGAAATCATACCGGTAGATTGTGAAATTGAAGAACAAAGATCGAAAATTGGGGTGGTTAACGAGCTCGGATCTCGTCGGTAACGAAAAATCAAGGGTGGCGGGCGTCGTTAACTGGGTAGGTCTCCGAAGTTCGGTGGCGGTGAAAATTCCGATCGGTGGTGAAGAAAAACCGGTAGGATTTTTGGAAGTTTGAACTTGAGATTGAGAGATTGAGAGAATTTTTTTTGGAGGTTTTAGAAGGGTTATATAGGAGAGGGTAGGGGTAGGGGAAGAGGTGAAAGGAGGCGGCACATGGGTAGATAAAAGATAGATTAGGGTTTAAAAAAACTTACCTGCCCGTTTTCCCGAGTCGGGTCGCCAAACCGGGTCGTTAACGACCTTTGGTGGGTCGTTAACGTGCTGCCGTAGCCTTTCTTGAGTGATTTACGAGCCCAACTCCTACATCTTGTTAGCTTTAAATCTATTCTATATATCTTTCTACTTCTAAACTACTCACTAAAAATTCAAAAGAAAACTAGGAAAAGAAAAAGAGAAAAAAGAAGAAAAACTAAACTATACTAAAAGCGGGTTGCCTCCCGTAAGCGCTATTTTTAACGTCGTCAGCCCGACGTACGTACCTTGGCTCAAGGTGGCTCGTTTGCAGCTATGTTAGGGTCTTGAGGTACCCTATACTTAGCTTTGTAGACATTATTGTCTTGAGTTACTAAATTTGGTCATTTATCTTCTATCAATATGCTCGGTATTCCTACATAAGGGTTAGTGAAATCCGAAAACCAAGGTGGTCTGGACTCCTTTATAGCATATACAGTGGGGCACAGTGTAGGAACAAAGTATGAAGAAGAATCATAACCAGCATTAGCGAATTCATGGTTAGAGTACTCACCTGGATTATAGCCCTGCGTGTGGGGCTCGATGATGAGCCAAGGAGGTTCTGTAGGGACTTGTGTGAGATTCTCTTCCATTTTGGTAGTTGGAGGAGGTTTGGTAGGATCAGCTATGTCGAGTTCAGGCTGAGTCAACTCGATCTGTGCAGCCGCAGTTGGGTCATTAGCGTTTTGGTCCAAGTTGAATTCCACGCGTTCTTCTCCAATATCAAAAGTGAGAAGTACTTTCCGCACATCGACCCTAGCACCTGCTGTAGCTAGGAATGGCCTGCCTAGGATAATAGGGACGTGGGGGTCCTCAGGCATATCGAGGACGATGAAATCATTCGGTATAAAGAATTTCCCGACTTGGATGGGATAATCGTCCACGACTCCTGTAGCTTTTACGCATGATCCGTCTGCCATGTAGAGGTTCATATATAAAGGCTCCAGTGGTCCCATGTTGGCTTTTGACCAGATTGAGAGAGGAAGTAAACTAGCACTGGCTCCCAGATCAGATAAAGCTTTGAATTTGTGGTCGCCTATGCCAATTGTTATGGCAAATCTCCCTGGGTCTCCTAGATTTTCTGGTAGAGCAATAGATTGGACTTCGTCTTGCAGCTCAGTGATGGATCTTTTCCTGCTAAGAATATCTTTCAAAAATTTCGTGTAAGCCGGCATTTCGCTTAAGGCCTCAACGAATGGGATGGAAATATTAATGCCCTGGAGAATCTTTACGAAACGCTGGAACTTACTCTCAGTAGAGTCCTTGATTTCTTAATAGGAAAAGGAAGAGATTTCACCATTCTCGGAACCAAGTCAGGCTCGAGAGGTGATGCTACCGGGTCGACACAAGGGTCGTTAGGTACCCTCGGTGGGTCGTTATCGACCCTGATGGGGTCGTTAACTACCCTGGAATGGAGAGGAGGGCTCAGATTAGAAAACTTACCTGTACTAGGGTAGTTGGTGACCCTGGGAGCCTCGTCACCATGGTGTGCCCTTTCGATACTCGCTCTCACTGGCTCGTTACCGAGCTGCACCGTGGCGTCCTCTTCAGTCTTGTCCTTAGCTTGGACACGCTCCGGTAGTGTCTTTTCGCTCCTAAGGTGTACTGCCGCTATTTGTCCCTTAGAGTTCTCCTCGAGACGGCCCGGGAGTTGCCCCTGTGGTCTTGGAATCTATACATCAAGGTTCCCTAGTTGAGAATCGACATTTTTCTTCCACACATCGAACTCTCCCCATCGTTTGTTTTGATTGTTAAGGTTGGCTTGAACTTCGTTAACCTTGTTATTCACTCAGTTAATGCCTTCCTGTAACCCTTGTACCCATGATGGTGGCTCCTGATAGCCTGGAGGTCGATATGGTACAGATCGTCTATCCGGTGGAGGCACTGCATAGTTAGCATTCGGATTTTGATTGCCCCACGTTGGATAATTATTCGACATATCAAAATTACTAGGCTAGTTTCTGTATGGGCCTCTCATATAGTTCACTTCGGCATATGTCTCATCGGCTCTTACCTGTTCTATGTTAGTGCAAGCAGAAGTACTATAGGTAGAAGAGCCACATTCTTGACAGGATTGAGAGGATTTCAGAAAACTTACTTGCTTCTTCAGGCGGTTGACCTCGTCTTGTAGAAATTGATTTTTGACATCTGGGTCAACATCGTCCTTGTTAGGCATGTAGAGACGCTTCTGGGGCTGGGGAGTTTGTTGGGCACCATACATGGCATCATAGTTAGACAGCTTGTCCAACAATTCCCATGCAACCATAGGTTCCATCTCTATAAAACCGCACGATGTATGCGTGTTGATGCGGTTCTTCGTCTCTACATTGATACCCTAGAAAAAGATTTCTTGGAGCACATATAAAGGTTGCCCATGAGTGGGACATTGTCTAAGCATGTCTTTAAATCTTTCCCATGTTTCAACGAAAGTCTCGTTAGGCAGCTGGTGATAGGAGGTGATACGCTTTCTCAACTCCGTTGTCTTGGCGAGAGGGAAAAATTTTGTAAGAAATTAATCATACAAAGTTTTCCAAGTCCTGATAGACTTAGAAGGTAAGCTCTCCAACCAGCTCAGGGCCTTTCCAGTAAGAGACCACCTAAAGCTTTTAACAAAACATATTCAAGTGAGACACCTTCAGCAGGTATGGTGTCACATAAATCAAGAAAATTCCTATTATGTTCCATAGGGCACTCAGAAGGTTTCCCTTCAAACTGAGCTCGTGTGATCAAGGATATAAACTGAGACTTAATCTCAAAAGGTTTCTCTATCTCCGGAAGCACAATTGGAGACTCTGGCACCCTCAGTTCCGGATGCATGTATTCTTTGGCATTCCTTGGATAGGCATTCAGCTCTTCTTGTAGACGAGCATTGTTGACTCGTTGACGCTCAGCCTCGGCAGCAACGGCTTCTTTCTCGATTTTTAACGCCTCCATCTGCCTCTGTAGTTCGGCCATCTGACGAGTCAACTCCTGGGTGTAGCCATAGCTCAGTTCTCTCGGCGTCTACGGTGCAGGGAACGTTCAGGTTCTGAATAGTAACCGGCGTTGTCAAATTTGAGCCTTCGACGTCAAGCTGGCATACGCTGAGAAAACAGAAAAAGAAAACAGAAATTAAAAACAAAAACGGGGTCGGGCTATTCCTAGACCAACAGATAAACAAACAAACACTTTTTCTTCCCCGGCAACGGCGCCAATTTGTTGGTAGGGTTTTATTGACAACAAATAAATTTATAGTCAAGACCCCGCTGAGTATAGGGGAGTCAGGATCGTTCCACGGGAAGCACGGCTGTTTGTTTATCAAACTACTAAGAAAAATACTAAAACAAAGCAAAATAACACAAACACCTACGACCAACCTCGTTAACGACTTTGTCAAGGTCGTTAACGAACCTGGGTAAACTACGAAAACACACTAACGACCTAAGAACAGGTTCGGTACCGAGGCAGCGAACTCAGTAACGAATATAATCGAAGAAATTCAAATAAAAACAAAAATTTAGGACAAGGATCACCACAACATAGCCATGCATATAAACTCGTAAGAAGATAAAGATCATGCCTTTAAATAGATAAATTCATCAACTTTCGCTGATTAGCAAGCAAATCAATCTATTCTCATAAACCAATTCACTCAATCACTTGTTTTGGATCCAAAGCTCGAAACTTTCGCAATCGAACAATATCAACCTTCAAGTTACTAACTTTCTCTTTCAATCAAGTTAAGAACTTAAATTACCTCGATTCTCATCTAGGCATAAACACAACAAGCAATCTTAAAATAGATAAAAGGCTTTCAACACAATCTACTTACTCATAAAACCATGCATAACTATGCCGGGTTTAACCCCGACCCTAGATAGGAAAACTACTCAGTACTCATAATTATAAAGCAAACAACTTCAATGAGAGAAAACATTGAAAACAAAACAACTACTTCAAATTAATAAGAAATAGTGTCTTACAGAATTCAGAAGAAACCGAAAAAAACAAGAATACCGAACAGAAAACACGTCTAACGACCTTAGCTTCACTCTCGTTAGCCTCGGATCGACTTCTCTCTCTCCGACTCGTCCTCTCTCAGCTCCTCCTTGAACACACGTCTGAACACCCCTTGAATTCGTCCCCCCTTAAGCTAGAAAAGAAGGGTATTTATACTAATAAAGCTATCTAATAAAAAGGCTAGAAGATAAAAACTTTCCTAAAAGATAGAAATTAACTCTAATAAGATAGAAATAAAATCTAGAAAGATAACAAGACCTAAAATATAAAATATAATAACCCTAAAAACTCATTAAAAACCCTACCGACACGGAATAAATTTCCGCATAGGGTCGGTAAACATCTCAACGAACTCTCGAAAAAATTTATCTCTAAGCCTCGTTAACGACCCTTCACAGCCTCGTTAACGACCCTTCACAGCCTCGTTAACGAGCCTGGATTTGGCTTTCTTCAACACTTCAACTCTAAAAATCTTGACTTCGACTTCTTTATCCTCGTATTCTTTCGTCTTCCACCATAGCACTCCATTCAGCTCCAAAAAGCACCATTTCCTGGCTAAAACCTACAAAAAGACACAAAATAGAGTAGCTTCCATACTTTTCACAAAATATGCAAACTCATCCAAAAACACACAAAACTAACCCTAGAACTACCAAAACTAAGCCTAACAAACTAAGAAAATATACTAAAAACTATACCAAAAACATGAATATTATCTATCTACACACACATGTATCACACATATCATCTATGAACAATTGTATAATGTATGATTGGAGGTAAAGTGTACAAGGTGAATTATTCACCTTCTTCACCTCCTTATTTCCATGCATAAATCATGGAGATTTACCAAAGTTTTACCCCACTTTTGGCCTATAAATATGGCCATCATGCATTGTAAAACTTGCACCAAAGTAGAGTAAGAAATACACTCTCTAAAGTTATTACTCTCCATCCCTCTCTTCTAATGATCTAAAAGTTCTTCTAAAGTTTGTTTAAGTGTTCTTTCCAAGAGTTAAAGTGGTTTTGCTTTTATAATCTTTTCATAACATAAACAAAATAGTTGGACAATTTTGATAAATAGTCTATAACTAGCGAGACTCGGTCGTATCATGCACGACTATGACTTAAGAATCTTTTTTATGTAGGAACCGTACACATCGATCGAATTTTACATAAACTTATTCGATAAAATAAAATATTTTCCTAAATAAACTTTCAAGCAAGAATTATTATAATATGTGGAGAATGTAAAAAAATATTTATTTATTTATTTATTTATAATAGCATAGGTGATCTAATTTGTTAATTAAATGATATTATTATAATATATGTAAGTAATAGTAATAAATGAATTAATAAATATCTATCTATTACTAATAACTAAAGCCGAAATAATTTCTGCCGCCACATTGCACCACATCACCCCTTTATTAAAATAATAGTTTTTATAGTTAATTATGCAAAAAAGTTATCTCCAAGTAAACATATAGATAAAATAATATCCGTAAAAGTTTATCATCAAATAAACATTAAGATAAAATAATATTAGTATATTTTACCAATATAGATAAAAAAGGACATTATATTTATCATATTTGTAAAAGATAAATTAAAAGTATAAGAAAAATATGTACACGTGGTCACATATATATCTTTGAAATAAAAATAGCCATATAAATGATAATATCTTTGAAATATCTATCTATCTATCTATATTAACAACCACTAGAACAATTCTGGCCTCACCTTATATTTAAAAAGTTATTTTGTATTCTTATTATTTATAATTTTTACTTTTAAATTTTCAAAAAATCTATCTAATTTTTTATAAAAAAAACTAATGTTCTAATATATTTAATAAAAAAATTAAAAGAATGGAAAAATAAAACATAAGATTTTTTTGATATATAATGATAGATTGTTATTAGAGTTGTCAAAAGCTAACCCGACCCGAAAAACCGACCCGATCCGCCCGAAAATTTTAGGGTCAAGACCCGAAATTTTGAACCCGAAACCCAAAATAAACCGAACCCGATAGAACCGAAACCCGTTGGGTTCAAACCCGAAACTCGTTGGGTTGACCCTATTTGTTATATTTTTTGAATATATATAATATATTTTGAAAATTATATTATATTTTATTAGTAAAATATATAAAAATAATAGATTATGATTAAATATCATTTTTTAAATAAAATAATACGATTTTCTTGACCCGTTGGACCGACCCGACCCGCCCAAAAACCCGAAATGACCCGACCCGATTTGACCGGTGACCCGTTACGACCCGAACCCGACACAACCCGAACCCGAAATAATCGGACCCGAACCCGACCTGACCGACCCGTTTGACATCTCTAATTGTTATCATATTAAGTTAGAAAAATATTTATACTGTTATTTTTTTCTATGTAAAACTAACATTACACTATATTTTATATTTGGAAAAAATTAATTTGAATTTTAAATAAAAATAAAATAAATTATTTCATATTTATCCTTTTATCTATTTATGTAAAAGATTTATCTTAAATCAAATTTAGATAAAAAAAATTTAGAAATTTTAAATATGTATAAATTACTTGCCTAAATTAAATTTAGATAAAAAAAATTATATTATCTTTTCCTTAATTTTCTTTTTGGATTATTTATGTTAATATAAAAGACTTTTTATGTTTAAGAAAATTTTATATTCATTCATATTTTTTAATCTTTTCTTATTAATTATATTTTTAACTTTTTATTGAAAAGATTTTTAAAGAATTGAATTTGATTAAAAATATTATAAGAATTTACATTATTTTTGGCATTTAATTTATTTTTGTAAAACATTTATAAAATTTAATGATCCTAATTAAAATAATTTTTATTTATACATTTTCATAAATAAATTATCATTAAGCTATCAAACTTATATTGGACTCACCTTAACAACCTCACATTATATTGGCTCACCTTAATGATATTTCCAATAAATACATTATTTTTATTTTTTATATTAAATTAAAATACTATTCATTAAATAAATGTATAACTATATGTTAAAGCTATACCTTTTCGAACCACCAGAACGATTCTTGCACCACCTTGTATTTATAAAATTATTTTTATTTCTAATATTTTAATTCTTTCTATTAAATTCTTTTTTAAATATTTAAATCTATCTTTAAAATCACACAAATATTATTTAGTATAATAATATCTTTTGAAAATATCCTTATACAAATATTTAAAATTAAAGATAACAAATTTAAAATATTTTAAAATAAGTATAAATATCTTTTATATTTTAATACGATATCTTTTCATGAATTTATTTATAGATATTATATTTTTCTTTTATAATAAAAAGTTAATGATAAATTCTTATAATGTTTAAAAATAATAAAAATAAAGTAATATAATATGTATTGAATATATTAAAATATTTGATGATCTCATATTAAGGTACATAGAAACTAGAAAGTAATAAAAAAATATAAAAATGTAATATTTAATCTTATATAATCTTTACTTTATCGAGCCACAAAATGAGTTTGGCCCCACCTTAAATCAAAATAATTTTTTTAAATTATTTTCTATAAATAAATTATATTATCTTTATATTTTATATTTTATTATATCTTATTAATTTAATTATTATTTTATTGAAATCTTATCTCTTCTATATTCTGTTATATTAATCTTTTTTATTCATATTTTATCTTTTTTAAATTAAATATATATGAAATATCATCAATGAAAAAGAAAAATCTATATTATTTAACCTTAATAATTTTTTTTATTCTCAAGATTAAACTTAATAACTTATGTTTATTTTCTTTGATTTGATTCCAAAATTTTTTTTTACATTATACAAACAATAAATTACTTAAATTAAATTATGCATTATCTTTTTATCTAATATCTATAAAAATATCGAACCATAGTCGTGCATGGCTCGACGGGTACAACTAGTACAATAACTAAAGTCGAACACTTCTATCCTACGTGTCGTCGTCTTAACTATGCCACATAGGCGTTTTCATTTTTTCATTTACCTCTTTGCCCTTTGTTAATTTAAGTATTTACAATTCTTATATAATAATAATATTTCTTATATTACTAATATACAATTAT
This sequence comes from Fallopia convolvulus, assembly GCA_964016875.1. Lineage (NCBI taxonomy): Eukaryota > Viridiplantae > Streptophyta > Magnoliopsida > Caryophyllales > Polygonaceae > Fallopia > Fallopia convolvulus. Next base: position 15,297,988 of record OZ024728.1, read on the forward strand.
ATTTAGACATCTTAAATTTTGGCAAGTTGATTTAAGAGACTAATCCATTATGGAAACTTTTTATTTAATATATAATGGTACTAAATTACTAATATTATTAATATACAGTTATATTTAGAGATCTTAAAATTTGGTAAGTGATAGAAACCTAATTTTTATTATAATTATTTTTAAAAATTAAAAACCAATATTACGATTTTTTTTAAATATTAGGAACATAATTATTATATTTCAATTATTTTTAAATGATTATTAATATTTCATTTATAATATTAAATCATATAATATTAGTTCATTACTATATAGTATAAACTAAAGCGAATGTTAAAATAATATTTAAAACGGTTCCAGATTGAATTACATCGCCCATATTTTTTAAATCAATTTTCATTTTTTGAAAATTAATTGGATTATTTCATATTATTTTTAATACATTAGTTTTATTTTTGAATAGGATAGTTTATAAGATAAGACACGTATCGTTTCTTAAAAACTCCTTACTTATATCAATAATTATTTTTAGAAATGATAACTTTTTTTAATAAGATACGTATAGTTTTTTTAATATCAATTTAATCAAATTTACAAATAAATAATACAATAATTTTATAAATCCGTGCAGGGCACGAGAGTATAATAGATATGGAATGCTTATTAATAATATTGTAATGATTTTTTTTAGGGATATTCCTCTTGGTACCCTTTAGTTTTAGACTTTTCCTCTTGGTGCCCTAAAAAAATTCAATTTCCTTTTGATACCCTTGTACACTTATTTTAGTTCCATCCGTAACCTTTCTTCTTTTAAACCCATAACCTCGTTAAACAATGTACTTTTACATGAAAAAATAAAATAAAAGAAAATTAATTTCAATTAAAAGAAATATGGAACCTCCTCCCTCATCACTCATGACTCACCTAGTCACCTGTAAACTCCTTGGCCGTCGTGACCTTCCTTCAGGTATGGTGCTCCGGATTGGATCCGCTAGTGTGTTTCCTCCATTGAAGAGGTTGCAGGTGATGTTAAGTCCGGCTCCGGGTTTCCTCCATTCAAGAGGTTGTAGGTGATGTTGTGACGACGATTGTTGGCAAGGTCGACACAATTAACACCGACGGGCGTCGAGGGGATGATGTTGGCACAGAGGACGAGTGTACCAAAAGGTTTTACACAATTTTGCATCTATGCTTCCACATCTTGTTGAGCGTGGTTTGTACAATTTGTCATTTCTAACCTATATCTAGATCTACTCCTTTTAAAATGAGGGGCTGATAAGAAAATTAGGTTTGAATTTCAGAAGTACCCATAAATTGTTAGATTTACCATAAGAAAATTAAAAACAAATTGCTTTTTGTTTAAGTGCTAGCTTCAACCTTGAATTTTTTCCTCTAGCAAAGAAGCAATTTCATTCTTCAACTGAGAAGTAGGTTTCAGAGACTTTTTTTTTTGTTTAAATTGAATTATTTTACTTTATTTTTCAGACAAAAGTTCATAGAATTTAATAGTGTTAATGGTTTATAGGAAGAAAGGGTACAAATTGGAATATGGTAAGAGTACAAGGGTACCAAAAGGAAATTGAATTTTTTAGGACACAAGAGGAAAGGTCTAAAACTAAAGGATACCAAAAGGAAATTCCCTTTTTTTAATATGGTAACTTGGTAAGTAATAATGATAAATGCGATACTATTATTATAATATCTAAGGAATGTAAATTCTAAAGAAAATTAAGAATAAAGAGGTAAATGAATAATTAAATATGTCTATGTGGCATAGTTAGATAGACGACACATAAGAGAGAAGAATTCGACTTTAGTACTAGTATATTGAGATTGATGATTGATATATAATATTGTAAAAAATAAATATTTTTAGGCCACATAGTTAATTATTGAAAAGATTAAAAAATTATATATAATATTGTAAAAAAGATAAAAATGATATGATATTAAAATTTATACTGATAAAAACAAAATCATAGAGATATTACGTGTGGATAACTTCATACTTGTCATTGTCATTGAAAAAAATAACGATACATATTAAAGATGATGATGTACAATTATGTAATATTTAAATTTTGACCATAAAAAGAAGTAGATCATTGTATATTAGAGATATTATGTATGGATAGTTTCATACTTGCCATTGAAAAAAAATAACGATACTTATTAAAGATAATGATAAACAATTATATAATATTTAAATTTTATCCATAAAAAAGTAGTAGTAATATTATTTATATTATAAATTTTTAAGGATTCTAAATACTAAAAAGAAGAAAGGGTAAAGAAATAAATTTAAAAATTAAGATGCTTATGTAGCATAGTTAGATGAGTGACAAATAGGATAGAGAGATTTGAGTTTAGTAAGAGTATATAAATAAGGCGATTTTGCAAAAATACACCAACTAAAAGTGTTTATTGCAAAAATGACCATGTTATACTTAAATAGCATTTGAATACCCACGTGGGCATCTTTGCTATAAAATGAACATTAATAAATCTTTTTTAAAATAAATAAAAATTCTTTTTTTGATTTACGAGTTTTAAAAGAAATATGAAAATTCTATCCTGTCTTTCTATATATTGCATCCTGTCATTATGTATGCTTTATCCTGTCGCCGGAAATTTTTTTACTGGGAGTAACCGCCGAGCAGGGGGCACCGGGGCGGGGCGGGGCAGTGGGCCGAGGGGCATCGGGGCGGGCTGCGCAATGCACTGGAGGCTTCGGATTCAAGTTGCGAATTTCGGTTTTGGATTTTAGGGTTTAGGGTTCGCTCCCCTGCGCTCGACTTTCGCTTTCTCTCGCCCCGCTGTGCTTAACCCCGACGACCGCCCGTCGCCCTGCGCTCCCCCCACCTTGTCCGAACCAGACACCCACCCCCCCTCACCCCCTCACCTCGCTCACCCCTGTTCGCACTCCCCTGCGCTCGCCTCAACGCTCGGACTCTGAAACCCTAACAACGCCAAATCCGAGTCCGGCTCCCCCAGGCGGCAGATCCGGCGACCCCCTCCCTCCCCCACAAGCCCGGCGGCCACTGCACCACCGTAAGACCGGCGTCCTGCCCCAGTGTGCCGCTCGGCCCCTTGACGCCCCTGCGCAAGCTGTACAGTGAGTAGGAGCGGACGTCCCAGATCGTCATCCCTCGACTGCAACAACTCGATGAGGATCTTGAGCGGGCCGACGGGGGGCCAAGACGACGACCAGATCGTAGAGAGCGAGCGCAACGAGGAGAGTCCAGGTCGTCCATTCCGGCAATTGAGTGAACCAGGCGGCGGTCACAATCCCTAGAACGAAGGTGTAGGCCTGCGTGAGGACGATCGGGACGCCGGCGCCGGCGAATACGGAAATCTTGGATTTGAGTTTGTAATGGGGGATGCGTAGATCTGAAAAAGAAAGAAGGATTCAATTTTCGTATTAAACAAAATTAAACATAAATATTTAATTTAACTTTTTCTTTAATTCAAAAAAAAAATTGCATTTGGGGGATGAGTGGGTATTTTTGCAATAAAAATGGGTACCCACTTAATTAATTTTGGTAAAGTTGCAATTTTGAAAAAAGGTATACCTTTTTCGCAATTTTGACTTTTTTTTGGTATATTTACTACTAATTTGTCTATAAATAAAGGGTAAAATTATGCGCTATAGCCTCGATCTTCTTCCTCAAACAACCTGCAAGCTTTTTTTAACAAGCTTCCATGGCAGATTCTAAAATTTTCACGCGGTGATTGCGACATCAAACAAATCCACCTTTGTCAGCGCAATCTACTGTCATCGACATCGAAAATACAGACTTTTTTATCATCAATATCGGAATCGGGTAAGGATCTATCGACCGAAACTGTCAACAATATTTTTGCGAGATTCGATTCAAATTTGTTAACAAGTGGTCTACGTTTTACTTGATTTGTCATCACCACCTTCTTTTACGCAAGAAAACACTAAAAATCTAGAATTTTACATTACTTTTGGATTTGACAAAAGTTGATGACAAACTGTCCAAGTTGATGATAGTTGATGTCTAATGATTTGATTTCACGAAACCATATGATGAAAGTTGTTGATATCTGATTTAAGTTTAAAAACCGAGTTGATGAAAGTTGAAAAAATGTGTTGATGACAATCATCGAAACTCTTTATCATCAAAATTGTTTTGAAACATTCTGGCAATTTTGATGACGGTTGATGATACAACTATTACATAGTATTGTCATCATTTAATGAATGTTGAAAAAACAATTGATGACAACCGATGATATTTGGTTTAGGTTGAAAAAAAGAGTTGAAGACAATCTATAAGATAATATTCTGTCATCACATCATTAGAGTATAGATGGAGGCATGGAGCAATTTGTGTTGATGACATATTTTGTCAACTCAAATCTAGCTAAAATTGTTTTGTTATGAAAGTAATATTCTATTATCAAAAAAATTTGACATCTTTTTGACAATTTTGATTAAAGTTTAAGACATTTTTATTACAATATATTTTATTGTGAAAATATTGGTTTTTTTAAATGATAACAGACTAACAATTTTGTCATATAAGAGTCGAAGTTCATCAACTTAACTCGAATTTCATTGTTTGTCATCGTATAAAAAATATTGTCATCAACTATAAACAAACACACTAAAAATTAATCTACCCTAATACATTATAAAGCCGAACCCAAGTCTGTTGTAAAATTTGCGCCACGTGGCATTTTTGAATAAATTAACGTGAAATTATATTTTAATAAATTTTGTAACAACTTATAATATTCTTGCTATATATACTAAATAGATAACATGTTTATATAATTTTTTATGTGTATAATTTTCTATCTATATATTATGTATTAGTTTAGTACAATAGATAGCATTTTTATATAAATTCCTATGAGATGATATTTTTCATATTAATTTAATAAATTTATCTCTTAATAAGATTTAGGGTCTTAATATATATTTTTTATCTTTTAACAAGGCTTGAGCTCCAAGTATAAAATTTATATCTATATAATGATATAATTTTAAATAATAAATTTTGTTATGTTGATATATTTTTATTTTGAGAAAAAGATATAATTTTATGTTGATGACTAAGATTATATGTAAATCTCAAAAAATAAATAAAAATTCGAATTTTAATTTTAATTAATAAAATTAGTTTTTCTTTATCTTTTTATGCATTTATATTAAAGATTTTTTCTTAAATCAAAGTTTGATAAAAAAAAAGTCGAAAAATTTACAAATCTTGATAAATACTTGCTTAAATTGAATTTTGATAAAAATTTACATTGCATTTTCTTAATTTCCTTTTTATTTTATTTATGTAAATATATAATATTTTTTTATCTAGCCCGACCTTGCACTATTTTTTTTTATCTCTATGTTTTTTTGTAATTTAATATGGATGATAGGTTGATTAATACATTGAAAATAACTTTATAAATGGATTGAATTTTGCAAAATAATACATAGATAATTTTATCTATATTTTATCTCTTAAATCAAGGACAATGTTCTCTTCTATACTATTCTTTATATTGTATTTTTCATATTTACAAACATTCTTATTATTATAGAGTAAAAGATAAGAACCCTAATATATAATTTTAATAAATTAACATTAAAAAAATATTTTAATAAATTATATTATGCTTTGTAGAAAACCGATCCTAATTATTATTATCTTTATAAAAAAAATCAAGTATTTTATACATATTAGTGTCTAAAAAAATAAGAAAATATTTTAAAAAAATATTCAATAAAATGTATAATCAATATTTTAATAATTTCAATCTAAATTTGGACAAGATCTCCATAAATAATGAAAAAATATTAAATTATTATCTTTATAAAAAAATCAAGTATTTTATACATATTAGTGTCTAAAAAAATAAGAAAATATTTTTAAAAAATATTCAATAAAATGTATAATCAATATTTTAATAATTTCAATCTAAATTTGGACAAGATCTCCATAAATAATGAAAAAATATTAAAAAATATATTCAATTAAAATATGGAGTATAATCTAAACAAAATAATTTGTCTATTGCATAATTTATTATGATATTATATAAATATATTTATTATTTTAAATTAATATCGTACAATTGTATAGTTTTTTAGTAAAATTATCCCGTGAATATCAAAGGACTTCAACTAGTTTACCATCATTTTGGAGAATGACATTGAGGCCTTCTCCTTCTATCACTTTTTTCAACAATTTTTTATTTTCATTTTTTTCTATTTTCACTCTTTCCTCAATTTTCTTCCAAGGTCAATAAAAATATCCCACGTTCTTTGAAGAACCGCCGAACAGTTTTCTCCTCTTTTAATTCGTCTCCTTCCTCTTCCTTCCCAGATTTATCTTTCTTTCACCTAATTCTTCCCTCTTTTAATTTGGTCTTCCTTTCTTCATTCTTTCAAGCAAAGAAGCAAGTTCTTACCACAAATCCAAGAAGGTTGATTGTTGTATCCCTAAATTGTTGTGCTCACAGGTTGAACTCGAGAAGTTTGAGGATGAAGAGAAGAAGATTCGTAGACATTTTCAAACCATTGGGTACACTAAAATTTATTTTTATTCTTTAGTAGTTTTATTCTTCTGCAAATTTGACCTATAATTCATCTTTCCATTTTCTAGGTTAAAAGACTTCTACAAAACTCGAGCTGATGGGACTAAAGCTTTGATGGGGACCAATGCATCCACCCCGTGTAACACACCACGACTTTACGTCGGGGCGCTACTCGGTAGTAGACTTCACCATGTACTACTTAGGCTAGCATGACAATAAGTTCATTCGGATTTTGCAATTCGGGCACGACGAGAAACATAAATAAAATATCCAACTTCCAATTATAAAACAAAGTTTACAAAAACATGTATGTAATCCAAACCCTAAACATAAAGATGGACGTAAACAACCCTTCTAGCTCAAATTTTACTTTAATGCTAAACAATTCTTAACAAAACCAACACTACGAAAGAAACTAGAAACTCCTAATCCACCCGAACCAATTGACACGGGTGCCAACGTTCCACTCCACTACTTGATTGAGGATCCATCACAGTTCCTATATTATACCTGTAATTGAAAAATAATTCCCTGAGGGGTCAGTTCCTATTCCAATCCAAATTAGAAATTACATTTACACGGGACCACTAAGACGTTTTAAAAACAAGATAATTCCTAACACGCAAAGGCAAGGTTCGCAAGCACACAAACCAACAAGTATGAAATATAAAGCCCATACCTAATCTCCAAATAGTCACAAATGCATACACCATTAGTCTTAAATACATGTCCATTCTACACTTAACTTTAGTAGATTACACACGCACACACATACACACAATCTCATACAGACAAAGTTCACCTCCACCACCTCCACCCTGATCACCATCACTTTCGTTCACAATCACTTCCAAATACAATCACTTCCATTACTATGACTTCCATCATCCTCACTTTCGTCACTCTACTTCAAGTGCAATCACAAACACAGTCACAATTACAATCACAACCACAATTGCAATCACAATGAACAATACAATTACAATTCTTGCAAACATAGATAGGAAATTTCGCTTAAAGACACTATAGTAAAAGGGACTAGTTCCCCAAAAACCAATCCTACAAGCACAATTTAACGTCTAAAATGAATTGAACAAAAACTGAGCAAGTCCTTATCCTATAAAATAAGGAACATTTAGAACCCTTAGATCTCCTTGATCTAAAGGTTGATGTTCTGTCTCTTTTTGAGACGCGATGACATTTTAGTAATTTTTCCAAAATCACAAAAGTGCATCGCTATCGTGAAAACGTGCATTGCCAAATATCAAAAAGTGCCTTATTAAACCGAAATAAAGCCCACTCCTGCGTGCCTAGCTATTGGTCCTTGATTTCTCTAGCGTCACTCGTTTAGTTTCTTCTTCCACATTTCTCCATTCATCCAAATTTTATTTTACTTTCACGAGATCAACGCCTAATTTAGATTTATGAGATTCCCATTCACAATTTCTCATTCAATTCAAAATAAATTTTTTAGTGTTTATTTGGTTCTATTAATTTATCCTTTGTAGCTTTCAATTGAAAAGGACTCCTCTCCGCAACCTCCATTTTCAATTCTCCATCACATGGCATATTCTCTCGCCCTTCGGTTATATCTTTGTCTCCGAAGGTTGAATTCCAAGCGTTGTCTGATTCGCTTTCGATTTCCAGTTTTTTTGTTCGATCTTGGATTTGTTTTCATTGAAGTTCTCTGTGCTTTCGGTTTTCTGGATTTTAGAGAGGATTAGAGAGAGGGGAAGAATGGGGAGTCTTCCTAATTTTTCGGTTTATTAATGCACTTTATTGATTTCGTAATGCACTTTTTCACCATAACAATTCACTTTTGTAATTTCGAGAAATTACGAAAATGTCGCCGCATCCCTAGAAGAGATAGAACCTTAGCCCTTGAATCAAGGAGATCCAAGGGTTTTAAATGTTCCTTATTTTATAGGATAAAAAGTTGTTTTATTTGAACCAAACTCTATAAATATAAGTGTCATTGTAAAATCCTAGGGATAAAACCTTAGCCCTTGGATCAAGGAGATCCAATGATTATAAATACTCCTTATTTTATAGGATAAAAAGTTGTTCTATTTGAACCAAACTCTTATAAATATAAGCGAGTTGGGATCACATGAGGAGGATGCTTTACCTAAAAAATAAGGACTAATATATTCGATTGGATTTAGCTAATTAACGGTGAAGATCACACTCATTTTTTTAAATGACTAGGGGTAGTTTCGTACTTTTGCTGATGTTTTTATTTTTTCCTTTTATGTTCGCGGGTTCCTTCTACGGTTCTACCGATCGACTCTGGTTCTCGTTTTGAATTGAGCTCGATGAGGATCTCCGATTTTGCTTCCATTCACAACATTGTTATCCTCTATCGATCAAATCTAGTACTTGTTTCGAATCGAGCTTGAGAAGGATCTCCGATTTTGAAATTTTCTCATATGTCTAACATGGGAGATTCCCGATCGGAATCAGAGCGACAATTCAGAATTGTCTTCTCGGTCGGGATTGGATCCTTTGGTGGGAGTTTTTGTAGCCGATTTGAAGGCAATCACCATGTCCACCCAACAATTCAACGCGATCGTATGAAATTCAACTTTCCTCTTTCTTAAATCATTGAATTTCAGATTGTTCCATGAATTGATTTGGCTTGATTAGATTTTTGTTTTTATTTCAATTTGTCTATTGGCCTAAGGATTTTTGTTTGCATTAATGAACTGTTCTGCTCTATTAGATGTGCGTTGGTTTGATTCACAAGATTGGAGAGCTTGTGGTAGAAAATTTGAGACTTCGTTTGCTTTTGTAAGCATATTTATGCCTAGAGGTTTGTGTTCTACGTTCTTGGTCAATGCTATTGATAGGATTTAACAATTTGTTTCTAAGATGAAAGGGAAATTGGTATGAACTAGTAGAAGGTTGGCATCCTGCTTCTTTTGATGGAATTAAGCATGCTTTGTGATTGTTTTTTTTATGGTTGGCATCCTTCTTCGTAATGCACTTTTACATATTCGTAATGCACTTTCAGTGAATTAACATCCTTAATTATCCTTTATTTGTAGTGGGTACATCTAGTTCTTCTTCAAATATTGCTTCTACTTTGTATACTATTGATACTGCTGTTGTTCATGTTCTGAATGTGGAAACATTTGATACTATTGATATTGTTGTTGTTCATGTTTTGAATGAGGAAACTGAAGTTCAATTTTTTCACAAAAGTTTCTAACATTCTAAAAAAAATATTATAACACTACTTTTTAGAATGTTTGAAATTTTTGATAATGTTCATACACAAAGTTACAAGACACTTTGTTTGCATATTTTTTTAATGGGTATAGGATCAGTCGATTAAAGAAAATGAAGGAAGGGTTGCAAGATAGTATACTTGCATAATTTATCATCAGGATCATAACCTTGTATTATGAATGAAAGAAATTAGGTAATTGGCCGGTATGACCAAATAGATAGTTTCAAGTTAAAAATATAGACCACATAATTTCCAAGGGAAGCTCCAGGATGTGAAACTACATTATTTTCTAATATACACATCCTTAGTATTGCACTTTTGATACTAATGTGTGCACTTTTATTTATAATTAGTGCACCATCAAGAAGTAATGCTTTTTTGAGAGTTACCTAGACACTTGTTTCTCATAATTTACCTTATATATGTAGTACAAGTAGCCTATTAGCTCAAATGAGAGAGCGGTGTGCTTGTGCACAAAGATGTAGGTTCGACTCCTACATAGGCTAATATGATATCTTACACAAATTAATTTCTTAACACATTTATTTTTAACCTAACTAGCTAGGTACTAAAAGAAATTATCTTTTACCATTGCGCAACAAATAACTAAATCAACTACTATATTTCAAAGATGATCATGATCAAATTAGCTTATATGTGATTCGAATCCACATCTCTGTGCGTAAGCACATTGCTCTTCCATTTGAGCTAATAAGCTTTTCTTAAATTATGTCTTTGAACATGCACTTTAGAATCCAAGGACACACAACAACTATTCTTGACATTTTTCTACATGATTGCATTATATCTTTTGAACTGCACTTTTTCTATTTTATAAAGCACTTTTACTACTTCTGAATGCACTTTAGAGTTCAAATTTACTACTTTAGGATCCACTTTTTCTACCTAAATGGCATGCACTTTTGTTACTTTATAATACATTTTTAATACTTTAGAATGTCTTTGTTACTTTATACTATATTTTTCTAATTTAGAATGTACTTTTACTAAACATAGAGGTTCTTAATCTGGGTTACACTTTTTCTAATTTGGCATGCACTTTTATTGATTTGGAATGAACTTTTATCAACTGAGAATGCAATTTTACAAACTTTGAATACAATTTACTAAACATTGATGCATTTAATTTGACACTCAATTTTATTGATTTGAAATGCACTTTTATTGATTTGAAATCCACTTTTCTAAACACATAGACACTTTGTAGTGCACTTTTTCTAATGTGTTGCACATTTCAATTAAGAGTCTCTTCGCTTATATACTGGGTATACAACAAGATGACATTGCTCAAGTTGTAAAGTAAAAGAAAGTCAAAATTTAAGTACAAAAGGCAGGTTTTGTTGATTATCAACTTAATCTGGCTTCAGTCTAAAATTAAAAAAACTTGCTATATAATGCACTTTTACAACATAAGAGTGCACTTTGTGTGCTTAATTTTGCACTTTATGTGCTTAATGAGCTCAAACCTTCCCTAGGGCTTCGATTCAACTCTAAAGAATGAATCCGTAGACTTAAATCATTCATAAGCACACACAATAAGGGAAAAAGTGCAATTCTAAGTACACACACAATAACTAGTCAATTTCACATCATTCATTCAAGAAAACAAGCTATTATCTAGAAGTGTACACACACTTTTCTATACAAGTCCAAAAACACACTAACAAACTCAAAATAAAGCATACACATGAACTAATTTTTGGTGTTTTGAAGCATCATAGACTCGAAATAGAGTAATTAATTCAAATATGTAGCCAAAAATACGAGATCGCATACGGACTAATTTATAGGGTTTTCGATCTTACCTTTAATCGTTTGTCCTTTCATTGTTGGTGGCATTTTCAAGTTGTGCTCCGACTATTGGATCTATAACTCTTGTAAATGCTTCAATTTGGCCTTTTTTGTCGTTGTTCTTCAGATTCGGATGAGAGCGAGAAAGGCTTTTGAGAACGAGAGTTTCTTCCGTCGTGGGATTGTACATCAGATTGAAGGAAAGTGCATAGTGGAAGGGTGTTGGCGTTTTTTTTTTCAGGGGCATGTTGTTCAATATAATTACAAAATTGTCACCGTTCCAATTTTTCTACTCTTTTTATCTATATCTTTTAATCTCAGCTTTTGATCATCTCAATCCAACAACTTTTATATCTCTTTATTTTTCACCATAACACCTATATACACCAAAATTGCACTCAATATAATAAGCATCATTATAAAATCCTAGTAATTTTTTATAAAAAATTCTTTTAATCTTTCATCTACTACGCTGATCCAACGGCTTGAAATCAGAGTTCCATCCTCATGTAGTGGACTGGAACCCACCAGATCCTATCATCACAAAAACCCCTCAGCGACTCAGCGTAGTGCATAATCGAAATCTTTCTACCAGCTTCCTCTTGCTTCCATCTTCCCTTCTCCTTCACTTCCTTCCTTCTCTCTCTAGTCTCTACGTTCCCGTTCCATCATTGACAGCCAATCCAAAAATTCAACTGGTTAAACATCAATGGCGATGCTTCTTCGAACTCCAGCCTTTCGAGCGAGCTCGCCGTTTCTAAGCACCGTACCTTCGCATTCGGCCGAATCTTCTTCTTTCTGCGTCAATTTCAGAAATAGCTCAAAAAGCAAAACTTTTTTCCTTTACGCTCAATTTAGATCGCCTGACTTATCACAGAAGAAGTCTAGGGTTAATAATTTTGTGAGTTACGCTTCGCCTGGAGAAGCTACTGAAACAGAGACGCCACAGGAACCCGAAGTTCAGGTGTTCATTCTCTTTTGTAATTTTCATTTTTTTACTCTTCCGTGTTGAAATGTAAATGGTTCTGCGTTACTTTGAAGATTAAAAATGTGATATTTGATCGAAAATAATGCCTTGTTTGATTGTTCTTGTCTTTCTAGTAGTTCCATTTCGTTTGTATTGTTGCAGTTTAGTGAATTTCCTAAAACTGAAAGAACCAAGGTGCCAACGCTGTTAGATTTGATAGTAATGCACACACTCAAATATTCTGTGTTAGTTGATAGGGTAGTCAGGTGTGATGTTGCCTTTTGACCATATAAGAAGTAAAAAAAATATACATTTAGCATTTTATGTTTCCAAATTTAATATCTGAAAATCACTAACATCAGCTTGCTATGAAGTATGGTAATAGCGAAGGAACTTCCATTTAGCATATGAAACCTTGTCAACTTTATTTGATTTACCTGTATTCCTTCAATTGTTACTTGTTAAGGCATGTTCCTTTCTTCATAGTGGGGCATTCCTTTAGTTGATGTGGAACTTCTCTTGAAGATAGCCTAGCAATTAAACAACAAAGAAAAGTAAATTGTGCCACAAAGATTTCAAGTGGCTCTTTCTCATAAATGAGTGAGTACGTTCACTACCCTTGAGGTTAGTTTATTACTCTGTAATAATGTACTGTAGACACACCCAAGGCTGAATCAGTTAATTTTATGCACATGCTAGCAAGCAGCTTCCATTACAGGATGTCCTACTTTAACTTTAACTCAAGCCATGAGATTTATGTTTGAGCCTCAAATGCTCACCTAACTCTAGAATACTTCTCAACTCACTTTCAAATATAAAATCTAGTATGCTTGCTTTCCTTGATTCCAGAAGCTGTCATTGGATTTAAGTTTATTTCCTACATTCCAGCTCAAATGTAAGCTGCAAGTAACAACCTCCAAATTTGCTTTTAAGTGAATAAGGTAAATACAGAAACTAATTAATATGAACAGCAGTCATATCTTTCACTGCACCTACTCTATGTACTTTGATCTTTCAAAAGATTATTTCATTTATTGAAGAATGCTCTAACCAACTTAAAGTTATAGAAATTTTTTCCTTTTTGAAAACTCTCTATCTCTGCAGGATGTGTTTCAATTTTCAAGGTGTGGAATTTCTCTCTCTTTCTCTTAAAAAGCTGGTGTTCTTTTCCATGGAAAATTAAGTTATTTTTAGCTGTAAATCATTCAAACACAACATGCTTTTAGAAAGTGAACAAATTTTCTAAAATTGGCAAAGTCTTCCTCGTATATTTCTTGAAGGTGAATCCGTATCATTTATTAACTAAAGTTTGGGGTTTCTAGTAAATTGCACCCAGAATCTTTCTGTGATGAATTCCTCCCGAAGATTTAAGGCAGGGATTGGCAACATACACATTAGAGATTTTAATTCTAGTAATTGCAAAAGAGGTTTAACTTGTTAACTATACTTTAAGATAAGGGTGTGTCTTAATACAAACATAAGGCATCAGAAGATATTAAAGACTGTGATAGGTTAGCTATGTCATTTTCTATTGGGGTTGAGGATGTAAAAAAGAGTCCATCGAAGATAAATAGTGGCTAAATCATCGTGAGTGAATTTTTCATAAAAAAAAAACCCAAGCAATATTCAATAGGAAATCAAAAATAGGGAGCTCCATTCCTACTTTTTACCCCTTTTGTCATGTTGAAAAAGAAACAGTTTACTAGAAAACGTGATTCAACTACTCAGCCTGCATTTGATGTAATCTTCCATGGTTCTTTCTGAGAGATGGTGAAATTTGGCCTGTTACTTACCTTTTGATTATAAATTTTGCTTACCCGGGCTATGTTTTTTCTAGTTTTATATTATCTTATAGCTTATAAACTCTGAATACCTGCATGACTAGTAGCTCAGCTAGTATTTCATAAGCTGTGAGTTCGCTAATTTTCATAAGCTGCTAGTATTAGTTTATTTGCTTTCTACTGAGTTAAGTCAAACCCACCCTTAAAAGCTGTGATCGGCTTTAACAATTGCTGAGCATTTAGTGACGGTGCTCGTCATTTGAAATTTCTTTTTTCAGTAATACACTATTTTATGACATGTTAAGCACTAACATGCAATTCAAGCAGGTACCATATCCTATGTCTACAATGATTCTAATTCTGATCTGATTCCTGCAGCTATGTGACTCTTGATGTGCAAAAAAAAACCTATTATTAATTTTATGTGAGAAGCCTGGACAAGGCCATACTACTTGGGTTAATAAAATTGTCAAAAATTTATTTGAAATGTACTTTGTAGCCCACACAAGGCCATACCATATTTCTTTAATGTTTACTAGGCCAAATTTAACTTGCATTGTTTGTTTCTAATGCATAATGTAGGTGAATTCAAAATCTCTCTCTCTTCTATGTGTTAGCAGGACATTCTAGAGAGTGATGTTAGTGCAGAAGCTAGTGAAGCAAGGATCAGTGGTGATGGCAAAGCTGATGTTGATGAACCACTTACTTCTGCTCTCATAACCACATTACAGTTATACAAAGAAGCAATACGAAATAATGATGAGCCCAAACTTGTTGAAATAGAAGCATTCCTTAAGTCCATTGAGGATGAGAAAAGTGATGTTGAAAAGAAAGTGTTCTCCTTATCTAAGGAAATGACCGTCGAAAAGGAACGTATTCTCAGAATTAGTGCAGATTTTGACAATTTCCGGAAAAGGACAGAAAGAGAACGCCTTTCACTGGTGAATAATGCACAAGGTGAAGTTATTGAAAATCTGTTGCCTGTTCTGGATAATTTTGAGAGGGCAAAAGCCCAGATCAAGGCGGAGACAGAAGGGGAGGAGAAGGTAAACAACAACTACCAGAGTATATATAAGCAGTTTGTGGAGATTTTGGCTTCTGTTGGTGTTGTCCCAGTAGAGACAGTGGGGAATTCTTTCGATCCATTGGTGAGTTGGTATTAATCTTAATGTTTTTTTTTTTGCACATTACATTATGTTAAACTTGCTTAGATTTTATATGTAGCGGTGGTAGTGATTTTCTTGCTTTTTTTTGGGAAGGAAAATTTGGTACTAATTTTCATTCCTGATTAGCCTTGCCCGATTCTCCATCATGTCTGTCAGCTTTGGTACTATTTCTTCATACATGCTTGAATAACAATGCTTGCAAAACATTTGAAACAGCTTCATGAAGCTATCATGCAAGAGGAGTCCATGGAATATGAAGAAGGTATCATAATTGAGGAATACCGAAAAGGGTTTAAACTGGGGGACAGGCTTCTTAGACCAGCTATGGTGAAAGTATCTGCTGGTCCAGGTCCAGCTAAGACTGAACAATCTTTGGAGCCAGAGAGCGAAGATGGGAGTAGTGAAGCAGAAGAGCAAGCTTTGTAAGGGAAACAAAAACAAGATGATTGAAATGGAGCATTTAATTAGTTTGTGTCATTATAGAAATGGGGAAAAAAGTTGGTCATCAGAATGAGACTGTATTTCCTGCATATCTTCATATGGTGGTACTGTAGTGATGTGTTTTTTAATAGGATAAAAGAAGAGTTTTTTTGAGATTAGTCAGAATTTCGCCTCCCGGGATGAAATGGAGAATCCTAGTAGACGAGGAAATATATTAGGTTGGTGATCATATTTGCAAATTTTGGGTATTGTTATCGAAGTTGACACCTTTCTTGGGTTACTACCTAGTACTTACTAGTTACTATAAAGATTCGACTAGCGAAGTATTCATGACGTGCACAAACGTTTTGATTGGAATTGTACATTTTATCAGATCAAGATGCTTTATTTAATATATCATTGAAAATTAAAGAAAAAATATAAGAACGAAGAAAAGTATAAACCGTATTGAATTTTGATATGCATGGAAGGCACTATCTCCTCTATTTAAAATAGAAAGCCTATTGAGGTTATTAAAATCCGATTCGATCATATGATTCCAGCAATTTTATGATCCAAAACTGGTATAGCGATCTATGATTTGCCTCTTGAACCACGTTCATCAGTCCAATTCGAGTATACGATTCGATCCTATGATTCCAACAAGTCTTTTTTTCTAATCATATCTAACTTATACCATCAGGCCAAAATGAAAGGAAAAATAAAGCCTCAATACTTTACCTTGCTGCAGCTCATTATTCATGTTACGTGGAATGTCGTTCCAGGGTTAAGTGGTTTAGGTTCCAGAACTGTGGCCACCGCTAATTGTTGGCTTCTCCTCTGAACCAAAATCCAAAGAAAATGACCACTTTTCTATTTTATTGTGATTGCTTTTAAGCGTAGTGCTTTTCATTTTAATGCTTCAAGGTGAAGGTGTTATTGATAATTACTTCCAGTCACACAAAGTGCACAGCCCAGCAAACCATTTTAGTTGGAGTGTTTAGTTTTGGACTTTCTGTTGACAGAAGTGTTATTGATAATTACTTCAAGTCTCACAAGTGCAGCTCAGCAAACCATTTCAGTTGGAGAGTTTAGTTTTGGACTGTTTGCTGATAGAAGAAAACAGACGAAATTGAAAAATGCAGAACTACTTTCAAAAGAAAGCTACGACGATAGCGGATTGCTATAAAAAGACTAGGCACAACAGCACAAGCACAAAAAAGACAGGATTTTGATTCTCAGTCATTGCTGAATTTCCTTGTCAACGCCCTTTTCACTTGAACACATGACCAATCTGTAATTTGAACCAATCATCTAAATACAACCTACACTTAGGAGTTAAAGGCTCTAAAAAAAGAAAGATGTATTTTTCACTTTTCAGCCCTATAAAGTATTACTACTTCGAAAAAAAATTAAGAAAAAGAGTAGTATTCTTTATATTTCAACAAGACAATAATATTTTTATTAATCATAAATCACCGTGCTAGCAGATTATATGCAGGCAGGTCCTTAACACTATAGATGTCTTTTATCTCTAGCTCCCGTTCCAACTGTGCTCTTGTTGACTTCAAGACATCCTGAATGAAATTAATGCGTGCTCATAATTAGAATTTAAGTGCAATTAAACGAGAATTGTTATTGGCTAAAGGCACAGATATGAGACAGGAAAGCAAGGGTAACCCTCTCTCTTACGTTGAATTCCATATATGAAGCACGTTTGGCAAGCCATTGGGCATCCATCATAGGGAACGCCACACAGAAGAGGTTATCAAATGCCATTTCATCTTCAGCTAGTAGCTCTAGAAACCGCACTCCAGCTGAAGTTGTTGGCTTCCCTGCAAATGATATGAACTACTCTCAATCCTCATATTCTAAATATCAGGTTTACATAATGAGGTGCAATATTGGGATCAGAGGGAACAAGATGCTGCTTGATTGAATTTTTATTTTTTTTCCCATTATTTGAACAACGGCACTAATATCAAACTGATTCAAAGAAGAGTTACTGGGATGCTAAAAAAACTATAAAATATTTTGATCCAGGGTTTAAATTGAGAAATTCAATCTTTGTATTTTTAATGACAGTGAATTTCCCAAGTAGCCCGTCAGAGGTTCACTTTTACCAGATTGAAGGTCCAGCATTTGTGCTAACATGAAGGAAATGTTGACACCGGCTACAGCAAAAGGGTACTCCCATTCAGCCCTTTGTCCATCCGTTTTATGGAGCAAACTCTGGAAAGATGCCTGTTCAAAAAGAATAATTCATGGCACCAACATAACTTGAAGTTCACAAGAACTGTTTAAGAAGCTTTAATGATTCATATTAGATTATAACTTGACAAGAAGGAACGATAATCAAACTGAGGAAACATAGTGGAAGGATTAGTGGATCACTAGCATCTGCTAGAGTTGCCCATGAAAGTCCTTATAAGTGACTTGTCAGGATGTTCTTATCTTAGTAATGACATTATAAGTGACTTATAAGCAAAAAGTACCTTAAGTATGACACTGAAACAAAATGTAAGCATGTAAAGGTTATCAAGGAAAACAAATCCTATAATGTTCTTTCTTAAGAAGTTATAACATGCTTTCACACTTTCATCCACAATGTTCCATGCCATTAAAAAAAAGAAGAGATTTTGTATGCAAAGCATAAGAAATCCTCGGTTATTGATAAGCAAGAAAATGACTTGCTATTGAATGAAAAATGCAGAACATAATTTTACATTTTGCATTTCATTATCTTCTCAAATGCTCAGAAAAATTGACATTATGATGGAGTTAGAAGGAAAAGACAAACCGGATACTTCTCAGCAAAATATATGAGATTCTCGAGTGATATGTATCCGCCACCCCTACAAGTTATAATTATTAGGACGATGAATATTTGTTGGAGAAGAATCATCATATATCAATGGTTATATAGTTGGCAATCAGCATACCTGAAATCAGTTGAAGGGTCTGTACCTTGCCAACCCATTTCCTTCCAGAGCTCTGATTTGAGAGGTGGGAGTTCCCTATTAGGGTAAGCCAATCTCCATAGTTGTTTCAGTGCATCCTAACACCAGATATTTTGAGTAATATATTACATTCCGCCCATTATATTCAGCAGTGAGAGAATTAAGTTATTATTATAATCTATTACATTCCACCCATATCTTAATCATTTCCTCTTTTTTTTTTTTTTTTGAGAAAAGCATTCCACCTATCATTGATGTATTAGGTCTACTGGAGCCCCATCCCCAAAAATCCGTAATCAAGTTCCATCACTTCACAAACCTATGGAACTTATTTCATCCAGCCAGGTAGCCGGTAAACCTCCGTGTAGAATGAAAACATAGACAACTGACGACAATGCGCAGAAGTCAGAAACATATTACATGCATCCACTCCTCAGAGCAGTATTGATTTATTCAGAAAGATGTGCACCTGATGCTCTAGGCGAGTACCATCAAAGGAAACTTGGAGCCTCCTTTGAAGCTTTGTTAGCCTCTCCTCCTGTATTTTAAAAGACCTTCTAAGTCAACCAAGGTATCCATGAAAACAACAAAGAGAGCAACAACCATAATTTGGTTTTAGGTTTAAGATCTGTTCAATTAAACAGAAAATATAAGAAGTTCTAAATTCAGATGTATAAAATTTAAAACAGATGCAGGCAACACAAATTTAATAGTTAAAAGAAAAGGTGAAAACATCAACATCTCTTTTACTCATCAGAATGACTGCTAACAACTGACAAATAAGAACATTGTGCAGGGAAATGTCAAAGACATAAGCTAGGAAAGTTCAATCGGTAGCCTTCCCTTTTGATCAAAGGCATGTGTTTTTAACATTATATATGAAAAGAAACACAGAAGAAGTTAAACAAGTAACTAAACGAGGTAAAAAGAATGCTTTGCAGCAAAATAAAAATTCATGAAGAGAACAAGCTATGCAAAACTCACTGCACAAATCCTTAATCCACTAAGCAGAAGCAATTTTACTGAATCCACATGGCTATAGATAATAATAAGATGGCTAAAGCAGATTTATACCACTCATGGATAGGAGGACATTCACACAGAGAAGCTACAATTTAATGGAGGCACCAGACAATAACGATACAATAACAATAGAGTTAAAGTTGACGCAAAATTTTTTTTGTAAAGGTGATGGATTCCAAAAGGCAGGTCCTAAGTTTTGATAATAGTAATACAAATTTGGCTAGTTCTGTAGTAGTTTTATAAAGTAAAAATCAAAGAAAGGAGGGATTATCTTGAGTAGGACATAATGCAACAGTATTTATTTTACTTCATTGTTGCACAATCATCCCCTAAAACAAAAGGAAAATAAGGAAAATAATGAAAATAATGATGGAATTCACTTTGTGCCTTTTCATGGAAATTTTAAGTCACACCTGTAAGGGGCTAAGTTTAGGTAAAGGAAACATCTTCTGTCCGTTCTGATTAATGGATGAAGATGAGAATATCCTTCCAATAAATGATCCAGAGCCAGCAACAAGACTTGCTGCATAACCACAAGTAGAATCTTTAGAAAGCCAAAACGGAATCCAGCAAAAAATACCAAAAGAGAAACTACAATATGGTATATTTATAGCATAACTATAAATATAAACTTACACCTTCAATAAGCCAAAAGGAATCAGGAAATATCACTATAACTAGTCAAATAAAATATGTGAATAGATTCACAATAAGCATTAAGAGAGGAGGCTGCAAATAGAGAATTTTGTAAGACAGGTATCTATCAGATTAAAAATGTAGATTCAGGTCAAGAAGAGGTAGATAAAAAACAAGTATACAACTAAAATACCAGATGGATGAAGAGAAAGAGAAATTAAACAAGCTATGCATCAGATCAAGACTTGAAAGAGATGTATTGAGACATTAATGAAGAATGAAAAGTATCTGATAACATAGAAGACTAACAATACATATTTGTTATTAAAAACTAACTAGAATATGAAGATAGAATGAAAAGTATGTCCTGCAGAAACTTCTACTGCAACACTGATATCCATAACTTATAGCACAAACAACTAAATAACATTGTGCAGAATCCGCAGTTATCTAAGGATTATTAAGGCTCAACATTTGTTGTAGAAGCATCATAGAAGCTAGAAGTCTAGGGAGAATATCACATTCAAGTGATCAGAAAGCAAATAAATGGAAAGTTTGTTGATTTCAAAATTTTGAAGTTGAATAGAACTGAAATCACATACCTAGCCAATGAGCCCATTCTGCAATGATCTGAGAGAACAAGATAGTCCAATGGAGCTGTACCCTCCTCCTCTCATCATGCCAAAGAAGATCTCGAAGCGGTAATGACTATAAAAATCAACAATAATATAAGATCACCGACCACATCATCTGCTAAATTCTAGTAGCTACTTTACCTAATCATCACAGCTAAATCACTAGGAACAATTCGTCACAAAGAAAGAAAAAAACAATACCTTGCCCTCTGGACTTTTATCATCATCGCCTAGTAAGGGTTCATTTAAATCATCTAACCCAGATGCATCATAATGCTCGCGCCTTTTCCCGTCTACATCCCCATGATGAAGCCTTCTCCTCAGAGGGGTGGAGGAAGACGACATGATCAAAGCGCTTCCCGAAATACAGTAACTAGACAGTTAGACGCGGAATACGATTTCGGAAATTTGAGCGTTTGCAATAAAAAACTTGAAGAACTGACAAAATCTCTAAACCCTAGATAAACAACAGAAAAAGACTTCAGATGCACCTACCTGTCCAAGACCTGAAGGCTTGAAGCGAATCAGCAATCTTTTGCCACGGTCTTGTTATTTGGCAGGTCTAAATCGAATTGAACTAATCAATTGACCAATTTGACGTGTTGATGTTTCGGATTGGCCGTTGATACGAAAGCAACCCTTTGACCTCTCCGCTACGCAAAGCAACCATTCGACATTATTCTTCTCAACAATGAGAAAGCCGGTTCGTTTTTCCGATTTAGAAAATCTCATAGAGATCAATAGAAATAATGTTACGATGCTTATTTCCGATGCTAGAGAACGCTAGTGATATTTTACTAAACTACGTTGCTAACACGGTCGGTTCAGTTAACCGGAACTTTGGTTAGTAAATCTACCCTAATATATTATAAGAGATTGAAACAAATGAAAATGGGACTTATCATGGAAACTAGGAATGCATCTGGACCATCCGATTGAAACACTAGAAATGAATCTAGGTCATCTGATTAAAAAAATAAAACAAATAAAAAAATAATTTTTTTTTTAATTTTATTTTCTTACTTTATTTTTTTAAGTCTTTTTACGTATGTAGAATGATGTAAATTGAGTATGAACATAAAGCCATAAAACGTGAACATGCAATACTAATATGTGAACGTATCAATATTATATGTGAACGTATACTAAATTTTCTGAAGTTAAAATGCGATTATATGTGAACAACCCTTGTAAAAATGTGAACATGTGTATAAAATATGTGAACAGATCGTAAAATGTCAAACGTCGTGTTTTTGGCAAAAATAAGCAAAAAAATAAAAAATAAAAAAAATAAAAAAATAATTTTTTTTATTTTCTTACTTTATTTTTCAGTCTTTTTACGTATATAGAATGATGTAAATCGAGTATGAATATAAGGCCATAAAACATGAACATGAAATACTAATATGTGAACGTATCCATATTATATGTGAACGTATACTAAATTTTCTGAAGTTAAAATGCGGTAATATGTGAACAGCCCTTGTAAAAATGTGAACATGTGTATAAAATATGTGAACAGAACGTAAAATCTCAACTGTCGTGTTTTTGGCAAAAATAAGCGAAAAAAATAAAAAAAAAAAAATTTTAATTTTTTAATTTTTTTTATTTTTTTGTCAAATTTTTTTTAAGCCGTTTAACGCCTGTATTATGATTTAATTGAACATGAACACATGACCATAAAACATGAACCAAGAGTAATAATATATGAACACACTTGTAATATATGTGAACGTATTATAAAATCTTTGAACTGAAAAATGTGATAATATGTGAACATGTCTTATAATAGTGTGAACATATGCATAAAATACGTGAACGTAACGTAAAAAATCAAATTTTGTGTTTTAGGCAAAAACAAGCGAAACTAAGAAAATTAAAAAAAAAAAAAATTTTAATTTTTTTTTATTTTTGTCAAAATTACCATTTTGCCCCTATCTCTTCTAATCTTAGTCATCCATTTCTCAAATCCAAGGGTCCTCATTTGTTCTTAGTTTTCATGATAAGCCCCATTTTTATGTGAATCAACCTCTACATTATAAAGCAAAATCCAAGTCTATTGTAAAATTTACGCCACGTGGCATTTTTGAATAAATTAATGTGAAATTATATTTTAATAAATTTTGTAACAACTTAGAGTATTCTTGTTATATATACTAAATAGATAACATGTTTATATAAATTTATAATTTTCTATCTATGAATTATGTATTAATTTACTACAATAGATAGCATATTTATATAATTTGTATATACATAAATTCCTATGACATGATATTTTTCATATTAATTTAATATTTTTATCTCTTAATAAGATTTATGGTCTTAATATATTTTTTTATCTTTTAACAAGGCTTGAGCTCCAAGTATAAAATTTATATCTATATAATGATATAATTCTAAATAATAAATTTTGTTATGTTGATATATTTTTATTTTTAGAAAAAGATATAATTTTATGTTGATGACTAAGATTATTTGTAAATGTCAAAAAAAAATTCGAATTTTAATTTAAATTAATAAAATTATATTTTTTTTATCTTTTTATGCATTTATATTAAAGATTTTTTCTCAAATCAAAGTTTGATAAAAAAAAAATACAAATATTGATGAATACTTGCTTAAATTGAATTTTGATAAAAATTTACATTACATTTTTCTTAATTTCATTTTTATTTTATTTATGTAAATATAGAATTTTTTTTTATCTAGCCCCACCTTACATTTAAATTTTTTTATCTCTATGTTTTTTTTTTGTAATTTAATATGGATGATAGGTTGATTAATACATTGAATTTTGTAAATTTTCATATACATTAATATCCTTTATATTTTATTTATCTGTTATGTAAATTTAGTATGGAAAACAACTTTATAGATGGATTGAATTTTGCAAAATAATACATATATAATTTTCTCTATTTTTTATCTCTTAAATCAAGTACAATGTTCTCTTCTATACTAATCTTTATATTGTATTTTTCATATTTATAAACATTCTTATTATTATAGAGTAAAAGATAAGAACCCTAATATATAATTTTAATAAATTAACTTTAAAAAATATTTTAATAAATTATATTATGCTTATAAATATGAAAATTATTATTATCTTTATAAAAAATATTCAATATAAAGTAAAATTAATATTTTAATAATTTCAATCTAAATTTGGACAAGATCTCCACAAATAATGAAAAAATATTTAAAAATATATTCAATTAAAATATGGAGTACAATCTAAAAAAAATAATTTGTCTATTGCATAATTTATTATGAAATTATATAACTACATTTAGTATTTTAAATTAATATCGTAAAATTGTAAAAAAATTTAATTAAATTATCCCGTGAATATCACGGGACTTCAACTAGTTTCAATAACTATAATTATAATGCGGTTAACCACGAAACTCTGTACGGTTTATCGGTTAACCGACTTATTTTAATTTTAAATTTTTAAATCAAAAATAAGATTTTTTAATAAAAAAAATTACCTTATTTCTCAATAGAATAAACTTAAAATTTAAATTAAATACAAACAAATTCATAATATATGAGCCGAGAATGGGCTGCTGCAATTTCACTTACTTGAATGGTTTGCCCGAAGAGAAGAACAATGGAATAGCGCGTATCAAGAATGGTCTTTAATCGAATGGTTTGCCCGAAGAAGAAGGGGCGGCAAGCTTGCAGCTTGCTAGAACTCCTGGAGCTGGAAGAGTGGAAGTCAGGAAGAATGGAAGTCTAGAAGATATCTCAATTTTTAGTTTGGGTTTGGGTTTGGGAACGAAGAAGAACAGAGAAGAGGCGGCGGGTTTGAGTTTGGGAAAATTTTAGCCTTTTAGGTCAATTTTTAGTCCAATAACTAGCAAAACAGGTGAACGACTCATATAATTAGTTTAGGATTATCTATTTGTGCATTTTTGTATTTATTTTATGCTTTAAGACTATCTTTTTTCCTCACTCATATAATTAGTTTTGACTCACATACTCATAGAATTAGTTTCAATTCACCCATTCATGTATCTAGTTTTTGTATTTGTTATATTGGTCCTTTTTTTAGAGAAAAGTGTAAATATATTAAATATCCAATTCAGCTAAGTCAATTATACATAGCGGAATATTAGTTACGAAGACTTGTTCGTGTCCAGATTAAGATACAAACGTGTGATAAAGTGAGCTACATAATTATCATGTCTACCTATATGAGCACAAATAAAAAGAAACAAATAAAATGCCCAATAAACGTATATAATCTAATATAGTAGATAAGTTTAATGTAGAAGCTTGAATGCAAAAGATAATAGATAAAGAATCTGACTTTGTAATAATATGATGTACATTAAGAGAATGAGCCAATTGCAAACCGAAGAGAGTTGTTTGTGCCTTAACTATGTTCAGATTACAAGAAGCAACCACACGTTTCACAACAACAATAATGACGAATCCAAACGAGTCAAGCAATACAATACCAAGATTGACATTAAAACAATTAATTTTGTCTCATACAACTAATTATGATGCACACACATATTTAATGCATACAATTTCGTTACATATTCGGGCATTTTTATGCACAAACAATAGGCTTTTGATTCAATAACAACAGTTTTTTTATGCACAAAATTACAGTTTTACAGTTTTGATGAACAATCTAGCCGCGTGCCCTGTATCCATTTTTTTTTCAAAAATACGCAAATAATTCGCCCATGCCGTTTTCCCCCTTTTAAGCGACACGATCAACTCCCTTGATTTTTCTCCATCCAACGACTCCTATTCTTTCTTATTTCTCACTTGTGTGCCCATTCTCACCTGATCCGGACTCCAACTAATATATCTATTTATATATTACTAATAACTAAAGTGATAACTATTTTGCGCCATATCATTTTTTAAAAATAGTTATTTAAAATTAGTGATAATAAATGGATGAATTAAGTAAATAGTACACAATAAATATATAATTAGGCATTTGTAAAATAAGTTAAAGAAAATAGGTAAATAGCAAAAAAAAACCCACCAACTCCCCCCCCCCTTCTCTCTCCAGTAGTTGACCAAGTTGATTCGGTTATTGACCGAGTTGACCGTTGGCCGTCATCACCATTATCACTTTCATCATTGTCACCAATTTGTCATAAATTGCCATTAAATGCCTTGATGATAATTTTTTAATGACACAAAGGTAAAATGTGTAATCAAAATGTCTAATGGAAATTTTTGATGACAAAAAGTATAATCAAATGCATTTAACCATATAAAAACAACCGTCATCACACATAAAAAATAAAGGTGTCATCAAATATGTATCATTACGTTTAATTTTTAGTGTCATCATATATTTGTCATCACGTATAATTTTTTAGCAACGTCACTTATATTTGCCATAAAAAAGTATTGATGACACGGTTTGATTGTCATCAATTATCATCACTACTTGATGACGATTCGATTGTCATCACAAATGTCATCGTTACTTGATGATAATTCAATTGTCATCGTTATTTGATGACGGTTCAATTGTCATCAATTGTCATCGCTACATGATGATGATTTGATCGTCATCACTTTCTCATAAATTGACATCAATTTGTCATAAAAAAGTATTGATGACACGTTTCGATTGTCACAAAAAATATCATGATTACTTGATGACGACTTGATTGTCATCAACTCTCATCACAAATGTCATCCCTATTTGATGACGGTTCGATTATCATAAAAAATATTATCGCTAATTGATGATAGTTCAATTGTCATCAACTATCATTGCTGCTTGATGATGGTTCGATTGTTATCGTTATTTGATGACGGTTCGATTTTAATCAATTTTCATCGTTACTTGATGACAGTTCAATTGTCATCAACTATCATCACTACTTGATGACGGTATATAAAGTAATCATGATTGCTCTTAAGTATAATAGAAAGAATAAAGATAAAACTAACTATTGGGCTGTTTATAATAAAGCTAACTATTGAGCTTGCATGCCAAGTCCACACCCAAGCTCAAATTCTAAAAATAGAAATAGCTCAAAATAGTAATGTTTATAAATAGAAATAACTATAAATAAGAATAATAATAATATGGCTAAAAACAACTAAGTCTTCAATCAAAGTGGACGCCATGGTCCGCTACTGATGATGCTCAAAACGGTAAAGTAAGAAGTGGGCCCGGGGTGCAAGGAACATACAGACCCAGCGGGCCTCCCGAGGATGATCCTGGGGCCCACAACCATATCCACCTTTTATTTTAACAAGATCCCTACCCCCGCGAGGTCCTCCGAAAACTGGGAACGAGGTCTACACCTCGTAACCGACTCTACCAACACGCCCGCCCACCAGAACCACTCAGCTAGCGCCGCGCTCCCGAGCCAATCACAAGCTGCCTCTCCGCTAGACCAATCAGAGCCCTTGATCTCGGGCGTCCCACATCGGACAACGGTCAGAACTCGACTCCCCAATCCTCTATAAATAGAGGAGAATCTCGTATGGAAAAGGGGTCGAAAAACATCTTGAACTCAAGAACTATCTTGCTCGTTGAAGATCGACGTGATCGAAACATCGTCAAAAGGCCTCGCTATAGACAAGTGAAGTCCACAAAAAGACTTCAAGTCTCACAAAGTTCCTGCTCACACCAAAGATCGCGCTACACCATCTCGCACGCCGCATTCACCTCGCTCTCATTCACATCAAAGACCTCGCTGCCCGATCTCGCAAGTCGTCAACACCGTCCCGCTAGATCGACCTCGCTCAAAAGGTCAAGCAAGCAATACTTAGAATTGTCTAGCAATTAGGAGATCTCGAACATTGTTAGGTCGAGATCTCGAATAATTGTAGGAGATCTAGGGTGTAAACTTCCAAGCGTTTGTAACCTCGTGTTACCGTAACCTCGTTGTAAAGAAAAACATAAATAAAGAAGCAAGGTTTCGTACAGTCGAATATAATAATCTCGTGTCTTGTCTTTTAGCGAACGCGTCATTTCGGGTTTCATCACAGGCGCCGTCTGTGGGAACTTCTTCATCCTAAGTAGTTCCTCGATTCGTGCAAACCTTAGCTTCGATTCCCTCAAAATGGCTTGCCCAAACAATTTCTTCCCTCAACACCCCGACAACATGCCAGAAACTACGCAATGGACAGCCGCGGGGCCTCCGGGCTGCCCGTTCGTGGTCCCTCCGGGATGGACTTACGCCACCCCGCAAAATCCATTCCCATTCCAAGGCTTCGAGCAGGGCGGCGCGCCCCCGAACCCATATCCCTACCCGACTTATGGGCAATACCAACAGGGCTTCGCCCCTTCGTACGTCCCCTATCCCCCCCAGGGTGAGCCGCACTTCGAGTACGTCCTCGCGTACGTCCTTAGGCGTGCGCCGGAGCTCGAGTCCTCCACCAACGGCTCGTCAACAGAGAGGCCTCCCCGAGATCCCATGCAGATCTCACGGTCTCGATCGCGACGATCGAGGCTGTAGGAGCTAGAGTTGTCCGAAACAGCGGGGAGCGCGATGCACTACCCGAGGTCTCGATCGCACAATTCGAGGCCACCGCCCCAAAATCAGGAGGAGCCCAAGATCACCTCTCCATTCATGGACGCGATCCGGAACGTGCCCATGCCCAAGGGCTTCTTAAGGCCACAAATGGGGCTTTATGACGGCTCAGCGGACCCCGAGGAGCACGTAAAACACTTCGCGGTCCAGATGAACGTCAATGCCTACAATGACGCCATATTCTGCCGGGTTTTCCCAACCACCCTGGAAAAGGCCGCGTTGACGTGGTTCTCAAGTAAGAAGGTCGGCTCCGTGACCTCGTTCGCCCAGCTGTGTGATTCCTTTGTCACTCACTTCAGCGGCTCCAGGAAGCGCAAGAAGAACATGCGGGATCTCTGCGGAATCGAGCAGGGGGAGAGCGAGTCCTTAGGCGCTTCTTCACAAGGTTCACGACCGTTGTGGCGGAGATCGCGCACGTCGATGAGTCGTCGGTACGCGACACCCTCATGGGCAACCTGCGCATCGGGGATTTCAAAAACCGCATTTTCTTGAAGAATCCGGAGACGTACGAAAGCCTGTGCGCCCGGATCACGGCGCAAGTATACGCCGAGGATGCCGCCAACCAGAGCTCGCGACCACGAACTGACAAGGAGATCGTCGCCGAGGCCAAGGGGAAGGCAAAGACGGTCGTGCCAGCTGCGCGCGATGCGTATATGACGCAGGCACATAACCCCATGAACAACAACAACAACAGAAACAATAATAACAACCGGAGCAACAACAACAACAACAATAACCGAAACAACAACCGCGGAGGCGGCGGCGGAGGTTGGAACTGCTTTGGCGGAAAACCGCGGGGTTATCGAGGCAAGGGGGGTCCCGCGTACAACCCAAATGAAAAGGGCCGTGCCAACCCCGCGTCAAGAGCCAACCTCGAGCCGCAAGGCCCGAGTCGGACCCAAGCTAACAACACCAACAGTGTCGAGCAGCAGGCGCCCGCGAAGCAGGCCCGGTCTGGACAAGCGACGACGCTCGATGGGTACATCCATACCATCTCGGGCGGACCATCACTAACCGGGTCAAGCCAGGCAGAGCGGAAGAGATACGCGAGGGAAAGCCATCATGAACCCTCGGTATTCAGCGCGCCCACGTGGGTTTGTCCTTCTCGTCCGAAGATGCCGAGGGGCTTCACATGCCACACTCCGACCCCTTGGTGGTCCACGCTCAAATGGGCTCGAAGATGGTTAAGCGAGTGCTGGTGGACACGGGATCCTCCGTGGACATCATGTACTATGGCGCGTTCGAGCAATTGGGCATCTCCGAGACCTCCTTGAAGCCCTACGCTGGGAAACTCACCTCCTTCTCGGGAGACGAAGTCGACGTGGCCGGACTCATCGACCTCTGGATGACGCTAGGCACCGGATCCACCAGGAGGACCGAGATGGTGGAATTCACGGTGGTACGCCTGCCTTCGGTGTGGAACGCAATCATTGGGAGGGTCTCCCTGATGAAGTTCCAGGCGATAGTTTCTATCTATCACCTGAAAATGAAGTTTCCCGTCGATGGCGGGGTTGGAGAGGTAAAGGGCAATCAGGAGGAAGGTCGCGTTTGCTACGCGACCTCTGCAAAACAAAAGTGCCCGGTGTTCATGGTGGAAACCCCCGGCGAGGCCGACCTCGAAGTCCGGGATTTCACAGTCCCCACTCCAGAGCTAGAAAGAAGGGTGATATCCCCTTTCGAGAGCGAGTCCGAGAAGATCTACCTCGGGGAATGCCTCTCGGGGGCGTCGGCGACGTCGCTAGAAGCCTTGCTCGCTGGATCCCGCGACGTGTTCGCTTGGACTGCGAAGGACCTCCGAGGTGTCCCGCGGACCGTGGCCCAACACTCTTTGAACGTCGATGTCACCACTCGCCCAGTGGTGCAGCGACGAAGAAAAATGAACGAAGAAAGGGCGAGCGCCGCGAATGACGAGGTGGCAAAATTGCTGCCTGCAGGGTTCATTCGCGAGGTTCAATACCCCCGGTGGTTGTCCAACGTCGTGCTTGTCAAAAAAGCCAGCGGGAAGTGGAGGATGTGCGTCGATTTCAAGGACCTCAACAAAGCATGTCCCAAAGACAGTTACCCCTTGCCCTTGATCGACGAGCTCGTTGACTCAACCGCAGGTCACGGGGTTTTAAGCTTCCTCGACGCATACTCGGGGTACAATCAAGTCCTGATGAACCCGCGAGAAGAGGAGGAAACATCCTTCATCACCCAGCGGGGCACCTATTGCTACAAAGTCACGCCGTTTGGGCTGAAGAACGCGGGGGCCACCTTTCAGCGCCTCGTCGACCGCGTCTTTAAGAACCATCTCGGGCGGAACGTGTCGGCATACGTCGACGATATTGTCGTCCGGAGCAAGACCCCTTAGGAGCACCTGGTCGACCTCGCTGAGGTCTTCGCCACTCTCAAGCACAACCGTCTCAGCCTGAATCCCGAGAAGTGCGTCTTCGGCGTATCGTAGGGCAAATTTTTAGGCTTTATGATTAGTGAGCGCGGCATCGACGTAAACCCTGCCAAGGTCGAATCGATCCTCTCAATGCCGCGGTCCCGCACCGAGGTGCAACGACTCAACGGTGCCGTCAACTACCTGGGGAGGTTTTGCTCCCGCCTGGCGGAGAGGTCTCTGCCCTTTTTTGCAGCTCTGAAGCAGAATGACAAGTTCGTGTGGGATGAGAGGCTGGAGCTCGCTTTCTCTGAGTTCAAGGCCTTCCTGTCGAAGCTCCCCACCCTTTCGCCCCCGTTGGCGGGCGAAGACTTACAACTTTATGTGGCTGTCAGCCCCGAGACGGTCAGCGCGGTGCTAACCAGAAAGGCCACGCACCCAGTTTACTTCATAAGTCGCGTGCTCCAGCCTGCGGAGCAGCGCTATTCCCCAGCAGAGAAGATGGCGCTGGCAGTTGTGACGGCCGCAAGACGCCTACGCCCTTACTTCCATGCGCACCCCATCCAGGTCCTGTCTGACCTCCCACTTCGACAAATCCTCCACCAGCCCGCCCTCTCCGGGCGGATGATGAAGTGGGCAGTCGAGCTCTCCGGGTTCGACATCAGCTACCTCCCAAGGACCGCCATGAAGGGACATGCCCTCGCTGACTTCATGGTGGAGGTCACCTTCCCTG
The DNA here is from genome assembly GCA_964016875.1 of Fallopia convolvulus. Lineage (NCBI taxonomy): Eukaryota > Viridiplantae > Streptophyta > Magnoliopsida > Caryophyllales > Polygonaceae > Fallopia > Fallopia convolvulus. The sequence continues at coordinate 15,329,817 of OZ024728.1, forward strand.
AGACAGAAACGAGCTCGAAAGAATGGAAGGTGTTCGTTGACGGCTCACGATGTGACGCCGGAGGTGGGGCTGGCATATTCCTCGTTGGGCCCTCGATCGAGATGGAGTACTCACTTAACTTCGCCTTCGACGCCACCAATAACGAGGCCGAATATGAAGCCATGATCGCTGGAATCGAGATGGCGCTCCTCAGTGGGGCCCGAAAAATCAGGGTCTACACCGACTCCGAGCTGGTGGCGCGCCAACTCAACGGTCAGTACGACACCAGAACGGGGTTCCTGTCCACGTACCGAGAAAAGGTCAAAGCCTTGGTATCATGCCTGGAAACCTTCGCGGTTGAGTCCATCCCGCGAACCTCGAACACCAAAGCAGACGCACTTGCGAGGTTAGGATCCGCCCTCCCCCTTGAAGTGGGGAACCGCGTGATGGTAGAGCGAAAACTCTCGCGGAGCGTGAACAACGAGGTTCTATCTGTCTCCGCGGGGGATTGGAGGATCCCGATAACACGGTATGTGGAGAGCGGAGTCCTCCCAAAGGACCCCGCACAGGCCATGAAGCTGAAAATGCAGGCGGCGCGATATTGCGTCATAGGTGGCTGCCTTTATCGACGAGGCTACGCCGAGCCCAATCTATTGTGCGTCCCGACCGAATCCATGGAGCACATCCTATATGAGGCCCACGAAGGGGTCTGTGGTGGCCACCCGGGGTGGCGAACCCTTTCGCATAAGATCGCTCACTTGGAGTACTTCTGGCCCACCCTCCGGCAAGACGCAAGGGACTATGTCCAGCGATGTGATGGATGCCAAAAACACGGTAACCTCTTGCACGCCCTGACCTCGCAGCATCGCTCCATCCACGCGCCATGCCCCTTCGCGATGTGGGGGATGGACATCCTCGGCCCCTTCCCCAAGGCCGCCGGTCAGGTGCGGTATATCCTGGTCATTGTCGACTACTTCACAAAGTGGGTTGAGGCACAAGCAATGGCGAAGATCACGGGGACTAAGGTCTGCGACTTTCTGTGGAAGAACCTTGTCTGCCGCTTCGGCGTTCCCATGACCATCATGACCGACCATGGCCCCCAATTTGATTGCGAAGAGACTCGAACATTCTGCTCAGACCTCGGCATAACCCTCAAGTTCTCCTCCGTGGCCCATCCTTAGTCCAACGGACAGGTAGAGAACGTCAATGCCCGCATCCTGTCCGATCTAAAGAAACGGCTGGGCATGGCCCAAGGTCGTTGGGCAGAGCTCCTCCCACTCGTCATATGGACATACCGCACCACCGCGCGCCGCGCAACCAGAGAAACGCCGTTCGCCCTAACCTACGGGGCAGAGGCCCTAGTCCCGGTAGAAACCCTGGTCCCATCGGCAAGGGTGTTCGATTTCGATGAAAAGGAGAACGAGGCCAATCTCAGGGTCGAGTTGCTCTTCCGCGAAGAGCTACGCGAAGTAGCAAACCTTCGCTCCAGGGCATACAAGCGCCGCGTGGCCGTCTACCACAACAAGAAGGTGAGACCTCGGTTCCTGGCCACAGGCAATCTCGTCTTGAGAAGAACCGAAGGTGGCAAACTGGACCCCAAATGGGAGGGGCCATACATCCTCGGCGAGGAGGTCGCTTCCGGAGCCTTTAAGCTCAAAGACAACGAGGGGCATACCCTCAGTAAGACGTGGAACATCGACCGATTAAAGAAATATTTTGTGTAAACTCTCTGAGCCCCGTTACCTCTTTTTGTGAATAAAGGGTTATTGGACTTTCAAAATCTCTCTCAAAAATAGAAACTTCGGGTGTTAAGTCCATCCCTCGCTTCCCGCTTGGTGTTGGAGAATCTCGTTAAGTCCATCCCTCGCTTCCCGCTTGGGGTTGGAGATTTTCGTTAAGTCCAAACCCCGCTTCCCGCGTGGTGTTGGAGAATCTCGTTAAGTCCATCCCTCGCTTCCCGCTTGGGGTTGGAGATTTTTGTTAAACCTCGTTTCCCGCTTGGGGTTGGATATTTTCGTTAAGTCCAAACCCTGCTTCCCGCGTGGTGTTGGAGAATCTCGTTAAGTCCATCCCTCGCTTCCCGCTTGGGGTTGGAGATTTTCGTCAAGTCCAAACCTCGCTTCCCGCTTGGTGTTGGAGAATCTCGTTAAGTCCATCCCTCGCTTCCCGCTTGGGGTTGGAGATTTTTGTCGAGTCCAAACCTCGCTTCCCGCTTGGTGTTGGAGAATCTCGTTAAGTCCATCCCTCGCTTCTCGCTTGGGGTTGGAGAATCTCGTTAAGTCCATCCCTCGCTTCCCGCTTGGTGTTGGAGATTTTCGTCGAGTCCAAACCTCGCTTCCCGCTTGGTGTTGGAGAATCTCGTTAAGTCCAAACCTCGCTTCCCGCGTGGTGTTGGAGAATCTCGTTAAGTCCATCCCTCGCTTCCCGCTTGGGGTTGGAGATTTTCGTCAAGTCCAAACCTCGCTTCCCGCTTGGGGTTGGAGACTCTCGTTAAGTCTATCCCTCACTTCCCGCTTGGGGTTGGAGATTTTCGTCGAGTCCAAACCTCGCTTCCCGCTTGGTGTTGGAGAATCTCGTTAGATCCATCCCTCGCGTCCAGCTTGGGGTTGGAGAAACTCGAACAAAATATGCAAGGTCTGAGCAGGGCTCATGGCCTCGGGAAAATCATTGTGCGAAGTCCGAGCAAAGCTCGTAATCCCGATGTAAAATTAGAAGCACCCAATGTGGCCCGAGTCCCACAATAGTTGTGACACTCGGACCATGGGGTTGGGTAGATATGTGCGAGCATGCACGAGTAAGCTAGAACAAACAAGCAATCATGAGGTAAAGAAAATAACATAAAAAGTTGGGGCACGTGTGCCCAGATGTTTAATTACAAGCCCCGCAGGGCCACCAGCAAAACAAACAAAATAACCAAAAAAAAAACAGGAGCAGACAACGACATCCTTTAAATCTTCGAGGCTTGGGCGGTAGGGTCGGAGGTCTTCGTAGGATCTTCAAAGGCTTGAGCAGTAGGGTCTTGGGGAATCTCCAGGGCAGGAGCGGGGATGGCAGAAGGTTGGGAGCTTGGCGCATCTTCCCGGGCGATGGCTGCCGAGGTGGGCGCCTCGCTGGCCACAGTGCCGTCCTCGTTAAGAAAGAATTCACATTCTCCCTCGGGCTCTTCCCCGTCGAGTTCCCCCATAGTCTCCTCGTAGTTGGGAATGAAGAACTTAATGCGGGGGTCAATGTGCCCGTACTTCGCGACCGCCTGCTTGACCCCCATACGGACGGACTGGTGGAACATCTTCCTCACACTTTCCACCATCTCAGCCTGAAAAGCCTCCGACTTCACGTACCTGGGCCCCTCGGCTTCCACCTCCTCGCTAAGCTCAACAACGCGCCGTTGGAGCCTGGTAATTTCCTCCTCAACTTTCTGAAGCTCCACCTCCTTTTCTCTGAAAAATTGGTGCTCCGCGGATAGCTGCCCCTTGAGCTTTGCGACCTCGCCCCTGAAGTCCCCGTTCTCTTCCTTCAAATTCTTAGCCTCCTCCTTCACCTTCCCCAGCTCCTCCCTGACCCTCGCGGCGGCCTTGGCCTCGTCCGCCGCCGCGGTCTCCGCGGCGCGAACGCGTCTCTCGGCCTCTGCGAGGCTTTTTCCCCTCTTCTCAATCTCGGCGTCCCGCTCTTGGAGCCTCGCCTCCATCCTGTCCATATTCCTATGGAGTAGGACGACGCGACCGCAGTTATAGTTCGCGAAGAAGGTATTCTGAAGCAATAGAAGAGCACGTCAGAACAAGAACAAAAATAATAAAGCCAATCAAGGAAAAAACAAACACGAAAGAACAAGACATACCATCGTGGAGTAGCGGAGGATCTCGTCGTTGAGGGCTGTCTCCGAGAGGTTGTTGGCCCATGCAACCTCGTCGGCCCAAGCTGACCTGTCCTAGTCTTGGGACACGCCCCGGGAAGGACCGGGGCAGTGGAACTTCTCGGCAGGAGGCCCGGTGGCCGAGATAAATCGGCTCTTCGAGCCAGGGCGCTCGACCATCTCGCCCCCTAGGGTTCTCCCTTGGCCATCCCCCTTCTGCTTCTTCCTTTTCTCTCCACGGGGAGACCCCGTGCCCTTTCTCTTGGACCCGGCTTTGTCACCAGATCCTCGGGAGTGTTGGGACGACGTTCGGGTGGCGTCCCCCTTTGTCGACCCCCCTCAATCTTCTTCGCCTCAGGCGCCTTCAGCGCCGGGACTGGCGCCTTCGGCTGCGAGGCAAGGGGCCTCGCTTGCGAGGTCGGCTCCTTTATGGCGACCCCGCGTTGGCCTTGGGGTCTCGGAGCGTTGGAGGAAGAAGTCACAGGCCTTTTGCCCTGTGACTTCGCGGTAAGAGCGCCAAGTAGGTCCACTGTCAAAACAAAAAAGGCATAAGAGTTAGACAAAAAAAAACGAATTAGCGAGGTTCATAACCTCGCTTCCCGGTAACAAAAGGAAGAAAAAATCAGGAAAGAGATCGAATACCCTCTTTGCCCTCGCTAGGGGGGAGGCTAAGACTCAGGCCAGCCCGCTTAAGCTGGTCCTGAGAAAGATACACCTGGTACGGTGCCTGTCTCGCTGTGGCGTATCGGACCTTGAGTGCCTTAAGCTCGTCAACCGTCAGCGGGGTTACACATCGAACAAACCTGCCCAGCACCACGGGGAAGTTGAGATATCTCCCGGTGGGGTCGTGGACCAAGAACCAATTCGGCTTCACGACTCGACGTTCGAAGGGGCCGTGGTGATCTTGATGTTCGGCGTGCTAAGATTGATGAGGCTTGGGGACCGAGTTTCTCTCCTCGCTAGGGATAAAGCCGACAAGTTATCGAGGTTCGGCCCGTCACCAAGTTCGCGACTGCGACTCGTGTAGACGCACAACAGCCGCCAAGCATTCGGAAACAATTGCGCGGGGCAGATCTTCATGGCCCACAAATAATCAACAATATGCTGGGCCAGGGGCAGCCTGAAGCCCGCTTGAAGGCTGAAGAGGTGCACAACCACGCACCTGTCGTAAGATGCCAAGGAGTGGCCCCCCTCCTCGGGAAGCGCCAACTCAATCCCCTCGGGCCAAGCGAAGTTCTTGGCAATGTCTACGAGGTCCTTCTGCTTAAGTTCGGTGGCCATCCCCTCGGATAGACAAGCCTCGGCAGAACCCGGGGTCATGGGAATCCGTTCCTCCAGGACACACGGGACGCGGGACACGGCGTCCGTGATGTAAGCTGTAGGAAAGCTCGGGGGCACATAGGGAGCGGGGGTCGAGGCCGTGTCCGCACCTGACCTCACCATCAGTTCAGCAACATCCGCATCGGGGGTGGAGGACGAGGCCATCTCAACGCCTGACGACACGCGAAGTCGGGTGAAGCGCGAGCTAATAGAAACCCAGGAGTTGCTTGAAGAAGGGTCGCTGAAAACCAACGAAGGAGACCTCGGGTTCTGAGAGTCGCTAGGTTCTACGCTTCCCACAGACTCCGAAACCTCCTCGTAAAAACCCTCTTGAACCTTGAAGACAAAGCCTGGTGGAGGGCTCAGAGAGTTTCCCCTAGGCATGAAAAGAACGACGTCCAGGCCGCGGGGCTAACACCTGGAAAAGGAAGAAGTGTTGAGACATCGGGCAAAATAATCAAGAAAAACAATGCGAGGTCATAACCTCGAGAGAAAAAGAACGAGGTCATAACCTCAAGAGAAAAAGAACGAGGTCATAACCTCGGAAGAAAAAGAACGAGATCATAACCTTGGGAGAAAAAGAACGAGATCATAACCTCGTAAGAAAGAGAAATTTTGGGCCATAAGAGGCGAGGAGCCACGTGGCACCCTAAGGGCTACTCTGACAAGATAGGACGGCGATGGAGAAGTCGAAGCACCAAAAAGAGGAAAGAGAAGGAGAAACGGAGGCCAGTGGTGAAAAGCAGCGGCGGAGACCCTAACGTCCCATCAATCAACCGTCGAGACGTTTGGGTTTCCAAGAGCCTCAAAATTCAAAAACCACCGAAAAAGAAAAAGAGACGACCGTCGGTTGGAGGACGAGAGGTTCAAGTGCATGGCGTTCGCCACCCTCACCCTACCATCCCGCCACCGTGGCACCGGTGCAAAACACCAAGAGGCAACCACTGCCCGCTAGGGGCACAAGGCCGAACGAAAAGGAAAGAAAGAGAAAAGAGCAAAAGAAAAAAAAACGGCGAGGAAAAGCATGCGGAAACTCACGCCGACCTCACCACCGCCGTTTCGCCACCGAGACGCCGGCGCGGAACACCAGGCGACCCACTGTCGCCTCTCCAAACCACAGAACAAAAAGCAAGCAGGGAAAAATCGAAAGCGAACAGAAGACGGGAGGAGAAAAGTCGAAGACTTACTTGTTCAGAATCAACGAGGAGGGAGCGGTGGTGCAAATTGGAAGGTGGCTAAGGCTCGCCGGAAACCGTCTGGAGAAACCGCTCGCAGGAAGCCGGAAAGACAGAAAGAGAGAAGGCGAAAATGTTGAAAGAAGAGATAAAGGGGAGGCGTGTGAAGTGCGCTCTTATAAAGAGCAGGCTTGGGCCTCCCCTGCCCAGTTAGGCTTGTTGGGCCTATCCCTCCTGAGCGGCCCATTAAGCAAGATGCGAAGAGCAAGCCCAGAAAAGCTTTACCCTTGCAAACCAAAGAAAATATAAGTGTAGAACCTCGCAAAAAAGAGGGCTTCGCAAGATGCCCCCCATGAACCTCGGAAACCCTTGAAGCCTCGCAAAATGCCTACCCACCTTTCAGAGCCTCGCACCCCGCGATCTTTGAGAACTTATGCCCTGCGGCCCTCGGGGCGAGGTCCCCAGGCCATGGGGTTGTGATGATGCTCAAAACGGTAAAGTAAGAAGTGGGCCCGGGGTGCAAGAAGCATACAGACCCAGCGGGCCTCCCGAGGATGATCCTAGGGCCCACAACCATATCCACCTTTTATTTTAACAAGATCCCTACTGCCGCGAGGTCCTCCGAAAACTGGGAACGAGGTCTACACCTCGTAACCGACTCTACCAACACGCCCGCCCACCAGAACCACTCAGCTAGCGCCGCGCTCCCGAGCCAATCACAAGCTGCCTCTCCGCTAGACCAATCAGAGCCCTTGATCTCGGGCGTCCCACATCGGACAACGGTCAGAACTCGACTCCCCAATCCTCTATAAATAGAGGAGAATCTCGTATGGAAAAGGGGTCGAAAAACATCTTGAACTCAAGAACTATCTTGCTCGTTGAAGATCGACGTGATCGAAACATCGTCAAAAGGCCTCGCTATAGACAAGTGAAGTCCACAAAAAGACTTCAATTCTCACAAAGTTCCTGCTCACACCAAAGATCGCGCTACACCATCTCGCACGCCGCCTTCACCTCGCTCTCATTCACATCAAAGACCTCGCTGCCCGATCTCGCAAGTCGTCAACACCGTCCCGCTAGACCGACCTCGCTCAAAAGGTCAAGCAAGCAATACTTAGAATTGTCTAGCAATTAGGAGATCTCGAACATTGTTAGGTCGAGATCTCGGATAATCGTAGGAGATCTAGGGTGTAAACTTCCAAGCGTTTGTAACCTCGTGTTACCGTAACCTCGTTGTAAAGAAAATTATAAATAAAGAAGCAAGGTTTCGTACAGTCGAATATAATAATCTCGTGTCTTGTCTTTTAGCGAACGCGTCATTTCGGGTTTCATCAGCTACAAGAAAGTGGATGACAAGGTGACCAACTATCCTCATTCCTATTTGTCATTGGAACAAAAATCCTTGCAAGGAAACTCCAAAGTGAATATGAAAATGATCCTTGTTCGGTCGGTTTCCTTGTTGCCCGTGGAGACCTAAAAATTCCATTTTTAGCTTTTGTAGATAATATTATCATATTTTCTAAAGTGACTCAAGGAGCTTGCGCCAAGGTAAAAAGAATTATTGAGGAATATAATGAAATATTCGGACAGAAAGTGAATTACCATAAATCAACATTTCAACCTTAAAAAAATAGTAACAGTCAACAAAAGCAACAAATACAACAAGCGCTTGGTATAACATCCATGACCAATCTTGAAAAATATTGAGGATGTCTAATTATCAATGTGAAAGTGAATACATAAATGTTTAAAGAATCAGTTGAAAAAGCACAATGTCAGTTCTCCAAATGGAAGGTCAATGCCCTCTCTCAAGAAGGATGCACAACATTAATTAGATCAAACTTAGTTTTGAAACCAAATTATATTATGCAAAGTTTCATGCTACCAAAAAAGATACATGAAGATATAGATAGAATAAATAGAACCTTCTTTTAGAATAAAGAGGGTGGGACAAAATATGTAAACCAAAATCTCATGGAGGCCTGGGCATAAGGAAAACAGAACACATGAATAAAGCACTACAAGTGAAATAGCTCTGGAAAATCCTTGCTGAACCAGATAACATCTAGGTTCGGATGATTAAAGAAAAATAGATAAGAAATGACACTTTCTTTTCCTACAAACTTAAATCCAACACTTCATGGTAATGGAGAAACTTCTAAGTTTCCGGAATGAATTTGAAAAAGGACTTATATGACAAATTGGAAATGGACAAATAATTAAATTTTGGGAAGATAATGGGGCTTTGGGAAAACCACTAAAGAATTTTGCAAAATACCCCTCTAGCACTAATGGGGGTACAAGAGTCTCATGTTCATTACACTTGACAAAAGGTGGAAAATCAATGAATTAAAACAAGTACTCCCACAAAAGCAGGTGGACACCATACAATCGATTCCAATACCAGATAATAACATTCAAGATCGCCTCTACTGGGCCTCGAGTATGAATGGTTGGTTTTCGACACATTCAACGATGAACCTAATCACACAAACAGAAAATCAAGAACCGAATATAATCAATTGGATATGGAGATTGGATATTTTATCGAAAGTTAAAAACTTTCTCTGGAAGATGAGCATCAATGGCCTACCTACCAAAGCAAGATTGAGAGAAACGCATGTTCCAACCCTTGGAGGTTGTATCATGTGCAATTGTATGAATGAAGACACCATACACTTATTTACTAAATGCCCACACACTAAATGTAATAAAGAAAATAAAATAGTGAGCAAATTCTTCGGAATTATAATACGCATAATAAGTCACCAAAAAATGTACTAAGCGAACTTTTCCATCTTTTAGGGGCAAAAGAGTTTATTGTATTAGCAGTCTCCTGATGGAGCATTTGACACCAACGAAATAAACTGGTATTCCAACATGCACTGAATGATTTTATACATGATTTACCTCAATATATTATGACGCAATTGGAACAATGGGAGAAATCTAAGCAATGGAATGAGGATGAAGACATAATTAGTGGAAGCTGCCAAAGAATGAAAAAGAAGATGAATAAATCCATAACATTGAAGAAATCAAGGCAATGTGTCATAAAATGTAACTTTAATGGATCAAGACTAGACAATGGACATGCATCAGGAGGAATAATTCTAAGAGATCACAATGGTAATGTAGTGAAACTAATGGCACAAAACTATGTGTGTGTATCAACACTTAAGGATGAATCTCTTGCTTTGAGAGACGGGATTAGAGCAGCAACTTAAGGACAATACAGAAGCCTAGAAATTGAAGGTGATAACTTACAAGTCATCAAAGCAGCCCAAGGTGAGAAAACTGCCCTTGGGAAATTGAAATCATTATGGCTGATATACTAGTTTCCCTTCTTGGGTTCCAGTCGGTCCAAATCTCCCATGTGCCTAGGGGCTTTAACACTCTGTTGATAAAATTGCTAGACTGAGTCACAATCTCCCACTCTCTATGTTAGCGCTATTAGGAATCATCCAGAACTTATAGCTCTCATCCGTCAGGATGCGATAGGACGTCCTCCTTGAGGGAAGAGTTTCCTAATTCTTACCTAATAAAAAAAGTGGATGCCATGGTCTTAGGCACCCTCGAATCCAGTTGAACCGGATTGACCTGGCTGGATGCCATCACCGAACCCATCCAAAAATAATAATGGAGCCTCCTAATGCTCCCCAAATGCCTTCATGTATCTCGAATCCTCACGCTGTCATCAAATTTGCCTCCCTTGCAGCCATCTTCGATCTCGCCTGCATAGATTTCACTCTTTCTTTGTTATTTTTGAGGACATAACATTTTCAACCTCCAACAAACGGCAAGGTTAGGTAATGATTTTTTTTCATTATTTCAAGGGTTACCTCTCGAAATAGGTAAAAATTTATTTAATCTACCGGGTGAATTTGATATTCGTTGAAAGGGATTTACTTAACAACAAATAAATTTGAAGTTAAGACCCTGCTGAGTATAGGGAGGTCAAGATCGTCCACGGGAAGCAAGGTTTGTTTGATTACTAAACTATGATGTCCGCCTTTTTAGTCGTGTTTTTAGGGTGTGTTTTTAGTGTGTTTGAGTCTTTTTCTTTCGTTTTGTGTTTTGTTTTGAGTCGTTTGTGTAGGTTTTCGTATTTTCATAAGATATGGAGTCTACATAAGCTTTGGTGGTGTTTTGTAGGTTTTTAGAAGCTATTTGGATCACTTTTGAAGAAAGGAGCGAAGTCGGTGAAGATAACACTCAAGAATGAAGAGAAGATGAAGATTTAGAGCTCAAGTAAAGTTATTGAAGATCAAGTTTGAGCTTGGAAAGAGATAGAGAATTTCGTTACAAGAACATAGGAAAAAGAATCGAGTCAAACGGAGTTGTAACGAATCTTCTACGCAAGTTTTACTCAAGGCTGTTCAAAGTGCTGAATGAGGTCGGTGACGACCCACTTTGGGTCGGTACCGAGGTACCGCGAGAAGCAGTGGAAGACCGAGTCGGTGCTATTAATTGGGCTTTTATCCTATTTCCTTTTATGTTATTAGATAGATAGAAGGGATATATTTTATAAGATAGATTTATTTCCTTATAGTTAGATTTAAGATAGATTTATTTCCTTATAGATAGATTTAAGATAGAATAGTTTCTCTATAAATACACTTGTCCTCTTTTTAGTTTGGGGGATCCCACAATCATTCAAGTTAGAGGAGGAGGAGGAGGAGAGAAGAGAGAGGGGGGGGCGATAGACACGATTGAGAGAGAGGGGGGGATCCCACAATCATTCAAGTTAGAGGAGGAGGAGGAGGAGAGGCGAGAGAAGGAGACGAGTAGGGTTTGTGGAGAAGAACTATTGTTTGGATTAAAGTTGTAAGCTTTCCCTTTTATTTAATATAGTTGTTTGTTTTTAATTATGATTTGTGAGTAGTCTTCCTCTCTAAGGTTGGGGCTAAACCCAACAATGGTTGTGCATGCTTGTTTGTGATCATGTCTTGATTGTTTTTATTGCATGAATCTATTCTCTTGTTCTTAACTCCTTGAAACGAAAGTGAATTGGAATTTCTCATTTATAGTTGAAGTGAAAGCGGAAACTTTGAATCAGAAAAGTCAATTTAGGGTTTTGAAGCGAAAGCGGATCTATCCTAGTTGAAGTAGAAGAGATTAGATAGTAAGTTTATTAATTGAACGAAAGTTAGTTGATTTACTTGCTTAGGTTGAGGAAAGTTGACACCTTTATGTGATAAAAGCATGATCTATGTGTTTCATGAGTGTTTGTATGCATGATTGTTGTTGTGGGGATACCCTAAACCTTAGAATTTCTCTTCCTTGATAAAAACTCCTTGCTTTTGATTGATTGCTTGCGTGAAAAGTAACAAAACTTGATACTGACTATCTCCCGTGGACGAACCTGACCTCCCTGTACTCAGCGGGGTCTTGATATAAATTTATTTGTTGTCAAGAAACCCTATCAACAAACTATAAAACAGAAAGCACAGAAACAAAGAAAAACAGAAACAACTGAAGAAAACAAGGCTACGACAACCTTGGTACCGACCTTGTCAGGGTTGGTAACGATGTTGGGTTTCGACACGAACTAAGCAACTAAACACAGACAAACTGCAGGCTCGGTACTGACCTGTAACCCTCGGTTACGAGTCTAAACAGAGTAAAAATGAAGGTAATTCAAAGGTAGAAAAGTCTAGGACAAGGGTTTACCACGACATAATCATGCATATGAAATAGTGTGAAGGATAAATAACATGCCTCAAGGATAAAGCTATCAACTTTCGTTGACCTAAGCAAGCAAATCAATCAATCAAATCAATTCACTCTCTACTTATTTTTGAATCCAAAGCTCGAAACTTTCGTTTATCGAACAATATCAACATTCAAGTTTACAACTTTCTCTTTCGATCAAGCGATAAACTCAAATTATTTCGACTTTCGTCTAAGTATAAGCACAAAACAAGTAGATAAAGGATATAAGGCAATCAAACATTCATTACACACATTCAATCATGCATAACTATGCCGGGTTTTCAACCCGATCCTAGAAAAGCTAACTACTCATTCATGATTGAAGTAAAACAAACAACTAAATCGAATGAGAACATTGAACAAGAACTAAACAGAAACTTACTTGAAATATAAATCAAAACTCGTCTTTGAAACACAACCAAACTCGAAAAGAAAGAAACAAAGAAGAACAAAGGGTCAGTTCTCTCTCTCGTCTCTCCTACAAATCGTTCCAATATCTCTACTGAATAAATCCGAATTCCCCCCTTAAACTAGACTAAAAAAGGTATTTATACTAATAGAAACTATCTAACAAGGGTCCTAAAAGATAGAAACTTTCCCAACTAAAAATATTGCAAGATAAAAGATAGAAAAACTGAAAGTCGGCGCCACCTACCGACACAGGTCACCTCGGTAACGACCTGCACAAGGTCGGTAGACTCTTGCTGAATTCCTCGGCCAAAATTCTGTTGCACAGTTTAGTACCGACCCTCACAGATCGGTAACGAGCTCTCTGTCTTGATCCTTTTGTACATTTTGCATAGCTTTTCTTGGATTTGACGAGATCTTCAAGGCGTATTCTTTCTTATCTTCTCTTCCACATACTCCACCATCAACCTCTCGATCTAAACTCCCTCGGAATGCTCCTTTTTGCTTCGAAAACCTATATAAAACACAAAAACGGAGTAGCTTCCATACTTTTCACAAAATATGTAAACTTATACTAAAACACACAAAACTAGCACTAAAACTCAACTGAACTAAACTAAACAACTCAAGAAAAACACTTAAAAACTATACTAAAAACATAAACATCAATATTAATAGGTCACCAATCACCATATAAATTTTCGTTATATTTTTATAGACCCTTTCCCAAAATATTATCATACCAAAATATGAAATGACACAGAACATCAAAATCTACCATGGATAGATGCTAAAAAATCCATAACTCGTATGAGGCGGGTAACTGACCAAATTAAAATGGGACATTTAACATTTTGACCGTTATAATGAGAACGGATTCTCCGAGTCAAGGTAGCCAAGAACAGAAAAGGATGTCGAGAGTAGCTGGGAAGAGGGTCCTCTGTTTGAGAACTTCACGCAATTCCTTCGGATATCCAACGCCAGCCACGTTCTCAGCCACAGGTGTGCAATTTTAGCATTTCAATAATACAATGGAGCGCCTGCAACGTATATTGGATTGATTTTTTTCACCCCTTTCGATCTGATCGTATTCCAATTTTACATTTATCTGTTAGATTATCAAATGCTGGAACCCGCTCTGGATTTCAAATCAGCATCTAAAAACCATGCATCCATTGCTAAACTTGGGTATGACAAGGACCCGTCTCTCGTTTCTTCTCTGATTTCTACTTACGCTTCTTGTGGGTGTATGGACATTGCTTACAAGCTTCTCGATGAATCACTCAGTCGCTGTTTCTCTGATGTAGAGGCTTGCAATGCTGGTATTGCGAGCTTTATGAAGAATGGTCATGTAGAGTTTGCTCACAAGGTGTTTGTTAAAATGCCTGACAGAGACGTGGTGTCTTGGAACTCGCTGATTAGCGGATGTGTAAAGAATGGTCACTTTAACGAGGCTTTGAGATTATCTAAAGAAATGCTTTCTTTCCACATTGACCCTGATGAGTTTACCTTCGCCTCTCTCGCGTCTGCTTGCGCTCGTCTCGGAAGTCTTCATCATGCTGAATGGCTACATAATTTAATAAATCAGAGAAAATTCACCCTGAATCCAATTTTGCAGGCAGCCCTTGTTGACATGTATGCAAAATGTGGGCGGATTGAACTTTCTAAAGAAATCTTCAAAAGTATCAACAATCCTTGTCTTTCTGCTTGGAATGCAATGGTCAATGGCCTAGCTCTTCACGGACTTGCACTGGAGGCGGTTTCAGTATTCTCAGAAATGGAGCAAGATAGTACTATTGTTCCTGATGCATTGACCTTTGTCGGGCTCTTGAAAGCGTGTAGTCATTGTGGTTTAACTGAACAGGGTCAAAAGTATTTTGACATCATGAGTCAAAAGTACCAAATTGAACCACAACTCGAGCATTATGGGGCCATGGTTGATTTACTGGGTCGTGCTGGGTGTCTAGAAGAAGCTTATGCAGCTATCAGATCAATGCCTATGAAACCCGATGTTACTATATGGAGATCTCTTCTTAGTTCATGTAGAGCCTATAAAAATCCAACATTAGGGGAAATTGCTATTGCAAATATATCAACCCTAAAAAGTGGTGATTATGTTTTGATGTCGAATGCGTATTGTGAGTTAGATAGATGGGATTCTGCTGCCTCTGTGAGAGATGCAATGAGGAGAGACGGCATTAGAAAAGAGAGAGGCAAGAGTTGGGTTGAGATTGGGGGCGTCGTTTATCATTTCAAGTCTGGAGATAGATCAAATTCTGAGACAGAGGCAGTGCATAAGATTTTGGAAGGCTTAATTAGAAGAGCCAAGTGGGAAGGCTATGTGTGTGCAACCGAGTTGGTTTTGATGGATGTGTCTGAGGAGGAAAAGGAGGATAACTTGAGTTATCATAGTGAAAAGTTGGCTTTGTGTTTTGTTATTCTTAAAACTGGTCCAGGAATGGAAGTTAGAATCTTTAAGAACTTGCGGACTTGCCAGGATTGTCATAATTGGTTTAAAGTGGTTTCTAGGCTGTTAAATAGGGTGATTATTGTCAGGGATCGAATCCGTTTTCATAGATTTGTAAGAGGTTCTTGTTCTTGTGGAGATTATTGGTGATCATGTTCAAGAAAGCTACCTTTCGTCATTTTTTTGTACAAGGTTTGTTATTTATATATTAGTTCAGTTTTCCAATAATTGGCTCTTGTTAATGTTGGATGGACACTTGCTCCAAGTTTTCCCGAGAATGCTCTTTACAAGTTTACAAGGATGAAAAAACAAGTCGAAGTGAGCGATTTAATAAAAAGGGAAATGGAAATCCAATAGCATATTGTGTTGATCAGTCACATTGCCCATAACTCATATGACATGCATGTATCGTAAGTTTTGACTACAGACCAACAAATAAGAGCCACATTCATAAACGAAGCTTCTTATTAGCTGGCTGTGCATCCTCAAACTGGGCTCCTCCATCACCATCACCTTCACCCCTATCCATCTTTTTCTTGGCAATAATCTTGTTGATCTTATGCAGTTCATTCGTGATCTTCTGATCCTTGTTTTGCTTTCTTGTTTTTCGCCCGTCTTGCATCTTTACCCCAAATTGGAATGCAGCCTTGGGCATTGCCTCCTTCTGATCATTGTATTTTGCCCAGTCCTCTTCTGTCTCAAAGTCCCACCGGTGTAGACGCCCTTTAGCCTGTACATCACCAAAATATTAACCGAAATTACATCATTACCATAGTGAAGATTCTCTCGTCCAGTTTTTACAGTCCACTTTGGTTGCTTGAAATAGTGTTTTGAAATAGGTTAAAAATGTCGTTTTCAGAAATTATTACCCTAAGAATAAAAAATAACCCCATAAAAAACTTGAATAACCCTAAATAGATATTACTCTAGCAGAATCTTTGCAAATCAAGGTTCTTAGCCTAGGTTAGAAAAACTGTTTCTATTATTTCTGTTGAAAAATACTACTCCTTTTATATATTAATAATCATTTCCACCAATCAAAGCAACTGGACCACGAAACGGACTATGAAACAACAAGATTCAACAAGGAAGAATAATAACTAACCCGTCCACCCATATCCATTTTTGACAAATCATCTTCATCATCACTGCCTACAACCTCACGATTATACTCCTGATAGCCAGGGTAGCATTCAGAGTAGCTCTCAGATATGAAGTTTGGATCCTTTTCTCTAGCATCTTTCTCCCTTAGCTGTTGTAACCTTTGATCATCCCTCTTAAATACAGATCCCAACCCACGATCCTTCTCTTCTTGTGTCATAAAACGAGGATCTTGGAGAACTCCCGGGTTTTCCTGCACAGCGTACGCCTCCATATTCTGCTGGAGATATTGATCAGCGTAAAGCGACTGATCAGCATATTGGTAATCCTGCCACTCTCCCTGGGGGTATCCTGTGGCCAAAGCTTGTGCTTGCATAGCATCATAACCATTCTGCATAAGCCAACCAGAAGTGGGAGTTTTTCTTTTGTTAAAAAGAATACCAATATTTCTAAGTGTGGTAATGATAATAATAACTGAAAAAAAAGAGATGAAATCATGAACTTTAATTTTTAAACAAAATCGATTGTGTGACACTTTTTGTTTGACAACATTATTGATCAACATTTTTTAAGATTAGTGTTTTTTTGCAATAAATAGCATTTGGTGAGAAAAAATACTTCTTGTAAATTATATTTTTTTATGGATACTTTCTTTCAAATATGGCAAATATCCCAAAACCCATAAAACACTTACCTTCCATAAAAGCGTTTATCCTAAAAAAATCTTTCTTCTATTCAACCAAACAAAACTTTAGGGTGATGATGACAATCAGCATCATTCGACCCAAGACCTAAAAGATACACATTACTCCCATTGTCACTAAAAAATTTCACGTTCATTTGTCCACATAAATGAGAGGCTTAAAGGATTTACCGTATCATGCCAACCCTGTGTAAGATCAGAAGGTGGAACTGGCCCATAAGTGGGCTCATTGAAGTAAGCATCCTTTTCTTTGTTTGTTGGAGACTCCTCCATGTCCTCATAGATGGGGCTTTGACTCATATCCTTGCCAGCAACTTCAAAGTCTACGCCCGCACCAACAAATATGTCATCCTCGTCAGTGTGGGCAACAACTGGTTTCTGCTTTTCACTAGAATCAGCATGTTTTATTTTAGGAGGTGGAGGGAGAGGAATCTCTCTTTCAAGATTATTTGGCAAGATGCTGTCACGTTTCAACACCTTCTCATCTTCATCATAATTGGTCATTCCTGATACTTTTCCTGCATGATAAACAGTATTTTTCAGATACAAGAAAGTAAATCACTAAAAACAGTATAATAAAGTAGGAGTAAGAAGTAATCTCAGGCACAACAACAAAATTCGAGCACATAAATACTACTACTAAAACAACAACACTAGCTAGAGTATCCCGCAGAGCGGGGTCTGAGGGTCGGGATGTACACACCCATTCCCCCAAACAAGTATGGTGTATGGGTGCTATGTAAATACAAGCTGACCAATTTATTCTTTTGCTTTTTATTTTTCATTGCAAAACAGGCGTTCTCCTTGACTTCTTCCCAGACTGCAGCGGTTCCTAACCTTCAGGGTCTCATCCGTCAGCATGCTCTAGGGCCACCCATGTCCAGATGAATGGGTCCCCCTGATCTCTTTCCTATTAAAAAAATATATATACTAGCTGACCAATTTTGGCAAGTCAGTAAGAGGGAGTTCTTCATCATGATATTTGGTAAAATAAAACCCTGCAACCATCTTTGGCACTTACAATTCCAGACACGTGGACTTGCAGTGTTGCAGATCACTCCAGCATTAGAGTATTTGTTATACATATAATCCTTGTACTAATGTGAGGGATGGAAACTGGGAAGTTGATTTTAGAGAGACGAAATACATATATTAAGACTTGTATGCATATGATGCCTAATTGGAATTTGACTCAGAAGGTCTTTTAGACATTGGTGACTATAAGGATATTAGATAAATATTTTTAAAATAAAATAAAAATTCAGGCAGATGAATCCTTGGAGCTTGTTCGAATTATCAGATGGTACCTTTTACTTCTCTCTCCTTCTTCTTCTTCTTAAGAACCTTTCCAGATGACCCTAGGCGGAGATAGGACATAATTTTTGCAATACGGTCAAGCACAGACCCATCAACACTAACAGTAACTACCTCCTGCATGAATAATGAACAGCAAAACGTATGATATCTGTCTATAAGCCAACAAAGTCTGGGATCAAGTGTACACACGCACCCTCCTTACCCTGAGCGAAGTCAAGAGGATGTTTCCGAAAGACCCAGATAAAAACATATTCAAAGAGCTAAAAAGGGCGTGAATACAAAACAAAAAATCAAAATAAAAAAGCCAAAAGGAAAAAACAACGTAAACCCGCAGCAAAAGAACACATACAGCACACATAGCTCCCTAGAGCATGCCACATCAGAAAACACACAGAAACCCAAAAAAAGATAAATCATAAATTAGACAATTATCTTACAATGTTGGTCAACTAGATACTAGCAATATGGTAACTATGGTTTATATATTTAATACATTTTGCAGTAGTAAAAAGAAGCTTTCTGCTATATACTTTCAACTCAATTGATCAGCTTTAACTTTTTTCATACTTTAGATTGCATCATTGAGGTAAAATCATTTTCATTTTGCTGAAAATATCTCAATATCATAAAGCATCTAGCTAGAAATATTACTGATCGAGATAAGAAATAATATAGATGGAACAGAACCCCCAACATTGGTTTAAACTATTTTACTGCCAAGGGTAACTACTACCTATATCTTCAAACATCAAACATTTGGTATATTTTAGGGTTGGTTTGGTTCAGATTTCAAATTTCGATTTTTGAGTTCGACAAAAATTTAAAAAATAACTTAATCTGGTTTTCAGTTTTGAGTTGGCAGTTTTCAAAATCAAGTTGACCGTAATAAAGTTAAAGATCATTTCAAAGTAATTATTTTTTATTATAAAAAAATGACAACTCTTCAAAACTAATAACAAAAGAACCACAAAATACCAAACGAGCTCTTAAGTTTTCTCCTTCAAACTTTTGTTTCTGGTTGATTCTATTCATGAGTATCTTTGTCCATGAAGAAGACAATCCAATACAACTTCTCTCTCCCTTCTCTTCATTCCGCAAATAAAACCACTTCTACACAGCATCTACTATGAGGAACCCCTTAAAACATTGCTCCCTATTCCCAGATCTGGTGTGAACTTATACTAATATTTAGTAAAAAAATCCCACCACAAAATAAACCCTGCTACTAGGGATATATTAGAGCGAACTATTTTTTTTTATGACATTATATGATTCTACAAACTTAAAGAATGTTACCTGACATAAACATAATCACTGCAACTTTGATTGTTTAATAAATGATTTGGATAAATTTATTAAGAACATTGTTATTGTTTATTAGATTTCCTTGAATTATCTGTCAAACCAAGGTGTCCGCTAAAGCATAGATATTGTAATAACTGGATAGGGAAAATTCCAGAGAATCATCATGTCAATTGTTTCAATATTAATAATGGCTCCTTAATAACCTCAAAAAGATAATGCAGAGAACTCACCTCAGGCACTGGGCAGTCAGCTTTACTTCTGTGCAAGGTGGTTGGAATGTCATTTGAATATCCACTTTCCTGCCATTTTTAAGAAGTTCCATCCAATAAGTTTATATACCAAACAACAAAGACAAAAAAATTAGATTTTAAAAGACAGTAAGTAATGAGCAGGGAGCATTCACAGGAAGGTAAAACTAAAAGAACTTCTAGTGCAGAAAACTTGAATCCACATGGAAGGCGCATAAAGCAATTTGTCTACAAAGCTGGCATCCTAAAAGATGCATGAGCAAGACAGCAGCCCTTAAATGCAGGTTTCATTTTCATTTAAACAATCAAAACGTCAATTGGGCTTCAGTCTTAAAGATGACAATAGTTTAAGAAAAGAAGCTACCATGTTAAAAACAAAAGCCATGCGCCCAGGAAGAAACATCTCATTTGTTTTGATCACTGTTGGAGGTTTCACCATCCATTGATACAAAGACTGCACAACAATAGATAAAACTAAATATTCAATAGAAGTCATCAGCTACAAGTTCTATCATATTTTAACATCAAACGAGAAAAAGATAATGATAACATTCACAGAAATATGTAGGTTATCCCACCTTCGCCACAGCAGTACGAAATGACAATGGCTGGTCATCTTTCACAGTTCTGCATATGTAGAATAACTCGTTAGAAGAAATCATGAACTTTGACAGTATGCAGGTACCTTACATTATCAAACATCAAAGATCATATAAATGAACAACCACTAATTGGTGCTCATTCAAAGTAAGAGCATTTTACAATTCAATTCTGCTTACAGCACCAAAATTGCCACAAAATGGAACATTTTTTTTTTCCTTTGGAGGGCGGGAAAAATCATCTTCCATGCAGAAGTAAGAGCATGATTCAAATAACATAGATACAAGCCATTTTCCAAATGCAAGCATTGGATATCCTACAAAATCTTTTGAGCCTTTTGTGCAAACATGGGTACTTTTTTTCCTAATCATTGGGGGAGAAGTATCTTTCTTCTTCAAACACAAGCCATTTTGAGCAATTACAAGAGAGAGAAATAATGCACACATAGGATACATGCACTGTCTCCACTACTACCGCCTTTGTTCACTCACTGACACCAAACAAACTTCCACACCTTTTGTTCCTGATAGAGCATTCTCAATAAATGTAATTTCCTAATTGCATATTAAAAACTAAATCAACACAAACTAAATTTCCCAACACAATGTAATAAGTAGTAATATACTAGCAACTCAATGCATATCATGATGGTTAGCGGTAAATTGTGATTAGCAAATTTATATAGCCGCTTCACAATATTCTTCAAACATAACATTTCATCAATTAAATTCATTTATTTAGTGACAAATTTTAGAAGTTCACAAAGTTTTGATTAGATAAGCAAATTCAAGCAAAGGCTAATAAATATGACTTCGAAAGAATATATATTTGGAAACATAAAGAAGAGTCTGATATATACACACACTAATGCGCAGGCTGATTAATAGTTACCAGACCTGGACCACCAATCATGTGGTTCTATGTTAGTGGCTGATCAGCTTTTAGAATGTAGATACATTAAACAAAAAATAAAGCTTAAATTGAAAAAAAAACATCTATTAATTAATAGTATTAGAGAATCACCAAGATACAAATTTGTAACTTAAGGCTTCTCTTTGTTCCGAATGAATGTGAGTGGAATAATGTACTGCATTAACCTATCTAACATCTCAAATGTTACTGCCCAAAAATATTCTTTTTTAGTGCAAAACCATATACTTGTATGTATACCATAAATTGGTGAATAGCAAGTGTCCAGTGTGCCAGACTGGAACTAGAGAAATACTATTGTGGACTTACAAGTTCAAGACATATATGTAGTAAAGCTTCAAAGGGAATAATGCGGACTTAAAACTTCAGCAAATATTTGCAATAAGGATTCAAAAGATCTAAAACCAGCTCTACTTTCTCATAAATTTCTACATCATCATATTGAGGCAAGCCTATATATGCGGCACGGGACTGAGATAACACGTCCATTCCGGGATGTCTGTCACACAAACTTTTAAAGCATACTCAATACAAACTCACTCAAAGAGTATCATGGATAAAAATGGGCAAACATATTGTTTCATTATATGATTTCACATACACATCAAATTCAGGAAATTTATTTACCTTGATTTTCCATCATCATCATCTCCAGCATCTGGTTTTTTGTCCATCTCGCTTCTTATTTTGTGAAGCAAAGCATAGTCCAAGCCCTTGACCAAATGTGTGTGTTCAACATCACCTATACCAATATACCAGCTGTGATTCAGGAATTTAAAACTCTCATCCAACCAGAGTACAATAGAGAGCAAAATGTCAGCAGTGAAAGATGCTAAAAACTCAACAAATGAACATGTGTTCAGCAGTTCAAGGTTAAAGGCATGCTGCAAATCAGTACTAATATTTCAGATTAATATCCAGTAACTGCGGCTAAAGATGGCTTAAAACAATAAGTAAAAAAATATGACCTAAAGAATCATTTACATGCCTCTAACTATCAATATAGAGATCCTAAAAATGAGAATAGTAGAATGAGGGAACTACAAGAAATCTCTCCATATACAGATTACAATGTTCACAACTTTAACATAATAAATGCACAAACCTCCAAGATATTTGCTCTTCTCAATAGATAGCTTCTGTGCATCAGCTGACCTAAACAATCATCGATATTAAAAAGTTATAAATATTACTTCTTCGTGAATATTGAAAATCATAGCAATTTTTATGCCGATAAAGATTGTATTTCCTCACCTGACATCAACTGTACCAGGAGGAGCAACTGCATGAAAAGCCAAGTCAGTCGGCTCATAATCAGGATTTTGGTCCTCCCTACGCTCCTTTGCACGGTCCCGATACCTTGGAAGATCGGGGTCTTCAGCCTTCTCCTCCCTGCAAAAATCATACAAATCTATACTCAAGACGAATCATACTCTATTTTTAGAACAAATTTTGAGGAGAAAAGCAAGATAAACTAGTCGAATTGGGTTCTTTTAGAGTAATTCACAATGAACAATTTCCTAGAGCATTTAAAGATGAACTTGAAATTCATCCCCGAATATTCAAAATCAACACACAAACGTTCCCAAAACAGTCCCTTATAACAACAAAATAAACAAACTTAACAAATAACGCAATTGAAACAAGCTCACAAACAATAATCTTACGGCACGATACTCTTGAGAAAGTATAGTTTACAAGTTCTAATGTATAAAAAAATTTCGATTAAAATTTTCAAAAAAAAAAAGGTCAGAAAGCTTACTTGCGACGCTGAACCCTTTCCTTGTAGTGGTTTTTGTTGGAAGGCATTGTTGAGGCTAATAATACAAAACCCTATTGAATGAGATTATGAGAAGCGGTTTACAGATGGACAGAGCTGAAATTGGGAAATTAGGGCAACCTATTTGTATTTTAGTTCACGACACAACAAAGGGGCCGACGCCAACGGGCGGTGGTGGCGGTGGTCGCTTCGCCTTTGATCTCTGCTCTTCGTTCGAGAGGTTCGTTTCCTGGCCTTCTCCAGAAGTGGACAAATTGATTTACTTTCTGTTCATTCATGGCTTTGTTTAATTCTTTCTTTTAATATTATTATTTTAGTATTTTTATAACTTTTAATTTTTTTAGAAAACATATCCGCTGGGGTGGCCTACGTTAAATTTCGTACACTATAAATTAAAAAGAGCCTAGCCATGCTCGGAGAAGACGAGCTCGCGCTGAAACCCCAATCCTCCCAAATCTCCTCTTATCTCCCAGCCGCCGGGCGCCGCCGTCGGTAACCAGCCTCATCCACCACTGCATGAAATTTCTTCAATATGAAGATAACGATAAAAAGGAGGTGTTTGGAAAAACACCGAAGATGAGATCCTCAAAACAGCGGTTATGAAATATGGCAAGAATCAACAGGCTCGTATATCTTCACTACTCGTACGCAAATCTGCTAAGCAGTGCAAGGCTCGCTGGTACGAGTGGCTCGATCCTTCTATTAAGAAGGTATGATTTTCGAACTTCACTCTCAATTTTAGGGTGTTTTGGCTAGTTCTAATAGATATGTGTTTGGTGATGTTTTGAATTATCATGCGTTTTTTATTGTTTGCTCACTTATATTTTTATCTTCTTAGTTCAATTTCTATGCTCGAGCCTATTTAATGATGTTGTAGTTTGCCGTGACTTGACTTGATTTTGTTGTGGAATCTGTAGACAGAATGGACAAGAGAGGAAGACGAGAAGTTGCTTCATCTGGCTAAGCTTATGCCTACACAGTGGAGAACTATAGCTCCTATTGTTGGGCGTACCCCATCACAGTGTTTAAAACGTTATGAGAAACTCCTTGACGCTGCTTGTGCAAAGGATGAGAATTATGAAGCAGGTGATGATCCAAGGAAGCTCCGTCCAGGAGAGATTGATCCTAATCCAGAATCAAAGCCTGCACGTCCAGATCCAGTTGACATGGACGAGGATGAGAAAGAAATGCTTTCTGAAGCACGAGCTAGGCTGGCAAATACGAGGGGTAAGAAGGCTAAAAGAAAAGCTAGAGAGAAGCAGCTTGAAGAGGCGAGGAGGCTTGCTTCTTTGCAGAAAAGGAGGGAGCTCAAGGCTGCTGGTATTGATGCTAGGCAAAGAAAGAGGAAGAGAAAAGGCATAGATTATAATGCTGAGATCCCCTATGAGAAGAGACCTCCTCCAGGTTTTTATGATGTTACTGAGGAAGATAGACCGGTTGAACAGCCCCAATATCCCACCACCATTGAGGAACTTGAAGGAGACAGACGGGCTGATAGGGAGGCTCGTCTGAGGAAGCAGGATATCGAAAAGAACAAAATTGCCCAAAGACAAGATGCACCTTCAGCAATCATGCAAGCCAATAAACTTAATGATCCAGAAACTGTGACGAAACGCTCGAAACTCATGCTTCCTCCTCCACAGATCTCAGATACTGAATTGGAGGAGATTGCAAAGATGGGTTATGCTAGTGACCTACTTGCAGAGAATGGTGAACTTGCAGAAGGAAGTGCTGCGACACGTGCTCCTCTTGCACAGTATTCGCAAGCCCCTCGCCCAGGAATGACACCTATGCGCACACCCCAGAGAACACCTGCTGGAAAAGGGGATGCTGTTATGATGGAGGCTGAAAATTTAGCCAGGCTAAGAGAATCTCAAACACCTTTATTAGGAGGGGAAAATCCAGAGTTGCACCCTTCAGACTTTTCAGGTGTGACACCTAGGAAAAGAGAGATTCAGACCCCAAACCCGATGCTTACGCCTTCTGCAACTCCTGGAGGTGGAGGTCTTAGTCCTGTAGGTGCAGGTCTTACTCCTCGAATTGGAATGACACCATCAAGGGATGGCTCTACTTTTGGGACGACACCTAGAGGTACCCCACTCAGAGACGAACTCCATATAAATGAGGAAATGGATATGCTTGATAGTTCAAAACTCGAGCATCGGAGACAGGCTGAATTGAAGAGGACCTTGCGCTCTGGTCTCAGTCAACTTCCCCAGCCCAAGAATGAATATCAAATAGTCATGCAACCAGCTCCAGACGATGTAGAAGAGCCAGAAGAGAAGATTGAAGAGGACATGTCTGATCGGATAGCACAGGAAAAGGCTGCCGAAGAAGCAAGGCAGCAGGCTCTGCTTAAGAAAAGATCAAAAGTACTGCAGAGGGAGCTTCCGCGACCTCCAGCTGCATCTTTGGAATTAATTAAGAACTCTCTTTTAAGAGCTGGTGAAGATAAAAGTTCTTTTGTGCCACCTACTGCAATCGAGCAAGCTGATGAAATGGTAAGGAGAGAGCTATTGAGTTTGTTGGAACATGATAATGCAAAGTATCCACTTGATGAGAAATTGGAAAAGGAGAAAAAGAAAGGTAGTAAGCGTGCTGCTAATGGTAGACTGGAATCTTCTGTTCCTGTCATAGAAGACTTTGAAGAAGATGAGCTGCAAGAGGTACTATTCTTTCTTTGATTTAGCACACATTATTTATTTCAATATTACTTATTTTATATAAGTATACTCTTTTGCTATGTATTACTGTTTTCTGCTACTGATGAATCTGTTTTGAATGAAGAAATGGGAAGGTTAAATGATAAAAGTTTTTTTAATGTTTTTATCTTTTAAGAGATCTGCTATTACCCTGATTTGTATGAAGAATTATTAGTCTATAGTCCTGTTAGTGTGAAAATTGATACCCCTAATTTTTCTGTAAAGAAAATTTCATTACTCAATGCCCGTGTTTCCAGCGATTGGGAAAAATGAATTGGCTGCCACATGCTTACAACTTTCTCTCTCCCCTCCTGAATTCTGGTCGAGAATTTGTGAACTGATTTGTGGTTTGCCATTGTTCTGAATTATTTGGTTTCTATTTTGGGCTTCTGTACTGACTAATGAGTGAATAGAAGAATTTTCTTATAAGTCCAACATTCTTACTTCTTTAGTACTTTTTTTCTCAAGTCTGGTTTTATGGTCTGATATATGCTTTTAAAGAGATCTCGGTTCTAGATATGTATGATCGGCTTCAAGTGTGTTCATGTTCAAGTCAAAGACTCAAAAGAAATTTATGTTTACTAAATTACCAACATTTATCAATAGTTTACTTCTACAATAAATATACACTGATCTCCGCACAATGGTCTTCTTTCTTAAGCCGATTCACTGTTGTGCAAATTTATTAAAGTCTATATGGAGCTTATCTGGCATACTTACTTGAGCTTGAACTTGACCCCCTACCTGACTGGAGATAGGGAATGGTTCAACTTTAAATAATTCAACGTGTGATCATATGCTTTGCTTCAAGTCTAGCCGCACGATTTTATAATTTTTCGGTACCCAAAGGATCCATAGTAGTGCTTTGCAATTGTTCCTTAATCTAGGATAAAGTAGCTTGAAACATATTATGACTAGTATCCTTTTTCTTCCCGTCTTCTAGTAAGTTTATTCCAAGTGTAATGTACACATGCTTGGTGTTGACTGTCATCTTATTTATAATGCCTAGCTGAAGTACTGCCTTCAATTTAATGAAGTTCTGCTGTTTCAGGCTGATGCTTTAGTAAAAGAAGAGGCTGAATATGTTCGTACAGCCATGGGGCACGAGGATGAGCATCTTGATGAGTTCATTGCTGTACATAACACTGGCTTAAATGATATGATGTACTTTCCTGGCCGTAGTGCTTATGGTCTGCCAAGTGTTGCTGGAAACATGGAGAAACTTTCTGCACTGCAAGATGAGTTTGCAAATGTTAAGAAGAGAATGGATGATGATACAAAGAAGGCAAAAAGCCTTGAACAGAAGATTCAGGTCCACACTCATGGGTATGAGGTATGTGCAAATGCACACAGTTTCTGAGCGATTTATTTTAGTTATGTTACTCTTTTTTTGGGGGGTGGTCCTTCCTCATGTCATTATGAATCCGGTGGATGGATGTACAAAATATTAAGTTTTAAAAAAAAATACATTACAACTCTCTCTCTAGGGTAATCATTGAAGTTTGTTTTTCTTTTTCCTATCTGGTCCATGCACACATGATAATCTATTCTTCCAATTCTTGGATTTGAAGAACTGCCTCTCTATCTATCCCTTTAACTTGAAGACCCTAATCCTAGTGTAATCCATTCATTCTATCCCAATGAGTCAAAAGTGAACTGCTTTCATTTGTTTCGCAACTATATTAAGAAGGTTTAGGATTAGTCATTACTGCTATAGAAAGACGATTTGGATCAAGGTTTTAACTTATATTCTGTGATGATTATGATTCTCCTAGGTGTCTATGTAAATGGCTTTAATCCTTAAGATACTACTTGAAATTTATCATAGTTGGGGGGCTTATTTTATGCTGTCTGATTCTTTATTCTAGAGTTTGATTATTATAGAACTTTGAGTTATCATTCCAAGAAGTGTCTGCGTTTCTTCTTCAGTTATTCCTTGTTGCCTCATTTTGGCACTCGTTCAAGTTTAGAAAATTCACACTTTTTTTTCTTCTTCTTCTTGTGCTTTAGCTATTTCATCTAAATGCTCCTCTACACTTCATCAAAAAGGAAATCAGAATGGTCTACATCCCTTCACATAAAGCTTAGTGATTCTACAAGAGCCCAATTAATGTTTTTATGTTTTTCTTCCCAACTATGTAGCCTGATAGTTTGTAATGAACTACACCATTTGCTCCGTTTCAACTTATTAACTAGGATTCCAAAACGGACAGCTTCATTATTTGTTTTTGGATATTCTTGACTTGTCTTCCTTTCTTTTTCCTTGTTTGTCGTTTGGAATTTGTCATCTGCATTCAATTCGACTTAGTCCTGTGCATGATTTTTTGTTTGTATGTGTTCTTCCTTCTATCTGGTGGTATGGACGAATGACTCTAAAAAAAGTTCAATTTGCTTGATTTCTCTCTTATATTGTTGTGATTAGCCCCTTGGGTTTGACATTGTGACTATGAATTATTCTAGTATAGCTCAAACTACATTTTGTGTTCTCAGATGCGGGCTGGTAAGCTTTGGTCACAAATTGATGCAACATTCAAGCAAATGGACACGACAGGGACAGAGCTCGACTGCTTCCTGGCTTTACAGAAGCATGTTGCACTGCAAGTGTAATGTAGACTTGCTTGGTCTTGACTGTTGTCTTATCTATAATGCCTAGCTTTTGTACCACCTTTAATATAATGAAATTCTGCTATTTTAGGTTGTTGCTTTAGTAAAAGAGGAGGCTGAATATGTTTGTACAACCATAGAGCATGAGGATGACCATCTTGATAAGTTCATTGAGGCACATAACACTAGCGTAAATGATATGATGTACTTTCCTGGCCCTAGTGCTTATGGTTTTGCAAGTGTTACTGGAAACATATATTGAGAAACTTGCTGCATTGCAAGATGAGTTTGCAAATGTTAAAAAGAGAATGGATGACGATACAAAGAAGGCAAAACGCCTTGAACAGAATATTGCGGTCCACACTCATGGGCAGTGTTTAAAAAGGCCAGGCGACGCCTCTAAGGCGAAGGCGGCAGCATTTTACATAACGAGTTTGGTAAATAGGAAATATGCATATATCTATATCTATATCTATACATGTATAAATGTGGAACGAGCTATCCTATGAATAGTAAAACAACCAACTATAGTTTATTTTATCTATATCTATACATCTATACATATATAAATGTGGAACGAGTTACACGGTTTCCTATGAATAGTGAAACAACCAACTACTTTAGTTTGTTTTATATGTGAGCCTTAAATAAATGGTTGCATATTTTATTTTGCTTTGTCTGTGTAACACATGAATTGTATTTGCATGTTTTCAGTAGGCAGACATTTTTTTGTAGGCGCCTACTTTGAATTGGGAAAAGTGGAGTATAAAATTCAGCGTAGTTGTTGACTTTTTTTCTTTAGGAAAATTACAACATGCTCGAACATATGCTTTTTTTTTCTCTTCTTATTCTCTTCTATTGTACTATATAGTTTTAATCCATCTTTTTTTGTCCTTTTTCTTCTCATTAGAATAGTTGATAATTTTATTTTTTTCCCTTTTATCGTCTCGGTATCAGCACTTCATTTGTACCGTGAGATATAAATCTATACATATATAAACGCAGAACGAGTTACACAGTGGCGGAGCTAGAGCTTTTCAATATCGGGGTCACAAATAAAATAATATATTTATATTAATAGTTTTAAAAAAAAATAGTCATAAAAAATTCACCAATACAAAATTACCGAATTCACCTTTAAAATTTAAACCCTAGAAAAATCAGTTCCACAAATTAACCAAAACAACTGTCATTCAAACATCAATTTATTAAATGAATCAATAGATCAATCTACAATTATTAGAACACCCTGAAAGGCCTTAATTAATTTTGACTACCTTTCCCTTCTGGGCCTGATTTTTGAGTAATGGGCCTGATTTCTTACTCCTTTCCCTTCTAGTGGTTCAAGTAATAGGCCTGATTTTTTTTTTATCATTTAACAAAACGATGTAGTTTTGGAAATTTATTTTAAAAAATTAAGACAATAAATGTATTGTCTTCAACCTCTGCCTCACACCATTCTTGCCGACCCTAATTTGTTTGAACTATAGAGGGGTCGCCGGCGGGATTCAATCTCCACTACACCGGTAATATAATCGACTTTCCGACGGGTTGAAGGGTCATCGGACCACACATGACCCTCCCCCGCTCCGCCTCTACTTACAAAGTTTCCTATGAATAGTGAAACAACCAACTCCTTTAGTTTATTTTATATGTAGGCCTTAAATAAATGGTTGCTTCTTCTATTTTGCTTTGTTTATGTAACACAAATTGTGTTTGCGTGTAAATTGTATTGCATGTTTTCAGTAGGTAGACATATTTTTTGTAGGCGCCTACTTCTTTGAATTGGGAAAAGTGGATTATAAAATTCAGCGCAGTTGTTGACTTTTTTTTTGAGGAAAATTGCAAAATGCTCGAACATATGCGAATTTTTTTTCTCTTCTACTGTACTGAATAATTTTAATCCCTCTTTTTTTGTCCTTTTTCCTCTCATTAGAATAGTTGACAATATTACTTTTTTTCCCTTTTATTGTCTCGGTATTAGCACTTCATTTGTATCGTGCGATATAAATGCATATGGGTTCACTTTCGTTATTTTATATGTGGTCGTTAAATAAATGGTTGCTTCTTCTATTTTGCTTTGCCTGTGTAACACATAAATTGTATTTGCATGTTTTCAGTAGGCAGACAAATTTTTTTGTAGGCGCCTACTTCTTTGAATTGAGAAAAGTGGAGTATAAAATTCAGCGTAGTTGTTGACTTTTTTTTGAGGGAAATTACAACATGCTCGAACATATGCTATTTTTTTTATTTCTTTTCTTATTCTCTTCTACTGTACTGTATAATTTTAATCCATCTTTATTTGTCCTTTTTCCTCTCATTAGAATAGCTGACAATTTTATTTTTTTCCCCTTTTATCGTCTCGGTATTAGCACTTCATTTGTACAATGAGATATAAATCTATACATATATAAACGCGGAACGAGTTACACAGTTTCCTATAAACAGTGAAACAACCAGCTCCTTTAGTTTATTTTATATGTGGGCCTTAAATAAAAATGGTTGCTTCTTCTATTTTGCTTTGTGTGTGTAACACATGAATTGTATTTGCATGTTTTCAGTAGGTAGACCAATTTCTTGTAGGCACCTACTTCTTTGAATTGGGACAAGTGGAGTATAAAATTCAACGCAATTGTTGACTTTTTTTTGAAGAAAATTGCAACATGTTCGAACATATGCCAATTTTTTCCCTCTTTTTATTCTCTTCTACTGTACTGTATAATTTTAATCCATCTTTTTTTGTCCTTTTTTCTCTCATTAGAGCAGCAGACAATTTTATTTTTTTCCCCTTTATTGTCTCGGTATTAGCACTTCATTTGTACCGTGAGATATAAATGCATATGGGTTCACTTTTTTTTAACGACAATCGTATTAGACCTTGCACAAATTCATAGGAACAGTAAAGCAAGTAGCTTAACCTCACCACAATCATCATCTACTAATTGCTTACCTGAGGTATTTCTCTTTCTACATCCTTTTCATTTAAGTCTTCCCAAGATATATTTCTTAAGTGTATTCCACCACCTCTTTTTTTGATAAAACAAATCCACACTTTCTTTGGACTCCCAGTGCCTTTTCCCCTAAATATCAATTTCATTTATTTATTTATTTACACGAATTCCTATGAACCGTAAATCAACCAGCTGGGAGAATGTGCACATGAACAGTAATCATCTAATACTGATTTAATAAGGTCAGGTTTTGCCTGTATGTGTTGCTTATATTATCTTAGTACGATGTTTATATTACGGAATTGCATGTAAACACTCGAGTGTGGCACTTAAAATATCGACGCAATAAATTAATCAATGATTGGCTTTACAACAAATTTATCACAACCTAAAGCTCTTTTTTTTCTCATTGTTTTTTCTTCTTATAAATTATAATAAACCAAAAAAGCTAGCATGTGTAAGAGATATCATCTTTCATCAAAGGCCGAATACATGGATGGACCCCTGAACTTACAACTTTTGTTCTCTCAGACCCCCCAACTAAAAAATTGCCTATTAAACCCCCAAACGTTACACTTTTGTTCTATTGACCCCATTTTTCCGAACGTGAACTAGATGCGCGATGACATGTTGCCACATAAGATTTTTTTGATGACATGTAAGCCACATGTGCCATATTTTTATGACTAGATCCCATTGTGATATATAATATGTATACCTTAACAAAAAAAAGATGTATATTATATAGTTTGAAACTATATACAGTTGAATGATAAAAGGGAGGGAGATAGGCATTGGAGGGAGATTTCACAGACTCGATCGGACGAACCCTAAAGCCAAAAACCCCAAGTTTGAGGGGCTCAAAGATCGCTAGGTCGAAGAGCGAAGGGGACAGGCGAAATTGTAGTCTTCTCCCTCATCAATCTCATCTTCTCATCAACCCTGAAGATCGAGATCACTTGAAGACGAGCTGGACGATTTCGAAGAGGTTAGTATCATCAAAATCTCATCTTCTCCATCCATTAGTTTAGTTGAAGATTTTGTTTTTGATTTGGTCTGTTCGAGCAAAATTGTGGCCTTATTTTGTTGATGGATTATGTTTGTCTAGGAATGGGGTCGAAATTCGTGAATATAGTCTGGCATCATGGTGGTACGTTTGTCGATTCTCTAATGCCTGCATATTTAACTCAATTTCCAGAAGCATATAGCAATAGAGTCGACACAGATCTCTTCAGTTACTTTGATTTATCTTGGTATATCAAGAGCTTGGGTTATCAATCATTCGAAGGGATATTTTATAAAGGGTTGAATGATTCATTTACAACAATGGATGATCAAACACTGGTGGAGCTGCTAATAGAGTAGATGATGGTGACACAGTTCATTTCTACATTAAGCATGAGATTTCACAGCCTATAGTGGTAGAAGATCCAAACTTGGTGGTGGCTGATGAATTACCTAAGGGGTTAACTCCAAATGACCCAGTGGTTGTGGAAGAAGATTTACAGCTCACTATTGTAGATGATTTAGGTGTTGATGAAGATGAAGTTGTTGATTTAGGTGTTGATGGAAATGTTGATGGTAATGTTGTTGAGGAAACTGATGGGGAAAAAGAAGCTGGTGATGAAGTTGGGGATAAAGAAGTTGGTGATGAAGTTGGGGATGAAGAAGTTAGGGATGAAGAAGTTGGTGATGAAGTTGCTCATGAATCTACTGAGGAAGTTGCTGAACAATGTGTTGATGGAGATACTCAAAGTGATGATGACAGCTATAGTGGTGACAGTGGTGATTCAACTGAGAGTGAGAGTGTCAGCTTGGAGATCAGTGATAACAGTGAGGTGGATGATGAATTGAGGGAGGTTAGGCAAAGAGCAAGAGACCTTAGAGCAAGGAAAAAGATGCATAAGGAAAATACACGAACTGCTCCAATCACATTGGGTGAGGTGGGAAATGATAAGGGATATGAAAAGTGGGGTGAGACTGGGCATGACTACAAAGGAGAGGTTGGTGGAGATGAACCATACTATGGTAGTGAATCAGACTATAGTATGGAGAGTTTTGAGTTTGGAGATGATACTGAAGGAGCAAGGGAGGTGAAAAGGAGGAGGAGTAGGCATGTAGTTTATAATCCTGATTGTGAGTATCCAATATGGGAGGTGGGACTGGTTTTTGAGAGTGTGGAGCCGTTTAGAGAGGCAATTGCTAAGTATTCTGTGCACAGGGGAGTCAAGCTCAAGCTTAAGCCTAATGAGAGACTCAGGGTTGTGGCAAAGTGTCAACATACAGGCTGTAAATGGACCTTGCGTGCCAGTTATGATGGCCCAAGTAAGAACTTCATGGTGAAGCCATATAGGCCTAGGCATGACTGTAGGAGGTACCACAATAACAAGATGTGCAATTCAAAGTTCCTAGCAAAGTATTTTGAGGCCAGCGTGATTTCACAACCTTCTAGAAGGAGCAAACATGTAGTTGTAGAAGTTGGCAGTTAAAAGGCATCCCTTGTGCCCATGCAATATGTGCAATGCACCAAGTGAATATGAACCCTGATGACTATGTGGTGCATTGGTATAAGAAGGAGACATATTTGAAGGCCTATGCATACCACATTCAACTTGTCTTAGGCATTAAGATGTGGCCACCATCTGATCATCCAGAGATTATGGCACCACCAGTTAAAAAGAGAAGGGGAAGGAAGAAGATAAGTCGAAGAAAGCCAAGAGATGAACCTAAGAAATCTGGTAAGATGTCTAGAAAAGGGGCTGTCATGACTTGTAGTGTGTGCAAGAAACAGGGACATAACAAAAAAGGGTGCCCAAGCAAAGGAAGGCAGCCTGTTGCATCAACTTCTGTTGGTCCACCTCCACCACCACCACCACCAGCACCACATGCTCCTGCTCCACCACCACCACCAACACTCCATGCTCCTGCTCCACCACCACCACCAACACCAAATGCTCCTGCTCCACCACCAACACGAGCACCAGCAGCACAAGGAAGGGGGAAGGATGATGGGAATGGGCATCTACACCAACCCTGACACTGGTGTTACTATAAAAAATGTGAGTACCCTAACTTGTTGTACATTGTGACTTAAAATCCCCTTTTTAAAACCCTATGTTTGACTGTGTTTTTCTTTGTTGCATTTAACAGCCAGGGCTTCAATCCCAGAGGTTGTAACTCAATCAGTGGAATTCACAATGAAGAAGAAGGGACTGAAATGGCAAGGGAATGCAGCTGTGACTAGGAGGCAATTAAGGAAAGGGGGAGGTCAATCATCTCAAGACAATCCATTGACAAGCCAAACTAGTTCAAGCAGGCCATAGGATATCTCTTATGTAGCACTCTTATGTAGTTTAAGACTAATCAAGCCAGCAAGCAAGTATCTATGTTTTGTAGTAGCAATCTGTTGCACAAACATGAAAAGCTTTTGTATCTATGTGTTGGTCCTAGCTATCTGTTGCACAAACAATCTGTTGCAAGCTTTGTTACTTAGTCCTAGCTATCTGTTGCACAAACAATCTGTTGCAAGCTTTTGTACTTAGTGTTGTTGCAAGCTCATGTATGAGCTGTTGAATGGGAAATGCTGAATTTTTAGCAAGCTCTTGCGAGCTTTGGTTAAATATGCTGATTTTTTGGTTAAAAAGGTATCTGTTGCAAGCTTATTTATAAAGTCTATTGCCATAGCAAACTGAGGCCAATTGAATGAGTTATGACATCTATTGCAACAGTTTTGAATCTGAATTTTCAGCACCAATTCAGCACATTGCATATAGACACACCAATTCACACACATCTGTTGCAACTGTTGCACACATTATCCAGGGCTTATTCAGCATCAAAAATTGAAAACTATTGCACACACACCAATTGAGCATCAAAAATTGAAAAATGTTGCACACACACCAATTGAGCATCAAAAATTGAAAACTGTTGCACATATTCAACAATTCAATACCAGTCAAAGTGGTATGTAGCTTCCATTGATGCAAAATTCTACAAACCATACACTTAATCCATGTTTCCATTAATTGAAATTCATCTAGGTAGACTTAGTACATTACATAGCTTTCATTACATAGCTTTCAAGAGATGAAGCCCTATGCTCAGTGCTAATAGAACCAAATAAATGTTGGCTTTACGCTTCGCCTTCTTCCTCGCTTGTTCAGTCTCCTTCACTCTTCTTAGCAACCCTGAGATGACATTGTTTGCATGATCCGGCAATGGATCATCAATCCACATAAAGAATCGACAAGCTCCAACCCTCTGCCAAAAAATACAAAAACTAAGCACCATATTTGGCCAAATCATAAACCCTAAAATCCAAATAATGAAATTGACTTACTCCATAATGTGGACACCCAAAAAAACGCCTTCCCGGATTAGATACAGTCCAAGAGTGCTTGATTGAAGCGGGAACTCCACAATTACAATCCGGAATCCCTAATTCACGACCTCCATTATTGCGGGATAACATGCTCCAACCTCCGACATTGGAAGAGCTTCTAAAACTCGAAGTAGCCATGGTTGCTCAGCTCAAATCTCGACCGATGGATTTCGCCCTGGATCTCTCTCAGATTTGAGCAGATTTGGAGATGGCCGAATGCTGTTGGAATGGTGAAGAGAGGAAGAGAAGGGGGTGAGAAGTCGCAAATCTGTTTGGGCATTTAAATGTGTTTTTTTGTTCAATTATCCTAATCATCACCGTAACACGGATGTAACTCGCAAATCTGTACTGTAATACTCACGCGCGTTGCCAGATCATCAAAATGGGGTCAATAGAACAAAAGTGTAACGTTTAGGGGTTTAATAGGCAATTTTTTAGTTGGGGGTCTGAGAGAACAAAAGTTGTAAGTTCAGGGGTCCATCCATGTATTCGGCCTTTCATCAAATGGTGTACATTTTGGTGCCCATTTTTTTTTACTTTTGCATGCAAATATTGTATGTATTTTTTTGTGGTTGGAGTGTATGATTTGACTATAATTATGTCGCATTTGTTTTGTTTGTTGTTGTTGGATGGATTGTATGTTGTTGGGAACTGTGGTTGTTTTAATACAGTATTTTTGTATTTTATATTACACAATGATTGAATTTATTAGGGGACTTTTCTTTTCAACGTGTATGTGTTTAATTGTGTACATTGAACAATTTCATTTATATATTTTTCTCTTATATTGATTGAATATGATACGTGACAAATGTTGGAAATAGTGAATAGGTTGAATATTTTTGGCAGTATACAATTTCAAGATAGAATTACTAAGCTTACCGTCTTTGTAGTTTGGTGCCATATGTGAATAGGTTTATATTTTAACTTGTGTGTCAAATAGATAGCAATCTTTGATGACATGAGTACTCAAAATCATATAATTATATAAATGAGTTCATATTATTTGACTTTATCTGCAATACATTTGGGTCGACGCGTGTAGATTTTTAGATTACGTGTCATATATAGTAACTTTATGTATGTCAACCTATTTGTCATAATTTTTCTATTTAAGGCTTTTTATGGCATTGCAAATTTTTTCAATCATTGTACTGGATTTCGGTTTGAAGATTTTGCAGTAAGTGTGTGACTTCTTACCATTGGATTTAATTCTTTCATTTCATATTTTGTATTTGTATTTGTTGTTCTCTCTTCTATCTATTTTTATTGTTCTCTCTTCTATATTTGTATCATTTTGATTTTGTTGTTCAATCTTTTATTTGGTATTGGTATTCATTGATGTTGATTTATGTTGGTTATATGTAGGTGTCATCTTTCTACTTATTTTCCAAGGTAATTTGTTCCGTATGAACAAGAGTACTCTCAAGCAATAAATAAATTACACAACACAATAAATATGCTAAATTCATAAGCAGAGGACCAAATAACATGCTACAAAGAGAGAATTTAGTATTTCAACCCAAAAAAAGGAAAGAATTTAGTATTCAAAGTAACAACATGACAATAGGAATATGGTTTCACAGTAACCCCTAAAAAGAAGACTCTGGAAATCCACAAGAGAAAGCAGATACAACAACTATGAAATGAAAGAACACACCAACAAGATTAACAAGCCCAACCCAAAACGGAATTCCAAATCCGCCAACAACCCAAGGAAAATGCACAATTAGATGACAAAAAGGGAAAAAATCACACTCAACACAGCGGAAGAACTCAAACAAAAACCTAGGACAAACGAAATACCGCATAAAAATAGGGCACTGAACCCGGTTGAAAGCATCCAAAGGGAAAATGATGGAGAGAATATTGAAGGTGAAGAAAAACAGGGATTGCAACAATTTCTGTAACATCCCCTACCTACCCTGGAGGTATTACTGCCAGTAACCCCGATTATGTAACACCCCCTTCCTACCCTGGAGGTATTACCGCCAGTAACCCCGATTAAGACTAAACCAAAGCTACCCAAGGCTTTAAACTGACTGAACAAACTAAAACAAGGTAAATGAAACCATTTAAAACCTAACAAAATTAAATAAAATTTTACAGCGGAAAAGAGAATAAAAGGTCTTATACAAGCCTTAACTTAAAAAGAATTAGTAAATAAATAGAACAACCTTCTATTTAAACCAAATCTTCATCAAGTCTTCATTAAGTTCTTATTTCTGAAACTCAGCTTCACTTTGAAGTAGTTCAACCATGATCTTCACTCAAGTATAGCCATTGGAAACCTTTCTTCAACTTCTGGAGCTTCAAACCTCGGAATCCGCCTCTTGAATCAAGTTCCAAGAAGAACCTGATGTATCATAAACCAACGGTGGACACCAGCCGACCATATAAAAGAAAAGAAAATGGACGGGTTAGTCTAATGAAAGACTAAGCAAGCGGAGAATCTAACTTGGTTCTTATGGTTGTAACTAAACATATTGGCATCCAAATCCGATTAGACTCGGATTATGATCCAACAGTTAGCCGTCTTATAGAGAATAAGAAGGAGACTTGCATAATCAAGAGAGAGAACACCATCGCTCGTGGTTTCTTTAAGAAGCATAAACGATTAATGGAAATTTATACTAACCACATAACATTCACAATCGTCTTCGACGACTAATGAGCTTAACTTCATCAAAGTTTGATTAATAATCAAACTTCTTAATGAGGAGCAAGAATGGTTATCAAAAGGACTAACCATTTTGGTACATTAATGTGCCTAACACACTTATCTTTCATTACTTTCAAACTGTTCACTCGCACCATATAATAGTTTTTACATAGTTCGGCCAACAACCGAGATCAGAGGGCCTGTTTCATCCATGATCATTTATATATGCTCGGCCAACAACCGAGATTCGGCCAACAACGGATATCAGAGGGCCTGTTTCATCCATGATCCTTTAAATGTACTCGGCCAACAACCGAGATCAGAGGGCCTGTTTCATCCATGATCATCTGTCCTTGAATTACTCTATTTCATAATAATGTCTCAACATGAGACAACTAAATATATAAGGTCACACATAACGGACCTAAATCCAGTTCTAGCGTAGAAACTGAAATAACGACATGGTCGTTATTTCTAACAAAATAACAACCTATCAAACTTTATTCAACATACAAATTATTCCCAACATGAGAATCAAATGGAATTCAATTCCTCATTAATAACCATAACGCGAGAGAGAATCGTCCACTTGCCTTAGAAGGCGTGCTCAACGTCCTTAGCAATTCAACAATAATTTTTATCATCCTTCTGACAAATATAACAAAAGGATTCCTCAGCAACAAGCTCACAGAAACACTTCTTAGTTGTATTCTCAACTCCTACAACTTCCTAATCGATAAACGATTTAATTTCCTACAGTTCTTAAAGGTGACTAAATCTCGGATCAAACGGATTAACAACGAATCCCGAGTAATTATCCGAAGTCCTTTACCTGCCAATCGGTGTCAAAACTTGTATTCGATATAACTGAAGATCCTGACGTCCGTTTCTCGAGCGGTTTGAACCTGTGAGACCGTATCAACGTCAAGATTATAAAAACCATAAATTTAATTAGCAAAGCGGAACTGAAAGGTCCTTACGGTGGCTCCGTAATCAACCCGCTAATTAATTTCGTTCGTATATACCTTCACTCGAGCCCATGGCTCGTTTGGCTCGATAGTGGCTCGATCCCCGAGCCCAAGGGTGGTTGGGCATTGCCCGGCGGCAGCCCATGCGGTGGGTGGTGGTCGGTCAAGCTACCGATCGCCGACGACGATGTTTGACGGGGCAAGAAGACTAGCGCCGGCGGTGACGATTCTTTCCTCCCGAGCCAGCGTTCCGTCCAATTCTCTAGCTGGTTCCTTTCCCTCACGTGCAGCAGCTCGCTCATGGAAGAAGAAGGTGAGAGGTGGAGGAGGAGGGTGGTGGTGGTAGGAATAGCGGAGGAGAAGAAGACGTCGGCGGTGAAGGAGGTTCGAATTCTTTCTCCAACCCGTCGTTCTCGTCCCTATCTCTGTTTTCTATCCAAAAGCACGTAATCAAGATGGAAGAAAAGTATTCCATTTCTATCCGTTTGCCTCCCCCTTTAAGTAAAAGAAAGTCGGTCTAACGGGATTTCCCGTCTCGGAACGGGACTCGCGTTAAAGCGGTAAAATTATGTACCTCGGGCGGAAAAACTTACTAAACGAAAAACGTCCCGTAAATTATGTAGACCAATAAAATCAATTTTCCATGATTTTATCACGCTACCTTTAATTTTTAAGGCTTCCGTTTCGTATTTTAAATCCCTTCCGGCACATAATTAAAAAGACGGCTTATCCAATAAATATTCTTTTTCCACTAAAAAATCCTAGAATTCATACTGATCCATAAAATCATTTCTTTGTGATTTTAGGATATCACCAACAATTTTCTAGGATTTAATCTCCAATAAAAATATTGGATTAAGCGTTAAAATAGACAAAAAGGTTAAAAGGATATCCGAGAAAAATTCATAAATATCCTCAAAATCCGCAGTTATTACATTAGTACCCCTAAAAATGGTTTCGTCCTCGAAACCAAGGAGAACTCGGATCACAAGGAAGGATAGCACAAGCATACACACACAACCACTACAAACCTATACAGAAGTTTGTAGTACCCCCTTAAAAAAAACATGTTGTTACTTCTGCACAAAGCACAAACAACCATTGCTTAGTTACCAACCTCTTCTTTACAACGTTCATTAACTTTGGAAAATGACTCAGCATTTCCTGTCTAGTTTCTCAAGTCTTTTCTTCACCTCCATAGATATATTGAACGCATACTATCTTAGAAGAATCACAAGGATGACATTATAGATAAAATGCACTGAAGGTGGCAATGCCAACTATTAAACAAGCTTACCAGTTCTTTCCAGTATCTCGAAAGATCCAACATAGCAAGCATTTACGTTGTCTCGCATTTCCCAGCGGAATACGCCTTTCAAGGCGGATACTAGTGTAATATCCCTCATTTTTATAAAGGATAAAAATGTAATTTTACATTTTCCTTTATCATGATAAAATATTTTACATATGTTATTTCTTAAAGTTATAATGTTATAACATTTTAAATTTTATAAGGTTGGTTTATAAGGTTAAAACCCCATATTAAAGGTTACAAAAATTATGTTCTCATATTAATTTTGAACCATAAGAATTATGGTTTTATGATTATTACAATATGGTAAAATGTAACCATGAATAATGGAATCTTATTTTATTATGTAAAATTATAAGATAATAATTATAAATAACAAAATTTAAGAACAAGTATTATAATAATATTTCTAAAATTTATATAAGTGTTTTTAAAGATAAATTTTAATAAAATAAATTGTTTAAAG
This sequence comes from Fallopia convolvulus, assembly GCA_964016875.1. Classification (NCBI taxonomy): domain Eukaryota; kingdom Viridiplantae; phylum Streptophyta; class Magnoliopsida; order Caryophyllales; family Polygonaceae; genus Fallopia; species Fallopia convolvulus. The sequence goes on from OZ024728.1 coordinate 15,370,764, forward strand.
TTCAAATGATAACTATCTATTTTATTTGGAGGGCAAAAGTTAAGGTGGAAGGACATTTTTATCACTTTTGCAAAACAAGAGGGTTGTTTGTGCAATTTCTCGGAAATGGATTGACAACCCGTTGGATTGTCTTCAACCTTGAGCCCGAATTTTCAAACGGCCATATCTCACTCGTTTCTCAACGGATTTTTGATCCGAAAGATGTTCCGGAAAGCCCATCACATTTTCTTTAATAACCCTCAATCAATTTGGGGTTTTGATTCGGTTTCTGAGAGTGAAGGGTCGAGGAATTCAATCGACCTAAAACGTTCAATATTTCGAAGATGGCTCGAATTCGGTTTAATAACAATCAATTAGGCGTCTATTTGTACTAAAAAAACAATCATCATTCAAGGAGGGAGTAATAGGAGGATCGGAATCGTCGAAATTGACCATTAATTTGTGGATAAACTCGAATTGAAGTGGGGAGACGTTTGGTTTTCGGGATTGGCTGTTCAAGCTCCGAATATGAGTCGATTGGGGATCGTTTTGAGTACTACAAAAGGCCAATGTGAAGAGCAATCCGTTATACACATTTTTCATTCAGAAACGTTCTCCAAAAACGCTCTCAAATTTGCCCAAATCGGCTCGGAAAGAAATCACTTCGGTTCAGCGAAAAACAGAGCAAGGCTCGGTTTTCTGGCCCGTTCTTCTTCCACACACAACGAAAATTTTCCCATTATATATCATGGGAAAGCTCTCTCCATCACGGTTCCAACGCCTACTCATACGCTCCGATCTGATACCAGACGAAGGAGAACGAAGCGATCAAAGTTGGTGCTGTTTTGTGCTCTGTTTTTGCGTGGGGGCTGTTCGGTTTGGCTGGTAAGCCCGTGAGCAGGTCGGGCCCGACCCGACCCGACTGGGCTGCTCACCTTTGTAGGTATTTTCAAATTTTAATCAATTTAAAAAAAAAATTCTTTTGTTAAATTTAAAATGGATAAAAGCATCTAAATTGACAAATGTTAAGAAAAGTTTATTTTATAAGTATTTAAATAAACTTATGAATTTTAAATGGGTAATATTAGTATATTTATAATTAAATTGGTATTTTAAATATGGATTTTTTTAATAAGAATAGAATTTCTTATTTCACTATAAGACTAAAATGATTTGATTAAATAAAGTTAACAATAAGGGTTTTGAAGATGTATAAGTAAAAAGGTTTTTATTTAGATTAATACTAAAAATACGGTTAGGTTAATATGTTATATTAATAAAAAGGAAATTATTAATATAATGTATAAGTTTATAGTTTTTATAAACTTAAATCCGTTATGAATCCTTGAAAATCAACGTTATCAAATGAACAAAATAAATTGACGACAATTTATTTTGTGGTTGATTGGAACAGGAACAAGCCCTTAATCGCGGGTGATTGTTTCAAAACCCATCTACGTCAATTTCGAGGCAAGTGGTTTGCGTTCGATTTCCATGAAACGTCCTTTATGCATCACTTGTTTTATCAAAGCATGTCTCATACCGTGTTATATGTTTTCATATGCTTTTAAAGTATTTTATAACTATGTTGGGAACTCTTGTATGTAATAAAATGAATCTAGGATTTATATTGTTCTAGATTTAATGACATGTTATTTCTAGTCGTACTTAGATTACGCTAGATGGATTGTAGGGCCGTTGCCTTGTGATATGTGTGCCTAGATGAGTAGGATTGTGTTTGCGTTCTTCATGTTGTACGCGTCGATTCATTGGACCTTAATCTTGAGCTGATGCTCTACTTGTAAGACCATGGTCAATACCCGCTCGCTCGATGAGGGGTGATGGCACGTAGCTCGTGTTAGTCTGGGCTTGCAACCCAACCATTGAGTATTTCCGTGGGGCCGTAACCCACATTCTGTCTTACTTAAAAAGTATGCTTAATTCCAAGTGGAACGATATTGTGATCCTTTAAAATTGGTAGAGATTAAATAGGCGCCCGTTGGCGACAATTAAAATGATAGGAAGGCTAGTACAAAATGGAATGCCATCCTCACTCTCGGATTTCATAATTTTCTGGCTCCAATCTGAATTCGCACAACACGTATGCGGTGAGGTTGGTAGAGGGAAACGTGATCAACGAGGGGTTTAACCACCCACCTATCTAAATGTGTGAAACCCAAGTTCCCAACATAAGTAAACATTTCTTTTGAAACTGAGACGTACCCTTGGGTGACGTTCTCATTCTGTTTCTTCAAATCATAGTTTTCATAGGAGGTCCGAGGTCCGGGGATGGGACTGACTTTCATTCGGTACCCTACATCCCAACTCGTCCCTTCCTAAAATCCGAACCACCTTCCAAAACCCCATTTGCTTAGTCTGTCACAAGACTAACCGACCGTTTATTTTCCTTGCATGGTCGGCTGGTGTCCATCGCATTTCTCGTCGCGACACATCAGGAGTGGAGTTCTACATCGAGGACCAAGAGGAACAAGCTTGAAGAGGAAGAACAAGTTTGAGGAGCAGCTGGATCGAAGGTGGTTAGCTTTGATATAAGTTTAGAATAAATTTTAAAGGTCGAAGTTCCTGGATTGAAGGTGGTTAGCTTTGATATAAGTTTAGAATAAATTTTAAAGGTCGAGGTTCCAACTTGTGCGACCCTTCCCATTTCAACTTTGTATCCATTCAAGTTATTCAACTTTTGTATTTAACTTCCGCATCTTTCATATATATATGTTTTCCACATTTAAAGTTTTTGGTTAAGTTCTGTAATTACTGTAAGCCTTGGGTGACTTTGAGAGTTTAATCTTGGGGTCACTGGCGGTAATATCCCTATATAAAAAGGGGGTGTTACAACTAGAACAAAAACGTCGTTCATTACAATGAACTTGACATGCTCTTGCTTTAAAACAACACCTGAAGAACCTTGTCAGTATTGTCATTCCAACAAATTGACAACCAACACTTCCGGCCTTACAAAGCCTCAAAAGAGTCATTTCTTTATCGTGTGATAAAAATTCTTGTATGTGAAGTCACTCAAACTCAACTACCATTCCACTCGTGTGGAATCCAGAATACATGTCCTCGGGAGTTTGAATTTATTTCTTTGCATTATTCATCAGTTTGATGAGGGAGGCCAGCTCTAAAATTCAATTCACTCCACAAAGCTTGATGTCACTCCTTTCAAAACTTTGGTATGAACCATCCATCTCAATAAGAGATAATAGTCTCTGAAGTTTTATGAAGATGAAATACTTCCTACATGATCACCTCAGTTAACTTCTGTACTTTCTAAATCATCTTAATTGCATTAAAATGAACACTCTGGGTGAGTTTATTAACAACCTCCATATTGCATCCTTCTTTCATTAAGTCTTGAACGACTAATAACAAGAATCCATTGTAACATCTTTCCACTTTCATTATGAAACAGGAAGAGACTAGAACATTTCATCGGGTCTTCTATGCTCAATCAAGACTTCCAGACAAACCAAACATATCAAAACAAACTCGGTGACATTTCGCTTCATGTCAATCCATGAAAAGTTTTATCTTAAATCCTTATACATTTACTTGTTCCAGGATGAACTAATTAAACAAATAAATATGCTTCCTTTGAAATAAGCTTTCAAAGCTCATCAACCACAGATACACATGAACAGTTTCAAAACCAAGCAATCCATAATTTTGAATAAGGAACCCCGATGTCTTACCTTCTTGATCTTCTCCATTGATCTTAAACAATAATACTTTCCCATACTACTTTTCCTTGATCTGATCATCAGATTTTAAATAAAATCTTAGGGTATTTACACAACCTTGTTGTCATTCAGACTAAACCTTTAGTCCTTCTCAAATTATTTTCTTTACAAGGATTACTTAAAATCCTTACTCAATTTCCTTTTTGAGATAAAATCTCAGTATTACTTTAACCAAGAATGTGAGATTTATCCAACACATGACAAGATAATAACCTATCTTGTCAATCCTTTACATCATTTTCTCAACCAAAACTCAAGCTTGGGCATACTGACATTCAAAAGTAGTTATCTTACTCAACCACTTCAAACTAAACTCTTATGCATTACTATACCAACATATTGGACAATAATACCTTTAGTCCAATAATTTTCCAACAAAATTGTCTCCATTGACAATTTTCAATCTTTTTCATCAAACAACTGTGTATACTTCACTTAACATTCTGACTTGTTGAGCAACCTAACTCTTAGGATTAAAAACATATCCTCACGTGTCCACTCTCTATATCCCACAACTTATCAGGCTGAGATTGAATATCAATACTAATTTACATATCCAAACTCCAGACCCATTGGAGTTCTGCTTAAAGTCCTCACTTGACTATCTTATCTCAAAGAGATTTAAGTTTTCAAGACAACCTGAAAACAAATAATAACTAATGGAGAAATTACTAGTATATCCTTTACTCCAAAGAAAGGATTACTACAATATCATTCCTTAGAAAGGGTTCTATCCCAGGAGTCCATATCAACTTACTTTTAAAGACAATTCCGCTAAAAAGGCAATGACTTTCTTAGGTCATGACGTCAACCAATATGAACTACTAACAAACTGCTTAGAGAATTCCAATAATCGTTGACTGAAAACAATCCCAAACTTTTAGAGAAGTACGGAGTTACTCCATGCTCTTCAGAGACCAACACAGATTTGTAAAGAATCTTACCAAATTTCTTTACTTATAATCGAACCGTTTTGGGAAGTTTGACCATACTCCTTAAATGGTATAGGATACCAAGGATATACTAACTCAAAGGAGTTTTACAAGATACTAGATATAGAAATTGCTATAATGCAAAAGAAAGCTTGCATCTTTTCATCTCAAACAACTACACTTGCAAAACTCATATAATTGCAAAACTTATATGATTGCCAAATCGTACTAGAAACCATTCTTTGAAACCCAAGAAATTATGTGATCTTATTCCACCATGTGATCAAGATGGGGAGATAAAATAAACATAATCCTTTACTGCATTCTCATAGGAATAAGACATGTAATCTTGTCTTACCATGTGATCAAGATGGAAGACAAAATACATTCTTACTCACCACCATGAAAACCGTAGAAAATTTATTCATGAATCCTTTATAACAAACTACTATTACTTTTAGAAATTCATACTTGAATTCTATAAAGTCCAAAGAATTTTCTTAAAAGAGAAAATCATGAAACGATCTCAAATATCCTTAAAATCAAGACATCTTGATTCCCATAAATCCTTACCCAATTTAACACAGAGAAGTCCAATAAGATCATATAAGATCACAACCCAAGAGTAAAATATAACAATTTTACAAGATTAACAAATGGGTAACACGATTAAAATTACTGACCTTATCTTCATGATGCTACTAACGCTTTGCCCTAGTTCTGTGCTGACACTTGCACATTAGCTGACCTTACCAACTTGGCCAAAATTTCAGATTAAAACTAAGCCTCAAAGGACCTAAGACAATCCAATTCACTTATGAGTACTACATTCCTTTCGAATGTAATACATCATTCCCTCTTCAAGGTAGAACCTGATGCAATACCTTGACTTTTCTTAATTAGACATACTGCTAGACTCTTCTATAATCCATAGTATTGAATAATCTCTGCCTGATTTAACTCAGTCCTATCCCAACTTAACTTCACATGTTCAATAAAAGAGTTGATCACTCCAATCCACTTACTTGCAAACCTTAGGGAAAATGTGATTCCGACATCTTCATACTCATGACAACTTCTTCCAAGTTCGCTCTCAACTTGTATGTTTCCTTGACATACTACTTTAAAGTTACGCAAAAATGATCCATTGGCAAAAATTTAATACTTGAGTTCATCCATTCACAAAACAACAAGCCTTCTGCAAGTTAATAGTCATTTAAATTCCGATATCCAAGAGTGAACTATCAAACTCTTCTGACGATTTTAAGGACTTTCAATCCTTTTACAACTTAATCTTCTCAATATAAAAAGTGAACTTTCAAACTTTACATCTAGTTCAAAACATTCAATCCATATACCTCTCTATATATAAGGAAAGTCCTTTAATTCCCAATCTCTTTTAGCAGAAGAATGCTCATGGCCAAACCAGGTATTCTTAAACCTATCTCAATTCAACATTGGTAAACAACTAAATTTCTCCATCATTCTTGTCTTCTTACTTAACTATAAGGAGAAGACATATACCTTTTTATTAGCTAAAGTTCAAACCACACTGCAAAGGAAAAACTTGTGGTTAGGAGACTTGCCGACAACTTAATAGTTTCACCAGTACCATCTTAGAAATTAGGTTTGACTGATATAAAATCTTCAAAACTCAAACACAACTGAAATTATTTTTCAGCGATAAGGGCTAAGCCTTATTAACCACAATATTGAATGATTGCTATTTTTCTCCCAACTGTTTAAAATATCAAAGACAAATATGCTAAGATCATTCCTTGATTGATCTTCTCAAAACTGAACTTTATCATTTCCATTTTTGAAGAAACATAAGTCAATAGCATTGGCAATTTAGAACATCTTACTGCTGACTACATTATTAGTCCATTCTAGACCTCAAGTCTCTTCTCATTATTCCGAGTTGGGTATCATACAACGAAACTCCAATAACGTTGTCACGTAGGTTAGTCATTTGGATATCAACAACTCATGTAATCAATTAACACTTGTGCTAAGTAGTTAATTGAACATAAACACATTACTGATGAACTTTTACCTGTTCAATCCATTTTGACCAATCAACCTTATTCACAACAACCTTGATAATTAACCACTTGTTCACAACTTAAACTAAACCAACATTCTTCCTTTCTTTATTACTATAATCATAAGAAATTCCCATTCCATTTAGGATTCTTAATCCTCTTAACTCAAAGGGTAACAACATATATGAAAATCCGAGTTTGAACACTATCAGGTTAAAAAAATTGAATTGTATTTTCCAATAGATAAACAATTCAATTGATCCAACATTTGAGCACTTCAAAGCTCTTTAACTTCCAACTGAGCACAGAAAAGTACATAATATCCATGATTCTATACTATAGAGTCACAAACACAATCGTTGAAGAAAGTTTCCAAAGGTAATCCCTTTCTATTCATGATTCTTTTACCTCACTTCATGATCCATACTGATCTTTTAGAATTACTCAAGACTTATAAGATTCACCAAATATTAACATTGAGAAGTAGAGGTTCCAACTCCAAACTTCTCTTGATACTCGAATTTCAAAATTCAGAAATTCCTATAAGAATATACTTGTGAAAACTCTTAACCTTCAAAGAAACTCACTTTAAAATTTCGTTTTTTAAAGACAACACTTGAGATTTCACATTTCAAGAAAAGAAGTTCTTTCACATAAATTGAATCAGGATCCTTTCTAAACCAAAATTCTTAACTTGAAATCTTTCGTCATACAAACTTAAAATAGGAAACCCTCAAAAATAGAAAGTCTTTATGAAGTACAATACTTAATTCCAAAATCTCACAAGAGGTTTCCTAATATGGAAGAAACAACGAGGGTACACCCAATTCAGACTCTCAAGAGAGAATAGGAATTCATTGAAAACTTGCTCTAGAACCGGGTCAACTTTAGGAATCTTCACCTAATCTTACTTTGGATCCTTCTCGGAATCCATTCCCATCTCTAGGGAATCAAATGTCCACTATAGGACCTTTTTCACATAAACCATTACAAACTTGTTACCTCGTGTTCTCCAATTCCCTTTTCTCCTTCTATCTCTTCACGAGTCTGGCTTCCAATCTTAACCACTTTCTATAAATGGTTCTAAGATAACACCCATATAGAATTCTCCATAATTCTATATAAAAGATGAAAGTCTTAAGCAAAACTTAGGAACTTTTAGCTCTGATACCACTTCTGTAACACCCCCTTCCTACCCTGGAGGTATTACCACCAGTAACCCCGATTAAGACTAAACCGAAGCTACCCAAGGCTTTAAACTGACTGAACAAACTAAAACAAAGTAAATCAAACCATTTAAAACCTAACAAAATTAAATAAAATTTTACAGTGGAAAAGAGAATAAAAGGTCTTATACAAGCCTTAACTTAAAAAGAATTAGTAAATAAATAGAACAACCTTCTATTTAAACAAAATCTTCATCAAGTCTTCATTAAGTTCTTATTTTTGAAACTCGGCTTCACTTTGAAGTAGTTCAACCATGATCTTCACTCAAGTATAGCCATTGGAAACCTTTCTTCAACTTCTGGAGCTTCAAACCTCGGAATCCGCCTCTTGAATCAAGTTCCAAGAAGAACCTAATGTATCGTAAACCAACGGTGGACACCAGCCGACCATATAAAAGAAAAGAAAATGGACGGGTTAGTCTAATGAAAGACTAAGCAAGCGGAGAATCTAACTTGGTTCTTATGGTTATAACTAAACATATTGGCATCCAAATCCGATTAGACTCGGATTATGATCCAACAGTTAGTCGTCTTATAGAGAATAAGAAGGAGACTTGCATAATCAAGAGAGAGAACACCACCGCTCGTGGTTTCTTTAAGAAGCATAAAAGATTAATGGAAACTTATACTAACCACATAACATTCACAATCGTCTTCGAAGACTAATGAGCTTAACTTCATCAAAGTTTGATTAAGAATCAAACTTCTTAATGAGGAGCAAGAATGGTTATCAAAAGGACTAACCATTTTGGTACATTAATGTGCCTAACGCACTTATCTTTCATTACTTCAAACTGTGCACTCGCACCATATAATAGTTTTTACATAGTTCGGCCAACAACCGAGATCAGAGGGCCTGTTTCATCCATGATCATTTATATATGCTCGGCCAACAACCGAGTTCGGCCAACAACCGAGATCAGAGTGCCTGGTTCATCCATGATCCTTTAAATGTACTCGGCCAACAACCGAGATCAGAGGGCCTGTTTCATCCATGATCATTTGTCCTTGAATTACTCTATTTCATAATAATGTCTCAGCATGAGACAACTAAATATATAAGGTCACACATAACGGACCTAAATCCAGTTCTAGCGTAGAAACTGAAATAACGACATGGTCGTTATTTCTAACAAAATAACAACCTATCAAACTTTATTCAACATACAAATTATTCCCAACATGAGAATCAAATGGAATTCAATTCCTCATTAATAACCATAACGCGAGAGAGAATCGTCCACTTGCCTTAGAAGGCGTGCTCAACGTCCTTAGCAATTCAACAATAATCTTTATCATCCTTCTGACAAATATAACAAAAGGATTCCTCAGCAACAAGCTCACATAAACACTTCTTAGTTGTATTCTCAACTCCTACAACTTCCTAATCGATAAACGATTTAATTTCCGAATATCGATATATAATAAATCCTTAGTTATCATGCTTTAAGGAGCCATCTTGGCGGAATTATAACAAATTATCCGCTTCACTTTTGAAACAATTTCTAAATAAAAATTGTTCATTAGCAACAGTTTTTAAAGGTGACTAAATCTCGGATCAAACGGATTAACAACGAATCCCGAGTAATTATCCGAAGTCCTTTACCTGCCAATCGGTGTCAAAACTTGTATTCGCTATAACTGAAGATCCTGACGTCCGTTTCTCGAGCGGTTTGAACCTGTGAGACCGTATCAACGTCAAGATTATAAAAACCATAAATTTAATTAGCAAAGCGGAACCGAAAGGCCCTTACGGTGGCTCCGTAATCAACCCGCTAATTAATTTCGATCGTATATACCTTCACTCGAGCCCATGGCTCGTTTGGCTCGATAGTGGCTCGATCCCCGAGCCCAAGGGTGGCTGGGCGTTGCTCGGCGGCTGCCCTTGCGGTGGGTGGTGGTCGGACAATCTACCGATCGCCGACGATGACGTTAGACGGGGCAAGAAGACTAGCGCCGGCGGTGACGATTCTTTCCTCCCGAGCCAGCGTTCCGTCCAATTCTCTAGCCGGTTCCTTTCCCTCACTTGCAGCAGTTCGCTCATGGAAGAAGAAGGTGAGAGGTGGAGGAGGAGGGTGGTGGTGGTAGGAATAGCGGAGGAGAAGAAGACGTCGACGGTGAAGGAGGTTCGAATTCTTTCTCCAGCCCATCGTTCTCGTCCCTATCTCTGTTTTCTATCCAAAAGCACGTAATCAAGATGGAAGAAAAGTCTTCCATTTCTATCCGTTTGCCTCCCCCTTTAAGTAAAAGAAAGTCGGCCTAACGGGATTTCCCGTCTCGGAACGGGACGCGCGTTAAAGCGGTAAAATTATGTACCTCGGGTGGAAAAACTTACTAAACGAAAAACGTCCCGTAAATTATGTAGACCAATAAAATCAATTTTCTATGATTTTATCACGCTACCTTTAATTTTTAAGGCTTCCGTTTCGTATTTTAAATCCCTTCCGGTACATAATTAAAAAGACGGCTTATCCAATAAATATTCTTTTTCCACTGAAAAATCCTAGAATTCATACTGATCCATAAAATCATTTCTTTGTGATTTTAGGATATCACCAACAATTTTCTAGGATTTAATCTCCAATAAAAATATTGAATTAAACGTTAAAACAGACAAAAAGGTTAAAAGGATATCCGAGAAAAATTCATAAATATCCTCAAAATCTGCAGTTATTATAGATTAAGACTAAACCGAAGTTACCCAAGGCTTTAAACTGACTGAACGAACTAAAAACCCAAAAGCTGGATTCATTTAAAACAGAAGTATGAAAGTGGAAGGCCACAAAATATTGTAAAAGAACTTAATCTTTATTACTTGATAACTCAAACTTTACAAAGTTTAAGAAAACGTTATAGCGGAATAAATATAAATAGTCTTATAACAACATTAGCTTTTATGGAAAGATGATAGAGCCGTCTTCTATCTGAACTAAGTCTATGTAAACTCTTAGCTTCTTCCTTCCCAACATAGCTTTGTAGTGGCCCAACCATAAACTTCGCTCTTGATTCACTTCTCAAATCAACTTCCAAGAAACACGATGTGCCGTATACCGACGATGGACACTAGCCGACCATGCAATTGAATAAAGTGGTCGGGTTAGTCTAATGAAAAACTAAGCAAGTGGAGAAATTGATTGGTTCCTATGGTAGTGACTAAAAATATTGGCATCATAATCCGAATAACAATCGGTCGATGATCCAACAGTTAGCAGTCCCATAGAGGATAAGAATGAGGCATGCATATTCAAGAGATAGGACACCACAGCTTGTGGTTCCTTTACGAAACATGAACAGTTGTTGGGAACTCATATTAATCACATTACATTTTGAAAAGCCTCCATCGACTAATCAGATTGACTTAATCAAAGTTTGATTAAGAATCATTCATAACCGGGAGCAAGAATGGCTTTCCGACCGGACTAACCATTCAGGTATATTAATGTGCCTAACGCACTTATCTTATATTACTTTCAAAACTTTTCACAAACAAGTTGGTGGCTTTTAATCGGCTCGAATTACTGCCGATGGAACACAATGCTACCGAGGTCAGAGGGCATATTTCATCCTTGAACAACGAATAGCACGAGTCCCAATGCTGTAGAGATTAGAGGGCCTGTTTCATCCATAATCATCTAACAACACCAAGATCACAGGACTTAAGTTATCCTTGATCTTTCATTTGCATATGGTGATGTAGAGATCAGAGTGGCCTATTACACTGTCGTCTACACTGCACCGTGCCAATTCCACTTAGCTAGAGTGCGCATCACCCCTCTCACACGAAGAGTAGGGGAAGAGTCATGCCCACCATTAGGATTAGGCCCCTCCTAATGTAATATTCTTTTAAAGAGAGGATATGGAACCGCGTTCCCCTCCCTGAAACTACCTTAATCAACAACAATGTCTCAACGTGAGACAGCATACAAGGTCACACATAACAGACCTAAATCCAGTTCTAGCGCAAAACTGAATAAACAACATGGTCATTATTTCTAACAAATATAACAACCTATCATATTTTATTAAGAACACAAGTTTTTCCCAACACAAATATTAAATGAGATTCAATTCCTCATTTAATAACAATAATGCAAGAGAGAACCGTCCACTTGCCTTATTTCTTACGAGATTCCTCTAGAAAGAGTGTGAGGTTATTCCCTTCTAAACCTCGATCTGTTCAAATAATCGTCGTTGAATAAACCGGAAAAATTACAAACAATTATTAGAATTTTTCGTAACCTTAAAGGTTAATGTAAAATATTATTATTTTCTGATAATAATATTTTTATTCCATTATTTTTATTAATCCGATATGCACACATATCGAGATAGTTCGTACTCTAGTGTACATAAATCGAGATAAACTCGTATCCCGATGCACGCAAAACGAGATGGACTCTCAATCCCGCTGCACACAAAACGAGACTCTTAGCAAGGATTTTTACCATCGAAAATTCAGTAAAAAGGCTGGTCACAAAGGCCTGTTCAGCGGCGTCCAGCAGTGGCCTTGGGGCGGCAATGGCGACGGGGTCAGTGGTTCTAGACAGCCGGGGAACACCTCTTCCAACTGTCGGCAGTGTTCGCGGTGTTGGTGGTCTGAGCACGGCGCACAAAGCCCTCTAATATGGCTCGTCACCAATGTTCAGATCTGGGTAATATTCAATCTAGATTCGAAAAACACCCTTTTGAGCCCGATTCTTGGTCCAATAATTTCAAATCTTAAAGGGATTTTGTAGAGGACATTAGCATGGTAATATTGAGCTTTGAATCGTCAAAATTGGTGGAGAAACAAGGGAGATATCAGTGTTTGAAGTTTCGAACAAAACTAGGTTGAAAAACAGAGAAGTCGGTTTCTATGGCTAAAATCGATCCTTTCCTTCAACTTCCAGCCAAATTGCCCCTTTTAATAGCTTGTCCCAACTTCCTAGTTACCTTTCCCCAACTGGAGAAAATCGGAAATGATGACACAAAGGAGGAAATGTGGCTCGAATTCATGCCATCGAACAGAGGAGGAAGAAGGAGGTGGCTTGTAACGGGGTAGACCAGCACGACGAGGCTAGGGGTAGCTATGCAAGGTGTCGTTCGGGCTAAAACATGATAAGGATGGACAAATTCCGGCACCCTACCTCGATTGTATAGCAGGAGAAAAAGGTCGACGATTTTGTCCATTGCAGAAGAAGCATGCATGAGAAGAAGAAAGAAAAAGAAAAGAAAAAGGAAAATTTAATATAAAATTAAATGAATTCCTTTTTTATTTTACACTTTAACAATTTAATTTTCCCTCTTTTAAATAGAAATGAACTTGCTATTTATTATAAAATAAATCTTCATTTAGCAAGTTCATTTATTATAGCGAAACTAAATTAAGTGTAATTTTCTCCATATATTAATCATCCATGACAAAACGTAATACCCTTTTTATATAAAAAAAGCGATTATTACATTAGTACCCCCTTAAAAATAGTTTCGTCCTCGAAACTAGGAATGACTAGGGTGGTACACATAGGAATGCCAAAATATATACTTAAATTCATTCTCTATCCAAAGAGAGAAAAGATTTATCACTTAAGTACCCCCTTAAAGAATGTTTCATTCTTTAACTAGGGTAAGACAACTCAAGAAAACACAATTGCATAACTTGCTCGGTTTTCCAAATGTTCACCTAAGAAACTTCTTTATCAATGTACTTGAGGTTTCTTTACTACCATATTTGAACCAAAGTATTGCTACTAATGGTTCTTCCTTTTTTCGTGACTTCCTTTCAAGGATGTCTCGCAATCTTTACTCAACTTTCTTATAGAGAAAATCTCAATATCGTCTTAACCAAGAACGTGAGATTCATCCGACTTATCCTCTCATGATAACAACATGTAAAAGTTGTTATGGATTAGATAACACAATAAGTATGACAAGATAATAACCTATCTTGCCAATTCATTCCAACCTTTCGTAAGGTTCAACATAACGAGGATGAAACTTATTTTGTTTCCTTATAAACAAGAATACATTCTTTTATAGAGTCACTTGACGAAACCTATCAACCATGTCAACTTAGCAATACAACAGTAACACAATAATATAATTAATAATGATAACATTAATAACAATGACAATAAGGATAAAAGCAACAATCATAAGAATATTACCAAAAGCACACATAACCACAAAATTCATTCCATTAGGTCAATACCCAAACATAGTAGACCATTCAAACAAAATCCATCAATTTTTTTTTGGTTGAAGGAGAGACGGTACTCTCCGGCCCCTCAAGGGGGCGTTTTATTAATATATAAAAAAAGGGCTAAGTAGTCAGCAAACGGGGCATAGCCCGACCCCTAACATCGTCAAAAAGCAATAAAAAAAACCCCTCCGGCGGGGCACTCAATACATGAAGTCCTAAAGGTAAATGAAAAGTGAGGGAAGCCAATTGGTCCGCGACCGCATTAGCTTCCCGATAGACATGTCGAAATTGGATTAACCAATTTCTACCAATGAAGTCTTGGCACCAAGATAGCAGATTGAAAAGAGGGTGACACTTCTTAACTCGGGAACTCAAGAGATGTACAACAAGTTGAGAATCGGACTCAATGACCACCTTTCGGTATCCACCGTCACAGGCCAATTTCAACCCATTATACACCCCCAGAGTTCCGCCATTGGGACCATACAAGTCCCAATATTATAACTAAAGCCTCCAAGCCAATTCCCATTGTTGTCTCTTAGCACTCCACCCGCTGCTGCCAATCCGTCTCTAACAGCACCATTCGTGTTGACCTTCGTCCAACCCTCTTCTGTTTCATCCAAGCAATCTCCTGCACCATTTTATTCCTTGAAGCACCATAAATCAAACTCTTACCTACAGTGCTTACAATTTCGCTGACACGCTCCTTGATGAAGAACACCTTGTCCATAGAAACAACATCGTCGTTGAAGGCCTTCATGTTTCTCCACCTCCAAACCCACCAAAGTGTTGTAATGAACACTATATTCCAGTCCAAACTTCCCACCTTGGTATCTTCAATCAAATTCCTTCGGATCCAGCAGGCAAAATCTTCTTGAAAAAAAGAAGGGGAGAAATTAGTAACATTTAAGCTACGCCAGATATGTATTACCTGGGAGCAGTCTTTGAAGATATGCTCATAAGTTTCTTCACTCGCACAGCCAAAAATGCAATTTGCAGTATTAGTTAAATGTCGACGCCTCCTTTCATGGTTCGACATCACGCCTCCCTTACACGCGAGCCAGGCGAAACACCGAAAACGCTCGGGCACTGAGATCTTCCAAAGCCTGCGAAAAAGAAGAGAATCAGGATCCATTCGGTTGAGATTTCCACAAAGCAGATTATATCCATATGCAACTGAATAGTTCCCGTCGGACGTAAAACGCCAGCTAATTTCTTCCTCAGCTTCTTCATCAGCAGTGAGAGCAACATCAACAATTTTCAGAAGAGTCGAGGGTTGTAACATATGCGACAGCGCCGCCCAATCCCAACTTTGATCCTTCCAGTAATGACGAACCGGGAGAGCCTCCAGCTCAGTCGAGATCTGAACAGTAGCCAACTCCACCAGCGGCACGCCAGTCAACCAAATGTTGGCCCAAAAACTGATCGAATCGCCCTTCCTAATTATCCAGCGAGTTCCTTTGGAGATAACATCCTTAGCTCCTGTTCGAATACACTTCCATATATGCGAACAAGCCGTCGATTTGCCCAGAGCAGTGTCAACATATTTATGCTTCAAAACAGACCCCCATAAATCTCCATCATTCGTAATAAACCGCCAAGATAACTTCCCGACAAGCGCCACATTGAGTTCGTGCATCGATTTCACGCCAAGCCCTCCCTGGTACTTTGGCTTAGTTACATCAGTCCACTCCACTTTATGAAGACGCTTGCATTCTCTCGTGCTACCCATATGAAATTCCTATTAATCCGATCAATCTCCTTACAAGTACTAATCGGAAGCAAGGAAGAAAACATGGAGTAAACAGGAATGGAAGTCAAAACAGAATTGACAAGAGTGGTTCTCCCAGCAAAGCTAAGCATCTTGGATTTCCAGCCCGCCAACTTAGTATTGAACTTATCAATGAGATGAGTGAAAGTATTCTTATTGACTGGCTTGTGCAAAACCGGCATTCCAAGGTAATTACCCAAGTCAGCCGTAACATCAAACCCACTAATCTTTTGAAGACGTCTACAAGTTCTCCGATCCACATTTTTTGAAACAAAGATCTTAGACTTTCTAGTACTAATCTTTTGACCTGAGGCCCTGCGAAAAATCTCCAAGCAATTCTTTATAACCAAAACCTGCGCTTACGACGCCTCCGCAAAAAGCATAATATCATCCGCAAAAAAGATATGCGAAAGACACGGTCCCCTTCGAGTTAACTTAATGGGCTTCCAATTCCCACTGTGAACCGAATCAGTAATCAGATGTCCAAGGCGTTTGATATAGAGTAAAAAAAGGTAGGGCGAGATTGGGTCCCCCTGCCTAATACCACGTGAAGCCGTGAACTGCGTTGAGACCTCACCGTTCCACAGAATTTGCATCTTAGGCGATCGCACACAAGACATTATCCACACTATCCACTCGTTTGGGAAACCTGCAATCCGGAAGGTTTCCTCCATAAAATCCCAACTCAATTTGTCATAGGCCTTCTCTAAATCCAGCTTGAGGATCATCCACCCTTTCTTACCCGTTTTCTTCCTCATAGAGTGAAACCTCCTGAGCGATCACAATATTATCGGTAATTAAACGTCCCGGAATGAAACTCCCTTGTTCCGGGCCAATAATATCCGACATAATAGGCTGTATCCTGTTAGCAAGCACCTTCGTAACCGTTTTATAAATGATGTTACAAAGGCTAATGGACCTGAACTGACTGATGCACTCCGGTTTAGACACCTTAGCTAATAAGACAATCAAAGTGTCATTGACACTTTCCGGCAGACTAGCAGACTGGAAAAAAGACTTGACAAAATCAACAACTGAGGCCCCAACAGTACTCCAACATTTATGGAAAAAGGCTGGCTGAAAACCATCTAATCCCGGTGATTTAAACGGTCCCATACCCTTAATGGCGCGCCAAACTTCCTCCCCCGACACCGGTCTGGCCAGCCCTTGTAGAATATCCTGTCCAATTACAGGAAACGCATGATGCAAGCTTGGAAAAACCTCCATATCCGTTTCTTCAGCAGTGTACAGATTACGGTAAAAATCGACAACCAAATTCTCCAACTCAATCTTGTCTTCAATCCATCGACCCGACGCATCACGCAGCCCATCAATTCTGTTATGTTTTCGCCTAATCACAGTGGAGGCGTGAAAAAATGAGGTATTACGATCTCCACAACAAAGCCATTGTTCCCGAGACTTCTGAAACCATAAAATTTCTTCCTGTTCAAGCACTAACTCAATATCTCGCTGAATTTTACTCTCTTCTTCCAACAACGCAGCTGTCGAACCTCTTGAGAGTTTGCACTGAACCTTATCCAAGCTCTCGAAAAGACCCTACTTCCTACGATGAATAATACCAAACACTTTCTTGTTCCATAAAACGAGCTCTTCTTTCAACTTAGTAAGAGCATCGGGCGCAGTTTCTTCCTTATTCCAGCTCTCTTTAACCTTATCATCAAACCCTGGATGTGTGAACCAAGCAGCCTCACATCGAAACGGTCTTCTCTTCTTGTTGAGGGTTAAGTTTGGGCAGAAACTTAAAAGAAGGGGGCAATGATCGGAAGACAACTTCGGAAGATGTCGAACTCTCGCTTCTGGCCATCGGATCCGCCCATCAATATTCAAAAAGACTCTATCAAGTCTTTTATTGACCACCATCGATGGAGAAAGTCTACGACTCCAAGTAAACTTGGGACCCACAAACTCCATGTCCACCAAATTCAGATCGCTTTGCCATTTACTGAAGGTAGGAGAATCAGAGTGAAGACCTCATGTGCCCCCACTCCTTTCATGATTATAAAGAATGCAATTAAAGTCTCCACCCACCACAATTGGACCTGATGCTTTACGGACCGCCCTTCCAAGATCTTTCCAGAAAGTCTCCCTTCTAGAGGCAGACGGAGGACCATAAACGACAAAAAGATGGGAACGAACGCCTTGATCAAGGAAAGAAGCATGGATAAAATCAGCAAATTTCCCCTCAACTTTCATATCAATTCTGTTCTCATTCCAGAATAACCAAACACCGCCAGCCTTGCCCCTCGCCTCTACACGTTCACTACTAGTGAAACCAGCTTTGTTCAGCCTGTTACACACAACGCTAGCAGCATCACCTGAAATTCTAGGTTCAAAGATAGCTAACGCATCAATTTTATGCGTCTTGCACACGTAATGGATTGCTCTTCAGAAACTCGGTTTCCCTGCACCAAAACAATTCCACATTAGAAAATTCATATCAACCATAAAAAACATAAAGGAAAGATACACGAAAAAAATCAGTAATCAGCGCCTAATTGGCCCGATTCCGTCTCTGCCATCGCATCGTCTTCCTCTTGATCCGTTACTATAATAGTTGGTTGGTTCTCCGCCTCCATAGTAAATAACGGATTAACATTCACCACCGCGTCCCTATGAATGACATGCTCTATGAACGGATTCTCGATCCTCTCTTGGTTATTCCCAGGGAAAACGACTGGCATAACAGAGTTGTTAGAATTAAAGTCGAACTCCAAAGCCTCTGTAATATCATCAGGTGGCCTTCTTCTCTTAGCATTCGAACCCAAAACCGGGCCTTGGATATGCCCCAAAAAAATCAGATTTTCCAATGTTATGGGCATGCTTCCCATTTAACTTCCTGGACCCCTTATCAGTTCTCTTATTCATATGGGCCTTTTGATGATCAAGCCCAACACTTTCTTTTGCATTGAAGATCATATTTCCTTGAAGAACTAGGCCACCTCTATGAGACACGTTGGGCCCGCTTTCCCCTCCCTTCAAAACTTCCTGAGTACTAGTTTCCATCTTGTTAGAATTAGCCGTTGAAGATCCTATCCCAAATCTTCCCATATCTTGTGATATTCCCTTTGGAGAACTCTCCATATCTTTGACTTTATATCCGACCTTCTTATCTTTCCTTCTTTGATTGTTTTTTCCCATATCACCATTGAGATATTGATTTCCCTTAGTAATCTCGCCCTCTTCTTCTGTTGTATCGTCTGTTTGCACAGTTAAGGCTTCAAATCTGTTTATTTAGGGTAAGAGCTTAGAATCCGAAGAATGCGAACTACCCTTCCCTTTTTCCATCCTCGAGTTTCCTTCCCTAGCAAGGGGTTTTCTAGATTGCTCCTTTGACTGCTCCTTATAATCCGCATTGGATTTCTGATTTCCTTTTTGGGGCCGGACTTTCCTGAACGGAATCATCCATTCACCGTAGCATCCCTTTCCCGTTCTGGCAGCTTCATGCGCTGTCGCCAGAATCTGATCCTTTGGCACCGTCGCAACTGTATTCGATTTCGAAGTCTCAATGGTCTCCGATCCCTGCACACCCCCATTTTGGCGATCTTGATCATTCACATTAGTTGGAGTTTGCCGAAAGGGACAATTCGTTTTCAGATGACCGAACCTTCCACACCCGTAGCATATCATAGGAATTCCTTCATACTCCACAAGGAACCGATCACCGTTGATAGTAATCGTGCCCTTCAGCGGTTTCTCAAGGTCAATTTCAACGCAAATCCGAGCGAATTTACCTCTATTAGTATATAGAGTTCTTGAATCCACCTCAATTGGATTGCCAATACCCGCCACCACTTTGAGGAGGACATTCTCCTCATAGAGTGTCACCGAAAGATCAAAGATGTGAATCCATATAGGAGTGGTCTTTATAGGTTCTAATGTGCGGAGATTCGGCGCCCACTTTCGAACAATCAAGCATCTTCCAAAGACCATCCAAGGGCCATAAGTGAGAGTCTTTAAGTAATCTTCTTCCTTCTCAAAACGGACTAGGAAACAACCATGGGCAAGGTCTAGTACATGAAGTCGATAACTTGTTTTCCACATCTCCCGGATCTTCCTCTCCATGATTGGAAACGCCACCGGGTGCCCAAGAAGCTTCACAACCACCGAGAGTTTCCAAACAGACGCAAGAGCGTCCATAACATCCTCTGCTATGCAGACAGCAGGGTCTCCGTCCTCTCCCTCCGGAAAAGCAATTGTGATCTTTCCTTCGAGAAATTCAGTGTCGATCGTAGTTTTCTGATGAGTAGCACTTCCAGACCTCACAACCTCTTTCCAGGATACCCCTAGGTCCGGAGGGTCTCCCTGTTGCCCATTTGCCTTAGGGTTGTCTCATTGCATGTTCTGATCACTCTCATCGGGATTGTTGCCCGGAGAAACCGTGACTGGAGTTGACATCGGAGCAACAGAAAGGCTTTTTCAAAAAGAGAGCTTTTTTCAACCAACAAAATCCATCAATTAGCATAACAACCAAACGTCCTCCTCAAAGATATGGCACCATCCGGCCTCTATTCAATGGCGCACGGTCAGCTCGCGTAGCTATAAACGTGCCCATTTTCCCCATTCTCCCTTCTTTCCCCCGACTAAACCACTACTAGAGCATTTGCCAAAATAATTTAATTTATTTTTAGAAGGGGGTTCCGTCCAGCCACATGACCATGCCTAGGGGCTCTTCATCTCCAACGTACCCGTGATCCATGACGATGCCGGCGGAACCCAGTGCACGCACAACGAAAATGTTTAAAAACGATTTTTCATTATTTCAAATACATAAATATATAAGCACGTAATATGGAATCATTCCAAAATAAGGTTTACACATTCAATTCACTCATTCAAAGTATAACGGGTCATAAGCTCCTCAAAAGACGAAAACAAACACGTAGCGAAAGAAAATAGGCTCGAACAAGTCACAATTACAATGACAAGTACACCCACAATTTCAATTCAAACACAAACACAATTGCAAACCCAATCACAATTCAAACACAATCGCAATTAAAATTACAAGTACAAATACAATCACAAATACCAAAACAATTACATTTACAATGCAAACACAATCACAATCGCAAATACCATCACAATTCTCATAGGCACACTCATAGTCATAAACCGATTCAAAATTCACATAGGTATAGATTAGGCTCAATTAAGTAAATAGAAAAAAAATACATAAATAGGTATTTGTTAAGCAAATGCAAAAATTACACGATTAAAGAACGCAGGGATCCATAAGTGACGTAGGTCAAACATCACCGGTAACCAAGTGTTAGACTCAAGTCCAAAATCAGCAATAATGGTATGTCACGTGTCCTTAAACTCATCCCGGCTAATTTCATTGCTCCAAGCAAGCTTTTTGAAATTGTTTTTGATTGATCATGTTATACAGATCATTTGTAACCTTTGATGGTACCTTGAACATTATATGTCACATGCAGAAATGATGCACAACCTTGTCAAATACTTTTTCAATTACAACTTTTACTGTAGGATCTTGATCAGTGAGAATGACAAATGGTTCATGGCCCCCCATTGCATCTTTGAAGTTTTTGAATAGAAAACATAAGACTCGACATCTTCTTTCAGAAGCAACCCAAAGGCAAAAGTGATGGTCTTCTTGTTGTTGTCAATCCCTATAAATGGTACAAATACCATTTCATACCTGAAGGCAAAGTAAAAAAAAAAATTCATCATTATAAGTGTTATGAAGTCAAATTTATCTCCTACAAGTTATCCATCTACACACACATATTACTTGTATCACACATATCATGTAGATGAACATTTGTATAATGTATGATTGGAGGTAAATTGTACAAGGTGAATTATTCACCTTCTCCTCCTTCTTATTTCCATGCATGAATCATGGAAATTCACCTAAGTTTTACCTCACCTTTGGCCTATAAATATGGACATCATCCATTGTAAAACTTGCACCAAAGTAGAGTAAGAAATACACTCTCTAAGATCTTAATCTCCCTCCCTCTATTCTAATGATATAAAAGTTCTCCTAAAGTTTGTTTAAGTGTTCTTTCCAAGAGTTGAAGTGGTTTTGATTTCATAAATCTTGTCATAACACGTTATCAACACGAATCTCTAATTACCAATTGAGCTTCACTAATCACCAAGGTACAAACCCTATCTCTTCTTAATCTTAATCATACAAGAAGTTTATTTCCTAAAACCGTTTTGAGGAGTATGCTCTGTAGTTGCCCGATTTGGGATCTTCTACATCAGAAACTCATTTTCTTCCTAGATTTGAAACGATTTCTTACCAAAATAAACCATGCTTTTGGATATCTACAAGATACAAACAAAATATTAGAGTTTCTTACCTCCTTTGATGATTAAACCGATTTCTCCCCCGAAAATCTTCACTTTTACCACTTGGATTGGAAGTAAGTTTTAACCAAAATGATTATGAGCATGATGTTGGTAATCACAATAATGAAAAGCTCAATCATAAATCTCCTATTACCGGCCCTAAGACGACGCATAATCTCGTCGTCGGCCATGGAGAATGTCAAAAGAAAATTTTGGTAAAGGCGGTTGAATATGGAAGTGGAGGGAGGAGATAAGGTCGTAAGTGAAAAGGTGAAAAAGGGGGATGAAGGGAACCGGACTTTGAAAGGACTTTAAGGACTTCGGACTAAAGACTTTTAAGGACCTCGGACTTTAAGGACTTTAAGGACCTCGGACTCTAAGGACTTTAAAGATTTCAAAATTCCCGCTAAATACTATTCTTTTCATTTCATATGTTCTTTTACATTTTTCTTACGATATCGTCTATGCCTATATCTATATTGATTGATTACTTCTATGACTCACACAATCTTTCTTTACGCATTTTGAATATATCATCTACATACATATATTTATTGTTTGATATGACATGTCCTTCAATCGTCCCATACACGTCTTATGCATTATATTATTGATTATGTTAGCCTTTATTTTGCATATCTTTATATGTAGCAAATAATGGCAAACATCGCTAAAAGGGAGTTTGACATCCTTGATTTGTCGGGCCGGAAATACCTCGAATGGAGGGTTGATGCCATGGCTCACCTCAAGGCAAATGGCCTTGAGTAAACAATTGTGGAAAACAATAGTGCCACCCCACAAGAAAAGGCAAAAGTCATTGTGTTCCTTCGCCACCACATTCATGAAAGTCTCAAAACTGAGTACTTATTTGTGGAGGATCCTAGAGAATTGTGGGAGAGCCTGAATGAGCGCTATGCTCATCAAAATGAAGTTTTGCTCCCACAAGCAACACATGAATGGAACACTATAAGGTTCCAGGACTTTAAGTCCATCACTGAGTACAATAGTGATATCCACAAGATCACTTCTCAGTTGAGACTGTGTGGTCAAATGATCACTCAGCAAGAAATGTTGGAGAAAACTTTCTCCACTATGCATGCTTCAAACATATTATTGCAACAATAATATAGAGAAAGAAATTTTAAAAGATATTCTGACTTGTTGAAAGTATTGTTGGTTATTGAAAAGAATAACGAACTCCTAATGAAAAACCACAACCTAAGGCCTAATGGCTCAACTGCTGCCCCAAAAGCAAATGCTATGAACAAAGCGTCTCATGATAGAAATGACAATGAACGTGGGCAACAATCACGTTGTAACAATTGGCGTGGACGTGGCTGTGGTAACTATGGGAGCCGTGGTGGTCTTGGTGGCCATGGGCGTGGCCGAGCCTACAACAAAAGTCACGACAACCATCGTGAGAACCATGGCTACAAGGGATATGTGAAGCAAAAGGTCCAAACGTGTCCATCAGGATCCTCCCAGAAAATCCAAATCAACATGCTACAAATGTGGCATGACTGGTCACTGGTCAAAGATATGCCGCACAGCTCCACACCTAGTGAAGCTATACCAAGCTGAAAAGAATAAAGAAAGGGCTACCGAGACCAGCTACATCGATAACAAAGATGTGGATAGGTCACTGGTGACTAGTCTGGATGTCAATGACTTTCTCAACCTTGAGAATGACGATGGCTATGCCTTAGGGGTTTAAATGAAAAGCACAAGCCCCTAAATATATCTATTATCTCCCATGTTATTGTATAATACTGGTAATCTCTTTTATATCTCATGTTTTAACCTCTATCTAGTAGGACCTTGTATAATAGACCTTGTATGATAGAACTTGTATAATACAACTTGTGTAATATAATTATCCTTGTAAAATATATGAAGCTTTTATTAATGTCTTAATTATCCCTTTTCTTTATGTTTATAGAAAAACATGCACTCACCTAAGGTGAAACTCGATGGGAAGGAGCAATGTCTTTTAGACAGTGCAACAACACACACCATCTTGAGGAGTAAAGAATACTTTACCCAATTAAGAGCTTTTGAAGGAAATGTCATTACTATAAGAACCTCGAGAGCGAGTCGAGATTTAGATGTAATTATAAAAGTTTCGGGACGAAACTTTCTTTAAGGTGGGCAGTATGTAAGACCCAATTCAGAAAATTTATTTTCGTTCGCAAAACTGATAACTAAATTCCTTTCGAAAAATTGATAACTTAATTCCTTATTCATATTTGGGCCGAAGCCCAATTGAACTCAAAGCCCAACCAAGCCTACGCCTCTCCCCAATAAAACTGTCTCCCAACTCCCTCAGCCTAAAACCTAATGCTACGCCGTTCTCAAAACAGAGAAGGAGATCAGGAGCATCACCAGGGCGCATATTTGTGAGCTCTCTGTCGATCGACTTTCGTTCTCTCCTTCCCATCGTTACTTCGACAAGTCTACCGTTGAGCACGCGCATCAAAGAGTGTTCGCCTTTCCAGTAGGTTTCTGCAATCTTAACCACGTCTCCGATTGATTTCCTCCATCGTTGGTGAGTTAGTCTCATCTCCCCTAATTCAATGATATTCGAAACTCAAAATATTTTTAAAACACGTGAGTTGTTCATCAAGTGTTGGATTAGAGGATTTAGTTGAGTTTGTGAGTCTTTAATTTGTTAATGTCTTTAATCTGTGGTGTTTGCATACGTGAGTCCTCACCTTTCCCTCTTGTTTCTACTCTGGTTTGGGTGTCATCTGTACCGGTTTTCTCGTTCGGGTTTGGGAGTGAGTGAATTATTACGGGGAAGTTAGCCTCGAAGACAGGGGTATAATTCCAATTAGTGTTGATTGGTTTACTGAATGTTTTTATAAAGAGGTCTAGTTTAGTTTCAGACTTGGATTATTAAAATATTATAAGTTGGTTATATATATATATAATTAGTCGTATAGTATGTATATGTACTTACCTTTCATATTTTATTTTATTTGATAGGAATTCGTTTGTCAGTGTAGGTTAAAGTCAGTTGTTGTGAACTTAATAATGGCTATGGTTGATTAATTCTGAATCTTGAGGATTAATGTTGGTGTTTAAGAGTGGGTGATCAGGTGGTGTGCGTGAATTAGGCTAGTCAAAGAGTGTGATGTCTAACTTGTATACGTGACTTGCTAAGCCATTTTGGTGAATTAATATGGTTTTATATTATAGCTAGCTAGTGTTGCATATGGATATACCATGGGTAGAAATATACGTATATTGTTATCTAAGGAAATAGTATAAAATATTATGTATAAAAGGTTGGGCGGTTGATTTGAGTAACATGGGTTAATGTAGATTATTTTAGGTTAAAGTTAGTTAACTTGGTCTAAACATAGTTTGTTAAAAGGTAGCTAAGAATAATAGGGTGGCCGGTTTCGGGTTTATTAAAATCTCTTTTCGTAAGAACTTGTAATTTTAAATACCATTCCTTATCCTTGTTAGGAGATCATTCTATTCGAGTTTTGGTCCTCCGTAGTAGTGAGAGCTCATCCTGGAGGTAAGTCGTTTTCGACTTGCTCGGCTCTTTTCCGTCCTGTTAGATTTTGTGTCGTTGTTGTGGGATTGGTTTTGGGAACTAGTCCCAAATATATTTTTGAAGTGTTTTGGACTTCCCTGTATTGTTGTGTGCAAATTGGTTTTTAAATGGGGTTTATCGGAAATAAGTTTTCGAATGTTTTCTCTGTGTTGGTACCGTTTCCGACACGACCATTGTAGCTGGCGGAGAGGAAGAGTTGTCTATGTATGGTCCGTGTGACAGGGAAACCCGTGCCCCTTCAAAACGAAAAATATTATCTATGTGTTTTTGCAAGTGCTCCAGTGGAGGCTTAGCCGGGGTTAGAAGGCAGATTGTGAAGTAGAGTGAGAGGGCCTGCCTCTGCACTCGGCACGGGGTTGAGTGCCTTGGAGGCTGGATTGCGAGATGGAGGAATTGCATTGTTGTAAGATTGTGTTTGTGAATGTGTATTAGGCTATGTGTGACTAACCAAAACTAATTTAGGCATTGGCCTTTAGAGTTATGAGTGCGGTTGTGGACTTGGATGATGACCTTAGAAATGTTTTTCAAACGTCTTGCAATTTCCGCATTCTTTCTAACTTGATAGATTAGTAGCTGACCCTTCGGGGAATATTTTTCAGTTCCAGGTATGAACCAAGGAACCACGCATGAGTCGAGGCCATATGGTGGGGCGGAGCGGTGAAAAGCGCGTGTCATAGTGGGGCCGGGTTTACTTTGGTTTCTTTTGTTATATTAGGAAGTTGAATTTATTGTTAGTTGGAATTATTATAATGTGATGTTTATTATTGTTACTAGGTTAATTCGTTATGATAGGATTTTTGTCGGGTTTGAATATTTATGTTTTCGGGAATGCATACATAACTTTGTTTTCTAAGTTTTACTAAATAAAAGGTTGGATGTTTTATTAAGTTTTCTCGTTGTGCCCGCGTTGCAAGATCCTAAAGTATTATTGTCAACCCATTTAAGTAGTACCTGGTAAGGTCTATTACTAAGTAGCGCCTCGTGGAAAGACGGGGTGTTACAAATTGGTATCAGAGCGAGGTTGGCAACAGGGCACATGGAACTGACCAACGAGTGTACCCGAGGTCCAACTTAAAACTAAACCGGCCGGTGTTTTCAAAATGTTTTTAACTGGGGTAGGCATGTTGCATATAGTGGGTAGGTGACACGTCGCGACTCCGCCACCGTCAGCTCAAGGACCTCCGATAGTTTAGTACTTTTAACCTTCCAATTATAAGTGTAAGTTTGACAAAAGCTAATCCCGTTCATAGTGTTAGAATTTTTAGGGGAGTGTGAGGAAGCAACAAGAGTAGGATTGAAGTGTGTATGGTCTCCAAGAATACTGGTCATCGGGTTATTGAACCTAGTACAAGAAGAGGCGGAAGTGGTCGATATAGAAGGAAATGGAGCAAGCTGGAGCAAATCAAACCTAAGCATCTAAGTTATCGTATTGGAAGTAGTCGAACCCAAACTAGGAATGTTGGTTGAAGAAAGAATGTTGCTCATTTTAGAAAGAGATGAACCCGCGACATAAGGTGTTTAGCGTGGAGTTCGGAGTAGAGGACAGTAAAGGAATGTAGTTATTCACAATTGATCTCATTTACACGGAGTTTGATCATATAAGAAGTGAGTGGTAGGTCGAGATCAACTTGTTGACGAGGCAAGGCCATACCTTGTGAATCCATGCGGACCATATTGAAGAAAATGCGTGAGATAACATGAAGGGTAACTCCCACTTTGAAGGTTGTGAGATCAAGTAGGGTGAAGGTAGGAATGAAGGACTCAATGGAGACTATGACAGGAATTCTCATGGAAATCACCGTTGGCAAAGTTATCGGAAAAAGAGACACGACTATCTCACGAATACATTTGGCTAAAGAATACCATGGTTCATGCTTACTTGGAAGAGGAAGATTGGGAAGTTCCACGTGAAAAACATGCGTAGTTATTAAGATATTGATGGACGGTGGAGTTAGAGCCGAGTAATAAGGAAGTTTTGTGAATGATTCTCGAGAAAGTAGTAACCATAGCATTGCACTATCAAGTAAAGGAAGACAGAGTTAAGACCAAAATAGTCACGACAACTAAACCCAGTTTGTTGATGGGATATGAAATTGAACTAAGACCATGACCTGGAAATATGTAGTTGAGAACTCGCCTTCATTAAGTGCCTAGGAGAAATTAACAAGTATTTAAGGGGGAGAGGTTATAAGAACCTCGAGAGTGAGTCGAGATTTAGATGTAATTATAAAAGTTTCGGGACGAAACTTTCTTTAAGGTGGGTAGTATTTAAGACCCAATTCAGAAAATTTATTTTCGTTCGCAAAACTGATAACTTAATTCCTTATTGATATTTGGGCCGAAGCCCAATTGAACTCAAAGCCCAACCAAGCCTACGCCACTCCCTAATAAAACTCCTCTCCCAACTCCCTCAGCCTAAAACCTAATGCTACGTCGTTCTCAAAACAGAGAAGGAGATCAGGAGCATCACCAGGGCGCATATTCGTGAGCTCTCTGTCGATCGACTTTTGTTCTCTCCTTCCCGTCGTTACTCCGACAAGTCTACCGTTGATCACGCGCATCAAAGAGTGTTCGCCTTTCCAGTAGGTTTCTGCAATCTTAACCACATCTCCGATTGATTTCCTCCATCGTTGGTGAGTTAGTCTCATCTCCCCTAATTCAATGATATTCGAAACTCAAAATATTTTTAAAACACGTGAGCTGTTCATCAAGTGTTGGATTAGAGGATTTAGTTGAGTTTGTAAGTCTTTAATTTGTTAATGTCTTTAATCTGTGGTGTTTGCATACATGAGTCCTCACCTTTCCCTCTTGTTTCTACTATGGTTTGGGCGTCATCTGTACCGGTTTTCTCGTTCGGGTTTGGGAGTGAGTGAATTATTACGGGGAAGTTAGCCTCGAAGACAGGGGTATAATTCCAATTAGTGTTGATTAGTTTACTGAATGTTTTTATAAAGAGGTCTAGTTTAGTTTCAGACTTGGATTATTAAAATATTATAAGTTGGTTATATATATAATTAGTCGTACGTATAGTATGTATATGTACTTACCTTTCGTATTTTATTTTATTTGGTAGGAATTTGTTTGTCAGTGTAGGTTAAAGTCAGTTGTTGTGAACTTAATAATGGTTATGGTTGATTAATTTTGAATCTTGAGGATTAATGTTGGTGTTTAAGAGTGGGTGATCAGGTGGTGTGCATGAATTAGGCTAGTCAAAGAGTGTGATGTCTAACTTGTATACGTGACTTGCTAAGCCATTTGGGTGAATTAATATGGTTTTATATTATAGCTAGCTAGTGCTGCATATGGATATACCATGGGTAGAAATATACGTATATTGTTATCTAAGGAAATAGTATAAAATATTATGTATAAAAGGTTGGGTGGTTGATTTGAGTAACATGGGTTAATGCAGATTATTCTAGGTTAAAGTTAGTTAACTTGGTCTAAACATAGTTTGTTAAAAGGTAGCTAAGAATAATAGGGTGGCCGGTTTCGGGTTTATTAAATCTCTTTTCGTAAGAACTTGTAATTTTAAATACCATTCCTTATACTTGTTAGGATAACATTCTATTCGAGTTTTGGTCCTCCGTAGCAGTGGGCGCTCATCCCGGAGGTTAGTCGTTTTCGACTTGCTATGCTCTTTTCTGTCCTGTTAGATTTTGTGTCGTTATTGTGGGATTGGTTTTGGGAACTAGTCCCAAATATATTTTTGAAGTGTTTTGGACTTCCTTGTATTGTTGTGTGCAAATTAGTTTTTAAATGTGTGCAAATTAGTAGCTGACCCTTCGGGGAATATTTTTCAGTTGTAGGTATGAACCAAGGAACCACGCATGAGTCGAGGCCAGATGGTGGGGCGGAGCGGTGAAAAGCGCGTGTCATAGTGGTGTCGGGTTTACTTTGGTTTCTTTTGTTATATTAGGAAGTTGAATTTATTGTTAGTTGGAATTATTATAATGTGATGTTTATTATTGTCACTAGGTTAATTCGTTATGATAGGATTTTTGTCGGGTTTGAATATTTATGTTTTCGGGAATGCATACATAACTTTGTTTTCTAAGTTTTACTAAATAAAAGGTTGGATGTTTTTATTAAGTTTTCTCGTTGTGCCCGCGTTGCAAGATCCTAAAGTGTTATTGTCAACCCATTTAAGTAGTACCTGGTAAGGTCCATTACTAAGTAGCGCCTCGTGGAAAGACGGGGTGTTACAACTACAATATCCGGTGTGTCAAAAATCATCGAAGTATCTGGAAGAGCTGTCATTCTACTCCCAATGGAACAAAGCTAGTAATAAATGACGCACTATATTCGAGTAAATCTCGAAGGAATTGACTAAGCTTTAAAGATGTGCGTCTAAATGGGTTTCATATCAAAACCATGAATGAAAATGGGAGAGAATACTTGTGCATCATAAAACATGAATCTGGCCATAAACAGATTCTCGAAAGGATGCCAACACAAACCTCCGGATTATATCATACATACATTTATCCGTTTAAGGTCAATGCAGTGTTTAACAAAAGGCCATATGACCAAGCTGCATTCGCATTGTGGCATGACCGATTGGGTCATCTAGGAGCAGTAATGATGCACAAAATCATAAAGATCTCACTTGGAAAGCTAATTATCAGGTTCTTCCGTCCAGTGATTTTAATTGCACTGCTTGCTCACTTGGAAAGCTAATTATCAGGCCTTCTAAAAACAAGATTGCAAGTGAGAATCATGCATTCTTAGAAAGAATCCAAGGAGATATATGTGGGCCAATTACTCCAGCATGTGGACCATTCCGATACTTTATGGTGCTAATTGATGCATCTATACGTTGGTCACATGTAAGCCTACTATCAACAAGAAATGTTGCATTTGCTAAACTCCTTGCCCAAATAATCCGATTGAGGGCCCAATTTTCGGATTATACAATAAAGAAAATCCGACTTGATAATGCAAGAGAATTTACATCTCAAACATTCAATGACTATTGTATGTCAATTGGGCTTGATATAGAGCATCCAGTGGCTCATGTTCACACACAAAATGGTCTCGCTGAATCATTGATAAAGCGATTGCAATTAATTGCCAGTCCATTATTGATAAAATCAAAATTACCACCATCGGAGTGGGGACATGCAATATTACATGCAGGAACCTTAATTCTATTAATGCCAAGTGCAAACCATGAACATTCCCCTTTGCAACTTGTTTCTGGTAAGGAGCCAAATATTTCACATCTAAAAATATTTGGATGTGCAGTTTATGTCCCTATTGCTCCACCTCAATGCATAAAGATGGGACCCCAAAGAAGATTGGGAATTTATGCTGGTTTTGAGTCTCCCTCGGTAATTAAATATCTTGAACCAACAACTGGTGATTTATTTACAGCAAGATTTACTGATTGCCATTTTGATGAAATTACATTCCCAGCCTTAGGGGGAGAAAAGAAAAATGGGGACCCACATGTGAAAGAAATCACATGGAATGCAACCGCATTATCCCATCTTGATCCAAGAAAAAAAATGTGTGAACAAGAAGTACAACGGATCATTCATTTGCAAACTATTGCAAATTAGTTACCAGATGCATTTACTGATACAAAGAAGGTAACTAAATCACATATATCTGCAGTAAATGCTCCAACAAGAATTGAAATACCCAATGGATTGCCAAATGCATCCATCGCAAGCGAGTCTGCAACATGCCGAAAGCGTGGTAGACCATTAGGTTCAAAAGATCTAAAACCGAGAAAGGCAAGGAGCCAAAAGGGTGTAGCAGGAGAAGCCACAATGGATCATGAGAATGATGATAAAGGAAAAGATATTGAAAATGAGAATACCTCAACAGAGGCTGATATTCTAGACAAGAATAATGATATCGACAATTTTGAGATTTCCATAAACTATGTGTTCACATGCACACAATGGAATCGAAAAGATCTAATTTTTGATGATGTATTTGCCTATTTAGTGGCTAGTAATATTGTAATTGGATGATTTTGAGCCAAAATCCGTCGATGAATGTCGACGAAGAAATGATTGGCCAAAATGGAAAGAGGCTATTCAGGCAGAACTAAAATCGCTTGAAAAACGAGAAGTCTTTGGACCAGTAGTTCGTACACCAAATGGTGTGAAACCAGTCGGCTATAAATAGGTCTTCGAAATTGTAAGATATAAAGCAAGGCTTGTGCAACAAGGTTTTTCTCAGATCCATGGAATTGATTATGAAGAAACTGTAATATCTGCAGTATTCCAAGGTTTTTAAAACCGAATATAATATAATATTTATATTTATAATCTTTTTCTCTATGTAAAAGAGAATTTCTAAAATATTATAATAACCCTTATTTTCTCTTTAAAAAGAGATTCTTAAGTAAATTAAATTAAATAAAATTCAAGAATTTTATTATAAGGGTTATGAAGAGTTGAAAGCATTTAAATAGAAATAATGCATTATAAATTTCGAAATTCATTCATTAAAGAGGGGTACAACAAGTCATTAGAATTACATTAAAAATTCAGTAAAAAGAATGCAAGAGCCGGGACTTGAACCCGAGACCTCTTGCAATCCCTTCTCACACGCCCCTCCCTCAAATCCGCTGGACCAATGTGTTTTTCTACTCATTCACCCCACCCTTTTTATTTTATATCAAATATTCTTCTTCTTCTTCCCAAGAGAACATCAGACTTGTCTGATTTGATGTTACATGGATTTGAAATCAACCATTGCATGCTCTCCTTCCACCTCCTTTGCTTGCAAGACCTCCCTTCTTGCATCACCCTCTCATCACCACCAACTAACACACCTTGCCCAATAGAGGAGCATCCTCCCTTCTTCCATTGGTCCATCACCATGGCCATGGATTGAGAGCTTGCCCTCCCTTGCCTATAAAAAGGGCATCAATCTCCTTCGAGCACTCACACCTCATCATTCTCTTCTCCTCCTTGCAAATTGCTCTCAAATAGTCCAAAAATCAGCCCCATTCAAGTCTAGTCTTCCATTCAAAGCTCCACCAAAAGCCTCTTGTTTTTCCCCTTGAGCACCGCCGGCCGCCTCCCTCTGCCCGCCAGACCGCCCAGCAGCCGCCACCGTCCCCTCCTGCGCGCCGCCGTGCCCCGCCGAACCCCTGGTGCCGCCGCCCCTTCACCGCCAGTCTCCCCTGCCTCTTCTCCTCAGTGTTATGTAATACAGAATACTAGTAGGGTATATTTTTTAACCCTTTTATTAATCTAATTAATGTATGTTTATTAAAATAATTGTTAGTATAAGCAAACAATTAAAAATATGGGTTAAAGTGCAAGTTTTTAATATAATAAAAATATTTTGCTAAGATATTGTTAGTAGAATAAGAAGGGTAAATCTTTTTATTATAAACTAAATAGATCTCACAATATTTGTTAGCCTACAAGCTTTAATTTAATAAAAATATTAAGTGAGATCTTGTTAGTTGAAAAGAGAAGATGAATCAATTAAATAAAGTGTTGATAATTCCTTATATCATATTATAGTATAAATTGCAAGACATGTTTATATAAATAATAATTAAGAAGTTCTTATAAAAGTATTTTTATAAAGTTACTAGCATAAAGGTTGTAGCTTTTTATATTAAATACTATTTTTTTAGAGGAATAATTTTATTTATATAAGATATTATGTTGCATATCTCTAAGTGTAGAGAATATCAAGATATATGAATTTATTCATAATAATGATAGATATGTTAATAAAGTTATTATTTAACAAAATATTAGTTTAAGATATCTCTAGGTGTAGAGATTCCTACAAGACATAAGCTTTAATTATAATATGAGGGTTGTGCTAATAAATTAATATATAATATGTTATTATATTGCTAAGTTATGAAAGATGCCTAGCATGAAAAGATATTGGGAAAATAGGAAAGATGTTATTGAAGATATCATGAAAATATGTTTTGATTATAAAATAAGATATTTTAGTCATGATCATATATTTATATAAACTATAGATATGGAAAGGTATATGTGAATAAAGTAAATAAGATTATTTTTATTGTTATACTAAGTTATAGAAAGCTTTCCTTATAAAGTATATATAGAAAGTTCTAATTATGGAAAATACTAAGAAAGTGGCATATTATTATTTTATCTCTATTTAATATGGTTTATATAGCTAAATAAGGTTTTATTAAAGTTGTTATTAATAAAATATTCTTTGATGAGAAAATAATATTTTAAGTATCATTATGAATATTATTGAAAATAAAGAAATGTTATAATGACACTAAGTTGAAATATCTTAATAAGGTTATAATAGACTTTTTATAATCTTAAGGATGATATGAATTCAAAACACCTTTTTAGGTAAAATATTATATCATATGCTTTTATGAGTTTATCCTTGCTTATTTATATTAAGAAATTTGCAAGTGAAATTTAAGGAATATTTTTTAATAAATTAAATAGGGATTTTCATAAGAATAAAAGGGATATTACAAAGTTAAAATAATAATAAAGGAATGTTATTATTTTATCTAACCCCACCTAAATTATTATTATAATAATTTAGAATGAAATTCTCTAATATATATATTCAAGAGAATTTCAAACTTTAAAAGAAATTAAAAGAATTTCTTATTTAAAGATCGTTCGTAAACTCCGTGTCGATAGGTCGAGATTTTCGTACGAGTCGAGATCAAAGCTTTCCGTCAGCTCGATAGTTTAAGACTCATGAAAGCAAAGGCAAGTGGAATCTCCCCTTGTAAGCCTTATATATATTCATTCCGTGAAATTTCTCGATGTTGGGAACAACTTGTTTGCTAAGTAATAAACGAACTTAGGAATATCGATTGTTAGAAATAATGACCCCACTGTTATCGTATTCCGCTATCTATTATTTGATAGGACTATTATGCTAGTTTGATATTGTTTACGATCTCGTTAAGAGATCGATGTCGAACAAACTAGTGCGCGGGATTAACCCGACGCCTCTATATAATTTTACTAAGTCGTATGCTTGTGCGCTTAAAGTACGACTTTACGGATCATGATCCATGTCCGCTCCGATTGTAAGGAGGGATGAGTGGCACTCTAGCTAAGTGTCGGTAACCGAGTTTTCCCTTGGTGGACCTGACCGTACAACCCCCACCCCCTTAAAAATCATTTATATAAATCAATATCTTTCGTCACGATATAAGATAAGTGCCAGTGCACATTTAAAAGACATCAAAACCGGACCGATCTCAAATGATCGATCCGGCTCTCGGTCCGCTTAGGGCGCGAGAGGTTTTTAAACTGCTTGAATTAATAACGTTCCCAGCATACTTTCGATTCTAAAAGAAGTCTACAATATCGTAGCTCTTCTCTCGATTTACGAGCTATCTTCGCTTGAGATACGCTCTCCTTCGTACCGTTAAAATCCGAGGTCACTGGCGGTAATACCCAATGTTGTAAAATAGGGGTGTTACAGAAACATACTCTCCGGTAGTTAATGCAACTACATTGAGATTCCTAATTGGACTGACTGTCTTTGAAAGGTGCGCCTCATGGATGTCGTTACAGCATATTTATATGGATCACTTGATACAGACATCTACATGAGAGTCCCAAAAGGACTCAAGCTGCCTGAGGCCAATAATTGTGGACCTCGAGAAATGTTTTCCATAAAATTGAGGAGGTCATTGTATGGACTAAAATAATCTGGGCAAATGTGGTACAACCGCCTCAGTGAATACCTCATGAAAGAGGGATACAAGAACGACACCGTTTGTCTATGTGTTTTCATCAAGCGATCCGAAAAGGGATTCGCTATTATCGCAGTTTATGTTGATGATTTAAACATCATCGGAACTCCAAATGAACTTCAAGATACTGCAAAATATTTGATGAAAGAATTCGAGATGAAAGATCTTGGACAAACAAAGCTTTGTCTTGGCTTATGTTGATAGGGAATTACTTAACAACAAATAAAATTTGTAGTCAAGACCCCGCTGAGTATAGCGAAGTCAGGATCGTCCACGGGAAGCAAGGCTATCTGTTTACCGAACTAAGAAAGCAATAAAAACAAGCAAAAACAAAGCAAACAGCTACGGCAGACCTCGTTAACGACCTTGTCAGGGTCAGTAACGACGCTGGATTTCTACTGAAACAAAACAATTATAACGGTGCAAGTGCAGGCTCGGTACCGATCCAAGTGCCTCGGTAACGAGTGAATTCAAATGCTAAACTTAAGAAATTCAAGAGACAAAAAGCTCTAGGACAAGTGTTACCACAACATAGCTATGCATATAAACTCATGTGAAGATAAAGATAATGCCTTTGAAGATAAATGTATCAACTTTCGTCGACTAAACAAGCGAATCAATCAACTTTCATAAATCAATTAACTTTATTACTTGCTTTGAATCCAAAGCTCGAAACTTTCGTTATCGAACAATATCAACATTCAAGTTCAAGACTTTCTGTTTCGATCAAGCAATAAACTCAAATTACTTCGACTCTCGGCTAAGTATAAGCACAAACAAGCAATTCAAAGGATAGAAGGCAATCAAAACATCAACTCATTCATTCAACCATGCACAACTATGTCGGGTTTCAACCCCGACCCTAGATAAGAAAACTACTCACACATGATTGAATCAAAACAAACAACTTTATTAAAAGAAAACATTGAAAAGCAAAACTTACTTTAAAATTGAAAGAAATATCGTCTTACAAATTCCCGTGGAATTCGAAAATAAAGAACGAAGAACAACACTAAGAAACCGATCACCGAACTCGAACCTCTTCCTCTCTCTCGATCGAAAATCCGTTCGAATTCTCTCTCTCGACTTCTCTAAAATCTATCTCGAATCCCCCCTTGTCTAGGCTAGAACAAGGGTATATATACTAAAGGAAGCTATCTAATAAAAGACCTAAAAGATAAAAACTTACCAAACTTAAAAGATTACAAGATAAAAGATATAAATCTCGAAAGTCGGCGCCGTCTACCAACACAGGTCACCTCGTTAACGACCTGCACAGGGTCGGTAGACACTTGCTGAATCCTTTAGCAAAATCTCTGATGCACAGCTCGGTACCGACCCTCACAGGTCGGTAACGAGCTCTTCTGTTTTGATTCTTTTGAACTCTCTCCATGGCTTTACTTGCACTTTAACTTGATCTTCAATATGAACTCTTCCTTCTCCTCTTCTATGCATTCCACCCTCCACCACTTGACTTCAGCTTCACTTTAGAAAAAGCTCAATCCCGCTTCAAAAACCTACAAAAAGACACAAAACAAAGTAGCTTCCATACTTTTCACAAAATATGCAAACTTATCCAAAAACACACAAAACTAACTCTAAAACTTACTAAAAGTAAACCAAACAACCTAAGAAAGACACCTAATACTAGACTAAAAACATGAACATCAAAATACCCCATACTTAGACTTGCTTGTCCTCAAGCAATCACTATACAATAACCAAAACCAAACATCATGCTCATCAAGTAATAGCCATTATCTCATAAGCAACATCAAAAACATAGCAAAAATAGCAAATGACTATTAACGTCATCACATATATATATATACACTAATAGACATAAGCAACAACAATCCAACCTCACCAGGGATATATGTGTTTCACTTAACTCTCAAGTATTTGGCTTATAAATTCAATCTCTCAACTCAATCTTATATGCAAAAAATCATAGAAATTGGAACTTATATCACCAAACTTTCCACCTAAGATTTGTCAAAACAAGCAAAAATCATCAAGAGATATTAGGCTCAATGAAAAACTTCATAGAAGCTTCCATTCGGCCGGGTTGTAATGGGGCTTGGTAAAGACAATAAGGCGTGGAAATATTTTGGCCATGTGGTGCTAATAATATCCAGGAATCAAAGACTCCTAAAAACTCACACAACACCAGAACTTTCATAAAACAACCAAGCTCACTCTCAAAAAGCACTTTCTTTTCACTCACCTTTTAATCCTAGAAAGCCTCATATAACATAAAGAATCTCTGGTTTAACTTTAAACACAATGCACATCTTGCTTCCTCTTTCTTTCTACATTTCAGCATTTTTTCATCTTTCTGCTCTCGACTTCCTCGTTAACGACCTAAGAGGGTCAATAACGAGCTACACTTCACCTCAATTTTCTATCGATACCGAGCTTACTTAAGCCGGTAACGATCCAAACATCTTCTTTTTTTTCCTTTTATTTTATCTGTGCATCTTCTCTACCAAGAGATCTTTTTACAAAAGAAAACAAGAGACTTCCAATCTACCCTTCCCACTTTCCTTATTCCGAACCAAAACATATCATTTTTCACTCTACAAAACATACCTCTCCAACTAAGTCCTAATCCCCGGATAGGGTCAAGCTTATCTCGGCTAGGAAATAATTTTGTGGAGCAGAGAATAAAAGCTAAAGCTCAAATTGGTTGTCAAAAAGAAGGATTATGTAAAGGTGGATAGGGATAAATAAGGCTCATAAAAATAAGTTCTCTATCATATGACTTTCACAAGTAATGAACTAAAAAAATCTTATATAGGTCTCAAGAAATAGATAACCATCACAATTCCAAGAGATAATATGCACAAAGAGAGTAAATCACAAAAGAAAAGAAAAGGCTAAAAACAACTCACAAGGTTAAATTTTGTTGGATTGCACTACTCATGCTAAAAGCTACACATGCTCAATTTCATCAAATGTTATTCCTCTATAAAACAATTTCATACTAAGAATCAGGTTATACCATCAAAACATGCTGAAAGGAAATTACATGATCATGCAATCAATTAACTATCATTGAACCAAAAGACAGAGTACTTATCCATTCTAAAAAAAACTTTTTTTTTTGGAATTGTGTAAATTTTTCAATTTTTTTTGTGATTTTTTGATTTTTTTAAACAAAGACAACAAAAACAAGAAACAAAACAAAGCAAAGAAAACAAGCAAAGACACAAACAAACTAGAACAAGTAAACAAAGCAAGTTTTCTTTCCTCCCCTACCCCATACTTAAAATTACAGTGTCCCCATTGTAATAAAGCAATTCTAAAAAAAAGAATAAGGAAAAAAGAAAGAAACTCACAAGATATCTTTGAAGAAGAAAAGAACATCCTTGAAACTGAATCATCGCCGTGATGGTGGTGGAAACTAGCGCTCAAAGTTGCCCATAAACTCATACATGGTCCTCCAACGCTCCTCATCAATTGTCACCCTTTGCTCCATCGTCCTCCAACGAGCATCTGCCTACTAATGCCTCGCATCATCTAAAGCCATGCGAGCTGAATAGACACCCTCCCAAAGCTCCATCCTCTGAGTGAGCTGTGTCAGTTGCAGGTTCAACTGTTGCATCTGGAAAGACAAAACATCGGCCCATGGAGGTGGAACACTTGAACCAGAATAGGTGGGCTGAGGAGGTGGTTGATATTGATCTTGGTGCTGGAAGTGGTCTTGATAGATCACCGGGTTATAGGGCATCATTGCATACGTTTGAGGCTCGGTAGGCGGAGGCGGTGGCTCATTACCGAAGCTGAATGCCTCGTTACTGGCCTCAAAATAATCGTTAACGAGCCCAGGTGGGTCGTTACCGAGGTTGTCTTCGTCGCCAAGTACCTCGGTACCGAGATCATCATTCTCGATATCGAGCTCCTCCGTGGCTGCCTCATCTTCATCCATATCAGCCTCTTCTCTTTCAAACCTTGTCTCACACTCCCGTAATGATGGTTCATCTTGTGGCTTCTTCTCCAACGGGAATGCATGACCTGTCCAAGCCGCATACCAATTTGGCAAATAAAGCAACTCAAATTTGGCCCGATCAAGCAGCACATCTTGGCCAAGTACCTTGGTGGCTATCCCTCTTTCGGTCCTCACAAAGATGTTGGAAGAGTACCAATACTTGGAGTCTAGCTTCTGGGGACGGTGTGGAGTATAAAGATCGACATCAAGATTTTCCGCCAGAAGACTCACCAAATTCCCGCACCATACTTCTTTTGATTTGATCCCGTACTTCTCAACATATCTCAACCATTCATAACCCAAGTTCAAGGGGGCCGGGTCATCAAAAAGAATGGTACGGAGGCATGCAACTTGCAACCATGTTGGCCTTGAAAGCTCTTTCTTGGGCTAAAAAGTGGCGCCCAAGACTCGGAGAATGATCCGGAAGATGGGGTTGATGATGCTTGCCCCTGGAAGTGCTGGTGCAGAAGGTTCGACTTCCCCGGAAATGTAACTCCAAGTGTCGGTAACCTTGAAGTCATTGATCTTGTAATCTCGAGAGTGATGAGGAAGCTCGAGGAGTGTATTGAATTGAGCCATTGTGCATTCACGATCAACATTACCCAACCGGAACTTGATTTTTCCAACCGAGGTCTTGGTCTTGAAGCTTGTTTGGAGAGTGGCTAAGAACTCGGAGGTAAGAGCTGGGTAGTGAGGTGTTTCCTCCTTCTTTAATAATTGCGGTATACCAAGAATGGCAAAAGCGTGCTTGACGTCATCATAGATCCCCAAAGTCCTTGCACTTGATCTCGAGAACCACCTAGTGAAGTGGTCCTTCTCAAGGATGGCATCATAGATCTTATCTTGCTCCCGAGTAGTCAAAAAAACATTGTCCATGCGTGGAGGAGATGGGGACCTTTGAGTCCTTCTCTTCTTTCCGGCTCTAGTGTTAGCTCGGCTAGTGCTTTCCATTTGTACCTGCAAATACCATGTAATTCCAAGATAAGATCCATACAAACCAATTAAAACAAGAAAAGCCCATACTTGCTCTCGAAAAATGCTCTCGACCTACCTCGGTAACGACCCAATTGGGTCGGTAATGAGGGTCATGGATTGAGATTTCAGATGAGCATTGCACAGGTCGTTACCGACCCTCTCAGGTCGTTAACGAGCCTGGGCGAGAACAATTCGCAAGTTGTTCCGAGGACCAAACCTCAAAATTTCCAACAATTTCAACACAATTCAACCACAATTCCACACATAAAACACACCATTTAGAACATGCAACCCCATACTTGCTCGAAACCCTATCTAATCATGCCACTAAGTGCAAAAAGTCATGGTGAAAATCAATCAATTCAAGAACAAGTTATATCATGCTTTTTTTATCAAAAATTTCAATGCAAATCAAGCAAGAATAACCGAATTGAAATCAAGATTAGTCATCAACAATAGATGCAATAGAGGCACTATGAAATATGGACATGCAAACCGATTGCGCATAGAGATCTACATAGTAATTTTTACCCCAAATTACCATGAAACTTGCAAAAAAAAGTTAGGGTTTAGAAATCATACCGTAGATTGGAGAATTTGAAGAACAAAAACCAAATTTCAAAGGGGTAACAACGGCTTGAGTGCTCCGTTAAAAAACACAAAGAGTGAGGCTCGTTAGCGAGTGGCGCTAGGGTGCGGTGGTGCGATCGGTGGGGTTGGGAAAACTCGGTGGGATTTGGTTGAGATTTGAGGGATTTGGCTTTGAGATTTTGGTGTGGGATTTGGAGATTTGAGAGAGTTTTATAGGAAGGGGCAAGAGGAGAGGCGGCGTGAGAAAGATAGAAAGATAGAAGATAGATTAGGGTACTTACCTCGCCCGCGTCGCCGTGTGTTGCGTGCCATCTCAGGTCGGTAACGAGCTTCTCAGCTCGGTACCGAGCCTGGGCAACTCGCTTTTCAGCGGTTTTCGAGCCCAACTTCCTATGCCACGTTAGTTCCAAAACATTCTATCTTGCAAACTTCTAGACTACTAAAAACTCAAAAGAAAGATAGGAAAAAGAGCTAAGAAAAAGAAAAGAAAACTAAACTAAAACCGGGTTGCCTCCCGTAAGCGCTATTTTTAACGCCGTTATCCCGACGTACTTACCTTGGCTAATCAGGGAGGTTCCCTCTCAGCTATGTCGGGGTTTTGGGAGACCCCATACTTATCCTTGAAGGCATTGTTAGTTCGTCTTGCTAGATTTGGTCCTTCATCTTCTAACAATATGCCCGGTATTTCTACACAAGGGTTAGTGAAATCCGAAAACCAAGGAGGTTTCGATTCCTCTATAGCATAGACAGTAGAATATGGTGTAGGAATATGATATAAGGAAGGATCATGATCAGTGATAGTGAATCCAGAGTTAGAATACTCACCACGCTCCATTAGATGGGATGTCGGCATCGAGGTATTTGAGGTCGTTATCGACCTATCAGAAGCAAAACCTCTCTCGGTGTCGTGCCAAAACGAGCCACCTCCGTCGTACTATTGTACAAAGGGCTCGGTACCGACCCAACCAGGGTCGGTAGCGGTCTCGGTTGCAATTTTGTAGTCCATGTTAATTGGAGGAGAAATCTCAGACTCGGCAATGTCGAGCTCTGGCTGGGACATCTCGATTTGTGCAACAGCAGTTGTGTCATTGGCCTCTTGATTAAGGCTAAACTCGACTCGTTCCTCTCCTATGTCAAAGGTGAGGAGTCCTTTCCGAATGTCAACTCTAGCGCCTGCTGTAGCAAGGAATGGCCTCCCGAGAATGATGGGGACTAGAGGATCATCAGGCATGTCGAGGACAATGAAATCATTTGGAATGAAGAATTTCCCCACTTGAATGGGATAATCATCAACGACTCCCGTAGCTTTTACACTTGATCCGTCTGCCATATACAACCTCATATCCACAGGTTCCAGAGGTCCCATGTTAGCTTTTGACCAGATCGAAAGAGGGAGTAAATTGGCACTGGCTCCCAAGTCACATAAAGCCTTGAATCGGTGGTCACCAATCCCGATTGTGATAGCAAATCTCCCTGGGTCACCTAACTTTTCTAGAAGAGTAATAGATCGGACCTCATCTATAAGCTCTATTATGGATCGTTTCCTGCTAAGAATATCTTTCAAAAACTTTGTGTAAGCCGGCATTTCGCTTAGGGCCTCAACGAATGGTATAGAAGTATTTAAGCCCTGGAGGATGTTAACGAAACACTTAAACTTGCCTTCGGTTGAGTCCGTAGACTTCTTAGTAGGAAAGGGAAGAGACTTCACCAATCTCGGAGCCAAAGAGGGCTCGAGAGGTGATGCTACCGAGTCGACATCAGGGTCGATGGGTGCCTTAGAAAGATCGGTATAGACCCTGGTGGGGTCGGTAACGAACCTGGAATTAAGAGAGGAGCTCGATGCAGAAAACTTACTTGGGTTGGGGTCGTTAACGACCCTGGGAGTATCGGTACTGAGTGGTTCAAACTCGGTAACGACCCTCGTTGGCTCGTTGTCGACCTTGGCCTTGGCGTCCTCTTCAGATTCAGGGTCCTTCTCCTTGGCTTTGGCACGATCCGGTAGTGTCTTTCCGCTCCTTAGGTGCACGACCGCTATTTGTCCTCTAGGGTTCTCCTCGGGGCGGCCCGGGAGTTGCCCTTGTGGCCTCGGAATCTGTGCAGCCAAGTTCCCTAGCTGTGAGTCGACACTCTTCTTCCAAACATCGAACTCCCCATCTTTTCATCTGGTTGTTAAGGTTGGCTTGGACTCCAGTGAGTTCATTCTTTACGCCATTAATTCCTTCTTGAAGTCCTTGCACCCAGGATGGTGGCTCTTGATAGCCTGGAGGTTGGTACTGCGCGGGTCGTCTATCCGGTGGGGGTGCTGCATAACTTGGATTTGGATTTTGATTCCCCCATGCTGGATAATTGTTCGGCCTATCAAAGTTATTAAGCAGGTTCTTGTATTGACCTCTCATATAGTTCATCTCAGCATATGTCTCAGCGGCTCTTACCTGCTCGATGTTAGTGCAAGCAAAAGTACTATGGGCAGAAGAACCACACTCTTGACAAGGTTGAGAGGTTTTCAGAAAACTTACTTGTTTCTTCAGACGGTTGATCTCATCTTGTAGGAATTGATTTTTGACATCTGGATCTACTTCGTCTTTATTAGGCATGTAGAGACGCTTCTGGGGCTGGGATGGCTGTTGGGTCCCATACATGGCATCGTAGTTAGACAACTTGTCCAGCAATTCCCATGCAATAGTGGGATCCATCTATATAAATCTGCAAGCAGCGTGTGTGTTGATGCGGTTCTTTATTTCTGCATTGATCCCTTGGAAGAAGATTTCTTGGAGCACATAAAGGGGTTGCCCATGAGTGGGGCACTGTCTGAGAATCTCCTTGAATCTCTCCCATGTCTCCACAAAGGTCTCATTAGGCAGTTGGTCATAGGAGGTGATGCGTTTTCTCAACTCCTTTGTCTTGGCAGGAGGGAAAAACTTTGTAAGAAATTGATCATACAAAGCCTTCCAAGTCCTGATAGACTTAGGATGTAAGCTCTCCAACCAGCTCAGGGCCTTTCCAGTAAGAGACCACCTGAAAGCTTTTAATAGAACATATTCAAGTGAGACACCTTCAGTAGCAATAATGTCACATAAATCAAGGAAATTCTTAATATGTTCCATAGGGCACTCAGTAGGTTTCCCTTCAAATTAAGCCCTTTTTATTAAGGATATGAATTGAGACTTGATCTCAAATGTCTCTATCTCTGGAAGCACGATTGCAGACTCTGGCACCCTCAGTTCTGGATGCATATATTGCTTGGCATTCCTCGGATAGGCGTTCAGCTGCTCTTGTAGACGGGCATTGTTCGCCCGTTCATGCTCAACATTCACACTTTCATGTTCAGCGGCAGTAGCAGCGGCGTCTCGATCAGTTTGTAACGCCTCCATCTGCCTCTGGAGAGTGGCCATCTGTTGTTCCATCTGTTCAAGAGTCATGGCCATAGCAGGGTGCGTTCAGGTTCAGAATAATAACCAGTGTTATCAAACTCGAGCCTTCGTCGTCTGCTGGCATAAGATGAGAAAACAGACAAAAGAAAACAAAAAACGGGGTCAGGCTATTCCCAGACCCACAGGTAAACAAACAAACACTGTTGCTTCCCCGACAACGACGCCAATTTGTTGATAGGGAATTACTTAACAATAAATAAAATTTGTAGTCAAGACCCCGCTGAGTATAGCGAAGTCTGGATCGTCCACGGGAAGCAAGGTTGTCTGTTTACCGAACTAAGAAAGCAATAAAAACAAGCAAAAACAAAGCAAATAGCTACGGCAGACCTCGTTAACGACCTTGTCAGGGTCGGTAACGATGCTGGATTTCTACTGAAACAGAACAATTATAACGATGCAAGTGTAGGCTCG
Source organism: Fallopia convolvulus (assembly GCA_964016875.1). NCBI lineage: Eukaryota > Viridiplantae > Streptophyta > Magnoliopsida > Caryophyllales > Polygonaceae > Fallopia > Fallopia convolvulus. Next base: position 15,415,674 of record OZ024728.1, read on the forward strand.
ATACCGATCTAAGTGCTTTGGTAACGAGTGAATTCGAATGCTAAACTTAAGAAATTCAAGAGATAAAAAGCTCTAGGACAAGAGTTACCACAACATAGCTATGCATTTAAACTCATGTGAAGATAAAGATCATGCCTTTGAAGATAAATCTATCAACTTTCATCGACTAAACAAGCGAATCAATCAACTTTCATAAATCAATTCACTTTATTATTTGCTTTGAATCCAAAGCTCGAAACTTTCGTTATCGAACAACATCAACATTCAAGTTCAAGACTTTCTCTTTCGATCAAGCAATAAACTCAAATTACTTCGACTCTCGTCTAAGTATAAGCACAAATAAGCAATTTAAAGGATAGAAGGCAATCAAACCATCAACTCATTCATTCAACCATGCACAACTATGTCGAGTTTCAACCCCAACCCTAGATAAGAAAACTACTCACACATGATTGAATCAAAACAAAAAACTTTATTAAAAGAAAACATTAAAAAGCAAAACTTACTTTGAAATTGAAAGAAATATCGTCTTACAAATTCCCGTGGAATTCGAAAACAAAGAACGAAGAACAACACTAAGAAACCGATCACTGAACTCGAACCTCTTCCTCTCTCTCGATCGAAAATCCATCCGAATTCTCTCTCTCGACTTCTCTAAAATCTAACTCGAATCTCCCCTTGTCTAGGCTAGAATAAGGGTATATATACTAAAGGAAGCTATCTAATAAAAGACCTAAAAGATAAAGGGAAATTCCTTTTGGTGCCCCTCAGTTTTCGACTTTTTCTCTTGGTAGCCAGGAAAAAAAATTATTCCTTTTGGTACCCTCTAACTTTTGACAAGTTTTACACCGTAACCTAAAGTTTCTCAAAATCCAATTTCCATCCAATTAATCCCCTTTCCGTTAAAAAATTAAAAAAAAAATCCAATTTACCTTTTTTTAGATTTCTCTAATTCAATTAGAATTTTCACGAGACAGAGCTCGCTCAAGAACATCGCCGGTGAGAGGTGACTGGTGAGGTCGGGGTTGGAGTCGGCGGTGTCGGAAGAACACCAACGGAGAGGAGGCTGTTGTGGCCGGCGAGGCTTCTCTGGCTTGTAACACGTAACTTTAGTTCATGAAAACCCCGCATATACGAATTTGAGTGAGATGCCTCACAATCCCACAAGCACAAATTCAGTAAATTCCGACCATTGTAGCTTCAACTTGTAAGTCTTAAGCTCTAGGAAGGCTTGAATTTGATTCATTAAGATATTAGGGTTTGAATTTGGAGAAGTTTAGAATTAGGATTGGGGAAAGTGCAAATTTAGGGTTCCTAGAAGCATTAGTGATACAATTTGTGAGTTCATAAGAAATAAGCCCAGATTAAATGGTTAGAGAGGTTGCAAATGAAACACAACAATGAATTCATAAGAAATAAAACCCAGATTAGCAATTCACTAAAGAAAAAATCGATATTATTTTACAAATGTTAGTCAATACTCTTTTTTCATGTATTAGGTCGGAGTCTCTTGTTTATTTTAACTTCATTAGGTAGTTTTCGTAATCATTACAAATCAATTTTAGAATCCATTGATGTTCTTCAAGCCTGGAACTATGGAGCACTGTTCGTATATTGAATAAAAGCATTAGGTTATTGGCAGCAATATGCAGGTTTAAATGCCGCTTAGTAAAAAAAGGTAAATAAAAGTTGTTTTTTTAGTATTTTAACAGAAATGATGATTGGTTGGATGGAAATTGGATTTTGAGAAACTTTAGGTTACAGCACAAAACTTGTCAAAAGTTAGAGGGTATTAAAAGGAATAATTTTTTTTTCTGGCTACCAAGAGGAAAAGTCGAAAACTGAGGGGCACCAAAAGGAATTTCCCAAAGATAAAAACTTACCAAACTTAAAAGATTACAAGATAAAAGATATAAATCCCGAAAGTCGGCGCCGTCTACCGACACAGGTCACCTCGTTAACGACCTGCACAGGGTCGATAGACACTTGCTGAATCCTTTAGCAAAATCTCTGACGCACAGCTCGGTACCGACCCTCACAGGTCGGTAACAAGCTCTTCTGTTTTGATTCTTTTGAAATCTCTCCATGGCTTTACTTGCACTTTAACTTGATTGTCAATATGAACTCTTCCTTCTCCTCTTCTATGCATTCCACCCTCCATCACTTGACTTCAGCTTAACTTTAGAAAAAGATCAATCCCGCTTCAAAAACCTACAAAAAGACACAAAATGGAGTAGCTTCCATACTTTTCACAAAATATGCAAACTTATACAAAAACACACTAAACTAACTCTAAAACTAAACCAAACAACCTAAGAAAGACACGTAAAACTAGACTAAAAACATGAACATCAGCTTACAAATTGAGCACTTAAGGGATGGAATCTTTATCCATCAGTCTAATTACACTGAAAAAGTTCTTAAAAGATTTTGCATGGACAAAGCACACCCTTTGAGCTCTCCAATGGAAGAGGTTCTTGGTCCCGAGGTACCATATTTAAGTGCAATTGGTGCTTTAATGTACTTAACTAACAATACAGGACCAGATATTGCTTTTGCGGTAAATTTGTTGTCCAGGTATAGCACTGCACCCACAAGGAGGCACTAGAACGGGATCAAACATGTATTTCGCTATCTCCGAGGAACATGATCTTGGGTTGTATTATCGTAACCAAGGGAATGCGACCTTAATTGGATATGCAGATGCAGGGTACTTGTCTGACCCACACAAAGCCAAATCGCAAAATGGTTATGTGTTCACATATGGAGGCACTGCCATCTCTTGGAGATCAACAAAGCAGACTGTGACTACCACATCATCAAATCAAGAGGAATTGATTGCACTATATGAGGCAGGAAGAGAATGCGTGTCCCTTCGAGCAATGATTCAATTCATCCAGAAATAAAATGGAATGAAGCACATCATGGATGATCCAACAATATTATATGAGGATAACTCAGCATGCGTTGCTCAGATGAAGAAGGGCTACATCAAAGGAGACCGCACAAAGCACATATCTCCAAAATTCTTCTCCACTCGTGAATTGGAAGAAGCTGGTGAAGTGGACATCCAACAAATTCGGTCAAATGAAAACTTGGCTGACTTGTTCACAAAGTCTTTAATCCCCAAGAAATTTGGAGAATTAGTATCCAGAATTGGAATGCGCAGACTTCGAGACATACGTTGAAGTCAAGGGGAGCATCACACACGCTGCACTCTTTTTCCCTTCGATCAAGTTTTTATCCCATTGGGTTTTACTTGATAAGGTTTTTAATGAGGCAGCATCAAGGCGTATAATAGGATCAATGGTTGCACTATTTTTCCCTTCGTTCAGGTTTTTTTATCCCACTGGATTTTTCCTGACAAGGTTTTTAACGAGGCAACATATACTCATATCCTACAAACATGAAAGAAGGTGAATATTCAAGGGAGAGTGTTATAAAGTCAAATTTATCTCCTACAAGTTATCCATCTACACACACATATTACTTGTATCACGCATATCATGTAGATGAACATTTGTATAATGTATGATTGGAGGTAAATTGTACAAGGTGAATTATTCACCTTCTTCACCTCCTTATTTACATGCATGAATCATGGAGATTCACCTAAGTTTTACCTCACCTTTGGCCTATAAATATGGCCATCATCCATTGTAAAACTTGCACCAAAGTAGAGTAAGAAATACACTCTTTAAAGTTCTTACTCTCCCTCCTTCTTTTCTAATGATCTAAATGTTCTCCTAAAGTTTGTTTAAGTGTTCTTTCCAAGAGTTGAAATGGTTTTGCTTTCATAAATCTTTTCATAACACGTTATCAACATGAATCTCTAATTATCAATTGAGCTTCACTAATTACCAATTTTTGCATATGAACCAATAAACTCCTTGTAGAAATTTACTCCTTGTTCCTAGGTTCTAAACATCATCCCCCCTTTAGGTCTTAAGTTGTCATCACAAAATGGGATGTAGTAATGTGTGTTGTCAAGAGAGATCACGATCTTCAATTTCTTGTTATCTTCTATTTTTCCTTCATAATATGGAAAAAAACATGTAAATACGCATCAGGATGCACTTCACGTCCTATTTGTTCATAAGTATTACAAATTTGTTCATACATATTACACATTTGTTCGTAGATATTACACATTTGTTCAAACGTATTAAACATTTGTTCTAACTGTTTTGTTCATAAGTATTATAACTTTGTTCATACGTATTATACCTTTGTTCATAAGTATTACGCATTTGTTCATTTGTATTACACATTATAGAAAAAGATTGTTTGTTCATCAATATTACACATTTATTCATACTAATGGTTGTCTTCCCAATAACTAATAGCAATCTCTTCAAAACCATAAAATCGAGTTTCATATTGCTAATGTGTAAACATAATCAATTTTTAATGAGAAATATGATTAAAACCTCAAAATCGAGCTGTATTAGCTTGTATCAGGGAAAAACTCGGGGATTACCTAGCTCCATTAAAAGTAATCAATCAGATTTTCATTGAAACTTTGAAGAAATCACAAATCTAAGGCTCCGTTCAGATGGAGCTTCATCTCGCTTGTCGAACTTTTCCCAGCTCCGCAGGATGTGTTCGGCGACGAGCTTGAAAATGAGCTTCTCATGGCTGGATCTAGCTGACTTCCGTCCCCTCCCCCTCCCTAGCTTGTCGGCATGTAAAAAAAACCAGCTCTCAAATGGGAAATTTCCATCTTGATACCCTCCAAGGGGTCGCTTTTTCTATTCGATCTCTCTACCCTCGTTCTACTAGAGTACTAGGAGAAACCTGTCTCGAATTGTCTATAGAAGAAGTCGGAGAAACCCATCACCGATTGGGATCTCATAATCCTGATCTCGAGCTCTTCACCGGTTCAGCTCTCTCCAATCTCACCAGGTATATAGCATGAAAACCCTAACTTGAATCTGAAAGGTCAGCACAAACCCTAACCCTCTTTCTATGTAATAACCCTCTCTTTTAGGAGGGGTATTATTGTAATTTTTCATTCCTTTATTTGATTTTAATAAAGGATGAGTTTATTTTCTTAAAAGGATAAGAAAATATAAATAATAACTTATGATGGTTATTATGTCATTTTAAAAACCTTACACAAATAGTCATGGTTATAAGAGGGTACTATTTTAATGCTACTCTTTTTCAAAAACAAAGAATAATATTATCATATTATTCTTCTAATTATATATGGGTTAATATAGTTTATTTAGTTCTCTCTTGTACAAGAAGAGCATGAAATAAATATAACTTGTAGGAAAAATAATTCAATAAATATTTTTAAACAAGCAAAAATTGACTTAAAAATATATAATCCAAATAATAAATTTGGGAAACATGCTAGGGAAGAATAATCATTATTTAAATAACATTATAGTTGAGAAAGGGCGGAAATGGATGAAATTAGAAACGTTGGGCACGTTTCGTAATTACTCTTAAAATCTGGGTACCCGCATGTAATTACCGAAATATATACAGCCCATTCAGTTTTCTTGTTCAAGGAAGGATCCAATCTTGTGAAGGCTGATTCGTACTCGTTTCTTATCCAAATTTAATTCCGAAAGAACCGAGATACTCTTCTAGAAGTTATCTACAAAATGCCTCAACAAACTAGGTGAAATTTAGAGAAAATCCTATCTAAATCGAAGCTAAAAGATAAGATGTTTGGTTAAACGCGTTTTCGGGTTAAAGATATGATTTTTATCCGATTTGAGTATCGTTTTGGCTGGGATTTTTGTTGGAGAAGAAGATATGATAACCCCAAATCCTCCCATATAAATAGATACGAACACCCATTGCTTCTCCCCATCCAAAAACCCGATCGAAGCTAGCCGATCTGCCCAGCGAAAACAGAGCATTGGGTGCTCGTGTTCCACTGTTCCCCGCTGTCTTGCGCCGCCATCTGAACACCTCTGCCACCACCATTGCCGACAGCAAAAAGCTGGTGTCTCGTATATCCAACTGTCGTCGCTAACGAGCCGTTCCACCGCCCGAACCGTCGTCCCGAGCCGCTCCAAAACCGTTGGGCGACTCTTTTTCTCCCCTGTTTTCAGTTTTTGTATAGCCCATATTTATTTTCTTTATAATTTCGTTTTAATTGCTTTATGTGATTTAATTTCGGTTTTAGTAAAAATAAATTACTCCCAATTGAAATTAACATCAATATGGATTTATAATGTATTTTTACAGATTTATAAAAGTTATAAATAGTTTATAATATCAAAGTATGATTTTATAAGTGAATTAGTTCATGTTTATGTAAGGGGTTGGAAATTATGATAAATATAGTAATAATGTAATAATAGTCTTATAAGTAATAAAAATCATAATATTAGTCATTTTCTCATTTACATATTATTTTAATATTTTATAAACAATTAATGAGTTGTGTATAATTTATAGAAAATAATTTACAAGACTTATACTATTTGGGTAATATTTTTGTATAAATACATAATTGTGCTTATGCGTATATTATAAGTGATTATATGAACTAATAGGTTGACATGAGATATATTATAGACAACCTAAGATAGCTTACATTAATATTTGGAAGTTGTTAATGTAAGAGATACGAGTTTATATGAATTTATAAACTTAAACAAACCTTAGGGAGGAAAGATCCAATTTTTATAGAGTAACACAAAATAAATAACAATTTATTTTGTTAATTTTGTGATTAAAGCAGGAAGGAGAACTCAATCTTTGGATCTCGGTCTCGTCTAAGTCAATTCGTTCTTTCGCCTTCAAATCAAGGCAAGTGGTTGGTTCGCTTGCATTTTTGTTTAGGCATGACTTTTCATATCATGTTTAAAACCTTGTTGGGAACACTTGTTTGCTAATAATGAACTTAGGTTTATTTATTTTATAGAATTAATGACCTTGTTATTACCGTTTAAATATTATTGCTAGGTTGCGCTAGATATTGATTAGGTCTCGTTGATTGTGGCCTTGTGTGTTTATTGTCTCGATTGAGACTTGTTATGGATTAGCGTAGAACCTAGGGGGGTGAGCCTTAGTTGCTTTGGACTCCTCTTTATAACATTTTCGCACTAGATGGAATTATATCCTAGTGCTTGGTCATGACCCGACCCGCTCTATCGCATTGAGGGGTGTTGCACCCTAGCTAAGTGCCTTTGGGACTTAAGAACCCACTTTTATCAATTGGGACATATGAGCCCTGATCTTCGACGAATTCGCGATGTCAAGTAAAAGCCACCAACTTGAATGTATCGTTTTGTAATTAATATAAGATAAGTGCCCAATGTACATAATTAATGAACCATGGTGGTGACTACAACTTGGAAAACCACTCTTGCTTCCGGCTATGAAAAGTCTTCTTTCCAATCTGAATTCGGACAACACGCATTCGGTGAGGTTGGTCGTAGACTCGTTAGTCGACGGAGGCTTTTTAAAACTTTTGTATGTAATAATTAAACGTTCCCAACAAACCTCATACTTCCTTATGGAACCATGGTCTCGTGGTATCCTGTCTCTTTCTATGCATTCCGTTTTCCATTCCGTGGAAGTATTTTAGTGCTAAATCATTGACCGTGTTTCATCTGGATTTCAATATCAATATTTTAATACAACCACAAGAACCACTCACAAAATCCCACTTGCTTAGTCTGTCACAAGACTAACCCGACCGCTTTCTTTATTTTGCATGGCCGGCTGCTGTCACCCGTCCCTATATGGAACATCAGAGTTCAAAGGACCGGAGTTGAAGGACGAGAGTTTAAGATTTGAAGAGTTACAAGTTGAAGAAGGTTACAAGTTTTTATCTTCACCAAAAATGAGTATTTCCTTAATTTTTTAAATCCTTGAGCTGTAAGGATCGTCCTGCTTTCGCATTTTCTATAGTACACTACCGCATTTATTAAGTTTTATTCATTAATGTAAACAACGGATTACTATCATATTTATAATATATCTTCATTTCTTATGAATTTTGTATTTAAGTTTTGTTTTTGTAAAGCCTTGGGTGACTTTGGAGGATAATTCTGAGGTCACTAGCGTGTAGCATCTCCGATAAAAATTGGAGGTGTTACATTCTATTTGTTCGAATGTGCATGTTTGGAGAAGTAACCCAACCTTCATCACCATTCCAATCGGAGAAGACGGTTCGGTTATGAGAATCTCGTAGTCCCATATCTACGATGTTACAAGTGATTGCCACAATTAGTGTTTAATATCTGTTGTGTGCTATGTTCCCGTGAGGTTTCAGGTTGACTCCACCATGACTGACGAGTACCTGATGGATGAGGTATCTGATTGTCCAACTATTAGGCGTCTTCAAGTGGTAGCTCGCTGTTACAAGTACCATGCCTTCTTTGCGAATGAGGATTTGGAGAAACAGCGGGCCCTTGTTGCCCAGTTGAAGTTGGAATCTGAACAAGGCGCTCAAAGGATTTTCGACCTTACCACCTACCTAGTCACTACTGCTTTGGAGCGAGACGAAGCGAGGAAACAAGCTCGAACCTGGAAAATATGCGCATGCGTTGTCGGAGTGTTAGTATGTGTGTTGTTATGGGCTAGTGAGCCACGTAACCGAACTTGTTGTATCCTTTTGTTTAGGTTTGTTTGTGGTTGGAGATTGAATGTTAGGTAGGTAAGGGTAGAAACTAGAAAGGCAGTTGCATGTGGTTTGGTTGGATGTTGTTCTTTTGGATTTGTCTCATCACAATTTGTATGTCACAACAGTGGCTTCCAAATGACTGGGCAAGGCCTTTATTTCTATCCCAATTTATTACTATGAGTGAATAGAATAGTTATACTATTAAATGGCCTATGTCCCTTGGCCTTATAAGTATGTGCATACTTTAACCAGAAGTCCTCCAAGACTTCCATAGTATATCGAGAAAGCATCAAAGCATATTGAAAATCATCAAAGCATATTCAAGGTAAGATCATCTCTTCTTTGCTCACCTTATTGCATTTACATGTATATTCAAGGTAAGTTCATGTCTTATAAGTATTGCATTTACATGTATATTGAAAGCATAATGTCAATAACGTTTAGATGCCTCGTGATGTATGGACCACTGAGCACAACAAAACGATGCTAAGAATCTACCGAGACGAGTTGAGGATGACATCTCCTGGCGAGTATCCTCGATTGAGATCCTTTTTTGGCACATCAACCGTTGTCCTATACCTTATAGTATTATTTCAATTTACGAATATTTAGGCTAAAACATACAAAGAAGTATACAATATGAAAACCACATGCACTGAACTAGCAAGCATTAACTAACAACTTCATGAGATTTCGAACAACAAGCATTATACAATCAGGCTCATTAACAACTTCATGAGATTTCAAATAACAAGCATTAATTTGTGCAGCATTAACAAGCATTAACTACCAATCAAATTACATTCTCGACTTTCCTAATATATGCCACTTGATTTCAATGTTTGTAAAACAATGACTATATTTATCATTTATGAGATTTTGAAAAACTAACATGCTCATCTTCATCTAATTTCAACCAACTAGCAGGCTCATCATCATCTAATTTCGTCCATTAACAGCAGAAATTAATAGCTCACCATCCTTGGAATTTCGTCCATTAATAGCTTCCATTAACATCTGATTTTGAACCAACAAGCAAGCATCATCTTTATCTAATTTCGAACAACTAGCAAGGTCATCATCTTCCTTAATTCGAACAACACAAAATGGAACGACACCTTAATGGAGCTTGGGAGTGACGTGGTCGGACTCGGCACGGCTGGGCTTGACAACTTGGAACGATAGGGCTCGGTGCGAGATACCGTCGTTGCTGCTCTGTCCGCTGGAAGCTAGGGTTCTGTTCTTCCTGCCCGCCTTGACGAATGCTAGGGCTCGGAACCGCCCACAAACCAGAGCAAGAAGAAGGAGACGATGGGACCTTCACGAATGTGTGTTTGTATGGTGCTCAGATCTGGAATGAGGCTTCAATCTATTCTCCTAGTAGGTGAGAGGATTAATGATAGGTTGGAGGGGTAATTTTTATTATGTAGAAGGGTATTGTGGTCATTTTCGGTTATAAGTGAAGCCCAATTTGGTAATATATCTATCTCCTTTTTTCTCCAACTTGTCCTACCGAACAGTCATTTTAATTTCCAACTCTTGCACAAATCCAACTCGGGTTTCCAACTCCAGCTACAAAATCCAGCTCAGGTACCAGCTCCAGCTAGTGCATCCGAACAGAGCCTAAAACAAAGCTCCTTCGAAAAGCTCTCTTTTCTTTGTGAAAAGAGATTTAGGTTAAAACGAAGCTCAAAATAGTAATTAGTCTAATTTAGAAGAGGAATAATGAGAATGTGCATTCATATATCAAGATTAGAGTGGAAATTTAGAACATAGATACCACAATCGTAACTCTGTGTTTTCAATCTAGTTTAAAAGCGTAACATTTGCCGAGAAAAAAAGAGTTCTTGATTTTGGTTTGGAAAGGAGATCAAAAGTTGCCTTTTTCGGGTTTTACTTGAGCGACAAGTAGAATTCCAGCGAGATGGACGGTGGAGATCTATTCTCTCATCGCACACAAGTGCCCGTTCGCACGTCATCCGGACTCTATTTATAATATATCTAAAATTTGGTGAGCCTTAATCGTGCATGACATTACGGGTACATTTAATAAAGGAATATAAGTAATAGATGGTAGATAAATTTTATTGTTAAATTATATTTTTATTTAGGATTATTTTAATATTTTTATAAAATTTTTGTTAATTCTTTTTAGGACTAGTTTCTGGGGCGTGCGTTGCACGCCAGGAAAATGGGAAGTACAATTTTAGTGAATATAATTCGAGCACGATTTTCGAAGAATATATATTTTTACGGTCTACCCGAGATTACTTAAGAGCTAAGCAACACCGACACGAATTTCGAGGAACATTAAAATAACAATTCGAGCAAGAATATATATTTTTTACGGTCTACCCGAGATTACTTAAGAGCTAAGCAACACCGACACGAATTTCGAGGAACATTAAAATAACAATTCGAGCACGCTTTTCCAAGAATATATATTTTTTTACGGTCTCCCCGAGATTACTTAAGAGTTAAGCAACACCGACACGAATTTCGAGGAATATTAAAATAACAAGTCAAGCACGATTTTCAAAGAATACATATTTTTTACGGTCTACCCGAGATTACGTAAGAGCTGAGCAACACCGACACGAATTTCGAGGAACATTAAAATAAAAATTCGAGCACGCTTTTAAAAGTAACGGCTGAAATTTCAAAATCTACGTTCTTTTAAAGAATAATAGAATTTTTTTTAAAGAATAATAGAATAATAGAAAAATTAACGCTCATATATTTCATATTCTACGTTCTTTTATAGAATAATAGATTTTTAGGTTTCTAAAAAATATATCCGCTCGGTGGCCTACGTTAAATTTCATTCACAGTGTGTAAATTAAAAGAGCCTAGCCGTGCTCGGAGAAGACGAGCACGCTCTGAAACCCCAATCCTCCCAAATTTCCACTTCCTCTTCTCTCCCAGCCGCCGGGCGTCGCCGTCGGTAACCAGCCCCATCCGCCACCACATCAACCCCCTTCCCCTTCTGAGTTTCAAATTTCTTCAATATGAGGATTATGATAAAAGGAGGTGTTTGGAAAAACACCGAAGATGAGATCCTCAAAGCAGCGGTTATGAAATATGGCAAGAATCAATGGGCTCGTATATCTTCACTACTCGTTCGCAAATCTGCTAAGCAGTGCAAGGCTCGCTGGTACGAGTGGCTCGATCCTTCTATTAAGAAGGTATGATTTTCGAATTTCATTCTCAATTTTAGGGTTTTGGCTAGTTCTAATAGATATGTGTTTGGTGATGTTTTGAATTATCATGCGTTTTTATTGTTTGCTCACTTGTATTTTTATCTTCTTAGTTCAATTTCTATGCTCAAGCCTATAGGTCTTTAATGATGTTGTAGTTTGCCGTGACTTGATTTGATTTTGTTGTGGACTCTGTAGACTGAATGGACAAGAGAGGAAGACGAGAAGTTGCTTCATCTGGCTAAGCTTATGCCTACACAGTGGAGAACTATAGCTCCTATTGTTGGGCGTACCCCATCACAGTGTTTGGAACGTTATGAGAAACTCCTTGACGCTGCTTGTGCAAAGGATGAGAATTATGAAGCAGGTGATGACCCAAGGAAGCTTCGTCCAGGAGAGATTGATCCTAATCCAGAATCAAAGCCTGCACGTCCAGATCCAGTTGACATGGACGAGGATGAGAAAGAAATGCTTTCTGAAGCACGAGCTAGGTTGGCAAATACGAGGGGTAAGAAGGCTAAAAGAAAAGCTAGAGAGAAGCAGCTTGAAGAGGCGAGAAGGCTTGCTTCTTTGCAGAAAAGGAGGGAGCTCAAGGCTGCTGGTATTGATGCTAGGCACAGAAAGAGGAAGAGAAAAGGCATAGACTATAATGCTGAGATCCCCTTTGAGAAGAGACCTCCTCCAGGTTTTTATGATGTTACTGAGGAAGATAGACCTGTTGAACAACCCCAATATCCCACCACCATTGAGGAACTTGAAGGAGAAAGACGGGCTGATAGGGAGGCTCGTCTGAGGAAGCAGGATATCGCAAAGAACAAAATTGCCCAAAGACAAGATGCACCTTCAGCAATCATGCAAGCCAATAAACTTAATGATCCAGAAACTGTGAGGAAACGCTCAAAACTCATGCTTCCTCCTCCGCAGATCTCAGATACTGAATTGGAGGAGATTGCAAAGATGGGTTATGCTAGTGACCTACTTGCAGAGAATGGTGAACTTGCAGAAGGAAGTGCTGCGACACGTGCTCTTCTTGCGCAGTATTCGCAAACCCCTCGCCCAGGAATGACACCTATGCGCACACCCCAGAGAACACCTGCTGGAAAAGGAGATGCTGTTATGATGGAGGCTGAAAATTTAGCCAGGCTAAGAGAATCTCAAACACCTTTATTAGGAGGGGAAAATCCAGAGCTGCACCCTTCAGACTTTTCAGGTGTGACACCTAGGAAAAGAGAGATTCAGACCCCAAACCCGATGCTTACGCCTTCTGCAACTCCTGGAGGTGGAGGTCTTACTCCTGTAGGTGCAGGTCTTACTCCTCGAATTGGAATGACACCATCAAGGGATGGCTCTACTTTTGGGACGACACCTAGAGGTACCCCACTCAGAGATGAACTCCATATAAATGAGGAAATGGATATGCTTGATAGTTCAAAACTTGAGCATCGGAGACAGGCTGAATTGAAGAGGACCTTGCGCTCTGGTCTCAGTCAACTTCCCCAGCCCAAGAATGAATATCAAATAGTCATGCAACCAGCTCCGGATGATGTAGAAGAGCCAGAAGAGAAGATTGAAGAGGACATGTCTGATCGGATAGCACGGGAAAAGGCTGCCGAAGAAGCAAGGCAGCAGGCTCTGCTTAAGAAAAGATCAAAAGTACTGCAGAGGGAGCTTCCGCGACCTCCAGCTGCATCTTTGGAATTAATTAAGAACTCTCTTTTAAGAGCTGGTGAAGATAAAAGTTCTTTTGTGCCACCTACTGCAATCGAGCAAGCTGATGAAATGGTAAGGAGAGAGCTATTGAGTTTGTTGGAACATGATAATGCAAAGTATCCACTTGATGAGAAATTGGAAAAGGAGAAAAAGAAAGGAAGTAAGCGTGCTGCTAATGGTAGACTGGAATCTTCTGTTCCTGTCATAGAAGACTTTGAAGAAGATGAGCTGCAAGAGGTACTATTCTTTCTTTGATTTAGCACACATTATTTATTTCAATATTAATTATTTTATATAAGTATACTCTTTTGCTATGTATTACTGTTTTCTGCTACTGATGAATCTGTTTTGAATGAAGAAATGGGAAGGTTAAATGATAAAAGTTTTTTAATGTTTTTATCTTTTAAGAGATCTGCTATTACCCTGATTTGTATGAAGAATTATTAGTCTATAGTCCTGTTAGTGTGAAAATTGATACCCCTAATTTTTCTGTAAAGAAAATTTCATTACTCAATGCCCGTGTTTCCAGCGATTGGGAAAAATGAATTGGCTGCCACATGCTTACAACTTTCTCACTCCCCTCCTGAATTCTGGTTGAGAATTTGGGAACTGATTTGTAGTTTGCCATTGTTGTGAATTATTTGGTTTCTAATTTGGGCTTCTGTAATGAGTGAATAGAAGAATTTTTTAATAAGTCCAACTGTCTTACTTCTTTAGTACTTTTTTTTCTTAAGTCTGGTTTTATGGTCTGGTATATGAGATCTCTGTTCTAGATATGTATGATCGGCTTCAAGTGTGTTCCTGTCCAAGTCAAAGACTCAAAAGACATTTATGTTTACTAAATTACCAACATTTATCAATAGTATACTTCTACAATAAATATACATTGATCTCCGCACAATGGTCTGCTTTCTTATAGCCGATTCACTGTTGTGCAAATTGATTAATGTCTATATGGAGCTTATCTGACATACTTACTTGAGCTTGAACTTGACCCCCTACCTGACTGGAGATAGGGAATGGTTCAACTTTAAATAATTCAACGCTTTGCTTCAAGTCTAGCTGCATGATTTTATAATTTTTGGGTACCCAAATGGTCCATAGTAGTGCTTTGCTTTTGTTCCTTAGTCTAGGAAAAAGTAGCTTGAAACATATCATGACTAGTATCTTTTTCTTCCTGTCTTCTAGTAAGTTTATTCCAAGTGTAATGTAGACATGCTTGGTGTTGAGTGTTGTCCTATTTATAATGCCTAGCTTTCATACCGCCTTCAATTTAATGAAGTTCTGCTTTTTCAGGCTGATGCTTTAGTAAAAGAGGAGGCTGAATATGTTCGTACAGCCATGGGGCACGAGGATGAGCATCTTGATGAGTTCATTGAGGCACATAACACTAGCTTAAATGATATGATGTACTTTCCTGGTCGTAGTGCTTATGGTCTTGCAAGTGTTGCTGGAAACATAGAGAAACTTTCTGCAGTGCAAGATGAGTTTGCAAATGTTAAGAAGAGAATGGATGACGATACAAAGAAGGCAAAACGCCTTGAACAAAAGATTCAGGTCCACACTCATGGGTATGAGGTATGTGTAAATGCACACGGTTTCTGAGCAATTTATTTTAGTTATGTTACTTTTATGGGGGGTCGTTCCTCATGGCATTATGAATCCGGTGGATGGATGTACAAAATATTTGTTTTTAGGGTAATCATTGAAGTGAACTGCTTTCATTTGTTTCGCAACTATATGAAGAAGGTTTAGGATTAGTCATTACTGCTATAGAAAGACGATTTGGATCAAGGTTTTAACTTATATTCTGTGAGGATTATGATTCTCTTAGATGTCTTTGTAAATACGGCTTTAATTCTTAAGCCACTGCTTGAAAGTTGAAATTTATCATAGTTGGGGGGGCTTGCTTATTTTATGCTGTCTGATTCTTTATTCTAGAGTTTGATTATTATAGAACTTGAGTTATCATTCCAAGAAGCAACTGTGTTTCTTCTTCATTTATTCCTTGTTGCCTCATTTTGGCACTCAGCTGTTCAATTTTAGAAAATTCACACTTTTTCTTCTTGTGCTTTAGCTATTTCATCTAAATGCTCTACACTTCATCAAAAAAGAAATCGGAATGGTCTACATGTCTTCACATAAAGCTTAGTGATTCTACAAGAGCCCAATTAATGTTTTTATGTTTTTCTTCCCAACTATATAGCCTGATAGTTTGTAATGAACTGCACCATTTGCCCCGTTTCAACTTATTAACTAGGATTCCAAAACAGACAGCTTCATTATTTGTTTTTGGATATTCTTGACTGGTCTTTCTTTCTATTTCCTTGTTTGTCGTTTGGAATTTGTCATCTGCATTCAATTCAACTTAGTTCTGTACATGATTTGTTGTTAGTGTGTTCTTCCTTTTATCTGGTGGTATGGACGAATGACTCCAAAAAAGTTCAATTTGCTTCATTTCTCTCTTATATTCTGGTGATAGCCCCTTGGGTGTGACATTGTGACCATGAATTTGTCTAGTATTGCTCAAACTATATTTTGTGTTATCAGATGCGGGCTAGTAAGCTTTGGTCACAAATTGATGTAACATTCAAGCAAATGGACACAGCAGGGACAGAGCTCGATTGCTTCCTGGCTTTACAGAAGCAGGAAAAATCTGCAGCATCATATAGGATCAATGACCTCTGGAGTGAAGTCCAGAAACAGAAGGAGCTCGAGAAATCCTTACAGAAACGCTATGGAGGTCTCATGACTGAATCGGAAAGGACTGAAGAAGTCATGGCCAAGTACAGGGAACAAGCAGCCCTGAGTCAGAATGATGAGATTGGAGAAAGTAGTGGTACTCAAGAGCTAGTTGTAGGTCCTGCTGCAAATCCAGACGACCCACCAGTGGAAAAACCATCGTCAGATGCTTCTGTGGAGCTCATGGAAGCTGACCCATCTCATCCAATAGAAATCCCGTCTTCTCAGCCACAGCAAAATGACTCAACCAATGACTCAACCGAGGCTGATCCAAAATCAATCGAAAACGTTATTGAAGTGAAGGATGATTCAGGTACAGAAGACGGGATCCAAGAGTTAGTTGTCGAGGAATCTGAGGAAATGGAGAAATGATGCTGTTCAAGGAAAAGAGTTGAGTTTCTTCTGCTATTGTTGAGGTTGAACAATTTTTTTTTTCTGGCTTTTTGGTTCTATATTTTCGGGAACTGTAACTTCTTTTCTTGGCCAGTGGTACTCCTTTCCAAGTTCAGGAGATGATACTTGCGCTTAATGGAAGTTCCATATGTTTTGTTGTAGTATCTAGTTTGTATTGAGTATTTATTAGACAAAAAAGCCCCCTAAAAGAGAATTCATGCATTCTAAGAGAATTCTTAGATTAAAATTTGCAAGTTGTGCTAAACTGCAACCTTTTTACTTAACTGGTGAGGCTAATGCATTTGCACTTTTTTGTATTGTAGGTAATGCCTGCTTTAAATGAAATATGTACTCGTTTTTTAAAGCTTGATGATTCTCAATGATAGTAATAAGCAAGGATGGAAATGGTTATTCCAACCCAACTTCAGTTGAAATTTATAGGATTATTGAAATCATTCTGACCTGTAATTTACTCAATGCAAATCAAAATAATGGATGAGATGAAACTCCAATCTCTGTATAATTTTCTTGTGCCAAATCAGTTTAAGAAATCATTCTAACTCATTGCCTACCAAATATTTTCCTATACACTAAATAGTTTTATTTTTATATTTGTCAAAGCACTTTTTATGTATAACCAAAAGTTACCAAATTAGCATGTACTATTTTAAACCTATATTTAATTTTTAGTTTTAACAATTATACTACTATATTTGAAATTCATTATAGCATTTGCAATCTCATAAAATTTGTAGTACAGATTTCAAATGCAAATACACCAAAAAGACACCCATAAGCCAAAACTTGATATAGAAGAGAGAAGGGAAGGCCTGCTAGAAACAATCAGTAAAATCAGAGCTCCTAGCAGGCCAAACACAAACTATTACAAACCATAATTTGCAATCCATAGCAAATGGAACCCCTATTAATTAAATTAAGGCCTCACAAATATCACCCAAGATATCAACAAATGAGAAGAAAAACCCAACCACTGTTTAAAAAAAAGGGCAAAAAGAAAGAAAGGCTAGAAACTCGTTGAAATCAGAGTTCCTAGCAGTCACCAAAGCAATCACAAAATTCACCAAGGTGAAAAGCAGCAACGCAAACTAAAATGTGGAGCCAAAAAGGAAGAAAATATATAATCTGAAGAGAGGTGTTCTTCTCATTCTTCCTCTTTTTTGGGTAATTCAGTAGCAGCAATGCTAGTTCCTTGACCAACAGATTCCTCGGTAACCACAACGCTCTCTGTTGATGTCTCCAGATGCCCAAAAGAAAGTTGTGTTTGACCCATTTCATGATCTTCCTCCTGAAAGACTTGTGATTCAGCAGATTCTAGTTGTAGACTAGAAGAAACCTGTGCTGATGTCGGTTGCTCAGATTCAAACTGCCTGATTGTAACATCAGGTAAAGATTCTACTTCTTGATTCTCCATTTCTTGAGCATCTTTACTATCATCTCTTACAACCACTACATCCTTCTCAATCGCCGTCTCTTCTTCCATGACAGAAGCAGATTCATTCGTTTCTTCGGCTGATTGTTTGTCCTTCTCAATCTGAGATTCGTTCTTTGGGATGTCAGATGCCGAGGAGGCATCAATGTCAGACCTTTCAATCTCTTCATCCATGGAAGGAGCAGATACATTTGTTTCTGAAGTTGACTGTTCATCTTTCTCAATCAGATCGTCATTCTGTGAGATGAGAGAGTCTGAAGAGGCATCAATGGCATGCCTTTCAATATCGTCTTGCACGGAAGGAACTGATTCATTTGTTTCAGCAGCAGGTTGTTCATCCTTCTCAGCAAGAGCTTCATTCTTTGAGATGTGAGAGTCAGAAGAGTCAACAATGGCGGACCTTTCAATATCTTCTTCCATGACAGAGACTGATAAATTTGTTTCTATAGCTGGTTGTTTCTCAATCTGAGCTTCTTTCTTTGAGATATGAGAGTCTGAAGAGGCGTCAATGGCAGACCTTTCGATCTTCTCTTCTTCCGTGGAAGAAACCGATTCAAATATTTTTGCAGTTAGTTGATCATCCTTCTCAATTTGAGCTTCGCTCTTTGAAACCTGAGAGTCAAAACAGGCATCCAAGGCAGACCTTTCAATCTCTTCTTCCATTAAAATAACTGATTCAGTTGATTCTGCAGCTGGCTGTTCATCTTTCTCAATGTGAGAGTCAGAAGAGGCATCGGCGGCAGACCTTTCAATCTCTTCTTCCATAGCAGGAACAAATTCAGTTGATTCTGCAGCTGGTTCTTCATTCTTCTCAATAAGAGCATCATTCTTTGAGACAAAAGAAGAAGCATCAATGGCAGATGTTTCGGTCTCTTCTTCCATGACAAAAGCAAATTCATTTGTTTCCGCAGCTGAATGTTCATCCTTCTCAATCTGAGCTTTGTTCTTTGGGGCGTCAGAGTCTGATGAGGCATCAATGGCAGACATTTCAATCTCTTCTTCCATGGCAGGACTTAATTCATTTGTTTCTGCAGCTAGTTGTTCATCCTTCTCAATCTGAGCTTCGTTCTTTGAGACGTCAGACTCTGAAGAGGCATCAATGGAAGACCTTTCAATCTCTTCTTCCATGGCAGGAACAAATACATTTGCTTCTGCCACTGTTTCATCTTTCTCAAGCTCTCTAGCATTGTCACGGAAAGTTGCTGCTTCATCAGTTTTGATGGAAGACTCGAAACCTTCCATAAAACCAACTTCAGTTCCTTCTACTAGATGCTCATCCTGCAGATTACTGGATTCAATCATTCCAGATTTTTCAGCATTCTCATCACTCTGACCAAATTCAGGTTCTACATTTGGTTCAAATGTATTGACGAAAAAGACCTCTGAAGCAGATTTTTCCACATCCTCTTCATTGAGTTGCTCAACATTCTCAGTAGGTTCAGTCTCTAGCACAGGAGAATCGTGATACTCATCCATAACAACTTCAGCATTTAGATCTTCAGGTTGACTTTCATTGATGAAAAAGACGTCAGAGGCAGATTTTTCGGTATTCTCAGCATAGTCGGACTCCAAAGATTGAAACTGGATCTTGCTCTCTGACGTGTAAGAATCTTGGAGCTCATTAATACCAGCATCTAAATTTTCTGCTTGCAGAGTTTCTTGGGTCAGGGTCATTCCTAGTTCTGTAACATGAAAGTCACCAACTGCATCCAATTCTGAAAGCAATGCTTCATCCATTTCTTTGATCTCATCGCTCTCTGGAACAAAAGAATCGGTAGATTGGGATTCTCCAACAATGGAGCTATCAAATTCAAATTGGCCTCTTCCTTCAACAGGTTCATTGAAATCAATGAAATCTGTAACAGGTTCATGTACTATTTCTTGGACAACACTAGAAGTTCCAACAGTTTGCAAAGGACTGAGCAAATCATTCATCTCTGCATATTCCTCGTTATGACGTAGTCTGTTATCACTGCTCACTTCCTCAAGATTCTCAGGAATAACAAATGCCTCCTGTAAAGGAAGTAATAGCCATTATTAAACATAATAACATCATGCGGTAAATGTACTTAATTCATTCCATTATGGAACTCATGAATAAATTTTCGGAGAAGCATGTTCTCATTGCAAAAGGGAAAGTGCATGTGTATTGATTCACTGGTAAGCAGGTTACTTGTGAGCACACTCATACTGCAATTTGCAAACTCTTGAGAAAATTGTACATAGAAGAAACATTTTAGCCCACAATTTCAATATTAAACAGTTCAAAAGCTAAAATCGAAGGAATGATATTATATGAATATGAATATGGATTTCCATTCTGGTAACTGGTAAGAAAACAAGGTATAGACTCTGCATTCACCTTTTCATAATATTATCTATTCTTAGGATACAAGACATGTATCAGCATGAATAAATTTCAGAAATCATACGATAAACTTGCAATTTTAAATTTAGAAACATATTATACAATGTTGTTGCAGAATTAAAGCTTTCAAGCAACCAGCAATCACTAAATATCAATGTAGAAGTAAGCCCAAGATGCATTTTATAAGTAACAATACAAGTGTATGCATGTTATACCTTGTAGTCTTAGCAGAGCAGCGTGCACAAAAAAAAACAGTATTAAACATGCATCAAATAAGTAATATCTCCTGAGAATGAGTGGAATGAAACAAATGAAGAAAACAGTATACATATGATCAAAGATACACAATTCAGGCAACTTCTCTATTATAAATGCTCAGCTATTCACATCTATTTTTATACATGGACCTGAGCAAATGCTGGCTGGTTGTTCAACCACAAAACGGGCAGAATGAACCTTGTAGAAATATTCAATTTTTTTTTTTTACCAATTCACTCAAAGGCAAAAAAGCCAACATGCACATATTAAATAGACAATTCATATATAACATGCACATATTAATATGGAGAATGAGGATAATTACCTCTGCACAGTCAACTGGAGGAGGATTGATTAAGGAATGATCTATAAGAGGCTCGCTTTCTTCTGCAAGAGAAATTAGCTGCTCCTCGAAATAGCCAGAGACATCAACCATGGTTGCAGGGTAATAATCAGTTTCCTCAGCCAGAAGAGCATCTTCATTACCCAAAATAGGTTCTTTGGACAATTCATTAGCTGCACTGAACAAATCAGCTTGAGCACTAGAAGAATGGCCAGCCTTATCATCATGCCTTTCCTCCACGACAGACAGATCTTCTTGGTCAACTCTAGCATCAACATTTTCATCATTTTTGTGCAAGAGATCATCACTTTCCTGTTTAAGGTCCTTGTTGTCAAGATCTGCAAGCTCCTCGCAAGAAATGGACAAACTGATCTTGGAAGCCTGTGGACTTAAATCATAAACTGGATCCTTAGGATGACTATCCTCCAAATCTATATTAAAACCGAAATTTGATGAATCCAGAACCTGCTCAGTGGGAAATTCAGAATTAACATCATCAGGCCTAATATGATGTATATTTATCAAATCTTCATCGGGCTTGAGACCTTCTGTTACATTACGCTCTTGTGATGCTAATGATGAGCTTGGACTAATAATATGCTCTTCCTCGATTGTCTCCAATGGATTTCTTTCAGCTGAATGACTGTGCATACTGTGGTGATGATGGAAGTCTGATTCCATAAATACGTTCTCAGTTTGAACTTCAGATTTCTCTATTAAATGAAATCCTATTTCCTCCTCTTTAACTAATCCTTCATCTGCTTCTTTGACATCATTATGGTCCTCTGATGATATCGAGCTTGAACTGCTATAGTGCTTTTCTTCAACCGTATCTCCAATAATCCCTGCAGAGGCTGCTAGATCCCTGGCCTCAGAAACCCAAGAATCCAAATCATGATCATTTCCAGTAGTCCCTAGATTGATCTCAGCACTGTGTCCTTGTTCAGGTTGGTGGAACTCCATGTCTAATCTAATTTCAGGCATTTGAAGATCAAAATCTCTCTTCTCAATCTGATCATCAAGATTCTCAGATGATTGACTTCCATGCTCAACATGTTGAGAGGCATGATCTATCTCAGGATCAGGTGTTCTCTCCTCAGCAGAATCATGATCACCTACTTTCATTTCCTCCTGAGCCACTTCTGCAGATACTGGTTCAGTTTCAGCTGCTGAGCTTGCCTTTGACTCACTCACATCACTTGATTGTCTATGAAATGAAGAGGCTTCACTAATCCCGCTTGTTTGTCTGTGAAATGACGATGATGATTCACTGAGTTCACTTGACTGTCTCCTAAATGAGGAAAAGCTTGACCCTCCTTCTGAAGCCAGACGCTCAGAGATAAAATAGGGTTTGAATCTGCTTGCACGATTTAAATCTCTTGACTCTTGGCGGGGAAATTCAAAGAAAGATGATCCAATGTGGAAACTTTCATGCCTACGATAAACCGGCTCCTTTTGATTAGGTGGCATGAACTCTTGCTGAAAACTGTCACCCATGAGATCAGGCTTTTCCTCTCCTGAATCATAGGGAATATCAAAAGGGTTTCTCCTCTGCACCATTCTAGATGGAGCAGATCCAGGAATTGGAGGCAAACCCATGTTGTCATAGGTATCATTAGGGAAATCAAAGGGGTTTTGCCTTGTTGTTGAAATAGGAGCAACCTGAAAAGTAATATCAAAATCATCCAAGTCTATGAGATTTCTTTCGGTCATCATTCTCATACTCCTCCTTGATCTTCTCCTAGCAATAAGGCTTTCTAAACGTTGGTTTCTTTCCAATTCAGAGCTCCCCAAATCCATTAGATTCTTTTCGTCATCTGCTGTCCATGTAATTGCTGATTTCTCTTCATCTTCTTTATCTCCCCGGTTTTCTTCATCATCATCATCGCCAGCTTCTTCTTCTTCTTCTTCTTCTGACTCCTTATGATCCGTTTCCTCATCCGAGTTGATACTACTCACATGTGAACCATGAGATCCATTCCTGTGAAGACCTGAACTATCAGGGATAGGGTTTTCACATTCTATGAGAGGATGAAGCTCATCAAGCAAAGGGATGATGTCAGCCATTGAAGGATCAGGAGACGAACTCTCAGCACCATCAGATCCAGAATCATCATCATCATCTTCATCATCATCCCCATGATCTCCATTGACTCGAGTCCATGGAACCGAGGAAGACTCAGCACGATCATCCACATGATCATCATCCGATCCCTCTTTAGACCCATCATTCTCGAATCGCTTCTCTTGCACCTCATTAACCCTAGCCATCATCCCTTCAAATGTCGGCATCTCCTCATGATTTTCAGACTCAAAATGATCATTTTCTTTTGTGAATTCAACTTCAGACGAACTCTCAGCACCATCAGATCCAGAAACATCATCATCATCATCATCATCATCATCATCATCATCATCCCCATGATCACCATTGACTCGAGTCCATGGAACCGAGGAAGACTCAGCATGATCATCCACATGATCGTCATCCGATCCCTCTTTAGACCCGTCATTTTCGAATCCCTTCTCTTGCACCTCATTAACCCTCGCCAACATCCCTTCAAATGTCGGCATCTCCTCGTGATTTTCAGACTCAAAATGATCATTTTCTTTTGTGAAATCAACTTCTCTACTCTTACACTCAACCTTTGCTTCTTCCACAGATTGTTGCTCAAATACAATCTCCTGAGAATTCTGAGGGGTCAGGAGAGAACCCTCAAATCTACTGACAGAACAAACATCACCCATGAATACTGAATCATTAACATCCTTGTCTGTTTCTTTTTGGAGAATAGTAGTAGGATTTGGCACAGCAGATGTCTTTAGAGAGGAAATCTCACAGGCTATTTTCTCATCTTTATCAATTTCAGGGATTTGGGGATGCCCAAAGCTCAAAAGGGTACCCAACAGCACAGCAGTACAAACAAGAACAGGAGAAGCAGACACCAATAGTGAAAACAAGAAGGGAGAAGATCTGTACAAGAATATCACAAACAAGAGAGTACCCACAAGAAAGGGATGATTTCGAACTGATCTACTACTTATTCTGATTGTTCTGATCGCCAATTTTCTCAACTGAACTAAGAATCTCACCCCATCA
Organism: Fallopia convolvulus; assembly: GCA_964016875.1. Lineage (NCBI taxonomy): Eukaryota > Viridiplantae > Streptophyta > Magnoliopsida > Caryophyllales > Polygonaceae > Fallopia > Fallopia convolvulus. The sequence continues at coordinate 15,439,834 of OZ024728.1, forward strand.
ACAGCCATTTTTTTCGTTTTAGCTAAACACAAACTCAATTGCTGCAATTCAGACATCAAAAAAGAGAATTTGAAGAAAAGAAAGAGGCAACCATTAGAGAAAATCATTTTAAAGTCTGAATCATAGCTCAGAACGCATAGAAAGAAAGCAGAAATTAAAGAAAAAGAAGAAGAAGAGAGCTTTACCTCAGAATTGTCAACTATTGATCATTGCTTCCTCCAATAGATGAAGAACTGAAACAAGAAATACCCAGAAAAAAAGAAGGGGCTGATCTCGAGGGGAATTGAGCATGAGAGGGTGGAAGAGGAGAGAAGGATGCGTGGAACTGACCAAGATTTGGAATTTGGAATGTGGGTTGGGCTTGATTGCTTGAAATTGGAGTGTTTGGATCCAATCAAAAAGCAACTGTGAGACCAAAAAGTAATTTGAAACGTTTGCTTGCTTTCACTTTTTTTATGTTGTGTTTTCAGTCCTTTCTTTCACTTTTTTAGTGTCTTCCTTTCCCACATGAAGATGACAGTATGACAGGTGTACAAATCATTATAACAAACCGGGAACAAAACATCCCCGAAATTACGCTTCTTTAACACCTTTCCCCCTCTCTCTCCTCTTTATAACTTTGACATTTACCAAGAAATGGATTAGTATATTACTAGTAGATTATCACGAGTTCTAATGTTCTATGCGTCTCCACGTAAATTTTAATAATTTCAAATGATCACATTTCCTCTACAAACTCTACGATTCTCATCTTTATGTAACCCAACTTTTTATTTGATAAATGTCATAATAACAATGCAAAGGTTGGGGCAAAGGGGGTAAAAAACCTTGACCAAAAAAAAAAGGGGTAAAAAACAATTATCGTGTATATTGCGCCTAAACATTTCACATGCCTACCACCTGTGAATACGACAATGTCCCCCCAAGAGGAAATGTTTTTGCTTACTACTCCGGATTCAATATCAGATTACATGAATATATAGAAAAATTCCTCAAAAGGAGGAGGAAGTTACTACAACACTAAAAATACAAAAAATAAAGATAATCCTAGAAGAATTTATAAAAATCAATATCATGTTCAGCTAGTTAGAGATTAGAGGAAGACTCTAGCTAGTTGAGAGATTTGAGGAAGACCGGAAGACTTAGTCTTTAATATCTCCCCTCAAGACGGACGGCTATTTCGAGAGTCCGATCTTGGACAACGACATATAGAGGTGCGGTTTCGGTAAGGCTTTTGTCAGAGCATGCATCTACTAGTTGGTCATCATTTGCAACATGGGAGACCCGAAGCTATCCACTTTGAACCTTCTCCCTTATGAAGTGATAATCAATGGCAAGGTGTTTCATCCGACTATTAAAAACCGGATTTGCACAAAGTTGAGTGGCCCCAACGTTGTCACGGTAGATTACTGGTTTAGTGTTGAAGTTGTAGCCAAGTTCTTTCAGTAAAGATGACAACCACTGAATTTCAGCTGTTGTATTAGCAACAGCCATGTACTCTGCTTCTGTAGATGACCAAGAGATATAGTTTTATGCTTCTTTGAGCTCCAAGAGATAGGATTTGCTCCCATATGTAAATAATATAAGCTCCAGTGGATAAGAAATCGGTTTTATCACCAGCCCAATCGGCGTCCAAAAAAGCATGGATCGAGAGATGTGCTAGCACTGCTAGACATTCTTTCTTTAAATTCCTGATGTGGGATAGCTTTCTTTCATATTTAACACTAACTAAAGCCAACATACCATATATCACCATTAAAAATATAATTCAAATACTTATTACAAATAATATTAATTTTATATATTTACTAGTATTAATTAAATATAAAAATGTATGATAACGTAGTGATGCTATCCTTTTACAGCATAAATAAATCTATAGATGATTTTTGTTTGGTGAAGTAAATCTATAGATGATTACATGAAGCAAGCTACTTCCTTTTCTTTCTTGCTTTTTCCTTGTCATTAATATCAAATGTACGTGTTAATATAATGAAAATGGGTTTCAACTTGCAACGCCAACAAACTTCTGCATCACTATCTTAATTAAAAAAGAATATTGTTATTGTACCAATCGAATTTAATGAAACCCACACTAGCTTGACAGTGAGTTAGCCTGTAATAACACCTCACAAGATCAATTACTAAACATATTCCATTAAGTCTGAAAGCTGGGTACAAAGAGTTCCTCCAACGGACCAAATCAATTCATACCCAAAATTAACATTTTTATCCTGCACCATTCATTACTACAATCAATGCCAAAACTTGAGTTGCAGTTTAATCAGCCAAGAAGATCTTCAACACAAAAACAACAATACCAAATCTCATAGGCGACAAACACTGACTTTGGCAACGTAGTTCTTATCTTTGCAACAAAAGAATGTACTACTATTAATTATAAAAGGAGAGAATATATAAAGGTTGTGATTTGTAAACCTCTATAAAGTTGCAGTTGCAGGTGGAGGAAGAAGCAACACTTTTTCTCCAGCAGTTGGTACTGAGACTCACATTCTGATGATTTCGTTACGTACCAAACCCCAAATATCTCAGATAGTTGACAAGTCCTATATCGGAAAAGAAAGTAGTGTTGATGATGATGATGATCGAGGAGGAGGAGGGAAGACAGCGCGCCTAAACTGCTACATAGTTGGAGAAGTGATGCATCAACCGACCCAAAGTTTCGGGATAAAATTTTCTTGCAAATAAGTAACAGGGTCGTTTCTGCCCGTTCCATAGGCAAGGGACTAACAAGTATCTCTACAAATGGCAAGATCGATAATTTATGTCAGTGTGAATTCTTCATATCATTCTATATGGTATGTTGGAAATTAAGTGAAACAGATGAAACCAAAGCAACCACATTGATTAATTTGACACACATCATAATTCGAGCAGAGTTTGTACCTTGTCATCGCTAGTTACGTGCAAGTTTGTATCAGTTGACTGCAATATGAGGAACAATTAATGTTAGACAAATGCACTAGTAGGTGTACGATGATATATGAAAACAACAGGTACATAATGTAAAGAGGAATAAGTAATACTGCAAGATTCTTGAGAAACTCAAAAGTGATGTCTTTGGCTGTGAAAGATTTTGGATGCCATTTTCGTTCAGACCAATCAACGTATGTTACAGACCAATTTGAAATTCCAAGGGGATCAATCATCTGAAAGTAGAACAAGGAGTAAGAAGCAAAGAGCTAGATAAATTGAAAATCTAGGGCAAGAGTTTGTGTGCAAGCTAGATTTGATGGATTTTACTGACGTACGTGAAAGAATGTTGGAAAATAATGCTCATCTGCGTAGCAATTCTTCCCACGTTCCATACCTGGCTGAAAAAGAGCAATCAAAAAACCCAACATCAACAACAAATTAAATGCAGAAAACCCAATAATGATACCTTGATATGAATTATTAATTAAGTACTCATAAAAAGAGACATAGTATACACTATGAATTATAAAGGTGGAATGTACGTACCTTGCAATGATGTTTGAACTTTGTGTAGTAGAGGGTGTCTGCCATCACAATTATGGCATGTTTTCGTTTCATGGTAAACCACTGAATAAACACGTGATAAAAATGATTACCACATTCTTTTAAAAGTTGACATTTTTAACCTTGTAATTTTGTTAAGAAATGTTTGCCGTTTTAATTAACCTGTGAACCCTTTCGAAAGTCTGGCTCTTCAACTTCGGGTAACATGTGCTCTATATATCTACCGTTGCCATGTGGACCAGGATCCACAAAGCTAGAAAGATTTAAGCACCAAATTAGCTAATAATTAGGCATTTAGCTAGCACTTGAGCAAGCAAAACAGAAATCAGTTTTAATTGGAAGTGCTTGAGTTTCATACCTTTCAATAAAGCTGATATTTGTAAACAAGAGATAGTTGTAGATATAGTCAAAATTTTGAAGTGGTATGCAGCTGCACATATAAAACCAAAAAAACACAGATTTTGAGCAATAACATTATTCCACCTTAATCAATGCTATCTAATATGGAAAATTGTAGTTAAATTTAAAGAGTGATCGAATTACCTGTCTGAGAGCAAAACAAAATGTTGGTTATCAGGGTCCATTAGGGCATGAGCAAGGAGTCTCCTTTCTGCATCAACCATTGAAATTTGTCCCCATGCCACCATATCACTATGAATGTCTCGTCCAACGAAATAGCGACTGGTGTGCATTGGCTTGCGCCTAGAAGCATGTACATAGACAGAGAACCTGCCCTCATGCCCCTGAAAGAACCTATCCCACAGCGCCTCAAAGGGAAGGGTGGCGGGAGTCAGGAACATGAAGGCGATCTTAGGGTTCTTACTCCCCACCGCCGGCGTCTTCAGGATCTCCCTCACCACCACCTTGCTGTACGTCTCGTCGTCCGTCAGGTTCCTCCCGGGCGGCTGCTCGATCTGCCCGATCGCCACCTTGGCCTCCTGCTCCCCGTCCCCCGACGAAGAGGCGCAGCCGCCGGGGGTGAAGAGGTTGCAGGCGTTGAAGACGGCAGCGTACCCGAGGAGGAGGAAGCAGAAGCAGCAGACCACGGAGACCAGCGCGATTATCCAGACCGTCGGCTTCTTCATGGGCCGCTGTCGCGAGCCTGCTACTGCTGCTGCTGTCATCGTCCACTTCATCTGGATGATCCTGAGCACCGTCTCTTCATTGTGTTGTAGTCTGATCGATCGATCGGGCTGTTCGATGTGTTCGTTCGTTGACTTCGTTCAGTGCAGCAAGCATTAAGCAGTGAAGATCTGGTAATTCACATCACCAAGAATTGATTTGATTCATTTGTTAAAAAGTAAGCTGCAGGATTATGAGTTAACAAGTAGTTTTACGAGGCAAATTCTTACTACACACGTGGTGAAGTTAATTGTAAGGAAAATTCTTACTGTTACACAATAGAACTTAACTCAACTTGTATATAATTCAGCGAATTACTCCTTCTATTCTCAATTAGAACCCCGGGCTAATACTTACATTGTCACTTGAAAAATCATCCATTTGTTTAGTTTTTCCAATAACATTTTCTCCCATGAAATTAACCCATTTTCAACTTGTTTGCATTGACATGTCAAACACATATATAATTTATCCTAGCAACTTCTTCTAAGAAATTCAACGTACGGATTCTTGAAAAATGGTACACGTTGTTGCATTCATGTGAAAATGATCAACATAACATAACACATCCCCTGACAAGTTTGATGTTTTTTGTATATATATAAAAGACACAATCGAAATTGCACGAATGAACGTACAAATTCATATTTACCTACACCATTAATCAGATTCAATGTAGAAATCAAACACCCGTTCTTTAATTAATCGAACACCCATCAATAATATATAACCCCGTGCCAATTTAATTGGGATCTTGAAAAGAGTAGAAATCAGAAAGCGTTACAAAATCAAGAGTACGTACCTGATGAAAATTAAATGTGGGCGGTGGCGAAGGAATTCAAGAGATCTATCTCAAGATGATCATGAGCTGAGGGGTAAGAGACATAGAGAATGAGACAGAAAGTGGCGATGAAGATCGTTTTTTTTTTCTTTGTTCAAAGTGGCGATGGGGAGATCTGTGAAAAGAGCGAGAAGAATTCTGTGCTGTGTAATTTGTTAATAATAGATGAAAATTACATTTAAAGTATTAATTTTCTTTTTTTTTTTGGTTGAAGTAAAGTATTAATTCTCTTTCTATATATACTTGGGGTTTCCTGAATTTGATGGCTTATTGTGTTTGATTTAGTAACATAAATGTGCTTCTCCAAATTATGTCGACCGTCTTTTTTATTCCATGTGAATTTAACAAAACCACTAAACGTTTTCTTGTTATGTACGTCGTTGATCGAGCAGATAAAAACTCTCTCTAGGGCATATTTGGCAATTCTGATAACCGCTCTTCTGACGGTTCGCTGCTCGTTGTTGGCCTCTCTCTGGTCATCGACCGTGGGAGCTAGGGAGGTTTCTTGCCGTCTACGTGCCGGGTTCACCATAGTGTCGTGCTGCTTAGATCGGATTCGGAAGTCAGGGTTCGAGATGGATGCTTTGAAGTTGAGGAAGACCATACGGCTTACAAATGAGGAGAGTGTAGAGATAGAAGGGAAGAGGGATGGAAATTAAATGAAGAGAACAAAGGACCGGTGTTGGCTGGATCTCTACTTACTAGTGGCCCTTTTAATTCCTATGCACTCCAATCGATGAAGAGGGGGGCGTGACACCTAAAGAATGGCTTTGTTTTCCGTGAACTAAGGAACAATCTCTTTCTTTTCCGTTTTGCTAACTATGGGATAAAGAAAAGGTGCTAAGAGAAGGTCCTTGATCTTTTGATAGGAGTCTGTTGGTGTTGAAAGAACCAAGAATTGAGCAACCTTCCAAGATAGTGGTTGATAGTGTCATTCTGGGTCAGAATATATGATTTACCGCTAGATGTGATGACAAAGGAGACAACAGAAGCAATTGGAAGAAGCTTCGGAGGTTTGGAGGAGATTGTTGATGAAGATATGATTGTGTGCTCAAAGTTCATCTAGATTAGGGTTTTAATGGAAGTTACAAAGCCACTTCGAAGGGGCCTCATGATGAAAATTGGGGGGAAGCGGATGTGGGTGGAATTGAAATATGAACTGTTGCCGAACTTTTGTTACTCGTGTGGGCTCCTAGGGCATGTGGAATTAGACTGTGATGATGAAAGGGTGAAGGAGATGCATGTAGAGTACGATTAATGGTTGCGGGCATCTCCGATTAAGCCTCATCAAGCAAAAACCCTAGCCGAACGTGAGCATGAGAAAATGGTGCTACAAGGGTCAAAATCATATGAGAGGTAGGGTGAAGAATAAGCTGCTACATGAAAAACAAATAAAACGAGAAGGTCTTTGATTGAATATCTCGAGGAGACTGAGCAGGACTCAGAGGAGGTAAAAGGAGGAGATAACAAAAAGAATCAAAGCGACAAAAATAATGAGTTAGAAGGTATAAATCTAGAGAAGAGACTAGTAATAGCTGATGAAGAGACTGATGAGAGGTTCCCAAAGACAAACACGACACACAAGTTAGGGAAGAATTAGGATACTGGAGAAACAAAGTTAGAGGAAAAGGGACATATGACAAAGGCAAGCCCAATTGGACAGACAACTAAAAAAGGAATGAGACTAGCAAAAGGCTACAACAACACACAACAACATCTACTTATTCCTGAAGAAAAATCAGGGTCCAATGTTTTGGCAAAAGAGGCAAAAAACACAAGGAAAAGGAGGGCAGGGGATACATAGGGGGATTAATAGGCAAGAAGAAATAAGGGTGGACAAGAGGAAAATAGGTGATAATGCTGATGTTATGGAGATCGAATCTGAGGAAACAGAAGGTAAATGCTTAAAACTTGTGCTATCGACGAGGGAGACGAAGAGCATCCCTTTCCAGGAATTATGATCGCTTTAAGCTATAATTGTCGGGGATTGATGAGACGAGAGGCCCCAAAGGTGGTGCTTTTGATGGAAACGAGGTGTGTTGGTACTAAAATGGAGGAGATAAGATTAAAGATTGTTTTAAGGACTGCTTTATTGTGAGTTCGATTGGAAATTCTGGTGGTTTGTGTGTGCTTTGGGATGAGGAGTTGGATCTCACAATTCAAACGTACACTAGCCATCATATTGATGCAAAAATTGAACCGAAGGAGGGGTGGTTCACGGAGATTTACGAGTTTCTATGGATGTCCAAGGAAGGAGGAGAAATATTACTCATGGAGTCTTATCAATAGGTTGTCGGAGGATGAACATGCAACGTGGTTATGCATTGGTGACTTTAATCATGTGATGCACTTGGATGACAAAGAAGGTGGATTACAACCTGATTGGAGTCAAATGCTAGACATTAAGCGCACCTTGGATGAATGTGGGTTGCATGAGTTGTCATACTCCGGGCCAAAATTCACGCGGGATAATGGTCGGATAGGATCTGATTTCATATAGGAATGGGTGAACTTGGGACTTGCAAATGACTTGTGGTTAGAGCGCTTCCCAAGAGGAAGTATTCGACACCTTGACCGGGAAGGTTTAGATCACGTACCAATCTTGCTGGAATGTTATCATATGGAAGAGGATGGTTTGGAAGATTGTAAGGGGTCTAAACTGTTTCTATTTGAGGCGATGTGGTTGAAACACGAGGGATGCCAGGTTGTGGTTAAAAATGTATGGAAGAATCCAAGTTCCTCTAATAATGAAGGTGGAGTGGTGGGAAACTCACCAAATGTTCCAATGAGTTGAAGGCTTGGAATAAGTCTACCTTTGGAAATATTTTGTTGAAACTAAGGGGAGTCAGAGATGCTTTACATGAACTTCAAAAACAAGGGATGAGAGGAGAATGGGTCAGCTAAAGAAGATCCTTAGAAGAAGAAGAGTGGGAGTTGATGGCAAAGGAGGAAATCCTTTGGCTACAGAGAACAAAGGCGAATGATCGAGCTCACTTAGGGCGATAAAAATTCATCTTATTTTCATCCGAAAGCAATTGGAAGGTGTATGAGAAATACATTTTCAAAGTTCGTGGATGAAGAGGGCATGGAGTGGAGGAGCTCGATGATCAAAAGGAGGGTGGTAGTAGAATATTTCTCTAGTTTATTTCAATTCGATCTAAGTACATTTCAATCTACGGCTCCTCAAGGGATCTCGCCTTTATTGACAGATTTGGACAACTCCGAACTCAATCGTCTGTTCTCCGGAGAAGAGGTAACTTTAGCCCTTTTTTCTATGCATCCAACTAAATTGTCGGGTCCCGATAGTATGTCAGCACTTTTCTTTCAAAAGCATTGGCATATTGTAAAGCCTGAGATATTTTCTTATTGCCTTAATATTCTTCATGGTGCCCCTTTTTCAGAAAATTTAAATCACACTTTCATTTCTATTATCCCAAAAGTTTCTAACCTTAACAAATAAAGGACCTCATCCTATCAATATTTGCAATGTTTTGTATAAAATGATTTCCAAGGTGATAGCAAACAAGTTAAAAGGAGTCCTAAACAAGGTGGTGTCCTCGACTCAAAGTGCTTTTGTGTCTGGACGACTAATCACGAACAATGTTCTTTCAGCTTTTGAGATGTTCCACCATATAAAGAGTAGAAGAACGGGAAAGAAGGGTTATATGGAGGTGAAGTTGGACATGGCAAAGGCCTATGACCGAGTTGAATGGAATTTCTTTGAAAAGGTTATGCGACAATTGGGTTTTTGTGATCAATGGGTTCGGATTGTGATGAATTGTGTCTCCACCGTCTCTTTTGCTACTTTACTTGATCGATGCCCCTCATACTCATTCTCTCCTTCAAGGGGACTCCGTCAAGGGGATCTTTTATCACCGTATTTTTTTCTCCTTTGTGCCGAAGGCCTCTCAGCTTTGATCTGAAGCAAGAAGGAAGGCTTAAAGGCATGCGTATTGCTCCAACAGCTCCAATAGTCTCACATCTGTTTTTTACCGACGATAGTATGGTGTTTGCGGAACGTACTTGTCAAGAAGCAACAAAAATTGTTTCTATTCTCCATGCTTATTGGATCATAGTTGGGTGAACAAGTCAACTTCGCAAAATCTGAGATATCGTTTAGTAAGAACGTGTGTGAGCAATGAAAATTGGAAATTCAAGGTATTTGTAATGTGCGGGAGGTTGATAAACATAAAAGGTACCTTGGATTACCTACCATGGTATGGAGGTCAAAGAAGGTGATCTCTGGTCAAATCAAAGAGAGAATGTGGATGAAGTTGATCACATTGAAAGCAAAGACGTTGTCAAGAGCGGGCAAGGAGGTGTTGATTAAATCCGTAATTTAGTCCATACCATTATATGTTATATCCTTCTTCAAGCTTCCAACTGAGATATGTCATGAAATGGAATAGCTTATGAGTAACTTTCTACGGGGAGACTTGCCAGCCAAGAAGAAGTTGCATTGGATGAGTTGGTCTAGAATGTGTCCTGCTAAAGGTAGGGGTGGGCTTGTTTTCTGAGACCTTGAGACTTTTAATCTCGCCCTTCTAGTAAAGCAAGGCTGGCGGTTAATCCAAAACATGGACTCTCTCATTGGGTAATTGCTGAAAGCAAAATACTATCCTTGTTATTCTTTCTTGGAGGCGAAGATTGGATACAACCCAAGCTATACTTAATGCTCCTTGTAATGTGGAAATTATTTTATAACACCTTATTGACTCTCAACTAGATGATCAATTGGTTTAGTTTTACTCAAACCACAATGACTACACCGTATGCTCAGCGTACCACAATGACTACACCCTCTGGAATATATGTTCTGTTCCACGGGTAAAAAATTCTCTAGAGTGCTTGTAGGCCAATCCTCCCATGCAAAGAAAATTTATTCAAGAGGAGAATCGTCCCAGACCCGTTGTGTGCTGAGGGCGGTTTAATTGAGTCGACAATGCATGCCATGTATGGATGTGTTTTACCATGGATCATATGGGAACTCTTCCCGAACTTTGGTGAATTAGGACAAGGGGTGTGTACTATGATGGAATGAGTAGAATAAATCTTCAGAATTTTTTACGCTGAGAAGATATCGTGTTGGGCTTATATGCTTCATGGCATTTGGAGAGCCAAAAACAAATCTCTGTTTGTAGGGAAAAAGCACACTGCTAGTGATGTGGTGGAATCCAGTATGAACTCTCACATGGAATTTACTGAAGCTAATCAGCGAATGTCTGTCAAAACCCAAGAAGAGAAGGAACGACACACTGTATGGAGGAAACCGGATCATGGTTGGGCGAAAGTTAATTGTGATGCAACAGTTAATGATCACGATTGTGGTATTGGTTTTATCTACCGATTGTCCTCGGGTGAGGTTTACTTTGTTGGTGCTTGGAAAATTCAAGCTAGAACGTTGATCGAGATGGCTGAAACAAAGGTTATCCTAAAGGGGCTAGGGGTAGCAAGCTTGGTGGGTCTGTCCCATGTCATTGTAGAGTCAGATTGACTCTCGGTTATTCAGTAGCTTCAACGGGAAGTGCTACTAAGATCAACGTTGGGTTCTTTGTTGGCTATGGTTTTGGAATTGGGATCGAACTTTGTTAGCCACAAGTTTACTTATGTTAATAGGTGGGATGATGGTGTGGCGCACTAGCTTGGCCAGTGGAGAACGCAATCTCCTTTTGCTGTTTTTTAGCATTTTGGTTTCTCATTAGAATTGTTTGACCTGCTGGACAGGGATTTCGCTTTGGTTGTTAATTAATTTATGCTGGATCTTCTTATCAAATTTTTTTTTTTTTCAGTTTAAGTTGACGGTCTTTTTTATTCCATGTGAATTTAACAAAACCGGCTGCAAATTATGCTTTTTTACTTCTCGAAGATCAAAGTTTTCTCCACCTACATTATTTCTTGTTCGACGCCATCTGGAGGTAGGGGTGAGCAAAAATGCCCGATCCGTCGATCCGGCCTATCCGATCCGAAAAAATCCGGATCCGAATGGATCACAAATTTTTTTATCCGTATCCGATCCGATCCGAGATTTTTTTTCCGGATATCCGGACCGGATACGGATCGGGGTTTTCAAGCAACCGGATATCCGGTATATCCGGTACTATATATATTTTTTAGAAAATACACATTAATACTATGTAGAATAGATGTTTAAATGGCTATTTTGTAAAATTTCAACTCATCAAGTGTTCAATTCTCCTCAACCATGTAAACTTTCAATTAAAATTTAAACGGATCGACGGATATCCGGTTCAATCATGCGTATTAATTGGGCCTAAATCAAAAATAGTAGAAATATTTTTCAAAACGGATAGTTCGGATATCCGCTACCGGATATCCGCTGCAAACGGATATTGCTTACCGGATATCCGGTAATTAACGGATCGGATACGGATCGAGATTTTAAGGAAAAAAATTACCGGATATCCGGTATACCGGATCGGATATATCCGTTTGCTCACCCCTATCTGGAGGGGTATGAGTAAATTCAGCCACAAAATCAGCCAAAACCCGCGACTTCATATCTGTTCGAGGCTCATATTTGATGTCGTAGCCATATAATTGTATCCATCATCTAACCATTCGACCTGATAACTCTGGTTTTGACATTATGCTCTTCATAGGAAAGTTAGCCCTCACAATTATAGAATGACTTTCAAAATATGGATGTAACTTAATGGAAGTCTTAACCAGTGATAGCACAAGTTTTTCTATAGGAGAACACCTCATTTCAGCGTCCAACAGATTTTTCCTTACATAGTAAATTGGTAACCGGTTTCCTCCTTCTTCTCGAATTAGGACAGCACTTACAATTACTTCCGTGATTTCCTGGTAGAGGTAAAATATTTCTCCGTGTTCCGGCTTTGATAAGATTTGAGGTTGTGATAAGTACTTCTTCAAATCTTGAACGATTTGTTCCTCAGTCCACTCAAACGACTTGTTCTTCCTTAAGATGTCATAAAATATCTTGTTTCTATCTGATGACCTGGAAATGAACTGTTCGATGCTGCAACTCGTCCAGTCAGCTTTTGTACATCTTTGATGCATCGGAGCGACTGGAGTTCCATGATAGCTTTTATTTGCTTCAGACTGGCCTCGATTCCTCTTTTCATCATAATGTAACTGAGGAACTTCCCCGAAGTAACACCGAATGAGAACTTTGTCGAATTCAACTTCATTTGGTATTGTCGCAAAATCTGGAATGCGTCCTCTAAATGGCGGATGTGGTCTTCTGCTTTCAAAGATTTGACCAACATGTCATTGATATATACCTCCATGGTTTCTCCCAATTTTTCCTGAAACATCTTATTAACCAATCTTTGATAAGTGGCACTTGTGTTCTTAAGTTCGAACGACATGACTTTGTAACAATAGATTCCTTGGTTAGTTATGAATGCCATTTTTCTTGGTCGTCGGGATGCATCAATATTTGGTTATATCCACTGAATGCGTCCATGAAAGTTAACAACTTGTGTCCCATCGTCGCGTCTACCATGGCATCAATATAAGCTAGAGGGAATGAATCTTTAGGATACACTTTGTTTAGATTAGTAAAGTCGACATAAACACGCCACTTCCCGTTCTTTTTCTTTACAAAGACCACATTGGCTAACTAGTTAGGGTATTTTACCTCCCTTATTTTTCTAGACTCAAGTAAATATTTTACCTGTTTGTTTATTTCTTGATTACATTTTGGAGCGATTTTACACCTTTTCTGTTAGACCAATGGGATCTTGGCATCGATGTTGAGAGCATGAGTAATCATGTCGGGGCTAATTCCAACCATGTCCTCATTTGAACATGCAAAACAATCGGAATAGGACTGTAAGAAGCTGACTAGTTGTTCTCGCAACTCTGGTGTCAAGTTTGCTCCTACTCGGATCACTCTCATTGGGTTCTTGGGATCTAGCTCGACTTCTCCAATTCTAGAGTTTCGGGTTTCACGTAGTAAGTCGGCATCTTACAATCCTGTAATTGCTATGCGGTCAACTTCTTCTCAGGAATTGATGTTGTGATGTTTGAAGTGGTTGCTCTCATGGTTACATATTAACATTCTCGTGCTATCTTCTACTCTCCTTTGATTTCTTGAACCCCCATGGAGAGGGAAATTTGACGCATTGGTGGTATGTCGATGGAATGGCTTTCATCCCATGAATCCAAGGCCTAACCAAGATAACGTTGAAAGGAGATGGACAATCAAGTACTAGAAATTTTACTTGATAATGGACCCCACATGCGATGGTAGGTGATGAGGTATTTTTCGTGGTCGTTTATACCTATCAAAGAAACCTTAGCTTAACCAACTCAGTAGAGCGGTAAGTAAGGGTCGATCCCACAGAGACTCGTGTATTAATGTTATTACTTGTGTGCCAAGTAACCAAAGGGGGTTTTAAGGAATGAATATCTAAGCTACTATGCAAGAACAGAAATAAATATGAATGCAAGGTTGATTTATATCAATAAAAGACAAACGTGTTCAACTAGTTAGATCCATCATGATATTGGTTCATTGATCATTGATTCTCTTGATTCTCTTCTCACTTGAATAATCTATTGTGGATAATGATCCTACTAAGGATTAAGATCCAAACTTCATATATAGTTGATAGAACTACCAGTCTAACAACCCTAATTAAATAATAACCTAGAAGACCTTCTAGATTCAATTAAATAACAGCATAATGATTCAAGTTGTCAATAGAAACAAACAACTTAGAGCAACCAGACATCTAAGTGATTTGTGAATTTATTCCCTTCTTTAACCAACTTGTCCAACCGGTACTAAATTGATTAAAGTATACTCTTCATCAAATTAACTCCGACCGGTAATTAATCAGATTCAGTTTTAACTAGAAATTCTATCAGGTAGCTAATCTAATAAAACCCTAATTTAGATTCAATTAAGCACATGGAATAATTTCTATTCAAGTTTGTTAAGAATCAATCAAACCTCACAACTATATACAAATCATGACTTCAATAACTAGCCAAACACAAGAGAAATTAGCAATGCATAATTGAATTAAAATCAAACTTACAAAAGTTCAAAGGTTCTTCCTTGAGAGAAAACCCTAGCCTCCAAAAGTATGATCAAGAGTTATCAGAAAATAATCTAACATAAAGTATTTATATGTCTTCTAAAATATCCCTCAAAAGATATATTAAACACACATCTCGGCCCAAATACAAGCCCATAAGTCAAAATATCAAAGCCCAAAACCAAAGCTTGGCCCAAAACACTTGTCCGCTGAAAAGCTCCGATTGCGCGGGATCGACACCACATTGCGCGGCCGCGCATTTGCCATCCCGCACTTTCATCAGTCAGTTGGGATTGCGCGCGCTGGTTACGCGACTTGCACCCCAAGCTTTGGTTTCGTCCCTGCCTTGGTTTTTCTTGTCTTGGTTCTTCTTTATCAATGCTCCTAGCACTCCTTGCACTCCTTAGCTCGTCCACCACCGCCATGGTCAATCTGTATTCGCCCCGCTGTTGCTCCTGAACCTAAAAACCTGTAAAACCGAGCAAACCAGCGCATAATACCCGACAACACAAAAACCTAAAAACTACATAAAAGCTAACCTAAAACTAACTAAAACATATATAAAACATGCAACTAAGCTATTCCTATATGCAAGCTATCAGTAGGTAAGACAATTTCTCCTAATGTGTTTTGTGATTCACTAGTGAACCCTACCAATGTCGTAGATTTTTTAATGATGTCATTGAGCCTTAATCCTAAGCTGTATAGAGCGTCCAACATTAGCAATTTAGTTGAGCTTCCATTCTCAATCAATACACGTTTAACAAGGAAGTTAGCAATTGTCAAAGAGATCATTAAACAATCATGGTGAATCTCATCCTCTTCTATGCTGTCAAAGGCAATAGGCATCATGTCGTGGCCTTTTCGGACCGAGACTCTTGGTTCTTCAACCCTACTGCTCCAACGATTCTCTTGGCCGTGGAATAGGATACTCTACACACTTCGGATCCCCTTGTGATTACATTGATAACTCCGGTATGCTTTGGAGGAGAAGGTGGGCTTCTTTTCCTTTTGTTGTGATCCATTTGCTCCCTTGCTCTTACCTCTTTCTTTAACGCAATGCATTCATCCGTTTTATTGCCGTGGTCGAAGTGGAAGTCCCACCACTTGGATGTTTCCTTTTGATGCGGTGGAGCGATACTCTTTCGCGACCACTTCACGGTTTCCCCCATCTTACTGAGAGTTCTGAAGAATTCCGTTGCATCCACCCAGAAGTTGTAATGAGACAGATTTGGTGGTAGTCTAGGGTCAGGACTCCAACCGTACGTCTTCAGGACTGCCACGTTCACATCTTGTTTGGAAGTAGACGTACTTGGATAGGGGTTGTACCTCGTGTCTCTCTTGATGTGCCTTCGCTCAGGTCGGGACGGGGACGGACTCAAAACTTTAGTAGAAAAGAGGTCGTCCTCTTCCATCCGAACATGAGCTAACGCCTTGACATGCACTTCATTGATGTTCGAGCAAGGGGATTTAGTTAATTTTCTGTAAAGTTTGGGGTTACCTGATGAGATTTCTCTTTGGAATGCTTTGACGAAAGTGGCGGCATAACACCTTCAATAGTCATTAACTCTTCATTATACATGTTCAGGAACGTTTTCAAGGATTCGCCTGGTTTTTGCACCAATCAGTACAAGTTGCTGGAACGCTTCTTGGTGTGTCGGCTACTAGCAAACCCGGTCATAAACTTATTAACCAGTTCAACAAAAGATGAAATACTACCAAGGGGTAAATGGGAATGTTAGTTTAAAGTGGGCCTAGTTAGAGTATTACCAAACCAACGACACATCACGATTTCCTTCATATCAAAGGAAACTATGCTAATGTTCATCGCTTGCTTAAAAGCGGCGATGTGTTGGTTTGGAACTGCAGTCCCTTCATACTTCGGTATGTCGGGGACGTGGTATTTACGTGATATGTCCACTCTCTTGATAGTAGGGACAAAAGGGGAATCGGTATAACTGTCTTTCCTTTCGACCGCTATAAGTTGAGGGTCTCCTAGAACATGGGTGATTCGTTCTTGGAAGGCCAAAAGACGTTGACGTAATAATGTTATTTCCGCATCCTCTCGGACGATGCAACGCGAATTGCCATTTACCTGATAACCTGTTACCTGTCTAGGTTCATTAGGCGTTACCTGGTTTGGATCATCGAGATTCAATTGTCGAGCAACACCATCCATCATCCCCAAGAATCGTGGCCAACTCTGACCTGATTATACTTGTAATTGGAGCATATTCCTCTCATCATTCAAAGATTCGATTTATTTTTTATGTACCTCAGTAAATCGAGAGTGTGCTTCTCTTTGCTTCTCCAAATCTTTCTAGAAAGCAAACATTGATGCGCGCAATTCGGAAATGATATCTGACTCGTTTGTTGTTGCATGTTCCTGTGAAACCGCCAAAGTGGTCGGATCTTGGTTTCCCTCTGGAGACATACACTCATCCCTCGTATGCACAACTTGTGGATTGATGGTTTCTTGAGTGATCACATGATCCTCTGGTCCATCAGAATGGTTGTTGTTGTTAGCCATACTTCACGAAGTGATATCTTATGGTGCTCAACTGATTTTTCTTGGCCTAGGGCCCCACAGTGGGCGTCAATTGTTTTGAGCATAATAAACACGTAAACGCGTTATCTTGTATAATGGGGGAACCTTAGTCACACAATCAGTTTAAACACGGAAACACGTTAACAACAATAGAATTAAAAGGAAAATAAATAATGAAATTGATGTAAACAAAATGAAAGTATTGTGATTAGATGATAAGTAATCTCAAGCTTGGATAATACGACTAGTCTTCGAGAGATACAAACAAGAACAAAAAAAGTAATCGAAGATGAGTGGACTATTCTGGGTGATTAGAGAGATTTAGGAGAGCTAGCGTGTTATCCGATCGTGTCTTCTTCCTTCCTCCTCATCTATTTATAACATCCTTCCTCTCATGAGACGTTACATAGACGGCGTCCGTATCCCAGAGATTTCACAACTTTCTTCAATGTGTTAGCCGTTGTGGGTGCTTCCTAAGCACATTGTTAATGACCGGATCATTATTCCTTGGATGGGCTTCTATTCGTGTTATGCTAGCCCAAATTCACTCGACCCAACAACTCTCAAGGGGAAGAATTAAAGGTTTGCTCAAGAAGCCTAGAGTCACCACACCCTCCAAGTTTTCCATACTCTTAGAGTTCCTCTTCCATATCTAGGAAGGATTGACAATCTCCAATGCTCATATAAGTTTAGACCTGGGTCCAGTTCCGGAACCGGCGGTTCCGGTTCCTCGGAACCATGGAACCGAAAAGGCCGGTTCCGGTCCCGGTTCCGGTTTCCGCCGGTTCCGGCGCTGGTTCCACCCGGTTCTGGTTCCGGTTCGGAACCGGGCATTTAAAAAAAAACAAAGTCACGCTGCGATCGTTGTAAGCACACACCGCGGCCCCAAAAAACAGAAACTCTGTTTTTGGGCCAAAGTCCAAACCGCGATCGCGTTTGCCCATTACGCGGTCGCGTAATGAGGGACACGATCACGGTTCTATTACGCGACCGCGTAATGGGAAAACGCGATCGCGGTTTGGACTTTGGCCCAAAAACAGAGTTGGGAAATTGGACTAAGGCGAATCCGCGATTAATGCTTGTTCTTCAAAACAAAAAAAAAGTTGGATAATTAAAGGGCTTGGACTTAAAATTAAGTTGCCTACGTATCCTCTCTGGGTTATAGAGGAATCAAAGCCCACGTAATTCTCTTACCTTTCGATATGAAACCCCGATTTTCTTACCATCTACGTCGATGCTTCCGAAGCGCTTTGGGATTGGGACTCATCGTCTTGCCCGTCCGAGTCGGAAGTTTCGGATACCTCCGCCTTTTGTTGACGAATTTCCGCCCTCTTCCAATCACATACGCACACTTGGGCTTCCAAGACATCGGGCTTTAAACTAGATCGTTTTGCGTCAAGGACGTGTCCTCCTTCGCTAAATGTTTGCTCTACCGATACGGTCGAGGCGGGAACAATAAGCACTTGAGCCGCGATCTTGACCAAGGTTGGGAAAGTCTTCTTGTGGGTCTTCCACCAATCTAAAATATCAAATTCTCCTTCACCAAACTCAAAGTGGGTTGTTAGATAAGTTTCAAACTCCGCATTCGAGCTCGAATGTCTCGGTTTCTTGGTAAGGGTATGCAAAAGATTAGCCCCCACCTTTTAGTAGCACCGAGGGCACTCGAACTCGAAGAGGAGGATGAATGTGGAGGTAATGGAGAAGAACTAACACTAGATGAATATTCGGTAATCAATTCCTCAATTGATCTTCTAACTTTACTAAGTATATCCCCAACACTAGCAATATCATCATTAACATCCAACTCTAATGCATCATAATAACCATTCAAACACATTTCTAAACCACTTATCTTAAACCTAGGATCAAACACACAAGCAACAAGATAGATATCGGGGATAACTTTATAATAGTTCAACCATTTCACTTTCATAGCATCAATAGCACCATAAAGTTCGGTGAATTTACGCCCCTCACAAAAACCGCCCGCCACATTCAATGCTTCAAAACAAAACAAATGAGCACAAGGTTTATAAACATGACTAAAAGTTAATGTTGCATCATGAAATATTTTCAAAACTTCTAAGATTCTATAACAATAATCCCATACTTGAGAAATAATGGGATTGTCGGGAAAATATATGGACGCAAAAGAAGTCAAAAGATCTTTGTAAGGCATGCATGCATGAAGTAGTTTATAAGTGGAGTTCCAACGGTGGCAAACATCTTTTGGAAATGTTCGGGGTGGAACACCTTTTTGAGTACAAAAAGCCATCCAATCTTGGGCGGTTCGGGGGCTAGCCCACATACGACTAACAACATATCTAATAGGAGCAATTAAACCCGACATAACATTTAAACCATCTTTGACACAAATGTTTAAAATATGGCAAACACATCTTACATGAAAATACTTCGCTCCAAGAATTGGTTGACAATGCGGAACCAATTCTCGGATTGAAGCGGTGTTGTTAGATGCATTGTCAAAGGAGATAGAAAAAACTCGATGAAGTAGTCTATACTCTTCCAAAATAGTACGAATAATGTTACTAATCATTAAAGCGGTATGAGAAAAATGAAATACTCTATAAGCCAAAACACGTTTTTGCATATTAAAATGATCATCAAGAAAATGACATGTTAAGCCCATCTATGAATGATTTTGCCAATGATCACTCCAAATATCACTACAAATTGAAACTTTAATATCATTTTGAGCAAAAAACTTCACCAATGCCATCTTACGGGTTTTATATGCTTTCATCACATTTTTTTGACCGACTTCCTAGAGTCGGTTTATAAGCGGGTTGTACATGATTAGTCATCCAATTGTTAAATCTTAACTTTTCGGCAAAACTAAATGATAAGTGATCAACACAAATAGACTCGGATAAGGCATACATGCTATCATTATGGTTATAAGTAAATAAATGAGGGTTATGATGAGGATTAAGGGAAGAAGAAGTTGCAAACCCGGATAGTTGGGATTGTCCTTGCATCATGCCTATCTTGTCGGGGTGCTTGTTCTTCACGTGATTGGGTAATGTTCCATAGCCCGATCCCGACAACCATGTGTAAACATTAGTACAATAGTTACAATGAATTTTAAATTTCTTGGTAGATGCATTATAAACTCCCTTCCGAAAATGTTTTGTAAAAATTTCGGATTTAAGGGATGGAACCTCGCTCGTCTCGGAAGGCTCCTCGAATCCATGATCCACACCCACTCCCTCATTTTCATCGGGAGTGGACGATCCCGGTTGTACCACATTGGTAATGGGATTCGTAAATTCCGACAAGTTAATAGGGGGTACAAATTCTACATTTGCACCACTCTCTTTTGAGCCAAAAATTTGATCAATGTTAAGAAATCCTTCCATTTTCTTAAAATGTAACTAAAGAAGTAAGCAAAAAGAGTAAACTAGTAAAATATGGTAAATAAATATGTAATTAAGCAATAAGATGTAAGGACAATTGTGCTAATTTTTTAAAAGAATAATTAGGAAATTACAATTTGTAAAAACTAGTAAAGATTAAGAATTGAGAGAGCTTTGTAAACTTGAGAGATTGAGATTGAGAGAGATTGGTAGTGTGGGTGGGAATGAGATCATTTAGTGGATATTTATAGGTAAACTTATTAAAGAGCCGTTGGAAATGTGACCTAGCCGTTGGAAACTAGCCGTTGGCATTTTAACCAAAACCGCAACCGCGGCCTGGGACCCGCGATTGCGGTTCGGTTTTTAGCCTAAAAACCGAACTTTCTGTTATAAAAACCGCGACCGCGCGTCTCAGGCCGCGGTCGCGGTTTCGTCTTTCGTTAAAAAAAAATAGCCGTTAACTTGTAAACCGGCGGAACCGGAACCGGTGGTTTGGAATCGCTGGTTCCCGGTTTTGGAACCGCCGGTTCGACGGTTTCCGGGGTGGCCAAACCGGAACCGAAACCGAACCGCCGGTTCAGGCAAACCGGAACCCATGTCTATATAAGTTAAGTGCAAAGTTGACAAAACTAATATTTATCCAATTATACATACATGTTTTCCATCAATGAAATTCAACAAGTCAACAACCTTGATATAGTTGTGTGGCTTTGTGATATGGTTGTGCCATATGAATATAGGGATCATTCACAACCGTCGATAGTTAAGGTAGCAGAGTCATCAGCTTCTTCATATACGCAGAGTCTAACATAGTCCAAGGCAAATTGCAATTGATGGTTCCCCGTTTCAATCCTTGATTGAACCTTGATCCATCTTTATCTCACATGCTTATTTATTATATGATGTATATATGCATAGCTTTCACTTTTCGATCAGTTTCCCCTCTCATTCTGTAGTTTTTAATGGATAATTATTACAACCCATGATCAAAAAGATGTTCGTATGATCCAATAGACAATCATCTTAAGATAATTTTCTCAACCCATGACAAAAAAAAAATGCTCTCACAAAAAATGGAGATGGAGCAGAGTCAAGATATAGCGTCTCCTCAGCCCCTTTCATCTATCTGAAGCTGTATTATAGAAAATTTATATAGGCCTATTCGCTGCTTAAACAGTAATTTGCATCAATATAATCTGCATAATAACATCCACAGAAATGTTTATATGCAACCAATATCATTCATACACTGAATTCCTCTGAATTAGAGAAAGAGAAAAGATTAATTGAGGCAGAGATTTCTCATGACTTCTTCTTACTGTCACTTGCAAGAATGCCGTTCACAATAGAAGTGGCCACCACAACCCCTAAAACCTCAGTTCCGGCGACCGCCGCCGCTTGCACCGCCGCGTCGACAGTGAGAGCTGCCGCCTCCGCCGCGTCGATCTGCTTCTCCGCCGTCTCGATCTGCTTCTCCGCAGCCTCGAGTCCCTTTTCAGCCGCCTGGATGCCTTCGATGACGACCTCCTCGACCGCCTCCTCCGCCTTTTGTATCTTCTTTCGAAGCCCGAACAGCGGAATATCCTGGGCCGCCGCCGACGGAAGCTCGATGGCCTTCAGCGCCGCCGTGGCCGTGGCCGTGAGTAGGAACAGGCAATGCCTTCTCCCGCCGCCACCGGGGACAGCGGATGCCCGCGGAGGGGATTGGGTGGACGCCGGGGCTCTGCAAGCTCGGCAGACGGGGCGACGGATAATTGGAGGTGAGGACATGACGGCTGCCATTGATTTGCTGTTGTTGCTTTGCTAATTTCTCAGCCCGTGGCTCCTCTGTACTCAAATAATGTGTGGTGATAAGTTTCTGTTTCTGCAATCTTTTGTTGGGGGAAATTATCCTATATGTATATTTTCCGAGTTATGTATCTTTTAAATTTTAGAACTAATTATTTATAGATTAAACTAGCATATAGACGGCTGATAAAAAAAAAACTAAGCATATAGACGAGTAGAATTTATTGCATTTTTAGCGAGAGA
This sequence comes from Fallopia convolvulus, assembly GCA_964016875.1. NCBI lineage: Eukaryota > Viridiplantae > Streptophyta > Magnoliopsida > Caryophyllales > Polygonaceae > Fallopia > Fallopia convolvulus. The sequence continues at coordinate 15,462,289 of OZ024728.1, forward strand.
ACTTTATAGACACGGGTTTATTTATTTTCGCACACTAGCTATCCAGCAAGAGCGATCATTTAGAATGAGCGCTCTTTTAGGATGAGTGCTCAACCTAAAAAATCGCAATTCCGAAAACCCCATTCCCCAAGCCCAAAAAAACTCGGCCCATTTTTGTACCTTAATGGGTCGCGCTCCTAAAACGAGAGCTTGTCCTAAGCGAGCACGCTATAGGAAAGCGTGCTCGTCTAGGTTTTAATCAAGCGAGCGCTCTTTGCTTCCTTTGTCTTCCTTCGTCGAGCCGATCAATCGTTGGAGCGCGAGAACTCATATCTCCAAATCTGGCCTCCTTCCTCTCTCCCTCCCCGATTTCTCTCCAACTCTAACCCAAATCCGTCTTGCTTCCCAAATCCGACCTCAATGGAAGTTGAAAATGACCTAGCAGGATTCTTTGTTATATGTATGGCAGCTTGGAGCGAACAAAGTGGCAATCGAGCTCGATGTGCTTTTTTCGCTCATGAAAAACAAGATTCTTTGCTATATGTATGGCAACTTGATCGTCATATATATTTCACAGAAACTGGTGTGATTGAAGATACACCAAGCTCATTCAATAAGCGAGTTAACTAGGCCAATTCTACAGTGAGTCTTCTAATAGACCTATATTCTGCTTCACTTGAAGAAAGAGACAGTAGTTTGTTTCTTCTAATAGACCATGATATTGGAGAAGATCCCAAGGTAATAAAATACCCACTCGCCGACCTCTTGGTGTAGGGTTAAGAGGCCTAATCACTGTCACAATAGGCTTGCAAAGAAAAATCAGGATTTGATGACAAGAGTAATCCTGAATGAAGGGTGCCTTTTAAGAACCTGAGAGTGTGCATAGCTGCCTTGTAATATGAGAAACAAGGACTTTGCATGTATTGGCTATGATGTTGAACACTAAACCAAATGTTTGGTCTTGAAGTTGTTATGAAATTCAACTTCCCAACTAGTCCTCTATATGGAGTAGGATAAGGAAGATAATATGTAGCTTTGACAATCAATTTGAAAGTAGGATCTAGAGGACTCTTTGTAGAAGGCAGATCTTCATAATCAAAATCCTTCAAAACATCTTTGATGAACTTTTGTTGAGAAAGGACAATTCCTTTAGAAGTATGAAGGAATTGAATGCCCAGGAAATAACTCAACTGGCCTAAATCCTTAATTCTGAAAGTAGCATCCCAAAATGACTTAACTCTTGCTATATCTGTCATATCATTGTTTGTGACAAGTATGTCATCAACATACACTGCTAAAAACAATTTGGAAACTCCAGCCTTTTTATAGAACAAGGAATAGTCATTGAGAGATTGAATATAACCTTGTGAAAATAAAGACTCGGATAACTTTGAATGCCATTGTCGTGATGCTTGCTTTAATCCATAAAGAGATTTATTGCGACAACAAGCATACTCGGGAGAAGTTGAAAGTCCTTGAGGAATTTTCATGTAGACTTCTTCTAACAAATCACCATGAAGAAAAGCGTTGTTGACATCCAATTGTGACAAAAACCATTTGTTCTTTATGGCAACAACAATGAGACTTCTTATGGTGGTCATCTTGACTACGGGAGAAAAAGTGTATATGTAGTCAATCCCTTCTCGTTGTGTACACCCTTTAATAACCAATCTGTCTCGTTGCCTTTCCAAAGTACCATCAACTCTATATTTGAGTTTAAAAACCCATTTGGAACTAATAGGCTTTTTGCCTTTTGGTAATGGAACCAAGTCCCATGTGTGATTAGCATCTAAGGCAACCAATTCTTTAGCCATTGCCTCTCTCCATTCCGAGAAGAATTGGCAACTTCATAAGATTCAGGTTTTGTCTGAGCTGAAACTTGTGCAACCATGCATTGGATAGCAAGTGATAAATCTAAGAAATCTATGATTGAAAAATATGAAATTGAAAGCACACTATTGCTGGAAACATTTATACACACAAATTCTTGAAGATGTGAAGGCCTTTGGACATGTCTCCGAGATCTTCGAAGAGGAATAACATCTTGCTCATTGTTGACAACCACTGGTTCAACATCACCAACCTCTGACTCAGCATCATCACTATCTGAAACAACATTGACCTCAGCAGAATGATTAGATGAAGAAACCAAGAAATCATGATAATTAGGATTGTGATTGTGTATTTCTGAAGGATTTGAGTTGTGTTCATATCCAAAATCTTTCTGAGAACAAGGTAAAATAGAAGAAGAACCTTGTGTGAAAAATGTAGAAGCCATAACATTTTCATAAAAAACAACATCCCTTGAGTAAAAAAATTCTTTTCTTTGAATATTCTGCAACTTATAAGCCTTCTTAGAAGCTGGATAACCAAGAAAAATACAAGCTACTGATCTTGGCATGAATTTCTCTTCCAAGTTTTATAGTAGATGGTTCTTCTTCATCCATGTACTCATAACCAGCTGAAACTTGAACAAACATGACCTTCTTGCGGTTGGGGCGGTCCTTTTGGTGGTGACCACGTCCACCACAAGTGTAGCATTCCAAATCACGGGCACGTTCACGGCCTTGCTGCGCCAGCTTTTGGGGAGCCATGCGTGTCGGAGTAGAAGCCGTTGACTTGCCCAAAGTGGTAGAAGAACCCTGTCCTACAACTGTAACATCCCCGACCAAAAAGCATATGTCATACTACATTTATATAATATTAATAGCATATGCATAGCATAGTGGCATGATATATAATGAGTTTTTAAAAGTAATATTTTTTTTCGAATTAAGTTTATTATATTTTAAAAAAATTTTAACTAAAAATTAATTAATAATTATTTTAGGGTAAAGTTTGTAGTAAAGAGGATTTTAGGGTGAAAAGTGAGATTTTTTTAAAAGTTTGCCGACTTCGTTCGAAGCCATTTATATAAATGTGAGATTTGTTTCTTCTTCATGAAGAAGCTATATAGATATATGTGTTATACGGATATATGTGCTTTATGGATATATGTGTTATATGGAAATATGTGTTATATTGATTATATGGATATATGTGTTTTATATGACAGCTCTGAAATTTCCAGAGTTGTTTGCACAGAAAGTATGTTAGCAGATGATATATGATATATGATATATGGTTACATGATGCACTTGATTGCATAGCATATTGCAATGAGATTAAAAGGACCTGTGACCGTCTTGCCCTGAATTTGTATACACAAGAGACCTACGGGTCATACATGAGGCCTAAGATGCCTAAGAGATGGTATATGGGCAAATGAGGCCTAAGATGCCTAAAAGTCGGTAATGGAAAAAAAAGTTGGTATGTGGAAAAAAAGAAAAGAAAGGAAAAGTTGGTATATGGAAAAGAGTAGGTATATGGAAACCCGCGGCAGATTCAGGCTTGAACAGTTAACAGATTAATAAATCGGATACATCGGCATTTGCATTTACATGGTAAATTTCTATATGACATATGTATAATATGTATGTATATGTACATGGACTAAATGTCTTGACTCTGTGTGAAATAATTGACGATGGTTTATATTCACTAAGTATGCGACTCACGTAAATCGCAAAATAATTTTTCAGGTTCAGCTAGTTCTTACCGACGTATGTCTCTTTTAGAGGTCACATTCATACAGGTCTGCCGGCTGAAGCTCAATGCAACCTTCTCCTCCTCATTTTGCATCTTATACATATGAGTTGTAATAAAGTTAAGAGTAATAGATGTATTAGTATAAAAGTAACGATATATAGGTATATGTGTGTGTGTGTGTTGAGAGGGTTTCTTGACAACAAATAAATTTATAATCAAGACCCCGCTGTGTATAGCAGAGTCAGGTTCGTTCCACAGGAAGCAAGGTTGTTCGTTTATCAATTACTAAAAAAAATAAACAAAATCAAACAAAAACACTCACAATCAGCCTCGTTAACGACTTTGTCAAGGTCGTTAACGAACCACCGTACACAAAAGACTCAATCTAACGACCTAAATAAATTCGGTACCGAGCCAACTAACTCAGCAACGAAATTCACTTAAGATAATTCAAATAAAAACAAAGATCTAGGACTAGGGACACCACAACATAGTCATGCATATAAACTTGTAAGAAGAATAGATCATGCCTTTAAATAGATAGAGTCAACAACTTTCATTGACTATCAAGTAAATTAACCTACTTTCGTAACCCAATTCACTTAATTGCTTGTTTTGGATCTAAAGCTTGAAACTTTCGTATTCAAACAATATCAACCTTCAAGTTACTAACTTTCTCTTTCAATTAAGTTAAAAACTCAAATTACCTCAACTTTCATCTTGATATAAGCTCAACAAACAATCTCAATAATAGATAAAAGGCATTCAACACACAATCTTACTCATCAAACATGCTTAACTATGCCGGGCTTAACCCCGATCCTAGAAAAGAAGACTACTCACTAATCATGACTATGAAACAAATAAATTCAATAAAAGCAATCATTGAAAACAAACTACTACTCAAATTAATAACAAAATATTGTCTTACAGAAAATCAGAAGAAACCGAAAAGAATACAAAGTACCGAACCAAAATCTCGATCAACGAACTCGGTAACTTTCGTTCACCGACCTTCGAACTCGACTCCGATCCTCCTCTCTCTCTCTCCTCGGCTCTTCCTCCTCTCTAAGTCGATCTCTCCAAAAATCCACACCCTTCTAGTCTAAACAAGAGGACTATTTATACTAAAAAGGCTAAAAACTAATAAGGCTAGAAGATAAAAACTTTCCTAAAAAGATAGAAATAAAATCCTAAAAAGATAAAAATAAAATCCTAAAAAGATAACAAGACCTAAAATACATAATATAATAACCCTAAAAATCATAAAAAGATACTCTACCGACACGGAAATAATTTCCCGCACAGGATCGGTGAGTCACAACCCTCGAAATTTCTATCACGTGGCCTCGTTAACGAGCCCTCACAGCCTCGTTAACGAGCCTGGGCTTGGTTTCTTCCACACTTCATCTCGTAAAACTTGGACTCTGACTTCTCCATACTTGTATTCCTCCGTCTTTCACTGTAGCGCTCCAAATTCAGCTCCATATAGCACCTTTTCCTTGCTAAATCCTACAAAATACACAAAATAGAGTAGCTTCCATACTTTCCATGAAAATATGCAAAACCATCCAAAAACACACAAAACTAAACCTAATTTTATCAAAACTAAACCTAATAAACAAAGAAAACCTACTAAAAACTATACTAAAAACACGAACATCAGTGTGCAACCTTATATGGTTGTTAGTTTTGTTATATATTTACGTGGATAGTTGTTATATGTGAATTATCTGTTTATATAGGAAATAAGTTATTACTAAGCATACGTCATAGGGTATAAGGGTGTCACAGCTAGCTTTTGGTATCAGAGCAGGGATATGATTCTCTAAGGGCATTCTGCATTCTGCATTCATAAGCATATGTAATTGACATTAGAATTGCAACATTCATGAGCATGATGCATAAAGGAGAGAAGGTTAAGCCGTGCCACATCAGTCTATAAGAGCATCTCATACTACATTACATGAACATACATCTCATACACATCAATCATTTGAAGAGAAAGTACAGAGGAAATGGTAAAGGTACATACAGTATATCGAGATAGTATAATACAAGTGGATACAGTAGAGTTATCAGCTGATCTGATCTTGTTATTCTTGTATGAGTTTGATGTTATATTGGATATGGACTTGCTGATAAGACATCATGCTAAAGTGGATTGTTTTACCGAAGAGGTAGTGATTGATTCGCTTGGGAAATCTAGAGTGGTTTTCTATGGTAATAGACAAATGGTACCCAGTTGCTTAATATTTGCAACAGTGGCTTTTCGCATTATCAGAGAGGGATGTGAGGCATATCTTGTCCATGTTATAGACCGTACAGTTGAATGTGATGATGTTGAATATTCTCTAGTTGCTAAAGATTATCCTAATGTGATTCCAAAGGACCTTCCTAGATTGTCATATGATAGAGAGAGATAGAGTTTTCTGTGGAATTAATTAGATATTGCACTGTTGAAGCGTTTCTTGAACAAATAAATTTATATTCAAGACCCCGCTGAGTATAGCGGAGTCAGGTTCATCCACGGGAATGAGAGTAGTGCTAAGAGATTAGTTGATAAACTACGAAAAGCAAGAGAACATACAAAGGGCTAAGGGTCGAACACGACCTTATGGGGTCGAGATCAAATCGAGATTAATGTGTTTAAATCAAATATAAAAAGGCAATCCTAGGGCTAGGGCTACCACAACAACAACCATACATGCTTTCAACGAGAATTCACAACTATCATGCTATCTAGATCATAGAAAAGTCAACTGTCGCAAACAATTCAAGTTATTCAATCAACTGTCGCAAATTAAACAACTTTCTATCTATCTTCCAACCTAGGAATATCAACTTTCGCAAATAATCCTATTAGATCTAATCAAGCAATCAACTTTATACTTTCGCTTTTAGGTTAATTGCAAGATATTGCCTCAACTTTCACAAAGGAATTTAGCACAAGATAGATAGATATGATCTTCAAGCATTCAAATCATAAATTCACGTTTAGACATGCATGATTGTGTTGGGTTTTCACCCAACCCTAGAATCTAAGAAAACTACACACACATGGTAAAGAAGAACGAAGACATGATCATAATAAACAAACCGAAAAATTAAATTAAAACTAAGAGGTCTTACAAATTTCTCCAACTTGTTCTCCAAGTCTTCCTCCTAATCTCCCAAAAACGTAAAATAAAAGCTAGAGCCAGAGAGCCAAACTAAAGAGTTTTGCCCCCCTTTTATAGAGAAAAAGGAGTCCTAATTAAACTAGGAAACACAATAAAACAACCTTCCAAAAATATAGAGATAGAATATATCTAAAGATCTCGGATTAAGAGAGAGTCGGCGCCATGCACGACCCAAAGTGGGTCGTGCACGACCCTCCAAGGGTCGGTCCTGAGGGCATGTAATCTTCATGGGTCTAGCACGACCCTGATAGGGTCGTGCCTGAGAGCTTGTTCTCTGGTTAGGTCGAGCCCGACCCTGATAGGCACTACGAACAGCCTTGAGTAAAACTTGCGTAGCGGATTCGTTACAACTCCGTTTGACTCGATTCTTTTTCCTATGTTCTTGTAACGAATTCCTCTATCTCGTTCAAAGCTCAAACTTGATCTTCAATAACTTTACTTGAGCACTTAATCTCCATCTTCTCTTGCAATGCTCCAAACTCTTCTTTCAAGCTCCAAAACTCCTACAAATCGACACAAAAGTTGCGTAGCTTCGGAATCTCAAGGAAATATGAAAACTAAAGCAAAAAGACTCAAAAACATCAAACTCAAGTACGAAAACCACTCAATCTAATCTATCTAGATACTAAAAACACTACCTAAAAAGCGGATATCATGCACCAATTTCTATTCCTTCATATAGAATGGCTCCACTTGAGTTACAAGAACTGAAGAAGCAGTTATAAGAGTTATTAGACAGAGGGTTCATTAGAGCTAGTATATCACCTTGGGTTGCACCAGTTTTATTTGTTAAAAAGAAAGATGGTACCTTACGGCTGTGCATAGATTACAAAAAGTTAAATTGGGTGACAATGAAGAATAAATATCCATTGCCAAGGATAGATGATTTTTTCGATCAACTTTACAGTGCAAAAGTATTTTCAAAGACAGACCTTCGATCAGGATATCATTAGTTAAAGATAGCTAAAGATGACATTACCAAGACATCGTTCAGGACTCGATATGTGCATTATGAGTTTCTGGTAATGCCATTTGGTTTAACTAATGCACCAGCAACATTCATGGCTTTGATGAACAAGGTTTTTCAACCTTTTCTAGACAGATTTTTCATCGTCTTTATTGATGATATATTGGTATATTCACGAAGTACAGAGGAGCATGCTGATCATTTGTGTTCCGTGCTACAAGTCTTGCGGGAAAAATAGTTAAATGCTAAACTGAGTAAGTGTGAATTCTGGTTGGATCATGTGGTATTTTTAGGACATATAGTATCTGGAAGAGTTATAGTGGTTGATCCTAAGAAGGTTGAAGCGGTGGTAAACTAGAAAGCACCAACTATAGTTACAGAAGTTCGTAGTTTTCTTGGGATGGTTGGATACTACAGACGATTCGTTGAAGGATTCTCTATTGTAGCTGCACCACTCACTAAATTGTTGCGGAAGAATGCTCCATTCCACTGGAATTCTGCGTGCCAACAAAGCTTTGATGAGTTAAAGCACTGTCTCACTACAACACCAATACTGACAATTCCTACAGGTACAGTAGGATTTGTTGTTTACACTGATGCTTCATATCAGGGCCATGGCTATGTCTTTATGCTGGATGGAAAGTAATTGCCTATGCATCACGACAGTTATGAATACATGAAGTTTCTTATCCTGTACATGATTTAGAGCTGACACCAGTAGTATTTGCCCTAAAGAGTTGGCGACATTATATATATAGAGAAACATTCCAAATCTTTACAAATCATAAGAGTTTTAAGTATGTGATGAACCAAAAGGAGTTGAACATGCGACAAAGGCGTTGGATGGAACTATTGAAAGATTATGATTGTACAATCGAGTATCATCCGGGAAAGGCCAATTTTATAGCAAATGCTTTAAGTCGAAAGTCCAATGGTATGATGAGAAATATGCAAATGATTACATTATCAGATTTGATTTCTTTGCGACGTCTAAATGCTAGACTATAGTTAGACACAAATGAGTATTGATTCCTAATTTGGAGATTCGGCCAGTGTTGAGACAGAAAATTAAAGATGCACAAGTAAGAGATGGAAAGTTGATAGAAATTATTGAACATGATCAACAAGGTAAAAATACGCCATTTAACATTCAGGATGACACATTGATGTTTGGCCCAGATTCATAATGTTTTCCTTGTCCGTATGTTAAGATGATATTGATTTGATTCGTCACGTGTGTTAAAAGATTCAGAAGCACAAGTTGCAGCGAATTTGAGCTACATAGAGGAACCAATCATGATAGTGGACTACAGAATCAAACCGTTACGGAATAGGGAAATTCCGATGGTTAAAGTGATTTGGAAGAATCATGGTATAGAGGAAACGACTTGGGAAACTGAGGATAAGAAGAGAAAGTTATATTCGCATTTATTTAATGGTAATTGATTCCCTATCATCCTGCATCATATGAAGAGTTAGCGAATTTTGAGGACAAAATTCTTATAGAGGGGGAGAAATGTAACATCCCCAACAAAAAGCATACGTCATACTACATTTATATAATATTAATAGCATATGCATAGCATAGTGGCATGATATATAGGGAGTTTTTAAAAGTAATATTTTTTCGAATTAAGTTTATTATATTTTAAAAAGTTTTTAACTAAAAATTAATTAATAATTATTTTAGGGTAAAGTTTGTAGTAAAGAGGATTTTAGGGTGAAAAGTGAGATTTTTTTTAAAGTTTGCCGACTTCGTTCGAAGCCATTTATATAAATGTGAGATTTGTTTCTTCTTCATGAAGAAGCTATATAGATATATGTGTTATACGGATATATGTGCTTTATGGATATATGTGTTATATGGAAATATGTGTTATATTGATTATATGGATATATGTGTTTTATATGATAGCTCTGAAATTTCCAGAGTTGTTTGCACAGAAAGTATGTTAGCAGATGGTATATGATATATGATATATGGTTACATGATGCACTTGATTGCATAGCATATTGCAATGAGATTAAAAGGACCTGTGACCGTCTTGCCTTGAATTTGTATACAAAAGAGACCTACGGGTCATACATGAGGCCTAAGATGCATAAGAGATGGTATATGGGCAAATGAGGCCTAAGATGCCTAAAAGTCGGTAATGGAAAAAAAAGTTGGTATGTGGAAAAAAAAAGAAAAGAAAGGAAAATTTGGTATATGGAAACCCGGGGCAGATTCAGGCTTGAACAGTTCATAGAATAATAAATCGGATACATCGGCATTTGCATTTACATGGTAAATTTCTATATGACATATGTATAATATGTATGTATATGTACATGGACTAAATGTCTTGACTCTGTGTGAAATAGTTGATGATGGTTTATATTCACTGAGTATGCGACTCACGTAAATCGCAAAATAATTTTTCAGGTTCAGCTAGTTCTTACTGACGTGTGTCTCTTTTAGAGGTCACATTCATACAGGTCTGCCGACTGAAGCTCAATGCAACCTTCTCCTCCTCATTTTGCATCTTAGACATATGAGTTATAATAAAGTTAAGAGTAATAGATGTATTAGTATAAAAGTAACGATATATAGGTATATGTGTGTGTGCAACCTTATATGGTTGTTAGTTTTGTTATATATTTACGTGGATAGTTGTTATATGTGATTATCTGTTTATATAGGAAATAAGTTATTACTAAGCATACGTCATAGGTTATAAGGGTGTCACAACAACACTAGATTTTTCATTAGAAGTAAAACCGTATTGACGAGGGTTGAAAGATACATACCTGCCTGAAGATAGTCGGGAACCACAAGTGTAGCATTCCAAATCACGGGCATGTTCACGACCTTGCTGCACCGGCTTTTGGGGAGCCGTGCGTGTCAGAGTAGAAGCCGTTGACTTGCCCAAAGTAGTAGAAGAACCCTTTCCTACAACACTAGATTTTTCATTAGAAGTAAAACCGTGTTGACGAGGGTTGGAAGATACATACCTGCCCGAAGAAAGTCGGGAACCATAGCTCTTATTGCGCACATGTTGTTGATGGATTTTAATGGCTGTGTGCACTAATGTGTTGATATCCTTAATAGGAAGGATCTCAAGCTGATCTTTAATAGACAAATTCAAGCCACTAATAAACTTAGTACGCAAAGTGGATGGAGCAACACTAATGTTCGCTTTGAAAAACATGTCCTCTAATTTCTCGAAATACTCGACAGGGGACAAGGATCCTTGGCAAAAATCAGCGATGTCCAAACGCATTTGGTTATGGTAATCAGTTGGAATGTATTTTTGAGTCATGACATAGACCAACTGATCCCTTGTAGTCACTGGTGTAAGACCTCGACGCAAACGGTCATCCACAATACGTTGCCACCAAACCCGGGCTGAACCACGAAAGTGTAAGGTGGCCGCTTGTACATGCTCATAAGCAGGGATATTACAATAGTGCAAAGTATGCGTCGTGGCAGTGACCCATTATAAAAAGACCGCCAGGTCATGATGCCCTTCGAACGGTTCTATCTTGACCTTGACTTCGTGTCGTTGGTACCGGGGAGTGTCCCGGTCGCCATTAGCAACACGAACATCATGGCCACGATCAATGGGGGACCAAGGTCGGGCTGGCACCTGCCCGAAATAAAGTTCTTGCCCTTGCTCATGTTGCCGGGGCGGAGCTTGGGCGCGCCGCTCGGTGACATGATCATAGGCGCGCCGGTTTTGACGCATTTGAGCATTACCAATATTAGGGGTTGGATTTGGCGGAATCCAATCCGATGGGCGCTCATCCAATTTAGGAGGATCACCCAACGCTGGAAAATTATGAGGATTAACCATGCCCGAATCTTTAATTTGTTCATCATCGAACTCCTTAAAGTCGTCATGGATAACCGGGGTAGCATAATTGTACTCCAAGGAACCATGTCGATGATTGTGACTAGGTTCCTTCTCATAAGGCTTTTGGTTCCTAGCAATAACGTAATGATCAAGAACCGGTGCTGGAAAGCGTTGGTCACGCATGCCATGAAGTCGGCGTGCTCGGGCATCGTCAACAAATTGTGGGCGAGGTTGGGCACTACGAGAGGTGGTGGCGTAGTAACCATCATCTCCTTGACCATAAGAATTTTGAAGAGGGGTTGAGAAAACATACCTTGGTCTTGCGCATAGATACTCGAAGACGGATCATAAGCATGGGGGTCGCTATGAAGCACCCGGGTGTCTTGGCCAAGCCTAGACTCGGTGACGAGCTCTTGCTGTGGAACTGACGGTTGGAGCAGCTCGGCGGGGCCTTTGTCCTTGCGCCGAGGGTCTTGAGTATCAAGAGGAATGTGTTAAGTAACTTAAACCGGTTCCAAAGTAGTCGTCGGTGCACCAATAGTGATGCCCGAGGCTTTGGCGCAGGCCCGCGTCAAAGGCCAGGGAGGAAGTTATTGCGGCGCCGGAAGTGTAGCCAAGACTTGTTCTTGGGGTGAACTAGCGATGGTGACGCTCGGTTGGGTTGTGGGTGCCACAAGAGGTCGTTGTGATAAGGCTAACTCATGGGCATCCAACCGAGCGAGTATCTTGTCAACAACTATAGCCAAGCAGTCAATCTTTTCATCCGTAGTACTAGGCTCAACCACAACAGCGGGATTGAGTGGATTATCGTCATCATGTGCTTTAGGGGTATCTGAACCATCATGAGGATACATGGCGAGTAACAAAGAACTAAACGAACAAAACAAACAAACACGCAAAGTCTTAGCTCTTGATCCGAGCAATGCACACACACAAGGTCACGGGTGGCTTTTGTGCGATAGGCGGCTTAGGCTCACGAGTAAAACAATGGTGTTATTGAGACAAAGCAAACTTAAGGTAAGATATGCACCCACACAATTTAGTAAGATCAAACAAGTAGTATTTAACAATCAAGGAATGATGCAAGCACTAACAATTTCACAATCACCCAACAAAGTGTGGTTTATGGCTTACCTTATTTTGGCTATACCACCCACACAATTTTTTTTTTGATCAACAGATGTGGTTTTATGGCTTACCTTATTTTGGCTATGCCACCCACAATGGAATTTTTTTATATAACTAGGGCCAAAAAAAAAATTTATGGCTTTTTGATGCTAAATTTTCGGCCAAAGAACGAAACAACGAGTAATTTGCAGCGATAATTGTAGTTCAAAGCAATCAAACACAACCAAGACAGCCTATCAAGTAATGAAAGTTACTAACGATGGGTAATCAATCAAGCAAAGAATGCAATGAACAAATCACACCATAAATTTTACTCAAAGAACAAGAAAATTAAATAGGGTTTGGCTAAAAAACTTTTTTTTGATTTTTTTTGCTGAATTAATGGCGGAAATTTGGTGGTGAAAGTGCAAAGATCGAATCAGAAGGCTTACAAGACGATGGCTCTGATGCCAATTGATGCGTTTCGTCTCGCTACAAGGACCGACGTCTCATGTTATGAACCCCGTTTCGATCTAGGGCTGAAAATAGAGCGGAAGCAATCAAGAACGGGGCACGCAGGGCACGCGGTTTGGGAAATGAAGGATACGACGCTAGGGTTCTAGCGGCGTCTCGAGATGGAATCGATTCCGATGAACGAAACCTCAGAAATATTGAAGAGTGATTGGGAAAGGGTTTAGAATGATTGACGCCTGAAGGCCTGAGGAAGAGAATCTCGATTCACTGAGGCAATTTCAATTTCATTCAAGTGTAAACTGAAATTAAGAATTTTAATAGTTCTAAAGCCTAACCCTAGAAAACCTAGTGAGAATGGGCCCAAGCATGCAAGCCCAACCTATCTCGTTATTTTAAATAAATAGAGGAAATAAAATTAATACCAAATATAGTAGTTGTTTCACTTAAATCCCGACATAAAATTAAAACGAAAACCCGAAAACCCGAGACCCAAAGAGAAGGCCGAAGGCCTCGGAAGTGTTCACCCAAAAGGGCGCGCCCGACCCCGAGGGAGCGCGGGTGCGCTACCAGGCACCAAGCCCGCGCCTCATGAAGCCGAGTCACTGGTGGGTTTAAGCGGTCTCGTAGGCAGGGAGCGCGGTCGCGCCTAGGCCTGCCGCGGCCGCGCTGACGGAAGTTCCTTCGGAAAAGCTTAGCTCGACCCCCAACTCCTCCAATTGGTCCGAAAGTGTGTCTTGGACCAAACATGTCATCAACATGGTTGAAGGTGGGTCTTGAACCTAACTCATGGATTGAATAGCTCGACTTATGATGGAAACCGTCGCCCGACCTATTGCCTTAGCGTGGGCACGCGTCAAGGGTCCGTTGGATCGAACCGACATAGCTTCTCCTTCTCAACGGCAGTCATAGTGGCAAACTCATCAAGTTAACTCAAATAGCTTGTGAGTCAGCTCAACGAGCTAAAACGCAACTCAAGCCAACTCAACTAGTCGGATGCTAGCTCAACTAGCTAAGGGCCAGCTATACTAGGTAAGTGACCTAGCTAGGTACCTTGCTATGCTAGCTTGCTATGGGCCATGGTCGGCCGACGCATGGGGCGTGCGTTTGGGCTTGATGGGCCGCAAGCATGGACAAGAGAATGGATTGGGCTTGGCTTGTGGGCTTTGGATTGGGCTTTTCTAGGGGAGTTTTGGACCAATTTCTTGGGCCATTTTGGGATGGATTTTGGAAGGTAAATGGACTCTATATTGGGCTGTTTTGGATGCCTAAGATGACAAGGAAAGAGAGAAGTTGGATAAGGGTGGAGTTGGTTACAACTTCCCTAGATTCACTCTCAACCTCTCAACCACTCAACTGAATTGTAACTTCTCTTAGGGCAGTTATTGGACAGCCTTGGATGACTTTAAATAGGTTGGTTGGTCGTCCATTTGAGATACACAGGAAGACAAAAAATTGTAGTCAATATACACAAGTAGTCGGCATAGACTAGGGCGTGTGTGAGTGAACGTTTTCACTAGAAAATCAAACACAAGTGTGTGATATCATGGATCGGTTTTCACGAGTACATGTGAAAGAAGAACCTCAAGATTCATGGCGTGATGGTCTCGTCCAAGTGAAGGAAGAACCACTAGGGCCATGGGAAAATGACTTCATCCAAGTCAAGGAGGAAGAGGAGTCGTGGGACTCGAATAAGGTACGCTTAATCTTGATAGAGTTGTCTTGCCAACATCTCTCGTTTGGTGCGTTTTATCTCACAACAATATTGCGGTATCTGTAACACCCCCCTTTTATTTAGGGATATTATCGCCATTGACCCCGAGATTAAACTCTCAAAGTCATCCAAGGCTTACAGTAATTACAGAACTTAACCAAAAACTTTAAAATGCGGAAGATACATACATATATATATATAAAAGATGCGGAAGTCGAATACAATAGTTGAATAATCTTGGATGGATACAAATTTTAAATGGAAGGGTCCCACAAGTTGAAACCTCAACCCTTAAAATTATTCTAACTTTTTCCAAGCCAACCACCTTCACTCTAGCTGCTCCTCAAGCTTGCTCCTCGTGGTCCTCGATGTAGAACTCCACTCCTGATGTGTCGCAACAAGAAATGCGATGAACACCATCCAACCATGCAAGGAAAATAAACGGTCGGTTAGTCTTGTGACAGACTAAGCAAATGGGGTTTTGAAAGGTGGTTCGGATTTTAGGAAGGGACGAGTTGGGATGTTGGATACCGAATGAAAGCCGGTCCCATCCTCGGACCTCGGACCTCCTAGGAAAACTATGATTTGAAGAAACGGAATGAGAACGTCACCCAAGGGTGAGTCTCGGTTTATAAAGAAAGATTTACTTATGTTGGGAACTTGGGTTTCACACATTTAGTCAGGTGGGTGATTAAACGCCTCGTTGATCACGTTTCCCTCTACCAACCTCACCGCATACGTGTTGTGCGAATTCAGATTGGAGCTAGAGAATTACAGAATCCGAGAGTAAGGATGGCATTCCATTTTGTACTAGCCTTCCTATCATTTTAATTGTCGCCAACGGGCGCCTATTTAATCTCTACCAATTTTAAGAATCACATTATCGTTCCACTTGGAATTAAGAATACTTTTTAAGTAAGACAAAATGTGGGTTACGGCCCCACGAAAATACTTAAAAGACAAGAATGTGGGTTACGGCCCCACGGAAATACTCAAAGGTTGGGTTGCAAGCCTAGACTAGCACGAGCTACGTGCCATCACCCCTCATCGAGCGAGCGGGTATTGACCATGGTCTTACAAGTAGAGCATCAGCTCAAGATTAAAGTCCAATGAATCGACGCGTACAACATAAAGAACGCAAACACAAGCCTACTCATCTAGGCACACATATCACAAGACAACGGCCCTACAATCCATCCAGCGTAACCTAAGTACGACTAGAAATAACATGTCATTAAATCTAGAACAATATAAATCCTAGATTAATTTTATTACATACAAGTGTTCCCAACATAGTTATAAAATACTTTAAAAGCATATGAAAACATATAACACGGTATGAGACATGCTTTGATAAAACAAGTGATGCATAAAGGACGTTTCATGGAAATTGAACCCAAACCACTTGCCTCGTAATTGACGTTTTACGAAACTATCACTCGCGATTCCTGTTTCAATCAACCACAAAATAAATTATCGTCAATTTATTTCGTTCATTTGATAACGTTGATTTTCCGAGGAATGACATTGGATTTAAGTTTATAAAAAATTATAAACTTCACGCATTATATTAATAATTTCCTTTTTATTAATATAATGATACTAAGTTATGAATTTTATAAATTCTTCATATCATTCAATTTAAACTTTTCCTTATACTATATTAACCTCAACATATGTATATTAATAATTTCTTTTTATTAATATAATAACATCCTTTTTAAAAATACCAAGTTATTCATGAATACTTAAAATACCCATTTAAAAATTCACAAGTTACTTTAAATACTTATAACATACCAAATTCTTAACATTTGTCAATTTAAATAATTTTTACCCTTTAAATTTAACAAAAGAAATTATTTTTTTAAGCCAAAACCCGAAAAAAAAACAAAAAAACAAATTTTTTTAAAAGAGTACCATTCTCGGGCCGGGTCGGGCCCGACATGCTCACGGGCTCACCAGCCAAACCGAACAGCCCTCTCGCAAAAACAGAGCACAAAACAGCACCAACTTCAATCGCTTCGTTCTCCTTCGTCTGGTATCGGATCGGGGCGTGTGAGTAGGCGTTGAAACCTTAAGAGAAAGAGCTTTCCAATGATATAAAATGGGAAAATTTTGGTTGTGTGTGGAAGGAGAAATAGCCAAAAAACTGAGCCTTGCTCTGTTTTTTCGCTGAACAGAGGCGACTTGTTCCCGAGCCGATTTGGACAAATTGGAGAGCGTTTTTGGATAAACTTTCTGAATAGAAAATGTGTGTGACAGATTGCACTTCGTAATGGTCTTTTATAACACTCAAAAAGATCGCTTATAATGCCCAAACCGATGCTCACATCAATACCCCTAACACAAACCGTCGCTTGGCTTTAATTCGACATTATCCAACAATTACTGGCCGTTCCAAACGATTCAACTACCCAATTAACCCTCCATTACTCATTCTTATCCTTCCACATCATTACCTCCATCCAATTCGAGCTTTTAAGAGCCAATTTAGACCATTTAATCCTTATTAGGTCACGTTAAATGCACAAAAATTCGGCCCCGAAATTTGTATTAATTCGAACAATTGATTATGGAGTTTTATAGAACACCTCATGAGATTTCCGTAACATCTTTCGGATCGAAAATACGTTGAGAAACGAGTGAGATATGGCCATTTGAAAATTCGAGCTCAAGGTTGAAGACAATCCAATCGGGTTCCAATCCATTTCCGAGAAATTGCACAAACAACACTTTTGTTTTGCAAAAGTGATAAAAATGTTCTTCCACCTTAACCTTTGCACTCCAAATAAAATAGATAGTTATCATTTGAACTTTAAACAATTGATTTTATTAAACTTTAGCTTGAAAACACTTATATAAATTTTAGAAATATTATTATAATACTTTTCCATAAGTATTATCACTTGTAGTTACTCTCTTATAATTTTTAATAATGAACAACTCATATTATTCATGATTATATTTTATTATATTATAATAATCATACAACCATAATTCTTATGGTTCGTATTTAATATAAAAACATAATTTTTGTAACCTTTACTATGGGGTTTTAAGTTTTAACCTTATAAACCAACCTTATAATATTTAAAATGTTATAACATTATAACTTTAAGATTTAACATATGTAAAATATTTTATCAAGATAAAGGAAAATTTAAAATTACATTTTTACCCTTTATAAAAATGAGGGATATTACAGTATCCCTTGGCATGGAATAGGGGCAATATTCGTTGAAGGAAAGATCGATCTAATCGGTTGACTCGTAGCCTTTATCCAAGTCACTTAATAAAATGTTTTAATGGGTCGGTGGTGATTACCTTTACGGTCTACACCCAACGAGACTACCCTACGGGGTCTACTCACGAGATTACCTTTCGAGGTCTACTCAAACCGCCTTGTTATACAAGGGCCGACTTTCACTTCAACTGTTTATGTAAAATGCTATTCCATTTTATAACCCTAAAGTTCAACATTAGATGCATAAGCTAAGCATCCAAAAGTCCTGATATGATCTATAAAAGGTTGCTTGGAAAATAATATCTTTTAAGGAGATTTGTCTTACAAAACTCTTGAAGGATATCTGTTGATTAAATGAACTGTTGTTAATACTGAATCACCCCAATATTCCAAGGGTAAATTTGTTTCAAATAATAGAGTTCGGGCTACTTTCGAAATATGCTTGTGTTTACGCTCAACAACTCCATTTTGTTGAGGAGTGTAAACACAAGTTGTCTAGTGAATAATGCCTTTGGAAGAATAAAATTCAAAAGTTGTCTTACTAGTGAACTCAAGAGCATTGTCAGATCTCACAATTTTTACATTCTTTTCAAACTGTATAGCAACCATTGAGACAAAAGTTTACAATATAGAAAGAGAATCAACTTTATTTCTCAAAAGATGAACCCATGTTACACGTGAGTAATCACCTACAATGGTCAAGAATTACTTGAAACCATCATGAGTAGCAACTCGAAAAGGGCCCCAAGTATCTATATGAATCAACTACAAAACAGATTGAGTAGAAATTTTGCTACTTGGAAAACTAAGTCTATGTTGCCTAACCTGAGCACATACAAGGCATGGATACAAATCTTCTCTTTTGAAATGTATATTACAAAGAACTTTGAGCTTGTATTATGGAAGATGACCTATTCTCTTGTGTAGCAACCTGATTTTGTCAACATTATTCTTTAAACAACATCAGGCTTTATAACAGAAACATGAAAAGAAAGAGTCTTCTTTGTTAAAGCATCCAATTGCTCTAAAAGAAACAACCCTTTGATAGCCTTACCAAGCACTAAAGGCTTGATCAGTTGAGGACCTTGCAAAGCACAGCCTTGATCAGTGAAAAAAGCCACACATCTCATCTAAGCAATCAATTTACTAACAACTAGAAGATTGAATCTGAAAGAAGGAATAAACAAAACTCCATTGAGAACAATCTCTGGTGTAATATGAACTCTCGCAATAATATTGACAGAAATAACTTGACCATTTTGAAGATTGATAGAAATAGGTGTTGCAAGTTTTGAATTGTCAAGAAACATTGCTAAGCTCTAACACATGTAATCACTTGCCCCTGTTTCAATCACCCAAATATGACCGAAATAAGATTTTCCATAAGACTGATTACCAACAAAAACATAAGACTGATTACCAGCAAAATTACTAAAAGCAAATTGAGTGGAACTAGAAGTTGTAGTCTGGATCAAGACTTTTAACTAAGCAAATTCCGTTGGTATTAATCCAACAACAAAAACATTATTTGATGTAGCAACAGAACCTTGCGTATCAACACAATGAGAAGAGGAACAAAACTTCTTTGCATTAGAGGGACATCCTATAATCTTGTAACAGGTTTCAACAAGATGGAAATGCTTTTTACAAAGTGTGCAATATCGATGATTTTGCCTTTATAGTTAGAAGAAGGCTTCTGACCATTAGCATTAGCATGAAAGGAACTAACATCAATAGATCCATGAGTTGTAGATTTGATATGATTTCTTTTTTATGTTCTTCTTGAATTAACATTAAATTACACTTAATTTATCTCAGGAAGAGGATTGATCATGAGGATATTACCTCGTATAACAGAATACATTTCATTGAGTGCAAGTAAAAACTTAAACAACTTTTGTTCTTGCTCATATTTATGCATAACAACAACACTACCACAAGAATAAAGAGGAATGCCTCGTAATGCAGCTAACTCATCCCAAAATTTCTTTAGACGAGTAAAATAATTTGTAGTAGAATCAGAGTGCTTTGAGCAAGTGAATTAATCTCCTTCTGTATCAAGAAAGCCTAAGCACCACTTGCCCTAGAAAATCTTGAATCGAGCTCGTCCCAGATTGCTTTTGCTGAAGTTGTGAACAACACACTGTTTGTGATTCCATTGTCAAAGGGATTCAAGATCCAAGAAATGACAAGGTCATTGCAACGATCCCATAATCGAATCTTCAAGGGATTTGGATCGAATGTAGGACGCGATAAAGAACCATCGATGAATGTAATCTTGTTCTTCGCACTCAAAGCTATGAGCATAGCTCTCTTCCAGGTGAAGAATCCCTTTCCATCGAAAGTTTTGGAGACAAGAACCATTCCTGGTGAATCAGAGGAATGGATGAACAATGGATCACTCGGGTCGGAAGGAGAAGTAATCCAAACCATCTTGAAAACCCAATAAAAAGGAACCCATGGAAAACGCATGAGAAAATAGAAGAATTATGTAATCAATTCTCTAATTGAACAAAGAATCGAATCAAAAACTCCAATTTTGATCGAAAGAGACATCAAAATGGAGGAAAAGTGCGGAAGACATGAAAGAGCATTTCAAAGCTCTGATACCATGTTTGTAATTGAGAAAGAAACAAAGAAACGAGAAAGAGAAGAAAGAATGATTGTATTGATTGATTAAGAATGAATGAATTACAAGCCTTATATAGCTTCAACTAGTTGACACTCAATCAGTCGGTTACAACCATCTTAACTAACTAAAGTGCTGACTCAATATCATTTATTATTTTAACATAATATCCTAACAATGTCTAAGGGTTTGTTCGATATTATGAAGCTGATATTAATTGATGTTGAAGTTGATATGGTCTATAGTTGAAGCTGAATTTTATTTATTACCTGAAATACAAAACTTATTTTGGTAGATAATTTTTTCAGATGTTTGGTGTACAAAGTTGATTGAAGTTGATTTTCTAAATAATATGGGTAGAAATTACTAAAAAAGATTTTAAAATAAATTTAAAAAATGATTTTATTTATAATTTAAGGGTAATTTATGGGGGAAAAAATTCAAAAACATATATATAAAGTTGGGGGATATAGCTTATATTTTAGACAAAATTTTCAAAAACTTATATTTTGGACAGTTTAAATAAGCTTTCAGCAACTACATGCGCGAAACACTTCTACACTAGTATATTTATTTGTATAAACTTTTATAAGCTTGCTTAACAGACAATTTCTCACAAATTGGCTTATCTAATGGATGGTTTCTCGCAATTGGCATATTTAACAGGGCGTTAAATAGAAATCTCTCAATCAGAGTCGAACCGAAAATTTTTGGATACTACCTTTAGAGACTTAACCGCTTGACTAGAAGCCCAAATGCACAAATCTCTCAATCCGCTTGACTAGATGCCCGAAGGCACAAATCTCTCAATTTATAAAACATGTTTATACACAAGACAATTTGATAGATTCATTCTTTTGCTTAGCATCTTATCCGTATAGGTCTTGATTTATTACTAAAATATCGAATCACGTTAAAAAAAAACGATGAGAAGTAAGATACCAAAACTAGAGAACTAAACGAACCAGATCAGAACAGGGATCCTCCAAGCACATTAGTGGTACAAATCAGGGCTTGTGCTTGGAACAGTAACAAATAAGTGGATCAGTCAGACTAGATGAAATGTACACCAAATTATAACATTTTGTTCTCTTTAGAAAAAGATCGCACTACATAATCTTTAGCCATATACACATTTACAAGAGGCTTACATTTGCTTTCTTGAAGAAACTTCAGATTTACTTAATTTCTTGAAGAATATGAGACCCCCAACACTAAGCACATTCATATACAATAAACTCAAAGTTACACACACATATTTTCATCTTCTGATTTACCTGATTACAAGTCTCCTCTAAAGAAAGGCGAACCAAAGAAGGAGGTGGAGAATGTACCACCGCCATTAGGGAAGAGCGTGAGGAAACAAATAAGGAAGAGAACGACACCCCAAGCGTACCTATCGTCTCCCAATGGTGTTATCTCGTCCTTTGCAGGAATTTCTTCTCCTCCTCGAAAGAAAGTTGAGAATAATCCCCAAGCCAAGCAGAGTACACTGCCGCTTAAGCCACCAATTCCTAGGAGAAGAGATGTGGCAAAGGAGAGTAAAGTGGCTGTGTTTCTACCAAACACGGCTTGTGCAATTCGCCCGCCTTCTAGTCTTCCACATGGTAACAGATTCAAGGAAGTCACCACCATTCCTAAAGAAGACGACGACGATATCTTAGAGCACAAGAAACAGTAACATCATCCTCTATAATGATTAAAGGTTCATTTGGCAAGAGGGCATTATAAATAAAATTGTCTTTAAAGGACATTGAAACTAATAATTTTATTGCACTAAGACTGCCATTTGTTACTTAGTAGTAGGCTCACCTAATAGTCCAGCAAATGCAAGGGGATCAACAGGTACACCGACTCCTTCCACAGCATAAGGCAGTACATTTCCAAGGTCGTCTGTATAGGGTCCAACAACAAATTGGATGAACGAAAGTAACGGGTTGTTGTAGAAGAACTGAGGCCTTATAAACCTGCACATGAAAGAATTGCTTATTTTAAGACCTTTCAGAACAAAATTCAACTCTCTAACTATATAAGTAATGAAAAAATAGCGAAAAAAGACTAGCATAACTTCTTTATAGGAACTTTCCATGAAACAATATGATCATTAGATTGTGCATTAACATATGCCACTTCATTAAGAAAATGAGAAAGTAAATTTAATCATCTATAAAACAATAGTGAGAGCATGACATGTTAATGTGTGCATGACCAATATAATTAAAGACTGAATAATAGGATTAGGAATCTTACAATGCATTGTCACCTCCATTGAAGCTACCATCAGCTACAAATGCAGCAATTGCAAGTGCCAGTGATGTCAAATATGCACTGGCTGTTCGAGCGACTGGTATATCAAAAAGCGCCTTCTTATTAGGTAGCAGTGATTCATAGTTATTCATCACTCCCAAGCACCCTGTCCAATTGGATGGGACAAGAAATGATGGGCTGAGTTGAACCCCATAACGGTTTGCCACAACCCTCGTTGCTATCTGAAAGTTAATATGACAACTGATTGTAAAAATATGGACTTATAACAGCAAGACAAAAATAGTTATAAGTTCATGTAGCATATTGCAGGTGATCACAAGATTATATACCTCAGAAACACCTAAAATTAAGAGGAAACCACCAAAGAGAGGCACAACATTTGATACGTAGTCATCCCATGTAGCGCCAGGCTTAACAAAGAAGCCACTTGTTATAGCTATTGTCCCAAAAGTTGTAACACCTAAGGCAATGGCACTGATATAGCCCCAAGGAGTACTAAGCTTGGTAGATTCAAATTCAAGATCAATTTCAGCCTTGGGTTGAACCAGACAAACCTTGAAAATGAAAATAAATTGGATTAGTTTAACAAACTAACATTCGTATGCTGTAAGAATGTAAGATTATTATTAGCATATCATGCCCTGATAGGTTTAATTGGCTAAACAAGCAAACTCGCAGATAATAGCTTTAACACAAACTTAATCTATGAATTGCTGCTTGAATCAATAATTAGGCTGAAGGATGAGTTGAATACCTGCTTTGTGATATCATCCTTCTTCTCTTCAAGGAACCACACGATGACATCCCTTCCAGCTGCTTCAGACAACTTCTTCTCTAATTTGGGAGTTACCTCCTCGATAGGCCGCCTCAAATTCCCAATAAATATTCCCCCATCACCGAATCTCCGCACATCAGTGGCGAAAAAAGTATCAAAACCAAAACAGCTCTTCAACTGTACAGCATTTGTTTAAAATAAAATAGAGCACAAAAATTAATTACTACTGATGAACAATTTAACCACCGCGCAATTTTTAAAAAGGAAAATTGATCACACAACAATTGCTCACAGATTGAGCATTCACTCCTACTAGCCCTGTTTTCCCTGTTCCAAAGCTCACAACAATTGCATTGATAAGGTGCAACAGTAGTAAGGACTCAGCTGATGCTCACAGATTGAAAGTTCATGTGGTGCTCTAACTTGCATAATGAAATGCAGGAGATCAAAAGAGAGAGTTCTGATCTCTTGTCTGCTAACATAACTCGTTCAAATTTACTTTAGCCATGTTCCTGATCTGATTCCCCTAAATTGCAATACAATAGCCAAAATTGAAAGAGAGGAAAGAAGAGAAGAGAAAAACCTTGTTAAGATCAAGAGCCTTGAAAGTCTGCTCAGCCTCGTCCAATCTGCTCTTCTCCTTAAGCAGATTGTCCCGAACCACGCTGCTGAATAGCCTCGCAACCGGATTCTTACCGCCGCTCTCCGCGTCAAGCTCCTTGAGCTTCCGATCAGTCCTTTGCTTCTCAAGTTTAATGGCGGCCTCAATAGACAGATTCCCCATGAACTTCTTGAACTCTTCATCCGTCTTCCAATCCATCTCCTGCTGCTTCGCTTTCTCCCTCTCCTCCTCCTCGTTTCCGTTTCCGTCTTCTTCTGTTTGAGGCTTATCGGAGACCGCTTCGACATCGACTCTCTCTTTCTGGTCTTGGACGGAGAATCTCAGTGGTTTCACGATCAGCCTGCGTTTGAGCGGGATAGAAGCCGAGAGATGGCGTTTTGGGAGCGGAATTGAAGTGCGAGGGCAAATGTAGAGCGCGGTCGTGGTGGTCGCGGACGCCATTGAAATGGAAAGAAAATTGGATTTGAATGGAATCGAATTCAACGGGATTTTGAAGTGGGAAGATGGAGTATTTTTAATTTGTAGGGAAAGTAGACGTGCACTTGGAGGGCCTGGAAGGTGGTAGAAGAGCAAAGAAGATGACAGGTGGCGTGGTGATTGGATGTAGTGACAAAGCACCGTTGGGCCCCACTGACAAGGTGGCAAATTTTCCTAGTTCAATCCTCCACAATATTTTGTTTAAAAAATTAATTTTCGAGAGAGGAAAAATTTGAGATGTTTTTTAAAAAATAACTAGTAATACATATTTTTTTAATGAAGAATTTGACACGTGCATTAGAAAAAACCAGAAAATTCTTTTCATTTTCTTTTTATTTTTAATGATAATGCAAATTTTATTATATACAAGCAGACCTGTTAATCGGGTCGGGTCGGGCAGGTTCGGATTCGGTCATTTCGGGTTCGGGTTAAATCGGGTTCGGTTTCGTTATGGGTCACGGGTCAATCGGGTCGGGTTGTAGCGGGTTTTCGGTCGGGTCGGGTTGACCAACGGGTCTAAAATATCTTTTTTTATGATTATTAAAATCAATTTTTAATTAAATAATAATATTTAATTATAATATATTATTTTCATTTTTTGATAATAAAATATATTATAATTTTTAAAATAAATTTTAAAAATTCTATAAATATACTAAATCGGTCAACCCAACGGGTTTTGGGTTCTATCCTGTTCGGTTGATTTTGGATTTTGGGTTCAAATTTTCGGGTCTTGACCCTAATATTATCGGACGGTTCAAGTCGGATTAGCGGGTTCGGTCAACTTTTGACAACTCTATATACAAGCCTTCTTGGGAAATTAAACTATTGAGTAAAGGAAAATTGTAGTACATCAAAATATGAAGAGAAATTTGTGGCCATATCTTATCTTATCTTATCCATAAAAATATGTAATTACATTGCGTTTAATTCTACATAGGAGTGCATAGATAATAGTGTTTTTATGATTTTTGGTTGAAGGAGCTAGAGATGACACTCTTTATTTTTTTAAATAAAATTTTATTAAAAATAAATAAGGGCTAAATAGAAATTAAATAGTGGATAGTCTAACCCCTAACCTGAGAAAGTAAATAAATAAATATCATCGTTTGACATGTCAAGTAATATATGTGTTCCTAAACTAAATGAAATGGCAAAATATGGTAAAAAAATCCGCTATACTATTAGTTTTATGATACTCATGCCAAAACTGGATAGCTCAACTCCTTCTTAGAAAGTCATGGCATTGACATACCAAAATATATAAGGGGTGATGACACTCCACAAGTTTGCCTAGAATGCACAACAAGTTGAGAGTCAATTTCCTAGCACACTTTCTTATATCCTCTGTTCTAAGCCGACTACAACCTATCCTGAACACCCCAAACTTCCGTCATGGGGATTGTGAAGGTGACAATGTTATGCGCTACTCCCCTAATCTAACGACAATAACTATCACATAAAACACCCGCAACTGCGGCTAAATTGCCCTCCTTCACCGAACCGTCAATATTCAACTTTAACTAACGCTTTGCATGTCGGCTCTTAGAAACAAGCTCCTCTCGCTTCCTTCTTTAGCCATCCACTCCCTTAAGAGGAAACATCGTTTGCCTAGACTCTCCAACCGACCACCGTATGAACTCAACCTTACTCCCTTGAAAAACAGCCTAGCCAACACACATGGACATTACGCCATTTCCACAACCACCATACAATACTTATATATATATATATATGAATCCATAGAAGAATAATTTGAAAGAAACAAATCTTCTCTAGAAAGAGGAGGGTAAAGGTCATCCTAAATGTGTTTTGTACAATCATAATTGACGATACCGGAATTTGAAAACAGAGGAACAAAACGAAATATCTTTATTTTGAGGAATAAACACTCACAAGATTATATGAGTGACGTCAGAATAAGAAACTTGTGGATCAAAATTAGAACCTTCTTTTTTTTTTAGAATTTGATGATCGGTCACCTTTCAAACATTCCTTCCTTTCTCAATCGAATGAGAAAAAGTCCCTATATTTCTTTCGCCTTTCCCTTTTATCCCCAATGTGTGCTATCATATATGTGGACTTTCCACCCTACATGTAAAAGCATGCTCGCCATGTGACTTATTGCGCGGGCCCAATGTCTTGAGGGCATTTTGGGTAATTCATTTCAAGGCTTCCTCCTTCTCTTGCTTGCTTGAATTTTCTGATCTTGACACACATCAATAATTTCGGCTTTCTCTAACATAACATCAGAGATGAATGAAGGAGTCACCCCGTTATTCCATTGTTTTTGCAAATCTAGATGGAAGATTAGATGTCATTAATATTGGAACACACAGAGATTGATAAATTCCCCTTGAGGCTTGCCATTCACATTACTTGAGTATATATAGAGATTACAAGGCTTGTACAATAAGTTAGGTCAATAATATAAATATACATGCTATTACACCCTCGCAGTCGAAACGGGAGGAGACGTAACAGTGAGACTGTCTCTAAAATCAAGAAATAATTGGCGTGGCAAACCCTTGGTGAAAATATCTAAATACTGGAATGATGACGGTACATGTAACACACGAACGTGTCCTAATGCAACCTTCTCACCGAACAAAGTGTATGTCCAGCTCAATATGCTTGGTTCACTAATGTTGAACCGGATTATTGGCCAAATAAGTAGCAAACACATTGTTTTGGGCAGAATAATCGTACTAACACGTTACCTGCTATAATGTGGGAAATCCTAACCAAACAGTAAGTGCAACGCGTTATAAACAAGAAATAAATTGGAAAATATAGAAATAGAGCAAGACCAAGAAGCGATTAGTGATTGTTTTATCAACAAGATTGTGAGTAATATCTCTGTGATTACAAACTAGCACACGAGTACAAATTGCGAATAAGAATGAATTGAGCTTTTAGATTGATTTCTCTGTGTTGTTCATCCTCTCCCCTCTGTCTTGGCCTCCATCTCATTTTATAGCCTTCTTCTCAATTCAGACCGTTGATGGAGCGCCCGATGTATCCCGGAGATCTCGCTATCGTCATGAATGGTTTAGCCGTTGAGGTGGTTGATTATTGACTCCGAGATTTTCTCCACGCCTTGACTGCTTCTTCCGCCTTCCTTTCTAACCAACAACTTGGGCTAATCGTCCTGGGCTACCGATGTTCTTTTGGGCTGAATTTTGGAGGGCCCAACAATACCCCCATCAAAAACCCGGGAAAATTCCCTCCACCGCTTTCCTAGGGTTTTTGATTTTGTGTCTTGGAAGTTGTAGCGGGTTATGTCACGTCTAATCAGCCCCTATTTATAGCAGTTATGATAGCTCTTCAAGACTTCGACTAAGTCTTGCAGTGTCCAGGTACGTCTCCTTCTTCCTCATCTTTCGTCTTCTCCCTTTTCAATTATGGCAACATCCAGCCCTTCCTCTCTTTACTGTCTCGAGGCCACCATTCCTCCTTCCCTAACCTCTTTCGGAATCCTCACTCCCTATCATCGGAGGGACAATACTTCGGAAGACCCTCATATCTTTGCCTTCTCTGCGGGTTTCCCTTCGCATGCAGAGATATTCTTTCCCCCTCCTGGTGTCTATGCAGACTCTTATGCCGACGATTGGGTGTGCTTGTACGAGTACCCCTTTCGTATCGGCCACCGTTTCCTATTTTCTCCTTTAGTCGTCGATTTCTTGTGTACTCTTAATGTTTCTCCTGGGCAACTGCTTCCCCAAGTTTGGAGACTTCTGCTATCCGTCGATCGTTTGTACTCCTCTCAGGGTCTTCCCTTCAAAGCTACCGACTTTTTCTTGAATTATCGCCTTTCTAAAGGTGGTCCTGGCCGTTTAACTTTGAAAACCTTCACAAATAAATCAGACCTAGTCCTTAACATATCGAAATCTGACCGGGGTTGGGCTGATAAATTCTTTTTCGTGAGGTTGTCTTCTTTGGGAATCAATACGTCTTTCCTGAAAAATCGTTGGCGACCAACAGGTAGTGTTTCTCTCTTTTACTCGTTAATCTTTATTCAAGTCTAACCACTGGTCGTTTCTTGTGTAGAAAATCTTGCTACTCCTCAACCCCGCAAGGTGTCATCCCAAGTTATCTCCCACATCGAGGCCCTTCCATTGGAAGACAGATCTTACCCTGAATTAGTAAGAGCGTGTCTTGTAGAACCCGAAGATACCGAGATGTCGAGTATGCTTTTCATTTTTTCTTTTACTCCGACGCCTTTGTTTGTCATCTAACCCTACTACTTGCATGTTACCAGGCTCAAGGACTACCAGATCAACTGCTGCGCTATCAACCTTGGAGAGAGTCGAAGCCAGGAAGAAGAGGAAGGCGGAAACGACTTCTACTACGGACACGTCTTTGGTGGTGTCTCTACCTCCAAAGGTTTCAAGCGATTCCCCTAAGGCCTCTTATCAAAGAAGGGTGTATCCTCTCGAATGATGGACCTTCCCAGCACCATGATGTCTTTGGATATGGACGCCGAGAAATGCTTGAGGTCTCTGATGCCTCTTCAAGTGGAATGCCTTCCTGGTTCTAGCCATCGATCTTCTTTTCCTGAGTTTTTTGGCGAAATACTAGCAACTCAGTGGCAGGTATTTGACAGCTTTCTTCATTTTTATTGCTAATTGTCTAGGTTCCTGATAACTTCGTACTTGTTCCTTAGGGTCTTCAACTTGCTCTTACGGCTTACAAAATCTTTAAGGACTACCCCGAGCAATTGGCCTAGAGTAAGATCAGTTTACAGCTCGAGAAGGACAGGTCGATTATATTGGGGCAAGAGAAGAAAGCTCTGGAGAAGAAGGTTGTAGATCTGCAGATTGCCCTAGAGAAAACTGTTGGAGAATCTAAGGCGTGGGAGGACAAGTTTAACGCAGCGTTAATGAAAGGTGCTGCCCTTGCTCAAGAGATGGAGGACACGGCTGACTATTGATCGCTCAGGGCCCGTGTTGAAACAATAGAGGAATTTGCAGCTGGGAAGCATTCTTCTTGGGACGCGGTGAAGAAAAGGGAGCAATTTGAGAATCTATTTCCTGATGAAGCCAACGCATCCAAGAAGTCCTCTTTTGTCGACGAGATTTCTCAAGTCGCCAAAGAAGTGGCCCAGGTGGAGATGGACAACCAAAATCCAACCGAAGAAGTTTCTTAAGAATGATTTCCTTTTGTTTCTTTTATTCCTCAGACTTTATCCTACCTCCAGCATGTTGGGGCTTTTAAAACTCTTTCTTTTGTTTGGCCGCTTGTTTTAGGGCCTGGATGTCGGCAACTTATACCCCCTGTTGGTTTTTTGGGGGTTTATGTTTATTTTAGTAATGTTTTGGTATTTGATATGGTCTTGGATCTGTTTTTGTCTTTTTTGCAGGTAGAACAGGTTCGGTGTCGGGGAATGAAGATCAATGCATTTGTGATAGATCAACTCGTTGTAAAAATGTGTACTTGTAATTTAACGATAAACTTCTCGTTGTAATAGCGCTTTTTATGTAGGATGCAGAGGGAGAGAGAGAACAATGTATATGTCTGAATGTAAATACTTGTAATAAAATCGTGAATCGTGTTACAAACATCTGGTGAAACTCCTCTTGCTCTAGAATTTTACGCTATACGCTCTCGTCTCTTGCATCTTTTTGACTAGTCGTTGTGTGCACAGTGTTGCCTGATCATAAGGCGAGGGCCTATGTTTTGGCCTGTAACGTCACAAGGCGTCCCTTGTTAGTTTTTTCGAAATCGTGTTGTTGTCTCATGTATGTATGAAGACGTAATAATGAAATGTAAAAATAAAAAGTATGTGATGTATACCTCATTATGACTTGTGCGTTCTAAAAGTGATACAACTTTAAATTCATCGCGTTCCAACTTCTGGGGACTGTCTTCCCATCGCATGACATTAACTCGTAGGCCCCTTGTCCTACGATCTTCGTGATCTGATAAGGTCCTTCCCAATTCGCTCCCAACTTGCCAGCATTTAATTCCTGCGTGTTTTGAAAGACTTTCCTCAATACCCAATCTCCCACTTGGAACGCCTTTGCATTAACTCGTTTTTTGTAACTTCGAGCTACCCCCTGTCTATATGCCGCCATATGAACCGATGCCTCATCTCATAACTCGTCCACCGTATCTAGATGATGTAACAAGTTAGGTAGATTCGACTCCTCGGTAGTAAGTCCATATCGAACTGTGGGCAAAGTTACTTCTACTGGCAACACAACTTCTCATTCATAAACCAAGGAGTAGGGATGTTCAACGGGTCGGGTCACCCGCGACCCGCACTGACCCGACCCGCAAATTGCGGGTTGCGGGTCGACCCGCGACCCGTGCGGGTCGGGTCGCGGGTCGATTTTTCCGAAAAATTTTGGGTGCGAGTCGGATCGGGCAAAACCCGTCGGGTTGCGGGTCGACCCGCACGACCCGCACCCTTTTTTAAAAAAATATTCTGTTTTAGTCTTTTAGACTTTGTCCTTTACAGTTGCTACAGACTACAGGGGCGACTTTTCATTTCAAGATTGAAACCCCCAACTCTCCTTACTCAAAAACCCTAGATCTAGTCTACATGGCCGCTCAGCCTCTCCCGCCGCCGGATTCCGTCGTCTCCCGCCTGGGGACTCCGTCTTCTTCCTCTAAAGACTCCGTGCTCGATCGCTCAGAGCGAATCGCTCTAGGCTCCGTCCGCTCCTTCCCCGCCTGCCCGACCCTCCAGATCCCGTCCTCTTCCTCTGCTCCTTCCCGACTCGGCGACTCCATCCTCTACGCCGACTCCACTCTCCCCTCTCCAGTACTCCACAATCCACACTAAAACCCTAGATCTACGCGGCTACGCCACCGCTCAATCTTAACCCTCTCCCGCCTCCACAATCCACACGGATTACTAAGTAGTCTGTGTTTAATTGATAGTGGGAAATTAAAATTGAGGCAAAATAGTTCAGGGAAGATCAAAAGGAATGTGATAATGCCAGAGATTAGAGCAAAAATTGATGGAACAAGGCAAGGGGGTTTTGTCAAACTTTCTATGAAGATGTTGATATTTTTGTTATGTCAAAATTATGGTGGCAGCGTGTTCTAATTTGGGCATTTGGCATTTGTTGTTGGCTTGTATTACAATGGCATCACAAAGCAAAGATGATACGAGTGTTACTAATTATCAACGAAAAGTCGGGTCAAACGGGTCGACCCGCAACCCGACCCGTTAGACCCGCGACCCGCGGGTCGGGTAACGGGTCAGGTCGCGGGTCAAATGTAAATTTTTTTGCGGGTCGCGGGTCGACCCGACCCAACCCGTGAACATCCCTACCAAGGAGAAAGGTGTATGGCCTGTCGCAGTCTTGGGAGTTGTTCGATCAGACCACAGAATAAGGGGTAACTCGTCTGCCCATCTTCCTTTCGCCTCTTTGAGACATTTATTCAAGTTATTGATGATTACCTTGTTGCTCGCTTCTGCTTGACCATTGGCTTGAGGATAACGTGGTGTCGACATTACCAACTGGATGTTGTATTGCTGGCAAAATGATCTCGGCTTGTTGCTGATGAACTGGGATCTATTGTCACACACTATGGTGGCTGGTATTCCAAACCTACTCAAGATATTTCTTTTTATGAAGGAAATAACTTGAGTATCTTTGACTTCTTTGAAGGCTTCGGCTTCAATCCACTTTGAGAAGTAGTCGGTCATTGCTAAGATGTAGACGCGTTGTCCTGAAGCTGGAGGAAGCTTTCCCACGATTTCCATTCCCCATTTCATGAATGGCCAAGGGGAAGTTATAGGATGTAGCAATTCTGAAGGTTGATGTGGTATAGGTCCATGACGCTGGCACGCGTCACACTTGCGAGCAAACTCTACTGCGTCTTTGTTCATGGTGGGCCAGTAGTAACTCATCCTGCTCGCCTTCCTCGCCAAGTTGTGACCCCTTGTATGATTTCCGCATTCTCCATCGTGTATGTCTTATAACACCTTCTGCACCTCTTCCTCCTTTACGCATCGGGCGTATATACCTGACGACATCCGCTTGAACAGAATGTTATTCTTAATAGCGAAAGTGGAAGCTTTTACCTTAAGTCGTCGAGCTTCTTCCTTGTCATCTGGTAGAACTCCATCTCGTAACCACTTTAAGTAAGGGGTTACCCACGAATCATCTTTATCAGGATCTCGAATCTCAAACATATCTGCTTCTTTGACTATGGACGGTGCATCAAGGTACACGAAAGGTATCTTATCATACTCTCTCGGGTCGATTGTGGATCTGAGGTTGGCTAAGGCATCTGCTTGCGTGTTAGCATCCCGAGGAACTTGTTTTATCTCAAAGTGTTTGAAATGTTTAATGATCTCATGAACTTTCTCTAAGTATGCCTTCATCTTTGAATCCATGGCAACATATGAGTTCGTAACTTGATTTACAATAAGTAACGAATCACAAATTACCTCAATTTCTTGCACATTCAAGTCTTTAGCAACGAGTAAGCCTGCTATAAGCGCCTCGTATTCTGCTTCATTGTTAGTCGCCTTGAACGTACATCGAACAGAATGGGCTATCCTATCCCCCTGTGGTGACATCAGGACTACCCCCAGTCCTACGCCAACTTGATTTGACGCTCCGTCTGTATGCATCATCCACTTGCCGTTACTAGTTACCAGTAACACACCTTGATCTTCTTGTTCTAAAGTGGTAGGAGTGAAGTCAACCACAAAATCTGCCAAGGCTTGAGATTTCATTGTTGTTCTTGGTTCGTAAAAGATGTCGTAACCATTTAAGTGGATCAACCATCTTGTTAGGTGACCTGACAATTCTGGCTTTGACATGATACTCTTCATTGGATAGTTAGTCCTCACGATGATAGAATGACTTTCAAAATAAGGACGTAATTTTATTGAAGCCACTACCAAAGATAAAACTAGTTTTTCCATGGGGGAATACCTGGATTCCGCATCAAGCAAGGTTTTGCTTACATAGTAAATGGGCAACTGGTCTCCATTCTTTTCTCGGATCAAGACGGCGCTCACTGCTACTTCGGACACGGCCAAGTACACGTATAACTTCTCATCCGGCTTGGGTTTGGAGAGTACCTGCGGATTAGATAAATAATTTTTCAACTCTCCAAAGGCCTTTTCATGTGCTTCCGTCCATTCAAATGA
Source organism: Fallopia convolvulus (assembly GCA_964016875.1). Classification (NCBI taxonomy): domain Eukaryota; kingdom Viridiplantae; phylum Streptophyta; class Magnoliopsida; order Caryophyllales; family Polygonaceae; genus Fallopia; species Fallopia convolvulus. The sequence continues at coordinate 15,496,272 of OZ024728.1, forward strand.
CTTGTTCTTCTTCAAGATGTCGTAGAACAACTTGTTTCTGTGCGAGGATCGCGATATGAATCGGTTCAGCGTAGCTACTCGTCCTGTTAACTTTTGGACGTTTTTGACACACTTTGGTGACTACAGCTCCATTATGGCTTTGATCTGTTCTGGACTCGCCTCGATTCCTCTCTGCGTCACTATGTATCCAAGGAATTTCCCTGACGTAATTCCGAAAGAGCATTTGGTTGGATTCAATTTCATCTTGTAGCTCCGCAAGATCTGGAACGCGTCTTTCAGGTGAATAATATGGTCCTCCGCCTTCAACGACTTGACTAACATGTCGTCGATGTACACCTCCATTGTATCCCCCAGTTTTTCCTGAAACATCTTATTAACCAATCTTTGATAAGTAGCACCTGCGTTTTTTAACCCGAAAGGCATAACTTTGTAACAATGAGTTCCCTGATTGGTTACGAATGCGGTTTTTTCCTGGTCGTCGGGGTGCATCATTATCTGGTGATACCCACTAAATGCATCCATGAAAGTTAAAAGCTCATGCCCTACCGTCGCATTCACCATTGCGTCAATATGAGGCAAAGGGAACGAGTCTTTGGGGCATGCTTTGTTTAAATCGGTAAAGTCCACGCAAACGCGCCATTTACCATTTTTCTTTTTTACGACTACCACATTCGCAAGCCAATCAGGATATTTAACTTCTCTAATTTTTCCAGATTCAAGTAAGGATTTTACCTCATCGTTGATTACCTGATTTCGTTCGGGTGCAAACTTACGTCTTTTCTGCTTGACTGGTGGTACATTTTCATTGACATTGAGGGCGTGAGTGATCACGTTAGGATCTATGCCTACCATATCCTCGTTTGACCATGCAAAGCAATCGCTGTAGGACCGCAGAAACTCCACCAATTGTCCACGTAAAGTTGGCTCCAAGTCCGCTCCTATTTTGATTTTCCTTGACGGATCAAGTGGATCGAGAGCTACTTCTTCAAGCTCTGGCGTCTCCGGCTTTACGTAGTAAGTGGTTGTTCTACAGTCCTTTAATTGCTAATCAGACGACTTCTTTCCTGTTTCAAGTTGTAGATTCTTGGAAGTCGTTGCTTTCATTGTTACGGAATAGCATTCCCTTGCTAATTTCTGTTCCCCCTTAATTTCTTGAACTCCCCATGGCGTCGGGAACTTCACGCATTGATGATAAGTAGAAGGGATAGCCCTCATCCTGTGTATCCATGGCCTGCCTAAAATGACATTAAAAGGTGAAGGGCAATTATGTACTTGGAATTTTACCTGGTAATTTATTCCTCCTGCAACGGTAGGTAAGGATATTTCTCCCAACGTGTTGCGTGATTCGCCGCTGAAGCCTATTAAAGTCGTAGATTTTTTGACAATGTTATCCATCCCGAGACCTAAGCTGTACAAGGCATCCAACATGAGCAAATTAGTGGAACTTACGTTATCAACCAATATTCTTTTAACAAGGAAATTGGCTATGGTTAAGGAAATTATTAAACAATCAGGGTGAACCTCCTCTTCTTCGACATCGTCAAAGGTGATCGGCATCATGGCAAGACTTGTTTGTGAAGGAGCTTTAGGGCATTCTCTTCTCGTATCCCTTGCGATCCTTTTGGCTGCGGAGTATGTTATACCGCAAATCTCCGATCCCCCCGTGATAACATTGATTACTCCAGTGTGTTTCGGGGTGGCGGCGGACTAGCTTTTTCTTTATTGCGCTCCAATTGCTCCTTCGCTCTTTCTGATATTAATTCTCTGAGGTGCCCCCTCCGTAATAACTCGCTCACCTCCTTTCGCAACGCGATGCACTCATCGGTCCGGTGCCCATGATCAAAGTGGAAATCACACCATCTAGACTTGTCTTTCTAATGTGAGGGCACGTTACTCTTTCGAGGCCATTTAACAGTATCCCCCATGGTGTTGAGGGTTCGAACTACCTCAGTTGCATCCACGCAGAAGTTGTAATGGGAAAGTTTGGGAGGCAATCTGGGGTTTAAATATCTCTCGCCCTGCCTGGCAAATGTTGTATTGACGGTTGTTTTAGTATGAGGTGCAGTGGGGTATGGAGCGTATCTTGGTTCTCGCTTTCCCTGTCTCTGTTCGGGCCGGTGAGGGCTGATTGCTTTTTCGACAAAGAGGTCATCTTCCTCTAACCGAACATGTGCCAACGCTTTTACCTGCACTTCATCAAAATTCGAACAAGGATACTTAGTTAATTCACGATATAACTCAGGATTACAAACCGATATGCCTCTTCGAAATGCCTCCACAGCTGTAGCGGCATCACATCCTTCAATGGTCACCAATTCCTCATTATAGCAGTTGAGGAAAGCTTTCAAAGATTCACCCGATTTCTGGATCAAGCGGTACAAATGACTTGATCGTTTCTTAGCGTGTCAGCTACTTGCAAATCTGATCCTGAACTTGTCAATTAACTCAGCAAAAGATGAAATACTCCCAAGAGGTAAGTGTGAGTGCCAATTGAGTGTGGGTCCGGATATTGTGTTCCCGAACCAGCGACACATAACAATCTCCTTCATGTCAAAAGGAACCGTGCTAATATTCATAGCCTGTTTGAATGCGGCTATGTGTTGATCGGGATCCGTTACTCCTTCGTACTTAGGTATGTCAGGAACGTGATACTTTCGGGAGATATCCACTCTCGCGATAGCAGGCACGAAGGGAGAATCGGTATAACCATCTCTCCTTTCCATCGCTATCGGTTGAGGTGCCTCTGGAACCTGAGTGATTTGATCCTCCAGGGCTCTAAGGCGTCCGTAATTGGAAAACCTCAGTATCTTCCCGTATCGCCCTTAAGGAATTACCATTTACCTGATACCCGGTTACTGGTCGGAAAACATCAGGTGTCAAGAGACTTGGATCGTCCATATCTAATCGTCTAGCGACTCCTTCCACCACATCGGTTCCTCGGGGACGGGTCGGAGCTGATTGTACCTGGGATCGAAGCAAATTACGCTCGTTAGTTAATGTTTCAATCTGCTTCTCGTATACCTCGGTGAACTTGGCATTGGCCTCTTTCTGGCTTTCCAAATCTTTTTGGAGAGCGATCATTGTTGATCGGAGTTCCATGATGAAATCGGCATCGCCTCCTCGTTGTTCGGAAGTACCAGGGTTGCTGTTGGTGTTTCCGAAACCCTGTTTGACTCCGTCAACATTCTCGCCTCCATCTACGTTCCCAGTACCGTCCATGTTCCCGACACCGTTCCCGGCACCTTGATTTTTCGTTTCCTCATTGCCCTCGTGATTGTCGAGATCTCCTATGTGGCTATAAGTAGTTTGAATTCCATCCATCTTATTGACAGATTCTTTAGCGTGACTTCTTTTCGGCTAGGGCCCCACGGTGGGCGCCAATTGTTTTGGGCAGGATAATCGTACTAACACGTTACCTGCTATAATGTGGGAAATCCTAACCAAACAGTAAGTGCAACGCGTTATAAACAAGAAATAAAGTGGAAAAATATAGAAATAGAGCAAGAGCAAGAAGCGATTAGTGATTGTTTTATCAACAAGATTGCGAGTAATATCTCTGTGATTACAAACTAGCACACGAGTACAAATTGCGAATAAGAATGAATTGAGCTTTTAGATTGATTTCTCTGTGTTGTTCATCCTCTCCCCTCTGTCTTGGCCTCCACCTCATTTTATAGCCTTCTTCTCAATTCAGACCGTTGATGGAGCGCCCGACGTATCCCGGAGATCTCGCTATCGTCAAGAATGGTTTAGCCGTTGAGGTGGTTGATTATTGACTCCGAGATTTTCGCCACGCCTTGACTGCTTCTTCGGCCTTTCTCTCTAACTAACAACTTGGGCTAATCGTCCTGGGCTACCGATGTTCTTTTGGGCTGAATTTTGGAGGGCCCAACACACATTATCAGTGTATACCATCGAAGCACGGGAGAGCGGACAATGAAGTTCAAGGAGAAGATTTCGCAGCCAGAAGCACTCGGCGACGACGCTGGCAACACCCCGATATTCGGCCTCTGCACTGGAGCGTGAAATGACGGACTGTCGTTTGGCAGACCAAGCCACCAGTGTGTCATTCAGAAAGACACAATAACCAGAGGTAGAACGGCGAGTGTCAAGACAACCTGCCCAATCGGCATCTGTGTAAGCAACTAGAGATGGAACAGGAGTCGGTTGTATGGTGATGCCAAGAGAATGTGTACCGTGAATATATCTAATAATGCGCTTTAGTGCTGCAAGATGACCATCCCGGGGATCATGCATGAACAAGCAAATCTATTGAACCGTGTAGGAGATGTCAGGGCGAGTGAAAGTCAATAACTAAAGGGCCCCAGCTAGAGTCCGATATAGTGTAGGATCTGAAACTGGTTTCCCGACAGTAGCACTAAGCTTGGAACCAAGATCAACAGGAGTCACTGTAGGGTTACAAGATGTCATACCAGCACACTCAACAATCTCTCTAGCATAAGCGGCTTGAAAGAGGAAAAGACCAGAGGATGGTCTAGTAGCCGAAACACCCAAAAAATAGGATAGAGGGCCGAGATCAGATATAGCAAACTCATGTCCGAGTAGAGTGATAATTTCATCCCGAAGAGAGTCTGATGAGGCAGTCAAGATGATATCATCAACATAGACAAGCAAATAAGCAATCAGAGAACAGAGAACCCCAACGATAAATGAACAAAGATGAATTAGACCGACTACTGGAGAAACCAATCCTTAGCAAATAAGAAGCAAAACGCTGGTACCAGGCACGAGGAGCCTGTTTAAGACTGTAGAGAGACTTTTTCAACAGACACACGTGTTTGGGACGAGCAAGGTCCACCAATCTTGGCGGATGAAACATATAAACTGTCTCATTAAGCTGACCATGCAAGAAAGCATTCTTGAAATCCAACTAATGAATGGACTAAGAGCGAGAAACAGCCAAATGAAGAACAGTACGTATTGTAGCAGGCTTGACAACAGGACTGAATGTCTCCCCACAATCAATACCGACCTCATGATATCTTCCATTAGCCACAAGACGAGCCTTGTAGTGGTCCAACAAACCGTCAGCTCGCAACTTATGGCAAAATAACCACATACACCGTACCACATTAGCCCCAAAGGGCCGAGGAACCAAACCCAAGTCTCATTACCAATAAAAGCCCGATATTCATCTGACATAGTTGCATACCAGTTTGGATCAAGAAGGGAAGTTTTGTGTGAGGTAGGTATGGGAGAAAGGGTTGGTTTTGAAGCTTTGACAGTGTTGAGGTCAAACAAGCGTTGGGGTTGGAAAACCCCGGACTTGCTACGGGTGGTCATGGGATGGAGGTTTTGAGTGGCCGGGATTGGGGTCGGTGGTGAGGTAGTGTGAACAGGGCTGTGTTCGGGGGAAAAAATCTAAGCCGCGGGTGCGGGGGAGGTACCCGCGGGTGCGGGGAAAGGACCCGCGGGCGCGGGTAAGGGACCGGCGGGCGTGGGACTGTGGCTCGCGGGGGAAGGGGCTGGGGTGTTAACCGCGGTTGAGGGGGGAGGGGTGTGTTGGCGAGTGCGGGGAAAGTTCCGTGACGCAAATTAGCCAATGTCGGGGGCCTCTTGTGAGAGGCGAGCTAGCCGGCGAGCCAGTAAGAAAATGAGTGAGGGGGGAGACACCATCATCAGAACTTAGGAAGTCGTAAGAGGTGGTGGAAACAGGTTGACGCTGAGCAAATGGAAAGGCAGATTCGTCAATAGTGACCTGACGAGACACAATGAACTTTTGAGTGACAAGATCAAGGCATATATAACCCCGATGGTTGTCGGGATAGCCTAACAAGACACATGTGGTGGATCGAGGCTGAAGTTTATGTGTGGTTTGAGCTGACAACTTTGGATAGCAAAGGCACCCAAAAAACCCGAAGATGATCAAAGACAGGCGTGGACCGATATAAAAGTTGTGTCGGAGTCATTTGATTGAGCTTTGGGGATGGGAGAATGTTTAAGAGATAGGTAGCCACAGACAAGGCAAAGGGCCATAATTTTGTCGGAATGGGGGCATGAAAAAGGAGAGTACGAACCATATTATTGATAGTTCGGATAGTGTGTTCAACCTTCCCATTTTGAAATGAGGTATATGAATATGAGAACCGAAAAACGATTCCATGGAGTTGGAAGAAGGTTTGGAAATCTTTATTGTCAAATTCTTTACCATTATCGCACTGTAAGGCTTTGATTGAGCACTGAAATTGTGTTTGTATGAATTGATGAAAACGAACAAAATGAAAATAAACTTGTGATTTGAATTGAAGTGGAAATACCCAAAGAAAATTAGTGTAATCATCAATAAACACAAGATAATATTTATGTCCAGCTGAACTGACAACAGGAAAAGTCCACAAATCACTATGAATTAACTTAAAAGGCGAACAAGTAATGGTCCTAGATGGATAAAACGGAAGACGGGTGTGCTTCCCCAATTGACAGGAATGACAAATAGAGGAATCATACACTTTATTGCAACTAGATAGACAAGATTTCCTTAGTAAATTAAAAATAGGAGCTCATGGGTGACCGCAACGAGCATGCCAAACAGGAGACGACACCAAACAGGAGACGACACAGCAAACAGAGACAAAGGGCTGGACGATTTTGTGATGAGGTACAGCTCGCCGAAGCTAGTGCATATCATTCGAGTTGTTCCCGTTGGAAGATCCTTCACAGAAAAACCGTATGGGTCAAACTCAACAGAAACATTATTATCAGAAGTGAATTGGCGGACAGAAATTAAGTTTTTGATTATATTAGAGGCTACAAGAACATTACGAAGGTAAAGAGGTTGGCCTTTTGTAGGGATAAGTGCGGTACCATGACCCAAAGTTGGTATGCGTGTGCCATCCCCGACAATATCAGAATTAGAATTACTCTTAGAGGTAAGGGAAGAGATGATATGTGACTCAGCAGGCTCAAGTCTCGTTTGATTGCGGTCCCGATCTTCCACAAGTCTTCTCAATGTTCCCTTGTTATTTCCAGCACCAATTTGAAGAATTTATGCACGAATTAATCTCTCTTTTCTCTACTTAACTAAATCAAATGATGGAGGATTCAATTATAAGAACACACGAATTGGAATCACTCAATTTGGAGTTGAATTGCAAAAGTTATGAAGATTACAAGACACGAATGTTATTTTGGACCAAAGACTCGAGAATAACTATGCCAAGTTATTCTCCAAGTCTGATCTAATTTTTATTAAATGAAAAGCCTTAGTTTAAATAGAGAATACAAACTGGGATATCCTTGGAGCACAAGGAAACATCATAGCCTTCCTTGCTCTCCAAGATATATTAAATATAATACTAAAACAACTATCTAAGTTTCCTTATTTAAATAAATCAAATAAATAATTATCTGACTTATAAGATAAGAAAACTAAACCTAACAAATCAAAAGATATTAATAATAATAAAGCAAGACAATTCAGCCATCTAACAAACTCCTATGGCCGAAATTATGCATAAATAAAATTTTGGGTGGTTTAAAACAAATTCGTGTATAACGGGTTCCTTGAACCCCCGCCTCCAATGGCCGCCGCTTCAGCCCCACTCCGAGCCCCTTCCTGGGTCTCTTCTCGCCGACGCTTCGAGGAGAAGCTTTACGACCTCCACAAGTGCACTAATCTCAGCTACGCCCTGCAAATCCACTCCCAGGTCTTCAAATTCGGCCTTCACGGCGACCTCTTCGTCGTCCCCAAGCTCATCTCTGCTTTCTCCCTCTGTCGAGAAATCGGATTGGCTGTTAGGGCTTTCAATCAGGTCGACCGTCCCAATGCGAATCTCTACAATACGCTTATTAAAGCCCATGCCCAGAGCTCTAACCCGTCTCAGGCGTTTTCTGTTTTGTTCGATATGCATAGGGCTGGGGTTGGCCTCAATTTCGCCTCCGAGCCTCCACTCACGAGCTAGCCCGCGTCGCCGCCGGCATCGAGTCCGAGATCCAGGCCTGGATCGACCGCGAGAGCCTCCACAATCTCGTCAAAGCCCTCGCCGAGGGGGAGGCGGAAGAGGAGGCCGCGTTGCTTCATCTGCTCGCCCAGTTCAAGAACCGCGTCTCCTAGGGCTTCAATCGCCAACTCCAGAACCTGGTGCTCAAATCCAAGGTGTTCGGCGGCCTCCAGATCCTGTGTGGTTGGCGAGCGAGGTTAGGGGCCAGACAAGACGGAAGAAGAAGAAGAAATGATGAACAGTTGAGGGCAAAACTGTCAAAGGGTAGGATTTAACGGATTTTTTGACGGAAAAGGCTCGTGGGTGGCTATTTGTTAACGGAATGAAAGTTTTGGGTGGTTTAAAACAAATTCGTGTATAATGGGTGGTTAAGTGTAAATTCGCCTATTTAACGGGTGGTTTAGTGCAATTTTCTCTAAAACTAAAGATAAGATTCTCGTAAGACTTGAATAGCTCTCAGTAAATCGTAATTTTCACCTGTTTGCTGTTGGATTCTGGATTCGACGTAAACTACAAAGTTGTAGGTCTTTTAATTATCTATCCAACGCAATTTGAACGGACTTGAGATCAATTTTATAGCCCAAGTTATGACCTGTTTACTGAGCACTATTTTTCATTTGACGGGTTTCTTAACTTTTCGAACTTTCATGACTTCATCCTCTTCCTTGGTGGCCTTGGACGCCATTGATGAACATAATCAAAAGATAATATGGAATTCATGAAAACCTTCTTAAACTTAAATACTCGGGACCTTAGTAAAGGTCTTGGTCTTTGGCCTCTAAGCGTCTTCAATAAATCATTGTCTTTGGTCTTCCCTTGATCTGTATCAAAAGAGCATACCTTGGTTGTTGGTCATGTTGGAGGAGGCCCTAGTGTCCATATCCCAAACGTTGTCCGGCGGATACAACGTCATCGAATTGAATGCTTTAGTCAGGTCTGTAGAAGGCATAAAACCCGCATAAGGATCTGTAAACATGGTGTTGGCCTGCGGATTTGGTGCCCGAGGAGCCGCACTCAGTATGCCTTGTGACTGCACTGTAGGGTAGGGGCAGAGTCCCGAATTCCAGCCCTGAAAAGGCCAGGCCATAGATTGAGAATGTTGTTGAGATTGCCCGGGACTTTGCATCCAACCGAAAGGAGTACGCTGCAAGTGAACAGCGCCAGGCCCGGGGGCACGGCCACCCCGCCTGCGACTGCGGCCAGTAGTTTGGCGGCCTCCGGTCTCCTGCTGAGGCGAGGGTTGCGACGGCTTTTCCGGTGGTGGATTCGATGAGGTAGATGCGGCTGTCAGGGCCTTGACGTCGGCTGAGAGGGCGTCCCGCTTTTCACGTTGGGTCTCTTCGAGTAAGACCATTGATCGTGCTTGAGCGAAATCTAGCAAGGGTCGTGTTTGTTGTATGAAACTAGCCACCGTATCATATTTAGATGACAAACCGACAATCATCTGAATGACCATCTAACGTTCAGTAAGAGGAGAATCAACGTTCTTTAATTTATCAGCAAGATCCTTGATTTGTTGATAGTAGGCCAAAACAGAGGAGAAGAACTCCAAACGACAGCGGGAGAATTCGTTCTGAAGATAGACAGATTCATCTTGGAAGATGTTCTTCAACTTGGTCCATAGGGAAAGAGCAATGGCGTCGGATTCTAAGATTGTGAGAAGTAAATCCGACGATATCGTAGCATAGATCCATTGAAGAATGATTGCATCCATTTGATCCCAGAGAACATCATCAACATCAGTGTGGCGAGGGATAGACGTGTCGATGTGATTTAGAACGCGATGTGCGCGAGCAACGACTTTGAACAATTCAGCCCACGAGTTTTACTTCGTGTTGGAGACATGCAATGTGAGCGGAATGAGATTTTTGATGTTGGAGATGGCTAGGGAAGAGTGAAAGGCCAGTTTCGATCTGTAAGAACCGCTTGTCTCTATGTGATCCTTGAGAGCGGGAAACACCGAATCCTTGTCCTTGGGCGTGTTGTTGCCGGAAGAGCCGTCACCTTCTTTGCCAGACATGGCAGTGGGCTAGTTTGAAGAGAGGTTTAAGCGGCCGAGGGGAGCGGCGGAGAGGACAGGCAACGACCGGTTCTAGGACCGGACAGTAGGAGAGGTTGGGAGGTGATGTCACACTTTTTAGTTGGTTTTTGTAGGTTGTTTTCTAGTTAGGTTGAGTCTTTTCTAGATCTTTTGTGTTGTTTTGCATATGGTTTCGACTCTGTTTCGTGAGTTGGAGTCGTTTGTGCTTGTTTGTTGTCTTTGTTGGTGTTTGAAGCGTTGAGGAGGAGATATCCCGGGTTTTTCAGCTTTCTAGGAGGTGGCCTTAGAGTGGTCTTATGGCGGTGTTGACTAGAGAGGCGAGAGTAGAAGTTTTTGGAGCTTTGATGTATTTCAAGAAGGAAGATTGCAAGATGAAGACGTCTTAGAAGGAGCTTAAGGAAGTCTAAGAAGACCAAGAACGTTTAAAGAAGAAACATTGAAGAAGAACCAAACTTTGGAACAAGTTTCGAGCAAAGAAGTGAAGAGATTAAGTGCTGGCTAGGGTCGTTACTGACCCACTTGCGTCTTAAGCTCCTCAGAGGACGCTCGGTACTGACCCAAAGTGGTTCGGTAAGAACCCTAGCCAGCACTTAATCTCTTCACTTCTTTGCTCGAAACTTGTCCCAAAGTTTGGTTCTTCTTCAATGTTTCTTCTTTAAACGTTCTTGGTCTTCTTAGACTTCCTTAAGCTCCTTCTAAGACATCTTCATCTTGCAATCTTCCTTCTTGAAATACATCAAAGCTCCAAAAACTTCTACTCTTGCCTCTCTAGTCTACACCGCCACAAGACCACTCTAAGGCCACCTCCTAGAAAGCTGAAAAACCCGGGATATCTCCACCTCAACGCTTCAAACACCTACAAAGACAACAAACAAGCATAAACGACTCTAACTCTCGAAAGAGAGTCGAAACCATATGCAAAACAACACAAAAGATCTAGAAAAGACTCAACCTAACTAGAAAACGACCTAAAAAACTAACTAAAAAGTGTGACATCAGGAGGCGGCTCACGACAAGCGGCGGCCGGCTCTAGGGCTGCGCGGAGAGAGAGAGAGAGAGAGAGATCCGGCGGCAGCGGGAGGGGTCGAGGATTAGGGTTAGGCGCATGATACCATATTGGAACACACAGAGATTGATAAATTCCCCTTGAGGGTTGCCATTCACATTACTTGAGTATATATAGAGATTACAAGGCTTGTACACTAAGTTAGGTCAATAATATAAATATATATGCTATTAAATAGAAAAGGAGAGAAAAGAACTCAAATCTTATACCCAACAAATTTGTACACTAACACTGTAATTGTAAATGTCCGCGAGCCATATAGGGAGTCGTGCGTACGTAAGCCCAATACACAAGCCCATGGGGTTCCATCCTAAAACCAATTGGCAATATAGGAAGAGTAACCGAAAGACTAGTAGGCATGTTTAGTCTCAACTTTCAGATATGTGAAGAGTATTCTCAACACGCCTCGCAAGTGCAACTTGCCTGGCCTAATTAACACTTGGACAAACGGATCTAGCATCTCAATCTCTTTATAGCTAGCCTAGAGAACGTGTGGTAGCATCTCAATCTCTTCATAGCCAAATAACGGACGGGTAACATCATCTGATAAAACCCAAGCCCACACAAGCCAGGAAACAGACCCAGGACCAGACCGTAGGCTCTGATACCATGTGAAAGTCTGTGAGCCATAACAGGTAGGGTTGGGCAAATTCCGGTCCGGTCCGACTTTTCTAAAAATAAAAATAAAAATATAATTTTATATACATAAATAATATTTCTTCTATTATAAAATTTATTTTTTATTATTTAAGTTTAACTTTTATGTATATACTTCATAACCTTATATTTTTCATAAATAATATATAAATTTTCTCAATAAAAACATATTTTTTCTTTAAAAAATATTAATTTACAAAAATAATATCCCGGTCCAAAATCGGTCTGAAAGTGGACCGAACCGAGTCCGGTCTTTAGTCACGGTCCGATCCGATTTTGGACCGATGCCTACCCCTAATAACAACGGACCAATGTCAACCCCTAATAATAGGGGATTGTGCGTATATAAGTCCAATACATAAGCTTATGAAATTCTATCTTAAAACCAATTTACAAGGAATAATCCAAAAATTTATATGGTACGTAGACATACGGCATTTAGTCTCAATTGTCAAATATAAGAAGAGTGTTCCCAACAAACACTAATTATTAGTTCTTTTAAGGTTATTTTAATTTCATGCTCACTAGTCACTATCAAACCATATCATTATAAATCTAATAAGGTCATAAAGTAATTCACTCCCAAGACTTTTCAACTCAATCAAGCGCTGCACTTCTTGCACTACCCAACACATCCGAAAAAATCCAAACGTTAGTGCGTGTCTCTCTTGTCGCAGGCTCCACACACCTCCCCACAAGTCTCCTTTAAATTTAGTCCTCATCTTTTGTGCGTTACTCACTTAATTCTCCCTCAACCAAAAATGTCTAGTGAAGGAGGCGGAGGCTCCGTCAAACCGCCACCGGCTCCGATGATGATTGACGACTTGGATCCTACGAAGAAGAACAGGCCTAAGACGAACAAGTACGCTTTCGCTTGTGCAACAATAGCTTCCCTAAACTGCACCCTTCTGGGCTATGGTACAAAGCTAGTAGATCAATACTCAATTATTCATGCTCTATATATTCGTTCTTTTCAAATAATTAAGCTTTGAATATGGATATCGATTTGTATGGTGTGGTAATTTATGTTGTGTACACAAGGTCGAAAGGTGGTGTTACAGGCCATATATATTTGCTTGGATAAAATCGATCACTACAGCGCTAGCAACTTGTCATTTTCTGAAAATTTAAACGACTATTAGAATATATTAGTTGAATTGTTGTATTGTGTATGACTACGATTTAAAATTTAAAATTATTTTTTTATTATAAATAATTACTTATGAAAAATATAACATAAAATATAATATAATTTTATACAAAACAATTATTTGTTTTAAAAAATAGATGACTTTTTATATATATTAGTATTACCATAATAATAATACATCTGGGAGAAAGCCAACTACGAAATGAATCCCTACCCTACTGGAATAAAAATCTCATCAAAAAAAAGCCTTGGCTTCGAGATCAATTGACTCCTCGATCTTCTTTTGACTAACCGGGGAAGTAGAAATTACAAAATTTATACTCAATTATTTTTAACTCGATTATAAAAATAAAAATTCATATTTTACTTATAAAATACAATAGACCTTTTCACCCATAAATATTAGTTAAGTCCTTTAAAATCTATATATAAAGTTTACGTACCTTCTACGTATAATTATACATAGAGAAAAGATAATTTTGTTAAAATTAAGATAAAGATTTTAATTTAATGAATACATATCAATGTAAAAATTTATTCAATGTTATACAGTATTAAATTTTCTTTTTAAATATTTTTTTTACATAAATAGATGAAGAGGAATTTAATAAAAATAAAATTTTAAATATTGGGTGAGGCAAAAATTAATGTGGTGCCTTGAAAATAGTTGATTTTTATAATATAAATATTTATTAACTATGCAAGAAAAAATATATGGGCCGGGTTTATATATATGGCTTAAAAATTGGTTTATATAATAGAAAATGGATTTTATCGAGTATAAAAAATATTTTTTAAATGGTTTGAAACAAGACAAAACCAAAAACCGATTTCTAAAATTCCTTAAACCAAGGACCGGAGCAATATTCCATTGGTCCGATGCCACAAGGATAACAAAATCGTCAAAAAGACTTATTTATTTTTATAAATATAAAATAAGAATAGATTATTTTTACGAAAATCTTAATGTAAGTGGGTTAAGAGAGATTTTTAAATAAATATTTGAAAATGGGGTTCTTAATGTGTGATAAAAATGATTTAATGTGAAATCTAAATATAGTTTACTTATTAATAAAAAGAAAAAGTATAATAAACAAAGTTTATATGAGATAAAGAAGGCTCAATATGGTTATAGACTTCAAAGTAACTCAAAGATAATTTACTTATCCCAAATGTTAGGATTTAGTTTTTAAAATTTTATTTTAAACGCTACTAAAATATATAATATAATTAATGGTAGAAATTTTTCTAATGTTTAGAAAGTGTTTTTGTAACTTGAACTAGGTTTAAAATTTCTTTTTCATATACATCATCAACCAAAAAGAAAATCAGAGCAATCAAAACAATTGTTAACAAAGAAAAGTATAGAAGTATAGAAAGTTATATGTTTTTAGATGTAATGTTATAACATTAATATAAAAAAGTATAGAAAGTTACTAATTCACACGAAAGAAAGACAGTGACATGTGTATTTAGTAAGATTGACACATATTGATATAGTACAATTGTTAACAAAGAATGACATTATTTACATCTATTAGAGTGAATTAAGTGCGTTAAATTTTGCAGATATAGGAGTGATGAGTGGAGCAGTAATCTACATCAAGAGGGAGATGAAGATCACCGACGTACAAGTGGAGATCCTAATCGGGATCCTCAACCTCTACTGCCTAATCGGTTCCTTGGCCGCCGGTCGCACCTCCGACGTGATCGGCCGGCGCTACACCATGGTCTTGGCCGGGGCCATATTTTTCGTCGGCGCAATCTTAATGGGGTTCGCCACCAACTACGCCTTCCTCATGGTGGGGCGGTTCGTGGCAGGAATCGGAGTAGGCTTTGCGGCCACGATCGCCGCCGTGTACATCTCCGAGGTCTCGCCGACGTCCTCCCGGGGGTTTCTGACGTCGTTCCCAGAGGTGTTCGTCAATGCCGGGATCTTGATTGGGTACGTGTCCAATTTGGGCTTTTCGAAGCTGCCCCTCCACCTTGGGTGGCGGTTCATGCTCGGAGCTGGGGCAGTTCCGGCGTTGGTTATTATGGTCGGAGTCATGGCCATGCCAGAGTCGCCGAGGTGGCTGGTGATGCAGGGGCGGCTGGGGGATGCTAAGAAGGTGTTGCTTAAGACTTCTGACTCCCCTGAAGAGGCACACATCCGATTGGATGATATCAAAGAAGTTGCAGGTATGTAAATACATTTTTCTAGTTTATAGTGTATTTTTCTTATTTCGGATTGCACTTTTCATACTTTGTAATGCATTTTTCGTATTTTACAACGTATTTTTGTATGAAAAGTGCAATACGATGCATTCATTTCGCGTTTCAGGATAAAGTTCTTTTCATTTGAATCAAAATCATATGTAACGTACTAATAAATTTGATTTAAAAAACTAATAAGTAATTTGAGAATTGATTACTACTACTATGTATAAGATAGACTAACCCGCTTTCGAAAAAAAAAAAAAGATAGACTAACCCGCTAGAACTATAATAGGTCAATATTATTGTGTTGTAGCTCGCTAGAAATATGGCAAATTATAGTTACCAAGCATTTTTTTAGTGTTTATCGTGCTCAATGGCCCAAAAAAAGTTTATAATAGTAAAAATGCACTCATTTTTTTACATTTGCATCAATACCCAAATTAAATAACTAAATACCCAATTTAATTGTAAGAATGCCAGATTCTCAATTTTTTTACATTTTTGAAAAAAAAAAGAAATTTTAATTTCATTGAAATAATCTAATACAAAAATAAATATAATAATTACATAATTGAATCAAAGAGATTTAGCAATGGTCGAAGGCTTCGTTAACATCTTTTTAAACTCAGCCCTCTACTTTCGAGTTCAAGGAAAAGGCCATGGATACGAAGACAATGGAGACCTTTAAACGTGATGCTTTCCTTTAGGTTTTCCCTTTGCATTAATTTCAATCAGTAATCTAGTACGGGAGAGTCGCTCTTGGGAGGATGTGATCGAGTGGATAAAGATCGATGTTCCTATATCAACTTGATGCCCCAGCGTCTCAAAATCGAACTCGAATTGACGAACCCTTTCTAGTTAATTTCCTCCTTATTGTTGTGATCAATCTTGAATTAAATAGTTCAAAAATCCAATTCGTTGGAACTTTATATACAAATAATTCTGCTTGATCAACTTGATCTGAGAGTTGGATTTTGGAGGCTTCGATTTAAAAGGTGCATCTGGGAATAGGGGGCAAAAATCGAACGAGTTGGATTTCGATGGTTTTAATTTGAAGGCGGTGCAGTTGAGATTGAAAGGGGATCTAGATCTAGATGAGGTAAAATAGGTATCTAAATTCTATTATAAAGTGTGAGTTAAATCTTGATTGGAATTCTGTTGCAAAGAAAAGGAATTGGTGAAGAACTTCATGAAAGTGCGTAGATTAGGGCTGAATCTAGATTGAAAGAGGCCATAGATAGAAAAAAGAATAAAAAAGAAGCTTTTATTTTCATTTTTTTATAAGGAACGTTAATTGCAATTTTTGTTAATAAGGATTTGATTCAATTAGGTAAAATTAGATATTATTTTTCTTTTTTTTTTTATCACCGTTTTATATTTAATATATTTATAATGTGTTTTTTTTTTAAAAGGAATTTATTTTATTTTATAATTTAGTAGTAAATTGAAAGAAAGTTTATATCGCAAAAAATGCCCAAAAGGATACTCCATGTAATTTAGCCTAGAAACGGGTATTTATTATTTTATCAACTTTTTTTGGGGCGTATATGCAAATTTGCCTTTAATTTATGCAGGTATTCCGGTTGAATGCGAGGACGACGTCGTATCAGTGCCGCAGTGGAAAAAATCGCACGGAGAAGGCGTGTGGAGGGAGCTCCTAGTAAGTCCAACTCCAACCGTCCGGCGCATACTCCTCGCCGCCATAGGAATCCACTTCTTCCAACAATCCACTGGAATCGACGCCGTCGTCCTCTACAGCCCCACCATCTTCCAGAAGGCCGGCATCACCGGCGACACCCACCTCCTCCTCGCCACCGTGGCCGTCGGGTTCACCAAAACCCTCTTCATCCTCCTCGCCACGTTCACCGTGGACCGCTTCGGCCGCCGCCCCCTCCTCCTCGCCAGCGTCGGCGGAATGCTCCTGTCCCTCCTGGTCATCGCCACCGCCCTCACGAAGCTCCTCCACGTGGCAGCCATCGTCGGCGTCTTGTCCTACGTGGCGTGGTTCTCGATCGGGATAGGGCCCATCACGTGGATCTACGGCTCCGAGATATGGCCCCTTAGGCTTAGGGCGCAAGGAACCAGCGTCGGTATGGCGGTCAACCGTTCAGTCAGCGGGGTTATAACGATGACTTTTCTCTCGTTGACCAAGGCCGTTACCACTGGAGGCGCTTTTTATCTTTTTTCCGGTGTCGCCGTGGTGGCGTGGGTCTTCATTTGCACACTCTTGCCGGAGACGCGGGGGAAGTCGTTGGAGGAGATGCAACTGTTGTTTGCGGATTTTCGGTGGAATTTAGACTCCGTAATAAAGGAGGACGACTTTCATGGCGATACTCACGGTAACAATGACGGCAAGATACAGCTAAGCGGCGGTACCGTGGGCGTTGTGAGTCAAGCTAGTTAGATTTTGACACGTGGGGATATGGTTTGCATACTAGCGGTTGAAAATGAAAACAATTTTTACAGCCTTGGATCAGTCTTTGTTAACGCCTTGTGTAAAATTTCATGTCTAAGTAACTTTATGTTTATTGCCTACTTGTGAATTGGAATAAAAACAACCACGTTTTTATTAAAATGAAAACCTCTTTTTTGTGTGGTATTTCTTGAATTTTACCTTCATAGTTCATATAATTGCAATATTGTTCTTTTTCGGTTTTAAGCATAAAATATCCTTCTCTTTATTTTAAATTGTGGATAGAAAATGTAAAAAAGATGGGAAAATAAGTAGATGACGACTCATCCAACCAGGTGACGACCTTCGAATCTCAATCTACCACATCATCACACCACCAGGTTCACCTTCCGTGCTCATTTCTTCTTAGATGACAACTAAAGTTGACGTAGGGAAGCTTTTCTTTTAATATTCTGATCATTCCAATTATGTTTTCTCAACCAGTCTTCTCAATGATAAAAATTTCAACCACTGGAAACGCTTTGTAGAAGTGTCCCTAATGGCGTAAAACAAGATCAGATTTGTAACAGATGATTGCAAGACACCAAACTCAGGAAACCCTAGCCAATGGGAGCAAGTGAACAACATGGTAATCTCCTGGCTCTTACATTCTATTGAAAAGGACATTATTGGTTCCATACTTTACTGTAAGACAGATGCTCAAATATGGAAAGAACTCCAATCTTGCTTTAGCAAATCTAATAGAACTCGTCTCTTCAAGTGCAAAGAGAGCCCAACTCTATGTCGTAAGGCACAACATCTGTCAGTACTTATTTCACCAAAATGAAAAAGTTATGGGATGAGCATTCTCTCTTAGTTCAGTTAACATTTGTGAATGTGGCTCTTTTGTTGTTACGAACACAAACTCTTACAAGACTAACAAGTGGTTCAATTCCTAATGGGATTGAATGAGAATTTTTCCGCAATTAGGGGAAATGTTTTGATGATGAATTCACCGCCAAATTTAAGTGATGTGTACAACATCATTCTTCAAGAGGAAGAGAAAAAGTACCTTAATGATAGCTCCAAATATGAGAGTGAGGCAATGGCTATGGAAACACAAAGAAATAGAGAGATGCAAAGGTCAGTTGACCATTGCAAAGTGGGTGGGCACTCCATGGATAAGTACGGTGTTGGAAAATCCACGGCTACGCACAAAAATCAGGATCTGATGGCTACTTGTATTGTCAACCTTGCAAGATTCCCAGACACAACACAAAGAAATGTTAAAAAGCTGGAAAAACTGAGAGCAACGACCAGAAACAACAATAAGATACTAGGTTTTGTGATAATTGCAATGACCAGAAACAACAATAAGATACTAGGTTTTGTGATAATTGCAAATCACACGATTGATCAATGTTGGAAGCTTCATGGATATCCACCTGGAAAGGGCCCAAAGTTGCAGCAGAATCTTCCACAACATCAACCACTCCAAATACCCTGACTAATCAATAGTATGAGTAGTTGATAACATTACTCCAACATCATTAGGGTCTCTTTTCTCCATGTGAAGGTTCTAGCCACCATGCTGCTTTCTTGGCAAGTACAAGTTTTTCATTATGTTCTTATGGAAACAACTCTAATTGGATACTTGACATCAGTGCTTCCGATCATATGACACCCCATATTAAACTTTTCTCCTCGTATTCTCTCATTTCCAAACCTTCTTTCATTGTTATGCCTAAAGGAAAAAATGCTAAAATTCTTCATTTGGGAACTGTCAAACTCACACCTCAATTGGTCTTGCATAATGCCCTACATGTTCTAGAATTTTCATTCAATCTTTAGTCCATTAGCAAACTGATATCATCTAGTTTTGCATGGTTTTGCATTAGCATTTAGGATTAGATTTCGTCCTTTTCTAGCTTAGGCTTTGCATTTTGTGTTGATTTCTAGTATTATTCGTAGTATGGATATCTACACAAGCTTTGTTTGTATTTTCAGGTTTTTTGGAGGTGTTTTCGGCTCTTAAGGATGGTTAGGGAGCTTAATGATATTAGAGAAGTCAAAGAGTGGTGAAACAAGCCTTTGAGGATGCTTACGGGATAAGATTATGAGGTTAACGAGGTGCCAGAGACGAGCCAACAAGCCAGAGATGAAGGTAGAAACGAGAAAAAGAGGAGAAAATTGACTAAGTCATGGTCTCGGTCGAGATGGCGGACAGGCAGCCGCGAGTTACTTGTTTTCTTGCGCAAGGGGTCTTCTTTTATGTTATATTTTTGGATATTTTTAGCCTTTAATATAAATACTCTTTAGAAAACTCTTTTGGAGGGACTTTTATACATTATTATTATTTCTAATTTCAAAGGGAGAGAAGAGAGAATTTCTAGGTTTTTAGTTTACGCTCTTTCAATTTGGAGAATTGCACTCTTGGATCTACATTGTTTTCTTTCAATTGAATCTCTAGTAAGTTTCTCTTTCCATTATTGTTCTTATTTCTATTCCATGTTTGAATTTATTGCTTTGATCATGAATTTAATTATGTTAGGCTAAACTCTATAGTTCTAGGGTTTGGTTGATCCCAACGATGTGAAGCGGATTAGATTCAATATCTTTTGCTTGAATTGAGTTGGAAAACTAATATGATTTGATTCTAGGGGCTTAATCTAATAGGTTTAAACTTGTTAGAGTCTTGTTTAGGTTGCACATCGAGAGGTGGTAGTCTAAGTAAGTAAACAAAATAGAGAGAACACATCAAGAGGTCGTTCTATCTATTTGGAAAAACTAGAATTGAACTTGAGAAGTAGTTTCTCATGTGGTTAATTGTCATAGAACTTCTAGGTGATTGAGTCAAGTTTGATGCATCACGAGAGTGGGGCAAGCTTGGTTTACCATCTAGATTTCTAAGTACTTAAAGGGTTTCTATCGGTTTTGTTTCGTCACGAGAGTGGGTTCTTAATTTGATAGAAGTACATTAAGTTAAACTTTGAGAAAAGTTAATTTATGACATTAGACAATAACCTTCATAAGAAAACATCCAACTCAGTTTAGGTAGAATTGCGATTTAAATTCCGTGGATCAAAGTTGTGGGGATTCTTTGCCTTGGAACTTTGCATTCTCATATATTTCTACATCGCTATTTACTTGTTTTACTTGTTTTTATTTAGTTAAAATTACTTCACAATCATCATATTTGGCTTAGGAACTTGTTTCTAGAATTTACTAAAACAGAAATAATCCTCGTGATTCGATCCTGATCTACTACTACAATAGATCTCGTATTCTTGCGAGTGTGTGGGAAACCATCACAACACAAACTAGCCAAGAGCTTGTCTTCTAACATCATCTTTACACCTCATTTGTGTCTCCTTTAGGCCCCTTCGATGAGCAAGCCTTAAGCAATTGGTCGTGAAGCTAATGGACTCTACATCATTGACAAACTCTCTTTTACCGAGCTAGACAACAAATCATCTTCCTTTTCATCCTACCATTCTTTTTTGAACAAAAATGATCCTAAGACATTCAGTTGTAATGCTTCTGTTTCAAACATCAGTCTTGAATTATTACATTGTCTCTCGTGACATATTCCTTTTGATCAATTATGCTATTTTATGCCATCTCTTGCTAGAAACAAATCCAACTTCATTTTCCAAATATGCCCCAAAGCAAAACAACACACAAATTCTTTCACTACACGTTTGACAGTTGCCACTAAGCCTTTTGAAATCATACATGTCGACACTTGGGGACCTTACAAAGAACCCACATACAATGGGTTTAGATACTTCTTAACCATAGTTGATGGTCACACCAAATGCACTTGGACATATCTCATGACTCACAAAGACAATGCCCTTTCTCTACTCAAAAATTTTCTTGCCATGATTCATACTCAATTTCAATCCAAAATTCAAATCATATGATTTGACAATGCTCTATAATTTTATGGGCATCTTGCCAATGATTTTTACTCTTCACATGGTTTAGTTCATCAAACCTCATGCGTGGACACGACGCAACAAAATGCCATCGTTGAACGCAAACATAAACATTTGTTAGAAGTGGCTAGATCCCTTTCCTTCCAATCCAACCTTAACGTTGACTAGACAAAGTTTGCCCCTACGGACCCAATCAAAGCTTGGTCCCTTTTAGGGATTGAGGATTGTATGGGGTGTCCTTCCCTCTTGCGTAGGTGAAGCATTTTTTTCTTAGGCTTAGCACAACTCCTATTGACGTGACATGTTCTCCATAATTGTAGCAAGGTATTAGGCTCTTACGTTGTTCAGATCCCTAGGTAGAGTTGGCGGGAACTAATTATGACTTTCTCTAATTCTTTGACCATTCCGACTTTTGTGGAGAAGTATGCCTTTTAATTTTATCCCAAGGGATATTACCGCCAATGATCGAATTGTCTCACCCAAAGTCACCCGAGACTATCAAAAGTAAATAATTGAATTATAATGAACTGAAATATGGATATTTTATTAGTTAAAAAAAGGAATCATAGTTCTATACAACATATTTGTTTTAGATAAAGATGTAGAAGCAGAATGTAAAGCCCATATTATAAAGGGGTTATTCGAAAGACATATCGTAAAATAAAAGAGCTTGTGCACCACCTTTCAGATGTTTGGCTCTAAGGAGAAATCTTCCTACCTTCAACTTTGTCTTACCTTAATCTTCAGTTCTCGATAACCACACCTTCGATCTCTGATGTGTCGTCAAAGATAATGGTTGACACTAGCCGGACATGCAAGGAAAAAGTGGCGGGGTTAGTCTAGTGAAAGACAAAGCAAGTAGAGGGACATATAGCTCTCATGATTTGTAACTAAACATGTTAATTAGCATCGGAATCCGAGTGAAAACTGGTCAATGAAATTGTTAGTACTTATATCGGAATAGAAGAAAATGATGTAGATAGAAGAGATAGGACATCACAAGACTGTGGTCCCTCAGAAAATATGATCTTCATTAGGAATTTCTTTTAATCGTATAACAAGTTCGAGAATGTCTCCTTTGGTTTATCAGATTTATTACCAAACAACATATTGGAATCATCCATTCTTGATTCTCATGTAATGAAACCAAACAACGCCTTACTTTCATTTCTCCTTCCTTCCACCTTATTTATGTTAACCTTTATTTTATGTTTCCTAAATAAAAAAAATTATATTATATTAAAATAATATTTTATAATAATAATACAATAGTAATTTTAGATAATTTTAATAATAAAATATTTAATTTTTAATGTAAATAATATCTTACCAGGTTGGTCGGGTCAAAATTCTACTTAACAAGTTGGTGAATTAACCTAATTTTTTTCGTTTTGATTAATTTTGAGTTGCTCTTGACCTATAAGTTTTGAGGAGGAATTTTAACCAAAAAAATTTTAGACGGATCTAAGAGGAGTCTCAATAGTTGCCCAAATTTTTGGGTATGGATGAGAGAGACAATATAAAAAATAATTAATTTGATGAAAGAGATGGAAATGGGAAGAAAGAGATTGATGACCAGGTCATGATGGACCAAATTTTGATTTTGGGCAATGCCATGACATGGTGACATGTGGCATTTGTACAAATATTTTTTTATTTGACTTGCTAAAGCTTTTAAATGGATGATCAAATAATTTTGGGCAACCATTAGTTATTTTTGGACATTAGATTGGTCATAAAAAAAGTGAAAGAGAAAAAATAATTATTTTATTTGATGACCACAAGAATATGGGCAATCATTAAACATACTCTAATTTTTTCAAATCGGGTCATGTTATAAGAAGTCTACCAGCAACCTACAAAAGATCTTGACCACACCAAATCCCGGTAGCTTCTTTCAGGCATATTCCGGATGTTCCCGCCAAAATCCAATTCCTCTTCTCTCCTCTCTCTCCCTCAGCAGAAGCAGATGCGCCGCGAAGTAGCCTCAATTGACGGCAACGATGCAATCTTCGAAACAATGGTGGATTTCCTCATTCGCCACTACTCCGACCAGCTCCGGACAATCATTCGTTTCCCCGATTCTCGTCTCCACTACTCTCTCGTCATCGCGTAAGTCCAAATTCCCCGTATGCTCTTCCTTCCTCCCCAAATCCATCCTTTTCTTCTTCCTTTGATCCACTTTCATTCAATTCCACAGGTTTTCTGAGCTCTTAGACTACAGTCCTCCTCTCGCTCAGCTCGTCTTCTCCGAACCTACTTCCTACCTCTCCAAATTCGATTGCGCCGCCCAATCCGCTCAGGTAAGCGATATTCAATTTCAATTTTGGATTCAATTTGTTATTTCTCTTTCTTAATAGTTCATGGATTTCTGAGATTTGAAATGAAAATTTGTTTGTGGTTCTGGTGAGAAATCTAGGGTTTCATGCTTGAGGATCTGGCTGGCGGATCGAGCTCTGGACTTAAGGATAACGTCCATGTTAGGATTGATATTGCAGGCTCTCCCCTCGAATTTCCAGGTTTGCGATGATTTAGCCTTCTTATGCTCGTTTTTTGGCTTCTGAGAATTGGGTTCATTAAGATGCTAGTTATGCAAGTTGCTTATTCTTCGAGTTCTCTAAGAAAACATATATGAACTTACTTCTTTGTAAATTCACAACTAAATTAATCTTCAATCACTCTTTACAAATTGGTCACACCGCACCAGCATATTTTTCAAACTAAATCAAACATCACTCGGAAGTTCATTGCACATCCTTCATGAGTATGGACAAAAGTTCATCTTCCTTTTTATAGTTTATCCCTAGCATAGATAATTAGATATGTTTTGATTTGAGTCTTACAATGGACACCAACAAATGACTATTATTTGTCTTCTAATCACAGCTACTGTGTATTTATTTTCTTGATAAAATGAATGGCATTTCTGACATTTGGTTGTCTTAAATTAAAGTGCGTGCTTATTTTCTGCATATGTTTTTTGCTACTTAAATGGAAACACTGACAGGAGCTGTTTTTATTGAGCATTTGAACTTACTAAAAAAGTTTATGCATAGTTGGGTTGGACCCGATTAGGTGCTTTAGCTTGTATGAAAATGGCTTAACACTGTGACCTTATGGATTATAATTGTTTATATGAAGAGACTTTTCCTCGCATTGGGCTTGTGAGGGTGAAGCATAGGAATATCCTCCTCACTCTCAAAGGCACAATCATTCGATCTGGAGCAGTGAAGACTGTAGAAGGTGAGAGGAGATATGAATGCCAAACGTGTAAGGACGTCTTCCCAGTTTATCCTGAATTGGAAGCTGGATATGTCATTAAACCTCCATTCTCTTGCCTGTCCTACAAGTCCACTGACTGTGATGGAGTAAAGTTCAAGCTTGTAGAAAACAGTACCAAGTACCATGACTACCAGGAAATCAAGATCCAAGAAAGCACCCAACTCCTTGGAGTTGGGGCTATTCCTCGTTCAATTCGTGTTATCTTAAGAACTGATCTTGTTGACACCGTCAATGCAGGGGATGATGTAATTATCACTGGAGTTTTGACTGCAAAATGGTCATCTGACATGAAAGGCGTTCGCTGTGACCTTGAGCCAATACTAGTGGCCAACCATGTCACGAGAACTAATGAGCTCAAGTCAGAAATATACATTCCTGAAGAAATAATCATGAAATTCAATCAATTCTGGGAAGATTTCAAGGACACCCCATTAAAAGGAAGAAATGCAATACTTGGAGGAATCTGCCCTCAGGTGTATGGACTCTTTACTGTTAAATTAGCACTTGCTTTGACACTCATTGGAGGTGTTCAACACGCTGATGCCTCAGGAACGAAAGTTAGAGGAGAATCCCATATCCTTCTTGTTGGTGATCCTGGTACTGGAAAATCTCAGTTCTTGAAATTTGCTGCTAAGCTGAGTAATAGAGCTGTAATGACTACCGGCCTTGGAAGTACAAGTGCAGGGCTAACTGTTACAGCTGTCAAAGATGGAGGCGAATGGATGCTTGAAGCAGGCGCTCTTGTACTGGCTGATGGCGGGCTTTGTTGCATAGATGAGTTTGATAGTATGAGGGAACATGATCGGGCTACAATACACGAGGCAATGGAGCAGCAAACGATTAGCATTGCTAAAGCGGGTCTTGTGACGACTCTTAACACGAGGACAATTGTTTTTGGTGCAACGAATCCGAAGGGACAATATGACCCAAGTCAACCATTATCAGTGAACACAACGCTGTCTGGACCTTTACTGAGTAGATTTGATATTGTCCTTGTGTTGTTGGATACAAAAAACCCTGAATGGGATAAAGTTGTGTCATCTCATATCCTCTCTAATGAGGAGGATTTGGGGAAAATCAAGAAGAGGAAGGACGGGGATGATGATTTGAGAAGTACATGGACACTCCCTATGCTTAGGAAGTACATTCATTACGTGAAGGAGCGTTTTAAGCCGGTTTTGACTAGAGAAGCTGAAAGAATTATCTCCTGCTATTATCAGCTGCAGAGGAGATCAGCTGTCCAGAACGCTGCAAGGACAACTGTTAGGATGCTTGAGAGCTTGATTCGGTTGGCTCAGGCTCATGCAAGATTGATGTTCAGGAATGAGGTGACTCAGTTGGATGCTGTAACGGCTATATTGTGCATTGAATCTTCCATGACTACTTCTGCCTTAGTTGATGATATTGGGAATGCTCTGCACTCGAATTTTTTGGAGAATCCGGATTATGAATATGCCAAGCAAGAGAGGTTTATTCTCGAGAAGCTGAGAGCTGTTGTTGATTAGAAGCACTGGTGGATGGATGAATAAGGTTAGTGTTTATCTGTCTGAATTTTGGTATAGTGGATGTTAACATTTAGTGGGTATGTAATGGAATCATGTTCTATCCAAAATATGAATGACATGTTAGTTTTGTCACATTAAAATAGATTTATGGCACATTAGGTCGATCAAGTTTAAATAGTGTAAGTAGATTAATACAAAAATATAGAAAACCTAAACCAATTGATTAATTGCTAATTTTTTTGTTGATTAATTTTGACAAAGCTTGAATTGAATTTAAGGAAGCTTATTAAAATTTATACAAATAAATAAGTTATTGTACAGGTACTATTCGGGATGAGTAGTTGATGAAAGCTTATCGAAGCTTAAGAGAGTTGAATGTAGTCGCAATTCTGTCCAAAATATAAACTATTAAGCTATATCCCCCAACATTATGAGTGCGTTCGGCTGACTGCTAGCATTTTCCATCTAGTGGGAAAAGCTAGATGAAAATCTCCTTTTTCTATACCATCAAGGATGCAGAATTTGGAGGAAAAAAAAGTTCCATCTTGCGGAAAAAGCTCCCAAAAAAGCTTCGTCTGATCGGACCCTATATGAACTTATTGGAGCTTATGAAACTTTTTCATGTATTGCCCTTAAATTATAAATACAATTCTTTATTAAATTTATTTTAATATCCTTTTTTATACTTTCAACTCCGATTATTTAGAAATTTAACTTTAATCAGCTTTGTGCACCAAACATATAAGAAAAGACAGAATATATATACAGACACCCGACCTTTGCTCAATTGGTCATTTTAACACCTCACCTTTGAAATGTTCGATTGAACACCTAAACTATACATATTGAGACCTATTGAACACCTTGTCGTTGATAATTATTTATGTGTAATGCACGCGTGATGACATGTAAAAAATTTATGCCACATCACGCCACTTAGATGCATGGCGTGTTATTTTTGGGAAAATAATAAAATTTACATAAATGCTTGAATTTAAAGAATATTATTTTAAACGTAAAAAGAAATGTTCTTCCTCCCCATTAGTACTATATTTACGAGACTATCACTCATCTTGATTTCACCGACCATCGCTCCTCCTCCACATCCCCATCGAAGACCATACCGACTAACTTTGACTTTCACGTGAATTTGGGTTGATTTGTGTAAAAATCCTCAATTTAGGCCAAGCCCTAAAAAAAATTTAGTTGGTTGTTTAACCTAATATTATGATTTTGAGAATTTGGTTTTGAAGTGTTGTTGTACTTGAATAAGATTTGTACTTTTTGAGTTCAATCTATCTTTTGTGATGGATTTGGCTAAAGAATTGGAGATCGATCAATTCATCCATGCGCGAGTTGTTGTGCATGGTGGATTTGGATGAGAAATTAGAGTTCAATCTAGTATTGTAAGTGTACGATGATGCTGCAGGCGAAGATAGATGTGGCGAAGATAGATGTGGCGATGGTGGTCGAATATGGATGTGTGCGCTATTGTGCGTAGTGGTGCTTGGAGTGGCATTGATGAGATTCGGCAGGGTAGATGATGGAGGATCTATGAAGGTGGGTTGAGTTCGGAGGTGTTGGTAGATTAGTGAAGCCTTGGTCAAGTTTCAGAGAATGGGATAAATAAGATTTGGGGGATGAAATATTTAAAAAAAAAAGGGAGACATGAGATGATTTTGGGGTTCTTTGTAAATTGATTAGTAGAAACAAAGAGGAAGAAGAAAGAAAAAAAGAAGAAAAAAAAGAAGAAAAAATGGTGTTAGGTAGGACCCATATTAGTGTCATTTGAGTTCCTCATTCGCCCATAGGATAATGCATCACACGCAAATTGCCAAATCAGTAAAGAGGCATTCAATAGGTCCTAATATGTATATTTCAAGTGTTCAATCGAACATTTTCAAATGTGAGGTGTTAAAATGACCAAATGAACAAAGGTCGGGTGTCTCTATATATATTCCGCCTATAAAAAGAGTATATACCAAATAAGTTTTGAATTTCAGGTAATAAATAAATTTCAGCTCTTACAACAACTTTTTTTAACAAACAAGTGTAACTACCTCTCATATCAACTTCAACTTCAATTTATATATCAATTTCATAACCCCGTTAAATGTTTCACTAGTATAATTTCCAACTTCTATACCAACTTCAAATAAACTTAATTTGAAGCTCTTTTGTTTCTTTCTTTCACACTTTCTTTCTTTTGCCTTGAGGGTGAAGGGAATATTTATTATTGACTTGGGTGGTCTTTCCCAAATAAAATATTTTTAAGGTGGTGTTTTGTGAAAGAAATATTTTTACGGGTGATTTGCTGAAATTTCAATTTTTACAGGCGGTTTTTTTTGTAATTGAAATTTTTTACGAATGAATTACGTAAATTTTATTTTTTACAGGTGGTTTTTTGTAAATGAAATATTTTTACGGATGATTTATTGAAATTTCAATTTTTACGGTTGGTTTTGTACACAAACCTATAATTCGCGGGTAGTTTTGTGAAATTCAATATATTTTTTTAATGTAATTGACTAAATAATTGTAGATTTTACATACATGAATTGATTTAATGTCGTTTAGAGAGCATGAGACTCTAATCAAATACAGTAGTTTTCAGCCTTCGGACATCTAGTCAAACGGTTAAGACTTCATGGTTCCGTTTCGACTCGTATAGGTAGTGCCCAAGACCAAAAAAATAAGATAGTTTTCAACTCACTAGGTGGTGCGATTCCGATTGGGCAAGTTGATTAGTTATTTTCTAGGGATTTTCCTTTTGGTGTCCATGTGGTTTCGACATTTCCTTTTGGTGCCCAAAAAAAATTCTTATTCCTTTTGGTGCCCTTGTGTTTTCAAACAATTCCTTCCCGTAACCTAAACACATTAAAATGTTTAATTACTTTCATTTTCTAATATTTCTGTTAAAAAAATAAAATAAAAAAATAAAAAACCTAACTTTTTTTATCCCTTTCTCTTCTTTAACCTAAACTGACTCTTCAATGGTGGTATTGGACTTGAAAATCTTCTTGAATGAATGACCATTTCAGATGCCTTAAGAAAAGAGTGGGTTATAATACACAAACCAAATGTAAACTACTTGCCTCCTAATTCCAAAATTAGATGTTCCACCGGTGTGTGTCTTTGGCAGCATACTCTTCAATGGCGGAAGAACCCGCCGAGTCCCTCCGACTCGGACTCAACTCGGGCTAACTCAGCCGCAAAGAATTCGAGTCGTTCTCTTCAGATTCAGATATGAACAGTCTTCTCAGAGCTTTGGTCTTTGCCTCCGTTTCGGCTGATGTTCGACGGGAATGTGGAGTTCGTTGACCAACGTTGGAACCAACACGGTCTCGAAGGAGGCAATGTCAAAGGAAGCCATGAATGAGCTTGAGTCACTGGTCCGGCAAGGGAAGCCATGGTCCATGGGTGAGATCAGATTCAATTGAAGATTTCTTGTTGGATTTTGTAGATTCAGTTAGTGGATTATTCTTCGGATTTTCTTAAATTTCTATTTAAATCTATTCAATTTTTGAATTAGGATCTTCAATTTATTGGTAGTTTGTGTACAGATTTCAAATTGATTTGTTTAGGGGGAGTTGATCAGTGTTTGAAGATGAAGAATGGGGAATGAATTTGTTTTCTTTTTATTTCAGAAAACTAGGTGGATGGCCCGTGTTATCGCACGGGTTCTCATTGATTATGTTTTATATAAAAATAGTATTTTATAATATATATATAGATATATAGATTTCTTGATTGATCTTCAATGGTTTCGCACGGGTTTCTTGATTATTTTTTCAATGTTTTATATTTTATAGGATTTTTTTTCACTTGGTGAATTAATTCAAAGGTTGATCTTATAATTTTATTGCTTGGATGGTATATACCCTTCACTGATCTAGAGATTATTGAAAAATTTTACTTTATACATCTCCATGGGTTTCTTGATTGATCCTTATTTTTCAACAATTTGAGAGTTTTTTTTTTTTTGCTTTGTAGTGAATGAAATTGTAACGTGATAATGCAAAAGTGGAAAGCTTATATAGTGAGAAAGAGAGTGGAATATGAAAGTTTATATTTTAAATTTGATATCTTTTGTTTGGAATACTAAAGGTTGATCTTATCTTCTTTTATTTTTACTTTTATTTGTAATATCAATAGTTATAATTTAATGACTTTAAATTCATATTGTAATACTAAATGTTGTGTGTAATACTAAAAGTTCCTAAAAAAGTTGCTAAATAATGTCAAAGGTTATATTTTATGTTTGATCTTATCTTTTGTTTGAAATACCAAAGGTTGATCTTATCTTCATTTATTTTTACTTTTATTTGTGATACCAATAGTTATAATTTAATGGCTTTAAATTCATATTGTAATATCAAAGGTTGTGTTGTAATACCAAAGGTTATTACAAAAGTTGCTAAATAAATGATGTAATATCAAATCTAATGCTCATTTTGTTATTTTTGTGTGTAATACCAAATGTTGTAAAATACAAAATTAGTCTATTAGATAATACTTTAGTAATAGATTTTGTAAACTACTCACAAAATAGATAGAGAGATAGTTTTGTTTGAATTGTTATTTTATTTGTTTAATTTTAAAGAATAATTTTTTTAATTAATTGCGCAAAACCCTTCACATAAATTAATCAAATTAATCTACCATCAAATGATTTCTCTAGCGCATAACCTTCTCTTCTTCACGTGATCATCAAATGATTCATGGTGATCCTCATCCACTTTGCCAAACTTTCTGACACAAATGATGTTTTTCACTTACCATATAAATAAAATAATAAAATACTCAAAGTATATTCAAATATAATGCTAGAAATCATATGAAACAAAGGGATTCAACAGAGAAAAAGTACCTCTATTGAATTGTGTAAATCATTTGCTTTTGCCCTTCAAGTAACAATCACCGAACGTATCAACTATAAGATTTGGTTTGTAAATCATTTGCTTTTTTCCTTCAAGAGACAATCACCAAATACATCAAATATAAAAGAGTGATGTGATCATGCAAAAGTGAAAGACTTATATAGTGAGAAAGAGGGTAGAATAAGAAAAGTTATATTTTAGATTTTGATCTTATCTTTTGTTTGGAATACCAAAAGTTGATCTTATCTTCTTTTATTTGTAATATCAATGGTCATAGTTTAATGGCTTTAAATTCATATTGTAATACCAAAGGTTGTATGTAATATCAAGGGTTACTACAAAACTTGCTAAATAAATGATGTAATATTAATGATTAATGTTATATTTGTGTGTAATATCAAATGTTGTAAAATTAATATTTTAAATTAAGATGATTTATTAGATTTATATTTGTGTTTCATTATTTTTTAATATAGTAATTTTGAATAAGACAATATTTTAATGTTAAAATATAAATATAATCATTTCATTGAACAAAATTTTATTTTAGAAATGCAAAAATTGTCATCTATTTATTTATAGTATGATGATTATTCATTAATTAATAAAAATAACATAAAATTCTTATTCATAATTTGTTTCTTATAATTGCACTATTTATTGAAAAAAATGTAACATTTCAAATAGAATATAAAAAATCGTTTTTTATGATGTAATTATTAAATACTTAAACATGTACATTGATTGAGAAAAATACAAATTTACATGTAGAAAAATTTTAGATAATTATATGGAATTAAGTAGATGATATATGTACATAAGTTTATATAGAATTATTATTAAATTAAAATTAGATATATGTTTTAGGCCAATTGAATGAGTCATTAATTGCCTAAATTTTTCTTATCCGTGCTTCGCACGGGTCTAAAATTATTTATAAAATTATTTCTACACTTATTAAACTTCTATTTATTAAATTAAATCTATATATATATACATAAATTTTTATTAATTGTATGAGAATGGATGGACATAAAGTGACCATATGGGTATTTTAGTTTTTCAATCATTAATTACATGGTCATGTAAAATGTTATTTTTATTTCACAAAATCCTTATTAGTTATATAGACAATTTTTTTTTTGGTAGAAAGTTATATAGACATTTTACCACTTATTATCTGCTATGAGATTTAGGACTCTTTGGATTCCCAACATAATGGAATGCAAATGGTCTATTGATATTTATTGAGGAGTGACTATCCCATATATATGTGTAGATGAGGGGTTTTAAATGTCATTAATTATGCAATAATGTCTTAAACGGTCGGTGACTACTGAAGAGATACATAAGTTACAAACTCTAACTTTATCATTTTCGTAAATATTTGAACAATTATATTCTAATCAGGCGTAATTATATGTCCGACCAATAACGAAAAATGAAGAGTTTCACCACCCTCACAAATGTTATAGACTATTAAATGTTTAATATTTTCCATTCTTATTTTTGTGTAAATATTTATATGAAGAAAACTAATGCATTACATAACGTATAATTATTTGTTGTTAATAATCATAAACCAGTTTTTCAATAAAATCAAATCAAATAATCGTGAGCCGGTATAGTTTCATGTCGATTATAAAAAAAATTATTCTTACAAAATTTTAAATCCTTTGCATGCCTATTTTTTTAATATCAGAGTTTTATTTGGGTAGACAAATGAAATATAGCATATCGTTTAATTGTTTGAAATCCTTTGCATGCTTATGTGGGTTGCTCATCTTTTATAATACTTTTCTTTGTCTAATTTATCTTGCAAATTGCAACCCTAAAATCACTTTTTTATTTTTTTTCCTCTCTTTCACTTTTATGATTGTATTAAATGCTTTGGTCATTAACTGGCCAAATTTTTCTATTTTATAATATATATAGATAGATAAATAGTGGAGCATTTAAAGGAAAATTCAATAAAAATGCTAACCTGGGGCATTTTTACTGAAGTGCATTAATTGGGCATTTATAAACGGAAGTTTTAACGGAAGTTTTATAAAAATGGATGGAAAAGTCATTTTGAGTATGTTTAGGCTATGTAAAGGAAAATTTTAAAAATAGAAGGGTACCAAAAGGAATAAGAATTTTTCTTGGGCACCAAAAGAAAAAGTCGAAACCATAGGGGCACCAAAAAGAAAATCCCTATTTTCTATATATAACAAGCTTAGGATAATGGACACTATAGTAAGTCATATATATATATATATATGAAAAAAACATACGATACTATATCCCTATCCCTACTACTATAAACATTTTGCCCATAAATCGTTAAAACTTAAAAAACAATAGATTTCCAAAAAAAAACCACGCTGCTTGCCCTTATTTACGCCCAGTGCCATTCGTGTGCAGCCTCGCCTCTTCTTTGTTCGCTCTTCCTCATGTCGTCGTTCAATATGTGACTTGGTACGTCAATCTCCACTTGTTGCTTCCCACCGCCTACATTGTTCACTTGCTCTCCACCTCCTGCTACTCATATTTTCAGGTTTGCATCTCCACTGCCTTCTTCGTTTCCCCTCTCTTATCTTCCCATCTGGTATTACTTTCGTATCTCTCCTCGCCCCATTAAGGTCTACTTAGTTTTGGATTCACGGATGTTTTATTGGGTGTTGTCGTCGATTGCTTCGGATTTTGTTGTTGATTTTGATCTTATTTTGATTTTCGCTTGCTATGAGTTCATCTGTCCTTGATTGCTTAATTTTGTTGTTGCTTTTCAGAGGCTATAAGTTCATCCATCGGTGAAGTTCTTGGACATTTGCTTCTAATCTGGTGTGTAACTATTTAAACTGAAGTTTATGGATACATGTGATCGAAAAGTATAACACAAACTAGTACTCGAACTCAACTACCATCAGCGAGATAATTAACAAAACGCATACATTTTATTTATGTCATGGGCTCAAATTAAACATTAAACGTACATAAGCTGTATACCCATGGGGTCATAAACCCAAATTACACATGGGTCCCGAACTCGGGTTACCCATCTCCCCAAGAACCGAGTACAAACCGGTCGATTGATTCGGCACCATCCTCATTACGCTCTCCCTGAGCGCGTTCAAGCACGCGCTCATCTCCACAAGCTCCCCTTCCTTCATCCCTTCAATTCCCACGCGGCCTTCCAACTCCGTCCTCTCCCTCTCCTCTATCGCCGCCGTCCACCGCTTTGCCACCTCCATCTGCATCTCCATCGCCGACATCCTCATACTCTCCTCAGCCACGCTGGCATTCCTGTGGGCCTCCACCAGCCTCTTGTCACACCTCGGCATCAGAACGGAATTGCTTCTTGTGCCGCCCCCCTCGCCAGCTGCCTCCGGGAAGCATTCGTTGACTATCTCGTGGACCGACGGATGCCCGAATGAGAACACCTTTCTACCCGGGGAGAAGACAACCACCCCGATCTTGGATCCAGTCAATGTGCAAAGCTCGCTCGCCTTCTTAAAGAGACCAGAACGTCGCTTCGAGAAGGTTACTTGTAAGTTGCTCTTGTTTTCCATTTTCACCATTTTCACCTTTTGCCTCCCTTTCCCATTTCTTTGATGAGTTGGTACGTGAGAAGAACTAGCCATGGAGAAGAAATGTACGAAAGAAAGAGAAAGGGAGATCGATATAGATGAATGTTGTGTGTAATGTCGGTTTAATCGTGTGTTATTATATAGAATGGGTATGGTTATTAAAATAATAGTTTTGTTTCAACAGCCTATAAATGTGAGTTTCAATTAAAAAAAAAGGGATTTGTCTTAATTAAGCAAGAAATAACAAGTTAAAGTAACTTTATATGTGATTTTGAGAATGAGATATGGGTTCAAAATTTTGAGTGACAATTTTGGTTATATGAAGTGGCTCTTGATTATATCTTTTAATGCAGATTGATAACATTTATTAGGTTAGTTAACTTTGGGAATTTTTTTGTCTGAGGTGTCTAGATTAAACTTACTTATTATGTGGCATTAGTTAACTTTGATTATTTTAACAGATGTACCTTGTATTAAGTCATTGTAAATAAAGCTGTAGCTTTTATTTCCATCTATAGTTATTTTCAATGTAAACCATTAAATAGTGGATTTTGCAACTACGTTGAATTAATTTGATGTGTTCTTAGCATATAGTACATTAGTACTACATACTGTATGAGACTCTCTAATCAAACAATTGTCAACTCTATAATAAAAATGATTCGGCAAGTGGTTTTGTTTATCAAATTTGGTTGATCTAATCGATTAGTTACTTTACGGAACAAGGATCCATACTCTTACATGTCATGAGTATTGAATAACGTATGCAGGTTTATTTTACGCATAAAACACTAATAAAATCCTAATCAATTGACTAATTTGTCGCGCTCGATTGATTTGTCGTAATCAATTAGTTAATCAATATATTGGTTACTTTCGGATATCTAATTAAGTGATTAAGTTTTTAAGGATAGTACTCAGAAGTCTTCGATGTGATTTTATAGGCAATGTCCTTTAGACCTTCACCAAAAAAATATTGGTTAAACACTTTCTTTAATCACCTACAAATATCATTATTGAAAACAAATATAAATATCATATTAATAATAAAAAATAATGATATTTTCCTAATATTCAATCACGCAAGTAAGAAAAATGTAAATCGACAACTATATCCATACTATTATAAACCTTTGCATGCAAATCGTTAAAACTTAAAAAAGAGAGTAGATTTTCGGGAAAAAAAACCACACTACTTGCCCTTATTTACGGCTTAGTGCCATCTGTGCCTAGCCTCGCCTCTTCTTTGTTCGCTCTTCCTTACCTCGCTGTTTAATTTGTGACCTGGTACATCAATCTCCACCTGTCGTTTAATTTTCCACTGCCTACGTTGTTCACTTGTTCTCCATCTCCCGCTACCCATATTTCCAGGTTTGAATTTCCACCTCGCCTTCTTCGTTTCCCCTCTCTTGTCTTCCCATCTGGTATTACTTTCTTATCTCTCCGCGCCCCATTAAGGTCTACTCAGTTTTGGATTCACGAATGTTTTATTGGGTGTTGTCGTCGATTGTCAGATTTTGTTGTTGCTTTTTAACTTATTTTGATTTTCGCTTACTATGAGTTCATCTGTCCTTGATTGGTTCAGATTTTGTTGTTGCTTTTGATCTTATTTTGAATTTCGCAAGGTATGAGTTCATCTGTCGTAGAAGTTTTTGGGCGTTTACTTCTAATTTGGGACTTTTTTGGGCGTTTCCCTCCACAACAAAGGGTATCCCCTTTCACTTCCTCTCTCCTATTTTAACATATATATTTACTACATATTTTGTATCATTCAATATTCTTACAAAATAAGTTAATCAAATGAATTAATGATAAATTGTATTTACTTAAATAATTTGGATGATATTGGGTGTTTGAATTATTTTAAAAGTTTGAGTTATTTGGATTATTGTGATGCTCCATGGAATGGAGTAGTGATTAAGCCCCTTAACTAATTTGGTCAAATTAATAAAATCACAAATGACTAATGATAATGTAAACAGATTACTAATGACAACAACAACAACATCTACCCAGGTGGAACCCGGTATGAACGGGATATGGGGGGTCGAGATGTACGCACTCTTACCTCGACTCGAAAAATCGGGAGGGTATGTAAGGAAGGCCCAAAAGCAGAAAGAGAAGGGGTGATAGGGGGAAAGAAAAGCTAGAAGGTGAGCAGAAAACACGAGCGAAATAGAAAACTAAAAAACCCAAAGAACGAAGACCGAGAAACTAAAGCAGAGAGAGAGTAAAAGAGCAGGACACTCCCTTTGGGTCTTCACTACTACCGCTCAATCACTGTAATTTTCTCACGTCATTAGTCCCTACATAGAGCCATATCGGCTGAGAATCCCAAGGAAGTAAGGTCTTGTTTTATGACCTCCTTCCAACTTTTCTTCGACCTGCCCCTTTTCCTGGGAAATTCGCTGCCGATCAACCTTTCGATTCTCTGAACCGGGGCAGCTGGTGGTCTCATCTATATGTGCCCGAACCATCTGAGCCTCGACTCCCTGAGCTTTTCACCTAAACTGGCCACTCCCACCTTGCTCCTGATCACTTCATTTCTAATCTTGTCCAGTCTCATATGCCCACACATCCACCTCAACATCCTCATCTCTGCTACCACCAACTTTTGCTCTTGCGCCTTTGTATTCGCCAACATTCCACCCCGTAAAGTATGGCTGGTCTAACCATTGATATGTAGAACTTGCTCTTGAACTTAAGTGGGACTTTTCTGTCACATAGCACTCCAGAAGCACCCCTCCACTTCTGCCAACCTCTTTGGATTTGGTGTTTAATGTCTTCCTCAATGCTCCCATCACTCTGCACAACTCAGCCCAAGTATCCAAACATCTCCTTTTTCGCTATGACGTCTCCTCCCAAGCATACTTCCTCCTCCAGCTCCACCTCCGAGTTGAACTTAAACTCTACATACCCTGTCTTGATCCGACTCAGCTTGAAGCCCTTTGCCTCGAGTTTCTCTCTCCAAGATTCTAGCTTTCTGCAAACTCCCTCTCTGGACTGGTCCACCAACACTATGTCGTCGGCGAAAAGCATACACCACGGTACCTCTTCCTGGATCTCCCTCGTTAGAAGATCCAGACGATAGCAAACAACAGCGGGCTCAAAGCCGACCCCTACTTGGAAAAACTTTATGCTCCCCCCTGGGGTGCATACACTTGTCAACAAGCCCTTATACATGTCCTTCAGAATTCTAATATATGTACTTGAAACCTCTCTCGTCTCCAGACACCTCCAGAGCAACTCTCTAGGCACCCTGTCATACGCCTTTTCCAGATCGATAAAAATCATGTGCAGGTTTTTCCTCCTCTCTCTGTAGTCGTCTACCAACTTTTTGATCATGTGAATAGCCTCAATAGATGACCGCCCTGGCATAAAACCGAATTGATTGTCCGATACGGTAACTATTCTCCTTAGCCTAACTTCAATCACTTTCTCCCACAATTTCATAGTGTGGC
Organism: Fallopia convolvulus; assembly: GCA_964016875.1. Classification (NCBI taxonomy): domain Eukaryota; kingdom Viridiplantae; phylum Streptophyta; class Magnoliopsida; order Caryophyllales; family Polygonaceae; genus Fallopia; species Fallopia convolvulus. The sequence continues at coordinate 15,534,376 of OZ024728.1, forward strand.
TGAGGAGCTTGATGCCCCTATAGTTGTTGCATTGTTGCACATCCCCTTTGTTTTTGTACAATGGAATCAAGCTACTGAGCCTCCACTCCTCTGGCATCTTTGATGTACGGTAAATGACATTGAACAAAGACGTGAGCCATTCTATTCCTCTCACCCCAACCACTTCCACACCTCCACTGAGATCTCATCCGGACCTACTGCCCTCTTGTTGCTCATCTTCCGAAGCACTTTCTGCACCTCGCTTCTGGAGATGCGTCTGAAGAAGAGGTAATCTAGTTGGCCCCTCAACTCCTCTACTTCTACCCCCTACCCTTGACCCTCATTTAGCAAACTGTAGAAGTACCTCTTCCACAGTTCTTTTATTTGGCTATCCTCAACTAGCACTCTTCCTTCCTCATTCTTTACACATTTCACTATATCCAAGTCCTTGCTCTTTTTCTCCCTTGCCCGAGCCAACCTGTATAGCACTCTCTCCTCCCTTTTCCTCCAGAGATTTGTACAACTCCCCGTACGCTTTTTCCTTTGCGATTGCCACTGTTTTCCTCGCTATCTTTTTGCCACTTTATATTATGTCCAATGCACTTCTTTGTCTCTGTCACTGCTCTCCACCCATCTTTTGTATGCCAACTGTTTTCCCTTAACCTTCTCTTGTACATCATCATTCCACCAAATTTCGGCTCTTCTATTGCTACTTCTACCCCTGGTCATGCCCAACACTCCAGAAGCCACTCTCTGAACGCACTCTGCCATCTTACCCCACATATCGTATGCACTGTCTCTAACTTGCCATGCTCCTTTTGCCTCAGCCTCTTCGAAGACTCTTTCTCTAAAAACCTGTCCAACTGACTCGTTCAGGTGCCTCCATGCAATCCTCGGTTGCGCCCCACTGACAGTTCTTCTCTTTCTGTGGACCCAGTCTAAATCCATGACCAACAACCTGTGTTGCGTTGAAAGGCCTCCATTTGGGATAATCTTGCAGTCCATGCAACTCCTCTTGTCCCTTCGTTTGACCATGAAAAAGTCAATCTGAGTCTTATTTGAAGCACTCTTGAAGGTAATCAAGTGCTCAACCTTCTTCTTGAACAAAGAATTTGTAACACCCTGGTGGTTTATAAGGGATTGAGGTGATTCTCATGTCAACTAGAGCTCTTCCTTTTTTGGGTTTGAGTGAGGACAAAGAACTCAGAAGTTAAGCGTGCAAGGGCGAGAGTAGTACCAGGATGGGTGACCTCTTAGGAAGTCCTCGGATTGGCATGGGATAGCGCTTCTAAGGCCTCGGGCCTTACAAATGGTATCAGAGCCGACTCTTAGGTTACGAGTGCACTTGGCCCGAAGGGCGGTGACTCGACCTAGAGAGCGATGCTTGGGCCTTGACGAGGACGTCAAGTGTTTAAGTGGGGGAGATTGTAACACCCTGGTGGTTTATAAGGGATTGAGGTGATTCTCATGTCAACAAGAGCTCTTCCTTTTCTGGGTTTGAGTAAGGACAAAGAACTCAGAAGTTAAGCATGCAAGGGCGAGAGTAGTACCAGGATGGGTGACCTCCTAGGAAGTCCTCGGGTTGGCATGAGATAGAGCTTCTAAGGCCTCATGCCTTACAGAATTCGCTATTACACAACCAAAGGCCAGTGAGAACTCTAGCAAGGCCCGACCTCCGTCATTTTTGTCGCCGAAACTGAAACCTCCATGAACTTCGTCATAACCATCACTCAACCTACCAATGTGACTATTGAAATCAACCCCTACCACCACCTTTTCTAACGAAGGGATACCTCTCATCAACTCATCCAAGTCCTCCCAAAAGCGTCTATTTTCTTCTCCATCTAGGCCCACGTGTGGGGCGTAGGCACTTATGACATTTAAGGCTTCTCCTCCAACCAGAAACTTTATCCTCAATAGTCTGTCATTTCTGCGATCCACTAGGACCACCTGGCCCCTCAACTTGGCTTTAACCAGGATACCCACACCATTTCTATTACTCGTCGCTCCTGCATACCACAACTTCCACCCATCAATCTCCCGTGCTTTGTTACCTTTCCACTTAGTCTCTTGGATGCACGCAATATCAACGCTTCATTGTTGTAGGATCTTGACCAGCTCATGGGATTTTCCCGTAAGTTACCCCGCATTCCAAGATCCTAATCTCAGGCACGTTCTTGCTCTTCTACCCGACTATCCTTGTTGTACTTCGGAAAAGCAATCGAGAGAGGTCGCTCTCACTCCTTGCATAGACGGAAACATGCCACACAAACCACAACAAAAACACAACGCAAAAACCACCAAAACTAGGCCAACGTTTACCTGCAAACCACTTAAACCAAGACTTCGACACCTACGGAAGAGGTAGCAAAACAAGCAAATAAGCCCTAGAACGTGCAGACAAACAACAACAGAAAAATGGCAGCAAGACAAACTATAACAACAAGCAAGCAGCCAAAACAACAAACAAGGACAAGAAACGCTCACGCTATCAACAACAATAGAAAGCGGCAAGATAAACAGAGAACAACCAACAAAACGCCACAACAACAACAAGAACTAGCAGCACAAAACAGAAAACCAACAAGCAACAACAGAAGCAGAGCGAAACTAGAAAGGGGGTACAAGCAGATAAAGGATATACAAGCATATCAAAGGATACAAGCAGGTCCAAGGAAAAGTGAAAAGTTCACTAGAGGGCGCCGGTGAGCACCGGAAACCTTGGCCCGAGAAACGAAAACAAGCGACACCTTGGAAGTTGTGAATGGATCGTGGACACGTGCTACGCTGACCACCGCCGAAAACTCCATGTAGGGCAAACAGTCGCTTAAACCTAAAATCCGGTACATGAGGACGTATAATCGGCCGGAAACGTCACAATTGGGCAGGGCGCCGGTCACAGCAGGGGAGCAGTGGCCATCGGACTTGTGGGGGAGGGGGTGGTCACCGGATCTGCCGCTTGGGGGAGCCGGGCTCGAGTCCGACGCGTTTAGGGTTCCGGGGTCAGGGAGTTGGATGAGCGTAGGGGAGCGCGAGGGGGCAAGCGGGTGAAGGGTTGAGATGTCTGAGCCTCTGGTCGTGGTCCGGACTAGGGGAGGGAGCGCGACGGCAAAGGGCGGTCGCCGGAATTGTGCGTAGAGGACGGTCGTGAGAGGGAGTCGGGGGGAGAGAAATCGCGCAGGGAGAGGAAAGGACTACTACTTCTTATTTCTTACAGTGTAAGTAGGTTGAAACGGATTACTAATGAGAGAAAAAAATTAATTAACATTAATATAACTTCAAACAACATTGTAAACTGCGAAAAGATAAAGTAAAAAATAAAATTAGCCTAAATAATTTAAATATTTTCCATAATTTGAATTATTTTGATATATGGTACTGAGGTTCGGGGGAGAAGAAGATAATTTGTGTGAAAATAAGGAAGATTTGGACTTATTTTATAGACGAAAAATATTATAGACGTTGGTTAATTTTTCTAAGACAATAATGTCACATTTTATCAATTTTTAGTTATAAATTTATCAATTATAAATTAAAGTGAAATAAATGAAAGCGGTTGAATGTTGAGTTAGACACATGTCAACATGTGAATGGACCTTGATTCCTCTTTGGCACAAGGGTCAATGTATGAAATCCTCTACAAAAGGAGGATTTCGAGCAATCCTCTTTCAAAGAGGACCCTCTTTCACTTTTTCACGACAATGAAGAGAAAGCATAAAGAGGAGGTTGATTCCTCTCCATTGCACATGCTTTGAGAGATGTTTTTGGTTATTCGGAAATGTTTCATAGCCGTTTCTGCGTTGATTCCCTGCTTCCGCATTTCCGAAACGGCTTGGCATAAAAAATGTCTTGTGCGTGCATCATAGTTGTACATGGAGATGTTTTCTTTCAGGTATTTCATTAGCTTATCCATTCTTTTTGTTTTCTCTAGATTGCCAACTACCAAGGACTCAAGGAGGAGGAGGAGAGGAGAGTTCACTTGTTTTTTTAACTTTCTGATTGATTACATTACTATACTTGATTTTGGCTATATTTCCGTCTCTTTATTGTATTGGCACTCATTTTGGAATCAATCTTTACTTCCGTTGTTTTATGTTTTTTATTACATTTTAAATATTTGTTTCACCGACTCCACTAGTTGTTAGGTGTTGATTTTGCGTTTTGATTATGTCTTTAGATGGGTACTCACTTATCTTAGGGGTTCATGCTATTGGTGTTTCTATTATACCCACCAAACCTTGAAGTTTTATTATCTTATGGTTTCCTTCATTACATAATATATTGCTCTTGCAATGGCATTGTTGCCTACTTATTCCTTGTTCTAACCTAGTTGTTATCGATGTTGGTGCAAGGCCACTCACAACTCTGTTTATAGGGCTAATTGAAGAGGAAATGGGTAAGATTAAGGTGTTAAGGTCCACAATGTCAACTTGATGCATTCAGTAGGAAAATAATCTCTACAAGGCAAATAAACGTTAGTATAAAACAAAGTAGGCCAAGGGATTTTGATGTGTTACTGTACTGGGTCGTGGAAAACTCCACTGCCTTAGAAGCAATACGCCCGGACACTGGTACAAATCCGATCGAGCGTTTGTCCCCCAAGGATTAAGCGCAGCATCACTCGAACCCGTGTACTCGGATAAGAAGGAATGAGAATGGACAATTCAGAACAGTAGAGAGCTATGAGATTGAGTTTTGTGAAAACAGAAGAAGAGAGAAGTGTTGGTTGTGTTTTGAGAAGAACCAGTCATGGGATTTAAATAGATCAAAGGCATCTGTCATCCCACGATCTGCTCCCAACAACCCACGAAATCCTCTTCAGTTGAAAACGGTTTGATAAGATCGTTTGACCAATTCAAATGGGTAGTCCGCATGTTTTGGAAAAAGAAAACAAATTGAAAGCGGAGAATCTGCGGAAGAGTTATCATCAAACTAATCCGCAAATCTCGGAGGACCAGTTTTAATAAAATAGTTAAAACATCCCGTAAAAAGATAAGCCCTAGCACCACACCGCGCACGTGTCACGAGTTGAGCCGGACGGACGGACGGCGGCGGTGCGCGAGCGGAGGGGCATTCCTCTGTTTGCTCTCTAGTTGGTGGTGTACACTAAGCTCTTTATAAGTAGCCATTTCCATGGCCAAAATACCGATGTGGGATTGCCAAAAGCAAATCACCACTTTGCACACTTAGCACAGCTGTACACCACTTTAACTCACAAGTCTGCATGTGTTGAACTTGTGACACACTGTTCTGAATAGGTTCTTATGACTTAGTGCTTTCGCAGGTGGTATCTTTCGATTTGAACCAACTACCTTAGTGAACTAAGGGATGCTCTCAAGCCTAGAAGTGAACAAGTCTTGAACTTCTGACTTTCTTTGAGAGTTTTACCTAAGGACACACACTTTGTTAGTTTTCCTTCCATTCCCGCGATTGAGATCTCACTCGTTGAGTCTCTTTCTCTTGGGATGCTCATGAGTGGCCTCAAAGGTCTTTTCAAGTCTCTTGGATTACCCAAATGCACTCAAGTAGGTGATCTCATCAATTTTGTTGATGAGGTATTTTCAGTGGTCGTTATACCTATCAAAGAAATCTTAGCTTTACCAAACTCAGTAGAGCGGTAAATAAGGCTCGAACCCACAGAGACTCGTATATTGATGTTATTACTTATGTGCCAAGTAACTAAAAGGGGAGTTTTTTGGAATAATTGTCTATTCTAATATGCAAAGTAAAAGAAAATATGAATGCAAAAGTTGATTGTAATATATGAGAGATAAGTGTGTTCAACTAGTTAAATCCATCATGACATTACTTTGTTGATCATCGGTTCTCTTGATTCTCTTATCACTTGAATAATCTATAGTGGATTATGACCCTACTAAGGATTAAGACCCGAACCTCATATTTAGTTGATAGAACTACCAGTCTAACAACCCTAATCATCTAACAACCTAGAAGACCTTCTAGATTCAATTAAACAACAACATAACGATTCAAGTTATCAATAAAAACAAGCACTCAGAGCAACCAAACATCTAAGTGACTTGTGGATTTATTCCCTTCTTCAACCAACTAGTCCAACCGGTACTAAATTGATTAAAGTATACTCTTGATCAAATTAACTCCGACCGGTAATTAATAAGATTCAGTTATAACTAGAAATTCAATTAGGTGATCAATCTAACAAAACCCTAGTTTAGATTCAATTAAGCATAGGGAATAAACTCTATTCAAATTTGTTGAGAATCAAATCAAACCTCACAACTCATGCAAATCATGACTTCAATAACTAGCCAAACACAAAGGAATTTAGCAATTCATAATTAAAATTAAGAAAAACTTACAAAGGTTTGAAGTTTTCCTCTTTTGAAAAAACTCTCTCCAAAGAAACACTAGCCTCCAAAATTATGTTCTAAATTATGAAAAAGATAAAAACTAACAAGAGTTTTTAATATCTCTTAATACTAATAAAGATATCCAAGGAAACAAATCTAAATAACCCATACAAGCACAACTCGGAAATACATAAACCAAGCCTAAAATTAAGCCCAAATCTCGGCTCAAAACATCTCCGCGTAGAAAGCCAATTGTGCGGCTTGACCTCATAAAGCGCGGCCGCGCTTGTAACTGCTAACCCGCGCAATTACCTCAATTCAGCATTCACGTGATACTTCATAGGCTGTTTTGGCCCACTTCGAGTTAGAATTTGGACTCGGAATAAAAATATGAATCGTAGCTCTTTGAATTAGCTTTCCAGTGACACCAAATTCAGCATCATCCGACCTCTACATCTCCCAAACCAAGCATTGCAAGATAGAGATGTCAAAACAAAACTCCAATGCATAGCTCGGGTTTAAGCGTTCTTTTCACACATACTCTTGGGTCTTAGCTCTTCCAATCTTCACTTTCACCACTATAAGCATCATCTTGATCCTCCACAATCATCTAAGATCCATCCCGTCCATGCCTGTTTACCTAAAGATCTGCAAAACCGAACAAAACAAGTGCAAAACCCGAATTTCCTAGAAAACCTAAAAACCTAAGAACTAGACTAAACTAAACTAAAACCATGCAAAATAAACATAAATATGCATTCTAAACACTACCTAAATGCAAGCTATCAAATTCCCCCATGCTTAAACCTTGCTTGTCCTCAAGCAAGATATAAGTCCAAGTCACACCACATCAATGCAATCATGCATCCATCTCATAATCAATTGAGCAATTCAACATAAGATTAAAACTAGATCAAGACTTCATAGAATGCATTGTAACAAGCGAAGAGCATAGATCATTCATTCTAGACCTCACCAAGGTAGTGTGTTTGCACTCTCACTCTCTAGTGTTTAAGGACGTGTTTCACTCAAAATCAATCATGAAAACTAGACTACCATATGCTTGTATCAGCATCCTAAATCTCCACCGCTATGGATTAAATACATAAAAAAAATCATGAGGTCTTTTTTTAAAGGATGTAATGGGGCCAAGGTAAATAGAAATTTGGAAGGGATCAATTTTTGGCTTGTGATGCTAAATCCGGGATAAAGAACTAATCCTAAACCCAAATTTTTACACTTTACTTCTCATAACGCTTCCCAACTTCCTTCACCAACTCCATTTACACATCAAAGCTCTTTGTTTCTTACTTCTTCTTTTTAACTTTTGCCTCTTTTTCAACTCTTTTCTTTTTCACTCATGGAGATTACTAACATTTAAACTCAAATTTATCTTTTCTTTGCAACATACTTTTCACCTTCATTTTTTTTCACTTTACACACTAGAGTTGTATTTCCTCTTTTCCACCTTTCTTTTCAACCTCCCCCATACTTATACAAAACTCACAAAAAACACAAACACCACCTAAAGTCCTAAATCCTGGATGGGTTAAGCTTATTAGGCTAGGGATTATTTTGTGGAGCTATAAAAATAGGCTTAAAGCTCAAAGAAGTGGGCTGTCAAGAACATGGATCTTGTAAGGTAGGAAGGGAAATAATAGGCTAATAAGAAACATTGCCTCAATCATTATAATGTCATGCATTGAATCATATAAAGTAGTCTTGAAAAAGAGTCTAAACGCAAGTTCTTGAGCTAGAAAATCATGGTCATACACTTAAGACATAAGAGAACAATATAATCAATGAAAGGCCAAAATATCTCACAAGGCAAATTGTGTCTAGAACTTCAAAATGAATCTAATACTCAAGCTAAATACATGCTCAATCCTATAGTCAAAGTAAATAATCAAAGATCATGCTCATATCATTGAAATTTCAACATATCATGCAAATCATGAGTTAGGACTTATACTTAGCTTAGAAAGACAAGAGGAATCAAACAATGGAGAAATAAGAACCTAAATGCAATATTTTTGTATTTTTTTTCTTAAATTTTTCTATTTTTTTTTTCATTTTTCAGGATTTTAATCAATGCATGCAAAAATTTAAATATGACCTAAACTAATACAACTATATGCAATGTAAAAGTAATCCCCTTCCCTAATGCTTAAAACATACTTTGTTCCCAAAGTATAGTAGAAACAAAAGGAAAGAGAAAAACTCACAGAGATCTAACTATCCGGGTAGTGTTGGGGATCCTGTGGCGGCGGTAGTGGTGGGTAATCTGTCCTCGGACCTGGGTATCTAAAACACGCACAAAAACTACCTCAAAAGCAAAAGATTATAATTGAAAAACAAAACTACTCTAAGCCTTGGGTTCCCTCCCAAGAAGCACTTATTTAACGTCATTAGCTTGACCTTTAGTATGAATTGACAAGATTAGACATTGTCAATGCCCTTAATAACCTGTCAAATCCCTGTGCACACAACTCACAAAAACATAAGTAACACAATGATAAATTAAATATGCATAATATAACTTTCAAAAATCGTTTTAACTTATCAAACGTGTGTGCCCAGTTAGCATGAGATGGCAATTGCTCAAATAAATTCAGCACAAGTGGTGGCTTTAGAAAATACTTACAGTATGAATCAAAGCACTTGTCAGCAATACCACTTATATCCAAGATGAACTCCATATATTCTCCATCTTCCACCTTGTGTTGTAGGCTTGGTTCCTCATCTTGTAACTCCATAAGCTCCTGATGTGAGAAGGTGGGGAAACTGATGCAAGGGATGTCAAGGCCTAACATAGGGTACACCATGACAGCGGGAGCCTTAACAGATGTATCATGTTGGCTATCTCCCTCATGATTATCTACTTCATCAACAAAGAAGTCATCATGGTCGACACAACAGTCTTCTTCCAAAACCACAAAACCCTTAAGCAATTTACTCCACATTGGTGAAAATGACTCAGGCTCTCTAGGCTCTGTAAGAATCTCTATGCCTGTACAGACTTCAGTAGGCTTTGTGGTGATCAGCTCAGAATGACTTATAGGTGTGAATTCATGTTCGACATCAAATTCATCTTCATAACCCACCTCAAGTGTCTTAGATTACTCCTCAACTTGTACCCCGTCTTACTCATGATCGTTTAACTCCAATGTGATTCCACCACTCCTTTCACACAACTCAAAAGGACATGAGATTGTGGAATGAAAATATGAGAACCTGACTCACAGTGCTCCATGATTAAAGCATCCGCCCCTTTGGAGAGATCCCTGATTATATCCTCTAGAGACTTATCAACCGGCTGGGGTGGTTGAGAAGATGACTCAACCAAAAATCTCTGATGGCTCATGAAACATAAGAAATCCCAGCATTCCTCAGGTCCCATAGATAAAAGCCTCTCATTTCTCATGTAGTCGGCCAATCCTCTTGCCTCAAAAGTCATACCATGGATAACTCTCATATTTACCTCTCTATCACTGTATTGTAATCCCAAAGCACCAAGTTCAAACACATGGTCTTGAAATCTTGAAAAATAGTCATGGAAGTGTTCATCATGCAGCTGTCTACAATCAAACAAAGCCATGTATTAGTAGCACGGGTGTCATGAACCGTAATATAGGTTCACAACACCAAGAACATCACACAAAGTAAAACACAAATAGCGACGAGTCCCTGGCAACGACGCCAAATTTGATGAGGTATTTTCAGTGGTCGTTATACCTATCAAAGAAATCTTAGCTTTACCAAACTCAGTAGAGCGGTAAATAAGGGTCGAACCCACAGAAACTCGTGTATTGATGTTATTACTTATGTGCCAAGTAACTAAAAGGGGTTTTTTTGGAATAATTTTATTCTAATATGCAAAGTAAAAGAAAATATGATTGCAAAAGTTGATTGTAATATATGAGAGACAAGTGTGTTCAACTAGTTAAATCCATCATGACATTACTTTGTTGATCATCGGTTCTCTTGATTCTCTTCTCACTTGAATAATCTATTGTGGATTATGACCCTACTAAGGATTAAGACCTGAACTTCAAATTTAGTTGATAGAACTACCAGTCTAACAACCCTAATCATCTAACAACCTAGAAGACCTCCTAGATTCAATTAAACAACAACATAACGATTCAAGTTATCAATAGAAACAAGCACTCAGAGCAACTAGACATCTAAGTGACTTGTGAATTTATTCCCTTCTTCAACCAACTAGTCCCACCGGTACTAAATTGTTTAAAGTATACTCTTGATCAAATATACTCCGACCGGTAATTAATAAGATTCATTTATAACTAGAAATTCAATTAGGTGATCAATCTAATAAAACCCTAGTTTAAATTCAATTAAGAATAGGGAATAAAATCTATTCCAGTTTGTTGAGAATCAAATCAAACTTCACAACTTATGCGAACCATGACTTCAATAACTAGCCAAACACAAAGGAATTTAGCAATTCATAATTAAAATTAAGAAAAACTTACAAAGGTTTGAAGTTTTCCTCTTTTGAGAAAACTCTCTCCAAAGAAACCCTAGCCTCCAAAATTATGTTCTAATTTATGAAAAAGATAGAAACTAACAAGAGTTTTTAATATCTCTTAATACTACTAAAGATATCCAAGGAAACAAATCTAAATAACCCATACAAGCACAACTCGGAAATACATAAACCAAGCCCAAAACAAAGCCCAAATCTCGACGCAAAACATCTCCGCGTAGAAAGCCAATTGCGCGGCTTGACCTCTTAAAGTGCGGCCTTGCTTTTAACTGCTAACCTGCGCAATTTCCTTAGTTTAACATTCAGGTGATACTTCAGAGGTTGTTTTGACCCACTTCGAGTTAGAATTTGGACTCGGAGTAAAAATATGAATTGTAGCTCTTTGAATTAACTTTCCAGTGATACCAAATTCAGCTTCATCCGACCACTATATCTCCTAAACCAAGCATTGCAAGATAGAGATGTCAAAACAAAACTCCAATGCATAGCTCGGGTTTAAGCGTTCTATTCACACAGACTCTTGGGCCTTAGCTCTTCCAATATTCACTTGCACCACTATAAGAATCATCTTGATCCTCCACAATCATCTAAGATTCATCCGTCCATGCTTGTTTACCTAAAGATCTGCAAAACCGAACAAAACAAGTGCAAAACCCGAATTTCCTAGAAAACTTAAAAACCTGAGAACTAGACTAAACTAAACTAAAACCATACAAAATAAACATTAAATATGTATCCTAAACACTACCTAAATGCAAGCTATCATTTGTCTTATTACAAGCCACCCTTTTCGGGCTATGAAATGATTAAGAGCTCGAAGCTCAACCTCTCATTTTTATCATTCATTTTGCCATAGGATTAAGAAAGCTTAAGCTTTCATATGGGTCTTAATCCCATTCCCCTCGACGATTCCAAGACCATTTTCCCGTTTAACCCTTTTGTTAAAGAATCTGCCTGATTTCTTTCTGGCCTTATGTACTCCATTGTGAGTACTCTATTTAGAATCAGGTGTCTCACAGACTCATGCCTGATATGTATGTGCCTCTTCTTTCCATTATAAGTGTAACACTCCTATTTTACAACATTGGGTATTACCGCCAGTGACCTCAGACTTTACCGTCCAAAGTCACCCAAGGCTTTTAAAATGATATAGAACAATAATAATGCGGAAATAAACATAATTCATAAAATAGAAAAGATGCTCCCGAGGGAGACTTGGTTCGTACAAAACATCTTACATTGTTTTCAAACATAAAGTTGTTCGGAATTGAAATGCAAAACCTGCTTGTCCTTGAAATGTAATGAAACTAAGGCAAAATGATAGAAGATGTACATCTTGAAAATCATTGTTCTTCCTTCGTCTTCACTTCACTTCACGCCTTGATGGGATTCCTAGATTCTGACATAATTCGCGAGGGGCGAGAGAATGTCAGGCAAACAATGCGGAAAAGAAGAATTAGTCTAGGAGACTAAGCAAGCGGGAAAGGAACTTCCCGAGGGTATTTCGGTAAATTCCAGTCTTATCGATAAAGGAAAAAGGGTTGTGTTTAAGATGCGGCTATTTATGTGGGGCTTAGAAGTACGAGGGAAAGAGAGAGAGAGCATATCCAAACGGGGATAGCTCGATAAGCAAGAGAAGTATTACTAGATTGTATACTTCTTCAGAGTAGAAAGTATATTGGGAATGTTATAACAATTCATACAAGTCAAAAGTCTCTCGCGCCCTGAGCGGACCGAGAGCCGTATCGATCATTTGAGACCGGTCCAGTTTTGGTGTCTTAATTGTGCATTGGGCACCTATCTTATTTAGTGATGAAAAGTATTTGATTTCGTTAATGAATTTCAATAGAAAGTGGTTGGACACGGATAATCCGAGCCACCCGAGGGAGAACTTCAGTTTCCCGGCACTTAGCTAGAGTGCGCACATCCCTCCTTGCAATCGGAGCGGATGGAGATCATGATCTCGAAAGTCGTATGGACGTACGACTTAGTAAGGTTATAAAGAGGCGTCGGCTATTCCGCGCCCCTCTCTAGTTCATTCGACGTTGATCTCTGAGCGAGATCGCAACATTCAATATAACAATCACACTAGCATAATATTCCTAACATATGAATGTAAAGCGTACTAAGCTAACAATAGTCGTTATTTCTAGCAATCGATATTTCCTAGGTTCATTTTTACTTAAGCACACAAGTCGTTCCCATCATTGAGAATTTTCACGGAATGAAGTATAAAGGTTACAAGGGAAATTCCACTTGCCTTAGCTTTGGCGAGTTCTAACAATCGAGCTTTGACGGAACTATGTAATTCACGACTTCGAGCGAGAATCCCGACCTATCGACATGGAATTTACGAGCGAACTTTAATCATGACTTCCTCCTAAAGTTTGGATTACCTCTTATAATATTTTATAAGAGAGTTGGAATTCTAAATTATTAAGATAATAATTTAGAAAGTTATTTTTCTTAAAATAATAATATTCCTTTATTATTATTTTGGCTTTGTAATATCCTTTTTATTCCATAAAAATTCTATTTAATAATATTAAAATAATCCTTTTTAACTTCACTTGTTAATTCCTTTTAATATAATTTAGGCAAGTATACTTTTACAAAAATATCATACTTTATCTAAAAAAAATATTTTTCCTTTAGAATGTACAATCCCTAATAGGCTTTAAAGAATCTATTTTAACCTTTTTACATATTTAACTTAATTAAACTCTTATTTTCCAATTTCCAATTATTCCTTAGTGAACTTTATAATATTATTTCCTTTATCAAAATACTTTATTAATAATGCCCCCCTCTAGTTGAATTTCACTTAATCATATATTTTTCAACAATTAAAGCTAATAGACTTATAATCTATTTTATTTATAAAGTAGCTTACTAAAAATTATTATATAATAAATTAATCCTATTTAATTTACTCCTATAGTCCTTTTATATTATAAGACTTATAAAATATCTTTGATCATAAACTATAATATCATCATGTCTTGCAAAAACATAATCATGGCTTATAAATATCCTAATTCATATTTATAGTTCAATATCATAATATTGTAGTTTGTAAAATAACATCTTTTCTATATTTAAATGATTTCTTTCCATGCAAGTCAACTTCATGCTATATAATATCTTAGAAGTATTGTAATATCATATTTATTATATTTAATCTAGAACTTAGGTCTTGTAGGAATTCTCTACACTTAGAGATAGTTTCAACTAACATTTTATTAAATGAAGACTCTAGTAATATATCTATTATTAATATAATGATATTCACATGACTTTGTTACTCTCTACACTTTTCAAATTAGGTCTTCTAATGTTTTACATCATTACTATCACTTCTTTTTAAAAGCAATATTTACTATCAAACTATAGTCCATGTGCTACAAATTTTTATAATAATATTTTTATATGAGTTCCCTACAAATTATTTAGAATAATTATTATTATTATATGTCATAAGAACTTTATCACCTATTACCATATTAAATAAAACTATGTCCATTGCAATTCTCTACATTTTTATAGACATGACAACTTTACATAATATGTTTATTATCATTTAGCAATAGTTTCACATCTCTTCAATTTCTCTATAACTAAAGACATGCAACATTATTATCTTACAAAAACTTATTTCTTTGTAAAGGAGATATTCTTATTATTAAAACTATATTTCATACGCTAGTAATTTTATAAAAACTTTTTTGTAATAATCTTTTTGATATTATAAATATCACATGTCTAGCATAATATCATGATATGATTTAAGTAACCTAGTAGGATTATATTTACCATAGTAACTAATATTTTTTCCTACTTATTTATTTTACCTCTACCACTAACAAGATCTACTTAACATATTTAATAGATTTAATCTAACTTATTTGTTTTACTTATTTAAAATACGTAACTTAATTTGTTTCTAATCCCCCAACTAACAAGATCTTCCTCCTAATATTTTTATTCCATAAATTCCTTATTTGATTTCACTATTATTTCTAATAATCATAAAAGGACTAATATTTTATAATTACATAAATTAAATAAATAGAAGTAGGATTTAGGATTATACTGATTTTTGTAAAATACAGAATGTAGGGAAGAGGGGCAGGAGAGGGCCGGCGGTCTTGGGAGGCGCAACCAGAGACGGGCGGCGAGGACTCGGCGGCTCCGGCGTGGCTCGGCGGCAGCAGGCTGGTGGTCCGGCAAGCTGGTGGTGGCCGACGGTTTCCAAGGGAAAAGAAGGAGGGTGTTTGGTGGTGTTTTTGATGGGAGAACTTAAATTGAAAGGGGCTGATTTTTTTGGAAATCTTGAGAGCAATTTGCAAGAAGGAGAAGAGAAGGATGAATGTGTGGGTGTTAGGAGAGGATGGAGGCCCTTTTTATAGGACAAGGGGAGGAAGGGAGTGATCCATGGCAATGAAGATGAGCCAATGGAGAAGAAGAGGATGATCATCTATTGGTCATATGTGTGTTTGTTTGATGGTGATGTGTTGATGATGCAACAAGGTTGCCTTTCAAACCAAGGAGAAGGAAGAGAAGCATGCAATGGTCCCATGTCAAATCAATCAAGCTTCTTTGACTTGTTTGAAGAAGAAGAAGAGAAATATTGTTATAAAATTAAAGGAGTGGGGTAAGTGACAAGAAAGTCACATTGGTCTAGCGGAAGAGGGGAGGGGGCGTGTGGAGTGAGTTGCAAGAGGTCTCGGGTTCAAGTCCCGGCTCTTGCATTCTTTTTATTGAATTTTCATGTATTTTTACTAATTTGTTGTACCTCTTTTTATCTACTAAAACCTAAATTTACGAATTATTTTTATTTAAATGCTTCTATTTATTCATAACCCTCATAATGCTTTCTTGCAATTTATTTCATTTTAATTTACGTACGAATTTCTTTTTAAAGAGAAAAGGGTTATATATAAAATATATTTAAAGCTTCTCCTTTATAAAAGAAAGAATTATAAAATTATATTATATTGGATTTAACGTCTTGGAATATTGCGGATATTACAATAAGCACTACTCTTAGCAACTCCCATGGCTGCTTGTGAGTCACAATGTAGAGATACGGGAGGTGTCAGCCTCCTCCACAATGGGATGTCTTCCATTAGGCTTCTTAGCCACTCGGCCTCTTGCCCAGCTAAGTCAAGAGCTATAAACTCTGACACCAGAGTAGATCTTGCTATAACTGTATGCAAAAGCGAACTTCCAAGATATAGCTGCACCACATAAAGTAAACACATAAGCACTAGTAGAGCTTACTTCATCATTATCAGATACCCAATTTGCATCACAATAGCCCTCTAATACATTGGGGAATTTCTTATAATGTAAACCCCAATCTGCAGTACCTTTTAGGTACTTTAATAATCTTTTTAGGGCATTCCAATGTTCATTACATGGATTATGGGTATATCTGCTTAATCTACTTACAACATAAGCGATATCAGGTCGAGTATAATTTATCAAGAACATCAAGCTACCAATTATCTTAGCATATTCAGAGTGAGAAACACTTTTCCCTTTATTTTTCTTTAAGTGTATGCTAGGATCATAAGGTGTTCTTGCAGGCGTGACTTCAAAAGAATCAAATTTCTTAGTATTTTCTCTACATAATGAGATTGACATAAAGTGAAGCCATCTTTAGTTTTTGTAACTTTCACACCCAAATTTACATCAACTTCACCTAGGTCCTTCATCTCAAAATTTGAAGATAAGAAATCTTTGGTCTGATTAATTACATCTAAATGTGTCCCCATAATTAGCATGTCATCAACATACAAGCATATAATCACACATTTAGCATGTATCATCTTAGTATAAACGCATGCAAAACAGTCATTAATGACAAAACCAAAGCTCATAATAGTCTTATGAAAATTTTCATACCATTGCTTTGGAGCTTGTTTTAGACCATATAAAGATTTCTTCAACATACACACCCGGTTCTCTTGTCTTGGGATCACGAATCCAGGAGGTTGTTGCATATATATTTCTTCATCAAGATCGCCATTTAGAAATGTTGTTTTAACATCCATCTGATGTACAAACAAATTATAAGTGGATGATAGCGCAATCAATACACGTATAGTGGCGATCTTAGTAACGGGTGAATAAGTGTCAAAATAATCAATACCATATTTTTGTGTAAATCCTTTGATTACTAATCTTGCCTTATACCTTTCTATAGTATCATCGGTTTTCAATTTTTTCTTGAAAATCCATTTACACCCAATGGCTTTACTACCTCTAGGTAAGTCTACAATTTCCCAAGTCCCATTAGATATAATGGAATCCAATTCATTGTTAATGGCATCTCTCCAAAAACTAGCATCTATAGAACTCATAGCCTCTTCATAAGTTTTAGGATCATTTTCTATCATATGAAGGCTAATCACAGATTCATCTATTTTATCTATGTCTTTGAGTTCTAAAAGAAAGGTAGTCACAAAATTAGGACCAAAATTCGTTTCAATTCCACGTCTTTTACTCTTTCTAGGTTGAACTTCATCAACAATTTTAGCAGGCTCAGACACAGGCAACACATTAACAAATGCAGACATAGGCACAATTTTCAAAGGATAAATGTGCTCAAAAAATTCAACATCACGATATTCACAAACAGATTTATCCTTCAATTTCATAAATCTATATGCAACACTACAATCAGCATAACCAATGAATACACAATCAAAGGTCCTTGAACCAACTATTTCACGTTTAAAAGAAGGAAAAGCCACTTTAGCTAAACACCCCCCACACTTTCAAATATGACAAGTCAGGTGCATAGCCTTTCCAAAGTTCATATGGAGTCTGTTCTAATTTTTTATGCGGTAACTTGTTTAGAACATGGTTTGCAGACAAAACAGCTTCACCCCACATGTTATTAGGTAAACCAGAACTAATTAACATAGCATTCATCATTTCCTTTAAAGTCCTATTTTTCCTTTCAACTATTCCATTTTGTGGAGGAGTGTAAGGTGCAGTCATCTCATAAACTATACCATTATCTTGACAAAACCTTTTTAAAGAGTCGGTTGAGTATTCTCCTCCTCGATCAGACCTAAGCCTTTTAATCTTACAGTCTAGTTGGTTTTCTATTTCGTTTTTGTATATTATAAATGTTTTTTCAGCTTCATCTTTAGATCTTAACAAATACACTTTAGTATATCTTGAAAAGTCGTCTACAAAAGTGATGTAATAACGCTTACCACCTCTACTTTCAGAATTTTTAAAGTCAGCTAGATCCGTGTGAATTAATTCTAGCAATTCAGTATTCCTGCTTTCTACAGGTTTGTAGGGTTTTCTAATGAATTTTGCTTCAACACATTCATCACATTTTTTATGCTCGGTTTTGGTTAATTTCGGAATTAAACCTGCTTTGCTTAAATGATCTATAGTATGCACATTCATATGTCCTAATTTAGCATGCCATATATCAAAGGACTCAACCATATAAGCAGAAGTAGAAGCTTTATTATCAGTCTCAACATTAGCAGATTCAAGCACAACCAAACTGTTCCCAATCATGAAACCCTTCCCCACAAATTCACCATTTTTGCTAATCACTAATTTTCCTCCATCAAAGAGGAGTCTAAAACCAGCCTTAATTAAAAGTCTACCAGAAATCAAGTTCTTATGCAAGGAAGGAACATACAACACATTCATCAAGGATAATTTCTTTCCAGAATTAAGTTTGAGAAGAATTTTCCCTTTACCGACAACTTCGGAGATGCTGTAGTTGCCCATGAAGACCTGCTCGCCCTTATCAACAGGTTTGTAGTCGGAGATGAGCTCTTTGTTGGCGCAAAAGTGCCTAATCGCACTAGTGTCCACCACCCACTCAACCATGTCCACCACGTTCACTTCTGAGATTGCAACAACCAGGTCCTCTTCAGTCAGGTTGGCCTGATTCTGCTCCTGGTTCGGTTTGGGACCATTCTTCTTGAACCAGGCGTGGTAGTTCTTCGGATCGTCGATCTTGTGGTGGTATTGGGCAGCACGGTGCCCTGGCTTGTCGCAGACAAAGCACCCTCCTTTCGCTTTTTTGCCTTTTCCGCCTTTCTTGAAGTTTTGAGTTTTCTTGTTTTGAAGAGCTTTCTGATTTTTTTCCAGAGTGTCCAACAGCACTCTTTTTGAACATGTCATTCTTCGGACCAAAAGATTCAACTATATTAGTCTTAATCGAATTATCAGAATTGTTCGAAGGCTTATCTTTGAGGCGTTTTGCCTCTTCAATCTTCATATGACCGACTAGCTCCTCCAAGGTTAGATTCTTCTTCTTGTGTTTGAGATGGTTGTGATAACTAGCCCACGAATCTGGAAGCTTCTCAATCAGGAAGTTCGCCTGAAGGTATTCACACAATTTTCATTCCTTCTACAAGGATGTCAGCAACCAGATTCTCGTACTCATGCACTTGTTCCATCACAGGCTTGTCATGAACAATCTGAAAACGCAAGAACTGACCAGCAACATATTTTTCTTTCCAGCATCATTTGAGCCATACTTTTTCTCAAGGGTTTCCCAAATGGACTTAGCAGATTTGTTAGTAAGAAACAAATCAAACAAAGCATTCGACATATGGCTCAGTAAGATACCCCCTACAGTTTTGTTGTCTTGTTCATATTTTTCAGTTTCAGCAGTAGCCTTTGAGGAAAGATCGGCAGCCTTTGAGGAAAGATCAGCAGCCTTTGACGCAAGATCAGCAGCAGCAGCCGCCTCATCTGGAGTTGTTTGAGAGTCAGTAGTGGCCAGAGGAAGTACCTTCAGAGGGGTTGTAGGTAGATCGTTGAGCAGGACGTAGTGGCCAGAGGAACAACTTCTGAGACCAGCGATGGTAGTTGGTCCCATCAAGCGGTTCAAGCTTCGACAGATTGAGAAGTTTGATGATTTGGCCCTCTATTCGAACAGAAGTAGAGTTTGTATTGTTTCTAATTTGTAGGAAAATAATCTCTTCAAGGCAAATAAACGTTAGTATAAAATGAATGTAGGCCAAGGGATTTTGATGTGTTACTGTACTGCGTTGTGGAAAACTCCACTGCCTTAGAAACAATACGCCCGGACGCTGGTACAAATCCGATGTGTTACTGCGATGTGTTACTGTACTGCGTTATCGTCAAACTAATCTACAAATCTCGGATGTCCAGTTTTAATAAAATAGTTATAAAACATCTCGTAAAAAGATAGGCCCGCCTCAGCACCGTGCATGTGTCACGAGCCGGCCGGACTGCGGCAGCGCGCGCGAGGGAGCATTCCTCTCTTTGCTCTCTAATTAGTGGTGTACACTAAGCTCTTTATAAGTAGCCATTTCCATGGCCAAAATACCGATGTGGGATTGCCAAAAGTAAATCACCATTTTGCATAGTTGTACACCACTTTAACTCACAAGTCTGCATGTGTTGAATGTTATTAAGTTCCAACACATTCTTCAAAGAAACAAAAGCCTTGAATATGAGAAACATGAGCTTTGATATTCATGTTTTTAGTCTAGTTTTTGGTTTGTTTCTTAGTTTGTTTAGGTTTAGTTTTTGTAGTTTTTAGAGTTAGTTTGGTGTGTTTTTGGATAAGTTTGCATATTTTGTGAAAAGTATGGAAGCTACTCCGTTTTATCTTTTTGTAGGTTTAGAGCAAGGAAAGAGTCCTTTTGAGCTGAATTGGAGTGTTATGGTGGAAGTCGGAAGAATCTGAAGATTAAGAGGTTGAAGTCTAAGTTGTCAAGAGAAGAAGAGTTGAAGAAGCCAAATCCCAGGCTCGTTAACGAGGCTGTGAAGGGTCGTTAACGAGGCATAGAGATAGAATTTTTGGATGGATTTTGTGATTCCTACCGACCCTGTGCGGAAGTCGTTGAAGATGATTCCGTGTCGGTAGAGGTTGTAAGTGTTTTTTAGGGTTTTTTTTTTATGATTTTTAGGGTTGTTATATCTTCTATCTTATATCTTGTTATCTTTTTAGAGTTAGTTTCTATCTTTTGGGGTTTTAATAGATAGCTTTATTCGTATAAATACTCTTCTTTCTAGCTTAGGAGGAGGACGTTTATTTTTTATTTTCTTAGAAGAGAGCCGAAGTTGACGAGGTCGAGTGGGAGAAGTAACGAGCCGAGGTCGATCGAGAGAGAGAAGCTTGGGTCGTTAGTCAGGTTTTTTTCTATTCGGTGTTGTTTTATTTTCGGTTTCTTCTGGAGTTTGTAAGACGATAGTTTTCTTATTGATTTGAAGTAAAGTTTGTTTTTGTTTTCAATGTTTTCTTTTGTTGAAGTTGTTTGCTTTATTAATATGAGTAGTGAGTAGTTTTCTTATCTAGGATCGGGGTTGAAACCCGACATAGTTATGCATGTTTGATGAGTGAGTTGATGTTTTGAATGCCTTTTATCTATTTAGATTGCTTGTTGTGCTTATGCTTAGGCGATAGTCGAAGTAATTTGAGTTTGCAATTTGATCGAAAGAGAAAGTTGATAACTTGAAGGTTGATATTGTTCGATTACGAAAGTTTCGAGCTTTGGATCCAAAACAAGTGCTTGGGTGAATTAATTGATTAGAATTGATTGATTTGCTTGATAGTCAGCGAAAGTTGATGAATTTATCTATTTAAAGGCATGATCTTTATCTTCTTATGAGTTTTTATGCATAGCTATGTTGTGGTAACCCTTGTCCTAGGTTTTTATTCTTATTTGAGTTTGCTTCCGTTACATTTGTTATCGAGTTACTTGCCTCGGTACCGAACTTGTGTTAAGGTCGTTAGTGTGTGTTTTTGAAGAGTCATCCAGGTTCGTTAACGACCCTGACAAAGTCGTTAACGAGGTTGTTCGTAGGTGTTTTGAGTTGTTTTCCTTTGTTTTATTTTTAGTAGTTGATAGACAAACAACAGTGCTTTCCGTGGAACGATTCTGACTTCGCTATACTCAACGGGGTCTTGACTTATAAATTTATTTGTTGTCAAGAAACCCTCTCAACAAGTTTGGATCGTGCTAAATTAAAGATGGGCAAGTGGTGGTCATTTTCTTGGAGAGTGAAACACTAGAAGAGAACAAATACATAACAAGGGTTGTTAAGGTCCAACCACCCCCTGAGAGCTTAGAAGTTAGAACAATTTGTAAAAGAAGGTTTGGGCTTTGCCTCTGAAATCTAAATAGATTCAATGTCTTCTACATGCTTCAAATCCTTACAATCTCGTGTTCATGTATTTTGATAGGAAGGCTGGTTAGTGTTTACTTCTTATGTCCTTTATTCCTAATTTGTTAAAGTGTTAACTCTAATATCTGACTTGTATGGCTGCCTTGTTTAGGTTTATCAAACTGAAGTAAGGGTTTTCTTTGAGTCTGTTCTTCATGTTTTTCTAGGACCTATAATCAGGAACTTAATACTTGAATTTCCAATGCACATGACATTGAAAAGGAAATCAAGAAGGAAGTGGATGCAGTTGTTGCTCATGCCAAGGTAATGGAAAAGAATACCTTACTGAAGTCTAAATCTTCTGTAATGTGAAGTCCTAGCAAAATTTATACAATAAGTTATCCTTTGATTAAAAATCTTAATACAGATAATTGAAATACTATAACATGATCTCAACTTCAAATCTCTTTTTTTGTCTTTTCAGGCAAGCCCAGAGCCAATATATGTTGATCTCGGCCTTGTTCTTTTTTCCCCTAAAAATCACTTTCTCTCTAAAACCTACTTTTAATAGTCTTGAAATCCGTGCACCCCTCTTTACCTTTTACGTTTTTCGAGACACAAAAAATAACTTTCACCCCAAAATAACTTTCACCCCAAAATCCGTGCACTCCTCTCTACTTTTTATGTGTACCAGAAACGTTTTGGCATAGAGGTATAAATGCACCTTGTCTTAAGCTGTACCTAACTGCTTAATTTAGGACTCATTTTCGGTACCCAACTGCTTAATTTAGGACTCATTTTCGGTTTGCTTAGACACATCACTCTATTGCAGGCATTCAGTCAGGACATGAAGTTAGTCAATGGTGCGCTTCCTTGAATGACAACATCACAAAGTTTGATTCATTGAAAGAAGAATAACAAGATTTGTGTCATCTTCATTGGTCATGTTGTATAAGAATTGATCATTCCCATTTTACAAGGTTTTGCACCTGCCTATAATATAAATTTTTAAAGTAATTTTTGAAAGTGAATTTATTTAAGATATGTCACATTGCGTAAATTTTTCAACAGAAATGTTTTATAATGTTTTAGGATAGATAATGTAAGCTCAAAAGGAAATGGCAATTGTTAGGAAGCTTGAGAGTTTTGATTCGGTTAGCTCAGGCCCAGGCCCATGCAATGTTGATGTTCAGGAATGAGTTCATGATACTGGAAATGTTTTGCACCCGATTTTCCCTTTGTCTAAAATGTCATTTGCAGGAATTATGTTCTATCCAAAATACGAATGACATCTTCGTTTTGTCACTTCAAGATAGATTTATCAGATATTAGGTCGATCATGTTTGAGTAATTTATGATTACACATTTACACTAGATTCAGTTGACAGAGTCAGCCCAACAAGCGAAGTACAATACTTGAGTAATCGAATCTGACAAAACCGGTTTCTTATCAGCCCCGTTAGCCGTAGAGTTTAAAATAAACTCTCTGGATACTGGGAAGATTCGAGGAAATATGAACCGTTAAAATAAAAATTAACGACTAAGATATCTAAACATCGAGTTTCAGTAAAAACTCTCATGGATCCAACCGGACCCTAATAAGGTGTCCCCATCAAATGAACCCTGTTACCTAAAAAATCAGGCATTTGTCAGTGATTTTTGTAAAATATCTCTACTTGTACTGGAACCAAAAAAAATACTAAAATTACACATTTGCCTATCAAAATCACAATCACAGTTTATTAAAGAGCTATATTAGTGAAAACCTGAACACCAAATAAATTTTTATTTGCATCCCTGAAAGAGCAAATAAACTTGCCCCAAATGGTATTTTCATCCCGAGTCCAAAAAAAAACTGCTCAAACCACTAAAGTCTACTTGCAGAAATAAAACACCACTTAGGGCAGAACTCCATTTTATCCCCATGAGTTTACTAGCAATGTCTGTAATAATAACTAGATGAATGATCTCCATCCTAAACTAGATCAAGGGGATGTTTTGAATGGCAGCAATGACTACCTGAAGTTCCTCAGAGATAAAAATTAAGAAAAAAAAAAGAACGTAAAATGTCGATTGATTATGACTAGATTAAACTGTGACCGCAAAATTCGAACCTTTGTGGCTGCCTTTGGCAGATTCAGGTGACTGTACACTGTGTTTCACCAGTATACTGCACGGGAAGGCCAGGGCTTTCGGCTTTTTACATGGTTGTTGTACCTCAGTAGAGACCCAATATCTTCCACCAGAACCCTCCGACCACAATCCAGATTGTAGCATTTATAAGAGCCATCACAAAACCCAGCTTAAATACATCCGGAAGGTCTACGTATCCAGCTGTAGAGTGCCACAGGATATAAAAAAAAACAGATGTTAGCAAAATCTGCAGTTTCTGTGGCCAAGTGAAAAAATTTTGAGGTTGCCCTTAAGCAATTTGAATTAGATAACAAATTGCGTACCTCCATAGTAAACAGCAGCTTGACCACTACTATAATGAGTGAGAGCCCCAAAGAGGTTTGTGTTATAAGCTAAGGCCAATGCTGCCAAAACACCAGGCACTCCAGATGCAAGGTTCATTGCCAAAAAGGCAGAGTATAAAGCTCCAACATGGCCCGTTTGGCTAGCAAATAGGTAATGGACAAAGAAGTAGGTCGCTTGAAGAAGACCAAATGCAATTGGCCAGCTCAAATGCATTGCGTTTAAGGCCTTGCCCACACAACCAGACATCCAGGATACAATACCAAGGTTTGTCAATTGACTAGCCATACCAACTAATACTGCAAACCAAGCCAATGTATCCCATGCTGACTTTTCACTTAGGCAATCATCCCAGTTTAGCACACCCAACAACAGCAGCACAGATAAACCAAGCATAGCAGCGACAACACTGGAAATACCTATTCGGTCTCTGCATAAACCCACAGACCACATATACTAATTCATTATTTACACGCTTGACAGTGGGAAGGACCACAAGTGAAAAGCAAAAGAGACTCAAAATTCACAATATATTACTTGGAACATCATAGATAGCATAGATAGACTTAACTCATTTATCAAAGATGAAATCCAGATGATTTTTTCGGTATTTCATCAGAAATTTTGAGCTGTTACCAAATTTAATGAAATGATCTAATCCACAAACTGAAAAACTTGACCTATTCGTCCACACCAAATTTGAAAATATTTTTGCTAGGAACTCTCAGCATTGTCTCGAGTGGCATAACTAGAAAACTGTCAAATTATGATAATTTCAAGATATTCACACTTCATGGGTATACGAGTGAATCAAGTAACATGCGCTTCTAACTTTGCATGACATAGGTAACTCAACCCATTCACAGTTTCATGGATTAAGTTAAAACAAGATTGTATTTTCTCGCATCATTAGTTCCCCATATGCATGCCCGTGACTTAACATTGCTCATAAATGATATATGACTACAATCTTATAGTGCACATAGCCAATATGTCGCCAAGATGTGGAAAAAAGAAAGATATATCAAAACTAAATGTTAGATTAAGCTTGTATCAATCACCATTTTTTAATTTTTTTTTTAAATCAGTACACCAATAATAATTCAGTTTCAAAAGGCTCCTACACCAAAAAGGCGTGACATAGCTCTACTCATGTCATAGCAAAAAGGATGTTTGGACCCAAAAAGGACTTATACAGGCAATTGATTAGAAACAGAAATAATTGTCATTGCGTAGCTAAGTATGTGAACGGTAGCGATTCTGTCCTTATCCTACCGAGGCATATGATGTTAAGCGCAAATTATTAACAAAACGTTCAACAGCTAATAGAACAGAAAATGGAGAAAAACAAGGAAGAAGAAGCAGACCACATACCCAAATACCCATAGTGAAACAGCAAGAAGCATGGTACCAACCATAACCCACTCATTTCTGGTGACAGGGCCCATGCTCTTGAGCTTTTCAGCAGCCATAGCAGGGGCTTCAGGTGTGTCCTTAGTCTCAGGTGGATAAATCTTGTAAAGAATCAAAGGAGTGATGAGCAGAGCAACAAGTGCTGGTAGGCTAGCGGCCTTGAACCAAGTAACCCATGGTGATGCAATGACGACACCAAGCTCCTCGGCCAGTTTAAGGCATAACAGGTTTTGGGCTGCAGCAGTTAGGAAAAGAGCACTTGAGTTACCAGCTGACTGTCAATCACACAACAACACAGAGGTTATGTAAGAACAATAATCATCAAAATCAATAGGAAAAAAAGGGGGGACAAGAAACAACTGAGCAAAATAGCAAGATTAATTTTCCATAGTTATGAAGAACAAAAAATACTATAGACTAAACAAATTTGTTTTGAAACCTGTTTGTACATTCTGTTGGCTTAAGCCTCTCAATTACAAAGGGAAAATGCTCCAATACACAATCAAAACTTGCCCGGTCATAGAATCAATACAGAAAACATAAGAGCAACATAATAGCTCACCCATCAAACAGTAAACCTTATCATTTCAAGATGCTAACAACCATGAGAAGCGAGGAATCCTAATTTCCCAAAACCGGATGCTCCTTTCTATAGGTCCAACAATTTAATATAAAAAGTCAATCAAATGTACCAGTATGCAAACACAGAACCTGAAGTTGAAATTCACTCTAAAGTCTCAAAGATAATGGGAAAACAAACAAAAGACTAAAAATGGAAGGAGAAGAATAATCAGATCAGTGAACCTGAAATTGAGATTGAATCAAGAAAGACCCGAGCTTCCTCGAAGAGGCATCCCCGGGCTTACTCCCGGCTGATAGCGATAGCGACTTAATAATCGGCAAGAAAACGCCACCAGCCCTAGCGGTGGTGCTCGGCATAGCCGGGGCAATAAGTACTTCACTGAACGTCAACCCGTACGACAATCCTAGGGTGCTCTTCCCCAACCACTTGACGAAGTAGGTAGCGATTCGATCACCGAGCCCAGTCTTAACAAACCCTCGGGCAAAGAAGAACGAGATGACGATGAGCCAGATGACCTCGTTGGTGAAGGCGGAGAAGGCGTTGGCGAAGGAGAGGGTTCCGGTGACGACGGCGGAGGTGAGGCTGATAAACGCCCATGCACCGACGGGGAGAGGGCTGAGCACGAGACCGGCGATGGTAGTGAGGAAGATTGAGAGAAGCTGCCATGCCTGCATTGTGACCTCCACTGGCTTAGGAATTGCGAATCGGAGGATGAGGCCGATCGCGACGGAGAACACAAGGGGGACCAATTTAGCCCCCTGCGGCGGCGTGGAGGGCTCAGGTGGCGGGGGAGGCGGTGAAATTGGGGATTCGGAGGCGGCTGGAGGTTTGAGAGCGGCGAGGGGTTTCGAGATCGACCGGAGGGGTTTGCATCCGGAAGAAAAGTCGGCGGATAATACAGAGGGTTGGGGAAGGGAGAAGGAGAGCCGTGATCTGCGGTGGTGGAGGAAGGTGGTTGAGGTGGAGGCGGAGGAACGGCGGAAGCAGGCTGAGGAAGGTGACAGTGAGTGGAGCGCGAGGCTCTCCATCGGCGGCGGCGGAAGGTACGAAGCGCGGAATCCGAAGGGGGAAGACTGAAGAGAGAATCAGGAAATGTGAGGAGGGAAATAAAAAGGTTTATTTTTATTGGAAATAAAACAGAAAGTAATATCGAAATCAGAGGTGAGAGTATGGGAGGATTTATAATATGTGGGCGAGAGCAGCTGAGACGGAAAGGGTCAGACACGTGTCAAAATCCTAGTGTCGTAATCCTGACGCAAAGGAGCATGCCCCTTTTTGAACGAAAGGGGCAGATGATAATGCGGCTGCAGGCTGCAGTTGGAAGTCACAGCCCGAAACCGTCAGCTCCCAGTAGTACTGTAGTTTATACTCGTATTTAATTTGAAGCAAATCTGGCCATCTGGGTGGTACAATACGAAGTAGTAGTAGTATTGTTTTTGGAAACTCGTAAATTATTGATTGTGGGCCTATTTGATAGGAAGAAATGAAAGGCTTGTAATATGATTTTCAATGGCACATGTTGTATTATGTACTTCCTCCGTGCGGTTTGTTTGTCCAAAAGTGGGTAAAAAAGGGTGTAAAGTAGTATTGATAATTTATTATTGATAATTAGAAAAGTGGGTAAAAGATGATATTAAGTAGGAGTAATAATGTAAGAAAAGTATAGATATAAAAAGAAAGTGGACAAACAAAAGGGATGTCCGAAAAGAAAACTGGACAAACAAATGGGGACAGAGGGAGTAATATTTTTAAAATTAGTTTGTAATTTTAATTTATTTAAAATTATGAAAATTAGTTTAAAGTTACTTTTTTTATGTTCTCATTTTTTTATTGTATGTACTCTTGATTTAAATTTCTTTATACTCTTATTGCTTAAAAATGTAGAGTGACAATGAAAGAAGTTCCGATGATGAGTTATGTAGTCAAGATTACAATATATGTTTACCATTAATATAAGCTTTTTTCGATTTTCACAATTGTACATGCATGTGCGTTGTAGCATGAAAAACATTTATGCACGCAATTCCATAGTGTGCAGAAATGAAATACACACAAGGGAAGTGTATACATCTAAGATTTGCACGCACTGTTCATGTGTGCAAGAGACCGGCGATGGTACGGTAGCGAAGTTAATTATGGCATGTCATGGAGAGACTAGACGACGAGACCTCAAGCCCTAGGTGGAAAGAGTGTGTCTTGTTGTGAAGAGGAGGAAGAGAAAGAAGGAAGTGAAGAGAGTAAGGAGGTGGTGATATATATGAAGAAAAGGAAGGAGGAAGAGAACAGAGAGAGACGGTGAAAAAACGGGGTTCTAAGAATTTGGGCTTATTTTGTAATTTTTAGGTAAAAGAAAACTCCAAACTTAAAAGGGGGAGGGCGGTGTATAACTTATATTTTCAATTGACCAATTTTATTACTTGTATATTTAGTTAAAAAGGATTTGTAAATCATAATGATTTTGTTAGTGCTTATATGAAGTGTCCACACTTATTTTTTAGTAACTTAACCTTGTGTATTTTTCTCTATTCTTCACATAATGTTCAGTACAATCTAATTCTCATGATTTCTTCAGTTCAGCTAAGGGCTTTTCGATCGCCATTACTTGGCTTTGGTGTGGCATAATATATGCTAATTGGCATGTTGTATCTTACTAGGGCATATTGCACCAAAGCTTGTTATTGGGCCTAGACGTCTCCTTTGGTGAAGGCAGTCTGATCCTTTTTATGGAATGCTATATTTTTTTTGTTATGTAAAGGACTCTCTTGACTTGTGTGAAGACGGTAATGTTTTGGGTCCAAATGGGAAAAAGCTTTACAAGCTTGTTGCAACCTTAACTTTAGCATCTCCTTTATTCTTTAGCCGCTTTGGGAACTTTGGGAGAACGCTTTCTTTTGAGTTTGATTTATCATGTTTCTCTACAGTTTCCTTTAGTTGTTGAAATCAAATAGAAAGGAAAAGAAAGAGAGCTGGAAAAGTGTGATTGAGGGAGTTTGGAGTAAATATGGTGGCCGATCTGTTAATGGAAAGCGTATTCAATGCTTTACAATGTCCTTGCATGAAAACTTCTCTACCTTGCTTTGTACCTTGTTGTTCTGTCTCTAATTTTCTAGTCTTCTTGTTTTGTCTCTAATGAGAATACTTAAATTCTCATGTTTGAGCACCTCTAATATCATGTCTTATTTTTGAATTTCTGCATTTTATTTAAGTTTAATATCTTATAAAGCCTTTGGTGACTTTGGACGGTAAAATCCGAGATCACTGACGGTAATACTCATCGTTGCAAAATAGGGGTGTTACATTGTTGATCGATTGAGCGGGGTCGGAGCTTGATTGACTAGATTGAAGCATGATTCACTTGCATAGTTGCATTTATGTCGAATTTTTCGATAGCAAGTCCTTGATCATCTCCGCAAGACTGTCTCTCAAAGCTTGGTGTACGTCATTTCTTCATGTCTTCATGCGAATTCCTGGTGTCTTCCCTAAGATCTTCTATCGATTTACGATATTGATATTCTTTAATTCGGGGTTCCTTTATGAATATCTTTGTTGACTCCGTGAATTGTTGAAGTTGTAGAATATGTGTTCCTATCGTTTTAAACGAGTTCCATTCGCCATTGCCATAGAAAAGCTTGCTCAAATACCAAATTGTAACGTCCAAGGTAGAATTTAGATAGAATTGGAGAATTGAGATTGATGAGAAAGAAATTAGATAGAATTTGGGAAGAAGAAAGAGATAGAGGAGAGGAACAATTCCTATAATTATAGAAGATTTTCATCTTCCTAATCATGTACGTAGGTGAAAAAAGAAAGTCGGAATGCTTAGTAGGACCGGCTAATACTCTCGCGCATTAGGCACAGACCAAGTCGGTACAACTTGAATTGGCACAATATCGCGAAGTGGCCAACCTTGCACAATTTGGCTTAAAGGATGTAGTTAAGTGTCCGACTATATTGGACATAATTTCTTGTTGTTGCGGTCAGTTCTCGTTTGCGCGTTTTGAACCAACCTAACAAAGAAGGAAAGGATGTCTCTTGAGTCTGCAGAAATAGTTTAACGACCGCATCCAAATTCATTCGTGCATATAAATATGAAGAGAAGAAAAAAAGAAAAAAAATTGGGTAATAAATTTTCCAATTTAAGAGAGAAGACTAAAGAACATCTTTATGGAAAATATAAAAATATAAAATATTAATTTACATATTGTTTATTAAAGAAGAAAGTATGGTAAAATCTATAAATTTAAACATTCTAAACTAAAAGTTTATAAGAAATAATTAAATATATTAATAGTATTTTTTAGTAATATATAACTATAACTAAGTTAAAATAATATATATCCGAAAGTCATACTCAGTCATAAATTAGAAAAAATGAAATAAATAAATTTTAAAATTTGATTCTCCCGAATATATCACAATAATATTGAAATATGTAAATATTAAATAATGTTATATTATATATGAATGAAAAATATTATATGATACAAAGTTTTAATACAAATGGCATATCATTAAAAAAATTCAAAAATATATTAATAATTATTTGAAATAATATATGAATGAACACTTTTGATATTAGATATAGCATAATGTGTACACTATAAGATAGCATTATAATTTTTTTTTGTTAAATATCACATGACATTATCTGGTAATCAATCTAATAATATAAAAAGGGATAAAATAATCAATAGTTTATAGATGTATAATTTTTTTTTATTTTGCTTTTGTTATACAATTAATTTAGGAATTTTATAGTTAAATTGAATTACCTCTAGTTTAGTTATTTCTATATATAATCCCCCTACAATACAAATAGATATTGTTAGTGGCCGTCTTATGATTCATTGTGGAATAACATGGATTTAAACTAGAAAATGATGGCGAGCAGAGAAGACAAACAGTACAAGTGTACAACAGCACTCTTTCTTATATTGAATTAGCTAGAATAGAAGAAGAGATATTTTTAATTACTTAATCAGCAGAGAAGACATACCTGAAACTGGGACTGGATAAGATAAGCCCCAAGCTTGCGGGCAGACTTGTCGTTGGGGAAACTCCCAACTGAGGCGGCCAGCGACTTGATGACGGGGCAGAACACCCCGCCCGCCCTGGCGGTGGAGCTGGGTATGGCGGGGGCCACCAGCGCCTCCGCCACCACCAGCCCGTACGACAGCCCGAGCGAGCTCCTCCCCAGCCACCGCACCGCATACGCCGCCACCCGCTCCCCCAGCCCCGTCTTCGCAAACCCCCGGGCGAAGAAGAACGACACCACAATCAGCCACAACACCTAGCTTTTCCAAAATAATTTAAACCTACTTAATTAGTACTAGTATTATTTACAGAACCCTTTTTTATATATATTCTTTTATTATTACCCATATATATGTATGCAGTTGTACTCCACTTTGCAACATCCACTAGACTATTGCTCAAAACAAACATCTACTAGAATATATAGTATCTTTCGTTTGGTCTATACATATATATAAATATTAAAAGGCAATTAGACATTACAAATAGTTACGATAAGTTGTTAATTAGTGCGTCTGATATCAAGTTTCTTATTTTAGTGGCTCGATCTAGCTAACATCATTCGTAATTAAAGTCTATAAAAAAAAAGGTGGATTTAAATTTTCGTTACGCAAATTTTACACTAATTTTTGTTATATGCAAATTCACATAACACAACAAACAAGCCCACATTGTTTGACAATAATTTCCTTTGATAAACAGTATATGCCTAGTCCAATCAATCAAAATGTTTTAATTAAATTCTACCAATTTGCCCACTATGAATTTGGTTATGGTCCTATCCAAATCAGCCAACATACCTCACTCGTGGCCGCCGTCAGCGCCTCCGCAAACGACAGCGTCCGGGTGGCGAGCACCACCGCAAGGCACACCATCGACCAAGCCCCCGTGGGGAGGGGCGCCAACACCAAGCCCGACACCGTGAAGAGGAAGAGCGCTAGTAGCTGCCAGGCCCGGGCTGTCACACCCGCGGGCCTCGGGACGGCAAATCGGGTCACGAGGCCTACCGTTAGAGCCACTGCTAGCGGTAGTGGTTTGGCTCCCTGCCCCGAACCTCGGAGGATTGTTTCTAGGAAACGGCGTCGTCTTGATGGTTGATTACTGGGTTCATTTGGTATCGGAGGGTTTTCTTCTGAGATTTCCATGGGATTGAGTTTTTAGTTGGGAGAGTTGGAAGTACTGAGGGTTGTAAAGTGAGTTTTGTGATTACTCTGGTGGTGGGTCTACAGTCTACACACTACCTGTCAATTGGGTCGGGTCGGGTGGATTCGGGTTCGGCCATTTTGTGTTCGGTTCGTTATGAGTCACGGATCAACCGCGTTGGGTTATAGCGGGTTTTCGGTCGGGTCGGGTTGGCCCATAAAAGTACTAATACAATATATTAGAGTAAAATAGATAAGTTTTTTATCCATAAATAAGACAATTATAAAATATTTTTACATAGTTTTTCTATTCGTAAATACATTTTTAATTGCTAATTATTAATATTAAGTTTCAATTCATAAGTATAATTTAATATCTACCTTTTTTAATTTAATATCATATAATAACTCATTTAAATATCTCTGAATGAAATAGATAACTTTTGTAACCATAAGTATGATATATGGAGCATATTTTTAATTATGGGATTTAAATATTAAATTTCCGGATTCAATTATATTAACTTTCTATTCAAATTTATAATAATTTTTTACTTAATATGAAACATATCTTTAATCATGCATTTTTATATTAATATATTTATAAATATGACAACGTATTTAATTAATATTGACCATATTTTTATAATAATTTCGGATTTTTAATATTAATTTTCTATAAATGAGAATGACACAATTTTAAATTTCCATCAATATTAAGTTTCTATCCATAAGCATGAAAATATAAAAAAACTAATTTAATATCCTAACAACCTTTTTAATTTAATATCACATAATAAATTCATTTTAATATCTCTAAATGAAATTGATAACTTTTATATCTTTAATTATGAAATATGGACCATATTTTAAATTATGGGTTTTAAATATTAAATTCTAATATTTATTTTTTAATATTAACTTTCAATTAGAAAGTATAATAATATTTGTAATTAGTATGAACCATATCTTTAATCATGTATTTTTTTTATAGATTTTTTATATTAAAGTTTTATAAATAAGTATGATAATATTAATTAATACCATATTTTTCATATTAATTTGAAAATTTTAATATTAATTTTTTACATGTAAGATTGACAACTTTTTAAATTTCTATCGTTATTAAGTTTCTATCCATACATATAATGAATGGAAAATAGTAATTTAATATCTAACATACCTTTTTTTAATTTAGTATATCATAATAAATTAATTTTTATATCTATAAATGAAATAGATATATTTTATATGCATAGGTATGAAATGTAGACTATATTTTAAATTATAGGTTTTAAATATTAAGATTTTAGATTCTATTATATTATCTTTCTATTCAAAAGTATAAAAACTTTTTTAATTGGTATAAATCATAACTTTAAACATGAAATTTTTTATTGATTTTTGGATTTTTATTTTTATAAGTATGACAATGTTTTCAATTAATATTAACCATATTTTCATATTAATTTCGGATTTTTTATTATTAACTTTTTTTACAAATAAGAATGGCAACTTTTTAAATTTTCATCCATAAATATGTTGAGTTTTATATAGGCCAAATGGTGCCCAATAACACAAACTTTCATTCCGTTGCTCTAAAAAGCAGAACTTTGAAAAAAACAAAAATAATCACGAACTTTCTGTGTGGTGGTGTTTAATAGCACCGTTTTATTTTTAAATGGTATATCTCCAAAATAAGAAAATGACATGTCACATATATGCTTAGTTGGCAAATTTAATTAATGACTAGATAATAAATTAAGAAAAAAATAGTAATCTTAACAACATATAAGTTCTCTCTCTTGTCTCCATAAATGTCCCATTAATTTATAAAATTCTATTAATAAAATAATTTTTTGGCAACATAAATGCCCGCATTAATTGAAAATAAAAGATCAAGCAATTATAAGAATTTTTTACCAATAATTATATTCTGACAATTTAATATTAATCCTAAATTTAATTAATTAAAATTAAATAAAAAATTTAGTACAGTTATTCATTTTGGTCATATAAATCCAGTGTCATTTTTGTATTAATTTCCACCAAAATTGAAATATAATAAATATGTAAATACTTATATGAAAGAAACTAAATTAGATATTTCATAATGTAATGCAATTGACTCCGATTTAGTATGTTTGATCACATATTTTGATTTTCAAAAAAAAAATATTTAAATTATATAAACGTAGAATACAAACTTGTCCCGTCCAAAAGACGGGGTTAAAACTCTAGTTTAGATAAAAACCCTAACTTTACCCTAGTGTATGGGTAAAGTTAGGGTTTTTATTTCAATTACCATTTTTTTTCTTAATTTATTATCTAGTCATTAATTAAATTTGCCAACTAAGCATATATGTGACATGTCATTTTCTTGTTTTGGAGATATAACATTTAAAAATAAAACTGTGCTATTAAACACCACCACACAGAAAGTTCGGATTATTTTTATTTTTTTAAAAGTTCGTGCTATTTAGAGCAACGAAATGAAAGTTTGTGTTATTGGGCACCTAGCCTTTTATATATTAGTTTTATTTCTATAAATATAATAGTTAAATGCAATGTTCTCATTAGTATAATATTCATAACTATAACAACTTTTTTAATTAATATGGACCATGTTTTTAATTGAATATTTTACATTAAATTTTTGTATATTTTATATTAATTTTATTATTTATAAGCATGATAGCGTTTTTAATTAATATTGACCATATTTTTCATATTAATTTATATTTTTCAATATTAACTTCCTATATATAAGAATGACAACTTTTTAAATTTCTATCTATAAATATGTTGGGTTTTATAAATTAATTTTTTATGTATAAATATTACAGTTAAATGAATTATTGTCATCAAATTTTAATGTCTTAGTCATTATACTTTTAATTATGAAATTGTTCATAATAATATTTTATCTATAACTATGACAACTTTTTTTAGTTAATATGAAAAATATTTTTAATTGTATATTTATATTAAATTTTAAATTCTCTTATATTAATTTTCTATTCATAAGTATGACAATTTTTTAAATTTTATATCAAAAAATATGTTGATTTTTGTATACTAATTTTCTATTAATACGAATAACTACTTTTTAACTGATGTCGATATAGATATATTGTGTCTTGCAATATATTAAATTTCTATTCATAAGTATTTTGAGTTTTTATATTACGGATTCCTTAATAAATAAATAAAAGTTATTGAACTATTAATGTTAAACTGGTTAATCGGGTCAGTTCAATCGAGTTTAGATTCAATCATTTCGTGTTCGAGGTGAGTACGTGTTCATGTCGTTTAAATATACGAGTTGATTGGGTTAATTCATTGCAGTTTTTGTGCGAGTTCGATTCAACCCTATAAATTAAGAGTGTCAACTTTTTATGATTATTACATAAATATTACAAATAACATTTTTAAGAATAACATAATATTTGTGTATATTTTATAATATCATAAATTATTATAATTAATATAAATTACAAATATGTAATAATTAATTTAATTATTTGTAATACAATTTTTATATGAATTATAATACCTATATCATATTTAAATTAACATATTATAATTTTTATTAAAAAAAGTTCCCGGGCAAGGCCCGAGTCATCAACTAGTTGTAGGGTAATTTTATGTAGATTAATTTATGTATGTGAATTTTGTTACATAAATTTTGTATAGGTTATTTTTGTTACATTTATTTTGTGTAGTAACTCCACATTTAATGTGACTCTATTTTACACTAATTTTGGTACATCACTAATTTATGTAACTAATAACTCTACATTTAATGTAACTTTAATTTACACTAACTAGTTGTACCCGTCGTACCAAGTACGACCACGATTTGATATTTTATATACTTTATAAATAAGATATTAATAAATAAAAATATAATATCAAATTTAATATAAGTAATTTATTGCTCATAGAATGTATAATTTTTGCAATCAATATAAAATTATAAATGATCAAATTTAATATTGAGAATGAAGATATATTATTAAGATAAAATAATTATAGTTATCTTTTTCCTTTGATGATATTTCATAGATATTTAATTAAAAAAAGAAGTTAAAATATGAATAAAAAACTTATATATTCAAATATGGAAGTGATAAGAATTTAAAAAAATAATAGTTAACTTAATAAATAAGATATAATAAAATATAAAAGATAAATATAATTTAATTATATAAAATATTTAAAATGTAATTAATTTAATTTAAGATGGGACCAAACACATTTTGTAGTTCGATAAAGTAAAGATTATATAAGATTAATTATTATATTAATCATATTTTCTTACTTTCCATGTACATAAATTTAGTGATTATCAAATATTTCAATATATCAATTAAATATTTTATCATCTATTTTTATTAATTTAAACATTATAAATATTTGTGATTAATTTTTAATTATAAAAGAGAATCAATCTATCTATTACTAATAACTAAAGCCGGAACAATTTCTGCCACCACATTGCGTCACATCACCCCTTTATTAAAATAATAGCTTTTTTAGTTAATTATGCAAAAAAGTTATCTCCAAGTAAACATAAAGATAAAATAATATTTGTAAGAAGTTATCTCCAAGTAAACATAAAGATAAAATAATATTTGTAAAAATTTATCCCGAAATAAACATAAAGATAAAATAATATTAGTATATTGTACCAATATAGATAAAAAAGGATATTATGTTTATCATATTTGTAAAAGATAAATTAAAAAGATATAAGAAAAAATATGTACATGTGGTCACATATATATATCTTTGAAATAAAAATAGCCATATAAATGATAATATCTTTGAAATATCAATCTATCCATCCATAAGTAATTACTATATATTAAAGCCTAACCTTTTTAAGAAATCAGAAAAATTTTGAATTTACCTTATAGTTAAAAATTAATTTTGTATTTTTATTATTTATATTTTTTCTTTTAAATTTTTTTAATATCTATCTAATTTTTATAAAAACTAACGTTCTAATATATTTAATAAAAAAATTAAAAGAAAGAAAAAATAAAACAGAAGATTTTTTTAATATATATAATGATAGATTGTTATCATAATAAGGTAGCAAAATATTTTAACTATTAATTTTTTCTATTTAAAACTAACATTACACTATATTTTATATTTGGAAAAAATTAATTCGAATAAATTTAATTAAAAAAATATTTTATCTTTATCCTCTTATCTATTTATGTAAAAGATTAGAAATTTATATCAAATTTAGATTAAAAAATTTTAAAATTTTTAATATCGATATAATTACTTGCCTAAATTAAATTTTGATTAAAAAAATTTATATTATATTTTCCTTAATACTTTTTTGATAAAAAATTTAATTATCTTTTTAACTTTTTATTGAAAAGATTTTTGAATAATTGAATTTGATTAAAAAAATTATAAGAATTTACATAATTTTTGGCTTTTAAATTATTTTTTTAAAACATTTATAAAAATTTAATGATTCTAATTAAAATAATTTTTATTTATATTTTTTTATAAATAAATTATCATTAAGTTATCTGACTTATATTGAACTCACTTTAACAACTTTGGTTGTACCTCACATTATATTGTCTCAACTTAATGATTTTTCTAATAAATACGTTATTTTTATTTTTATATTAAATTAAAATATTATATATTAAATAAATTAAGTATTAAATCCATATAGTCGTGCACGACACAACGAGTATAACGAGTTAAACCTGGTTATGTAATATTGTCAAGGAAAAAGAACAATGTAGATTATTTTATCTTAATAATCTATCTTTATCTTCAATTTTAAATTTAATAATCTAGATTTAATTTGTTTTATTTGATTTTAAAAACAAAATAATTTTTACACATATTGTAGGCAATAAATTACTTAGATTAAATTTTATATTATATTTTTCTTTATTAATATCTTTTTTTATAAAATATCTAAAAAATACCAAGTCATAGTCGTGCAGGGCATGACGGGTACAGCTAGTATAGATCTATAAATAAATTCGTCAAAAGAAATATATTCTAAAAGATTTATATTTATTTTAAAATATTTTATCTTTAATTTTAGATAGTTGTATAAGGAAGCTTTCAAAAGATATTGTTATACTAAATAGATATTTGTTTAATGTTAGAGATAAATTTAAATAGTTTAAAAAGAATTTAATATAAAGAAGTTATAATAATAGAAATAAAAATTAATTTTTTAAAGATGAGGTGGGATTAGAATTGTTCTAATGGATCGAAAAGGTACAACTTTAATATATAGTAATAGATTTCGACACATCACTAATTTTATGTAACCAATAAATCTACATTTAATTTAATCCTAATTTACACTAATTTATTCCATGTTCATGATACAACTACATAAACTAATTTAATGTAACCTAATTTAAACCTAATTTACACTAATTTCGACTCATTGCTAATTTTGTGTAACCAATAACTCTACATTTAATAAAATCCTATTTTACACCAATTTGGGCACATCACTAATTTTATGTAACCAATAATTCTACATTTAATTTAACCCTAATTGACACTAAAACGTCACTAGTCTTATGTAACCAATAAATTTACATTTAATGTAATCCTAATTTACACTAATTTCTTCCATGTTCATGATACAACTACATACACTAATTTAATGTAACCTAATTTAAACCTGATTTACACTAATTTCGGTGCAATACTAATTTTATGTAACAAAAAACTCTATATTTAATAAAACCCTATTTTACACTAATTTGGGTACATCACAAATTTTATGTAACTAATACCTCTACATTTAATGTAACCTAATCTACACTAAAACTTCACTAGTTTTATGTAAACAATAAATCTACATGTAATGTAATCTAATTTATACTAATTTCTTCCATGTTCATGATACAACTACATACACTAATTTAATGTAACATAATTTACACTAATTTTGGTAAATCACTAATTTTATGTAACCAGTAACTCTACATTTAATATAAGGGGCATTTTGTTTGGTACCCTGAGGTCTTGACTTTTCCGGATGGTACCCTGAAAAAAAACAATTCTAGTTGGTACCCTCAAATTCTTGAAATTGTTCGGTTCATATCCTTTCTTGTGATTATCCTTTACATATATGGTCATTATTTTTGTAGTAAATGAAAAAAAAAGTGTTTGATTAAGTTAAAATAATATTTAAATATTTTTATACATTATAAGTTGTATAAGAAATATCTAATCATTATTTTAATTTATGTAAGGAACTTACCATTTGTACTTTAAAAAATTTAAAATATACGAAGAGGATAAAAATATACCTCTTGTTCCATTCTAAATTCATCATATGTGTATATAATATATTTAATATTTTTTTATGTTGACTATACCTAGACGTGTCAATCGGGTCTGCTCGGACGGGTTCGGGGTCAGTCATTTCGGGTTCGGTTTCGTTATGGGTCACGGGTCAATCGGGTCGGGCTGTAGCGGGTTTTCGGTCGGTTCGGGTTGACCAACGGGTCTAAAAAATCCTTTTTTATGATTATTAAAATCATTTTTAATTAAATAATAATATTTAATTAAAATATATTATTTTTATTTATTTTAATAATAAAATATATTATAATTTTCAAAATAAATTTAAAAAATTATGTAAATATACTAAATCGGTCAACCCAACGGGTTTCGGGTTCTATCGGGTTCGGTTGATTTCGGGTTTCGAGTTCAAATTTTCTGGTCTTGTCTCTAAAATTGTCGGACGGTTCGGGTCGGGTTAGCGGGTTCGATCAGCTTTTGACAGCTCTAACTATACCTCTTTATCTATTTTATATTGTTTTAATGTACAAATAGTGAATTGTTTATATTTATTAAAATAATAGTTAGATATTTTTTGTAAAATTTATAATTTATAAAAAATATTTAAATATTATTTTAACTTAATCAAATATAATTTTTTTCTTTTTTTCTTTTATTACAAAATTAACAACTATATGAAAAGAATAAACACAATAAAGGGTACCAACTGGAATTATTTGTTTTTAAGATACCATCCATAAAAGTCAAGAGTTCAGAGTACCAAATAGAATTCCCCTTAATATAATCGTATTTTACACTAATTTGGGTACATTCAGGGGCGGATGTACATGGGGACCAGTGGGGGCTGTAGCCTCCACTGGATTTTTCAAAAAAAAAAATTAAAATATATAAAATATTATTAGTGTAAAAAGCGTGTAAATATTACTAGTATTATACATATCGGTAATTGAACATATACTATATATATTATCAAATACAGTCAAATGGTCCCCATCTTTCGACTAGCAAACATCTTTTTTATGAAAAAAGGGTCTCATATACAAAAAATAATAATTTTTATACAAAAAATATAAATTTTTATTAAAAAATTCAAAATTTTCCGTATAAAATATTTTTTAAATAGAAAAATACAATTTTTTTTCTGTAACCAGGAATTTAGCCCCCACTGGGGCAAATTCCTGGCTCCGCCCTGGGTACATTACTAATTTTATGTAACCAATAACTCTACATTTAATATAACCCTAATTTACATTTATTTTGGCATATTACTAATTTTATGAAACCAATAAATCTACATTTAATGTAATCCTAATTTACACTAATTTCTTTCATGCTCATGACACAAA
Organism: Fallopia convolvulus; assembly: GCA_964016875.1. Lineage (NCBI taxonomy): Eukaryota > Viridiplantae > Streptophyta > Magnoliopsida > Caryophyllales > Polygonaceae > Fallopia > Fallopia convolvulus. The sequence goes on from OZ024728.1 coordinate 15,575,640, forward strand.
TACACTAATTTAAACCTGATTTACACTAGCTGCGTTGTTGTTCAATCCCCATCAATCGAAACAACTACATACCGATTTTATACAGCAACGACACAAGAGGACAAGGTCAATGGTGAGATTCGGGGCGGGGGTCAACGGTAGGCATAAGGTCGACGGTGAGATGCGATGATGGCAGACGAACAACTTGTGATTGATTTAGATAGAAAGATTTCTAAGTTACTAATTGGGGGTAAATTGGTATTTTAAAACACAATTAATGTTATAGTTTTGGAAAATAAAATATATAGGATGGAGTATATTTTTAGAATGAATTAGTGAAAAAGGATTATTAACGGATTTTTTTATTTATTAATATAGAATATTTTGGTGGATTGTATTTATTTAGAATTATTTCAATTTTTTATAGGGGTTATTAAATTAGATTTTTAGTTAATTATGTTTGCAAGTGTTTTTTTTTTTTCCATATTATGTAGGTATTGTGGGCCTTTCTACACCCATGAGAATTATTAGGGGGTAAATTAGAAAGGGTAAATTAATACTAAAAAGTAAAGAAAAAAGTTGCATGATTAAGCCGGTAAGTGTGTATGTGACTAAGTGGTAGTAAGGATAATGGAGAAATGGAAAAGGTAGGAAATTGTGGAGGATATGGGAAAGGCAAGTGGGTCAACTATACGTACATGGGCATGAATTGGTTACCACTTACCACTATATATAATGTTTAGCGGTTGTCTTCTTCTAAGCAGGACCTCAACGCATGACGATCACTATCATCTTGTTACAGCAAGCGTAACATGCAAATGCAAGTGTACGCGTCGGATGTGTCAATCGTGTGTGGGGGATGTGCATTCACAACTAATTAACTATACATGTATGTATAAAAAGCCGAAATAGAACGAATAATACCACTATTCAATTGTGTAGTGTTTTGGGCCATTTCTTGGAGGTACGGTCCATGCCAACATACCATTCCTTTAGTGATCTTTGTTGAACTCATACATATATAGCTAAACCCACCCGGCCACCCTGTTGGGCTGTCAAAATTTGGGCCCAATACCGTTAATTAGGGGCTTAATTAATCAACAAGGAGAAATGGCCTAAAAGGCTTGATCAACGCTCGTCAAGATGCAGGAGAAAGAAGTAAACGGCTTGCACAAAACTCGCCGGTAACAGCTAGGCTATTAATGTCGTTTGCGATATTTGCGGGATTGCAAATCAATAGAGGACAACGGTCCATTGATGGTAAGCAGATATAAAAGGCAATGAGAATGTAGAGGAGAGGACACAGAATATTGAGAACAAAAAACTACAAGTCATTCCATTCTATTCTTCAATTCCATACATTAGAGCATAAGAAGCAATTGCCCAATCGATATCTTTGTAAATTCAAAGTGACAACGTTATTGTTCGATTATCATTATATACATTCTAGCTACTTTTGCTATTTCCATTCATATTCATTGCTTACATTTTGCTTAATCATACTCGATCTGTTTACGAGTTTAACGCGTTTAGACTACTTCTTGGTTGAGTTTCCCTTATTATAGCAGGTAACACGTTAACGTGTTAAATTTGCCCAAAACTCTCTCAATGTTGTTAAACTGGCGATACATTGTATAAATTCATACAATTCTACAATCCTAAACATGCGAAACAAATTGAATGGAAATCGTTGTATGCGGTAGAGTCATACTAAAATATACTACTTCTCAGTTGACTAGATGAAGCACCATCTTTGGAATTCTTGGCTGGAAAAGATTGAGCACTTAGCAATGAGAGAAGTTGATCGGTTGGTGAATGTAGGAGCTCGTTCCTCAACTGAAGTGCATGTCAAAAGACATGGCAAGGCCAACAAGCTTTTTTTTTTTTTTTGTCTTGATACACTCTTTAAGAGTATAGCGAGGTGGATAACCATGCAACTTGTAAATGGTTAAAAGATGTATGCCTTTTAGATTTGCAATGATCGATCATACAATACAAGAGTACGTTTTTGAACTAGAATTTTGAAAACAATCTAACTGTTATAAAAATTGGATTGCTGAGATTTCTCTTAGGAATGAAAAGCCATCAAATCATTAGCATTGCTAGATTTTCTTGCCTTCTCGGAGAACAAACTAATAAAATTGCTCAAGATTAGGTGGTTATGGTTGCATTATCAATATATTCAGGGACGGACCGAAGGGTGGGCTGGAGACCTTGCAATTGTTGCTCAAGATATCCTTTTCAATAGAATGTAAAAGTTAGGAAAATACCATATGGTCAACCTCTATAGAGGGAGAGACCTTGCATCCCAATCTTCGTGTCTACATGAACTATCCACGAAACTAAGCATGTTTTTACTATTACAGAAACCTCAACCTGCCTTTTTCAATTGTTGTAATTGAAATCATTGAGAGTTGTGTGGCGAACGAGTAGTTCGGATGAGCAGAGTGATGCAAAGAACTCAAGCCATCTCCTTGAATAGAAAATTCGCGAATTAGGCAACTAGGGTTTCGATCATCAACATGTGCCATCTAATCAAAATTTGGAAGACTAGAAGCCAAAAAATTGATTGAAATGATTGAATAAATAAATAGAAATCAATCAATTGTGATGAGCGGAAGCAAAGAAAATGGGATATATCATCAAATTGTGATGTTGAGTGTTCTCCCACAAGAAACATTAGGAATAAATTGTCAAGTATATAATTTCAAGAGTTACTCCATCCATTGTCACATAGTTTTGGGTTGGAACCTCATTTATTACTATATTAAACTCATTACACGTACGACTCCCAACTTATCGGTCCACCAGACTTTATCATGGTATCAGAACATATTTCAGTGTGGGTTCATTCTTGGAGTCTTCGAGCTTGCTGGCTTCATGGGCCCATTCAGGCAATCCACCCAATAAAGGATCGACCAATCCCAAAGTGGTGGTTCGTCGATCTTGAAAGATTATTTGGACTTGCTGACTTTTATGAACATGTTTAAGCAACCCAACCTATAGGAGATGTCATTCCAAATGTGACGGATCACGAGCGTTCAAGAATTGTGTCTAAGTGATAACTGGCCTAGGTAGTTGCGGTTTTAGGGGGCATATTGAGAGCTCTCTTACATGGAAATTTATAAGTAAATTGCCTACTATATAATCTCATGGGTTACTCTACCTATTGTCATATAGTTTTGATTAAAACATCATTAGCCTTGTATATTAAGCTTGTTACACACACGATCCCCAACTTAGTGACCCACCGAACTTTATCAGGATTTAAAACGAAATGAGCATAATGCTCTGTAATCTTCATTACTATCGATCTGTTTCACACACTTGTTCAGTTACAAGGCTGTTTAAGGCTATTTGTACATAAAGCTTAAATGGTGCTAGCTAACCTTGATTATCAATAATCAATAATAAATAATCATGATTAGCGCAGAGTAACATAAGTATTTATTTATACTAAAACAAGTATTTAATACCATTCTTATACTTGAAAAATGTAGACTTGAAAAAGAGGGAATGAAACTTTTTGGACCAATACTAACAATCTTAGAAAAAAGAGGGCAGAAAAGATGAGAACGAACAACCGCCCATGCCGATGCCACCATATTATGCAATTTTGGAATTGTTACGAGCAGTGGCGTAGCCAGAGATTTGTGTCAGTGGGGGTTAAATTCCTTTGGGTAGTTTTTTGGCAACAGAAAAATTCCTTGCGAAGTCAGGAATTTTTTTTTATAAAATATTGAAAAAAATTATATTTTTCTGTATATAAAAAATTATATAGAAAATTATGTATTTTTTCATAAAATTCAGTAATTTTCGATATAAAAAACCATTTTAATTTATTTTATATATATGTAGAATTAATTGGCTTTCTTCTGACCAAATAAACTAGTTTTTAATCCCTCCGTTTAATTTTATTTGTCCTAATAGTATAATGCACATATATTAAGACATGTTTTATTCTTACTAATTGCGCCCTATTAAATTTATATTAATAAAAGGTAAATGGTGGATACGTCTAATGTGTCTTGCTTTTGATTGGATAAATACAAAAGCTAATATTGAAAAATTATGAACAAAATACCTAAAAAGACAAATAAAACTAAACAAACAATTAAGTCTAGAATGACAAATAGAACGACTAAACGGAGGGAATATCAAATAACCTAAATTTTACTATATTTTAAATTTTTTTTTAAAAAAAAAATCCCAATAGGGGCACTGGGCATGGGGTGCATCCACCCCTGGTTACAAGTCCCTTTTCCCCTTCAATTCTCTCTTGATTGAAGAAGATGAAAAATGGTGGATTAGATTCCAGTGAGCAGCAAGAGAAAAAGGAACAAGAGAGGAAGCCTCCTTGCTTAGGAGTTTATAACTAAATGCTTAGGATCGAGTTTATAACATACACAAATTCCATACACCATATATATAGCAAACCAAGTGTTTTCTTAATTCTTAGTGTGGCCTGATTCATGAAGCTTTTCTTAGTGTGGCATGATTTTAATTGCAAGTCTTTGCAGGTGTGGCCTGATTCAATGAGTTTTTCTTTTCTTTTCCCTTTTCAATTTCTTGGGCGGCATGGTTCGTAGAGTTCTTCCATGATGTATTCATGTCAATTTGGTGTCGTCTTAAAAAATCAATACCTTTTTCTACCAAAAAAAATATTAAAAAATCAATACCTTTTAATAAACGCATATTAGGTATTTTGTGACTTTCTTTACTCATGCTGCTATTCACCTTGTCAAATTAAATTTGGTTTAAATTAGGCTAGTAGCTAGAATTTTTTATGTTTAATATTTGATAAAATAAAATAGAAGGGACTACATCAAATAATATTTTCTATGTTATTGGAAATATGTAAAAGTGTGACTTACTGATTGTATCTGAATAATGTATCCAATAATGACATTACGCTTTGCTCACATAGTATTGCTGGAGAGGATTTTTTTTTTTTTTTTTTTTTTTTTTTTTTTGATTCAGGAGAGGAATTTGTTAAAGAGTTTTTTTTCAAGTTATCTAGAACATTGACATGTAATGGGTAGAGATGTGCGTCGATCTATCTGATTGTTAAGACGAATCATTTTCTTATATGGTAAAATTTTACTTCTTTTCAAAAAAAAATTTCATACCAACTATGCAGGTGAAAATATATAGATAAAGATTGAATATAAGACTTTTCAAAATCCTCATACCTTCTACTATCAAGTCACCTCATATAAGGATTTTTTTTTTCCAATTTTATATCTAGGGCCTGCATGATATAATTGAGCTGCTGCCAAAAATGGACCATATTTGAACTGGAACATTTTTCTACGTGGACCAGCAGGAATTAATTTTCACGTGATAACTGCAAGATGATTCATATATGGACCAAATGGAAATGGAAGGTGTAGGATGATAAATTCATTGGAGTTATGGCCTCTAATTAAGTTTCTTGCTGTATGATACATTGATACTTATTTTAATCGTTTTTGAGAGTTTCTTACTACATAAGGGATCATGGTGAATTGGAGATGATGATCACGTGTTTTCGTTTTAATACATGTTTATAATACTTGTTTGAGGTATTTTGGTTTTAACTAACGGAGAGGATAGGTTGGCTTGAGACATGTTTGTACGTAGAAGCTTAGTAAACAAGTATAGTGAGATTCTATATAAAATCCAAACTAACTGGTAATAAAAGTGTTAGTATATAAAAATCACCTTTAATTCACTAATGAACGTTTATCTTGATTCACCCCTTCATCTTCTGTTCCAAACTTCTTTTTCAACCTAGAACGTGTAAAACAATGGACAGGGGGCCGAGTCCCCCCTAATCCACCTCCGATGTAAAAGTCAAAAGAACAGTTTCTCAAATGAACGTCGAGGTAAGGATAAGACTACGAGCGATCACTACACCATTCTGCAGATTTAGCGACCATATTTTAGCGACCACAGAATATGGTCGCTATTTCGCCAATGGTCGCAAATCTGGACGTCAAAACGGAAGAAAAAAATAAATCCAAATTAGCGACCACGTGGTCGCTAAAATGGGCGACCACGTGGTCGCCAAGCCTTTATAGTCGCAACAAGTGCGCGGGGTAAATTCCCGCCAGCATGTAGCGACCATATGGTCGCTACTGTTTGCGACCATATGGTTGCAAACATTAGAATACATGTCGGCGACCATATGGTCGCAAACGTTAGCGACCATATGGTCGCTGACTTGGTCAGATGTTTTGGCGCTCCAGATCTATTTTGGCGGGTAATATCCCGCGTTTTTGGCGACCACTTGGTCGCTAAAAACAGTAATTGGTAAAATTCCCGCCATTTCATATATTGCATTCTCATTCCGCTAAAAAATGCACTCTCATTCCGCTTCAACACAACTTCACTCTCATTCCGCTCTCTTCCAAAATATTCACAAAAGAGAGAAAAAATCAACCACAACTGTGAATTGATTCTAGGAAGAAATTCCGTCAAATTTTACCGACATCCTCACTAAAGGTATGTATTTAAATCTTATTCCCAATTTTTCATTCCGTCATTATATTGTTTTAGGGTAATATTGACGGTAGAAAGCTTTCGTTTATATATTTATAAGAGATTGTGTTACAGAATTTTACCGCAAATAGCAATTGGTTATGTTGTAAATGTCTGTTCTACTATTCTGAAGTTGGCGACCATATGGACGCTAATTATGGTCGCTAATTAGCATAGCAGCGACCATATGGTCGCTAATTAGCGTCCATATGGTCGCTAATTAGCGTCCATATGGTCGCTAAATTCAGTTGAATTAATTTAATTGTACTCTTATTTTGAAATGCAGGAAGGAAAAAATGCGTGAGTGGATGTATGTGCGTAATATAGATGGTTTTTTGAACAACGAGTTTTTAGCTGGCGTAGAGCAATTTCTGGAATTCTGCAAATCTATGCCGTCCTATAACCCATCTGAATTAAGGTGTTCGTGTCGGAGGTGCAAGAACAAGAAAATGAAATATGTGGATGATGTGCATTATCACCTTGTTAAGGAAGGTTTTGTTCCGAACTATTACCATTGGGTTTCACACGAGGAGACAGATGAAAGGTACGCTGCATTGTTAGCCAAGTCGAGACAGCATGAAGGCTGTAGCAGTTCCGATCCAGCACCACCATTAAATGGTGGGAATGATAATCGAATGGAACAGATGGTGCATGATGTTTTTAATTATGGCCGAAGTGATTACACTGTTGAGGATCCCGTGCAGAATGCGGATATAAGGCATGAGCAAGGGGAGCAATATTATAATGAAGCGCCCAATCCCGATGCACAGCGTATGTACGACATGTTGTCGGCCGCAAATAGGCCTTTGTGGCCTGGATGTGATATGACGCAGTTGGAGGCTGCGACTGAGCTACTGAGCCTAAAGTCTAAGTTGAGGATGACAGAGCGCGGATATGACATGATCTCGGATTTTTGCGGACGCGTTTCTCACCCTGAGACGACATTACCAGCCACGTTTTACGACACGAAAAAACTGGTTGAGGGTCTCGGTCTTCCTTACGAGATGATTTATTGTTGTCCAAACTCTTGCATGATATATTGGGGTGCAGATGCAGAATACGCGGCATGCAAGATGTGTGACTATCCTAGATGGAAGCAAGGCAAGACAAAGCTCATTCCCTATTCTCGTATGTTTTACTTGCCAATAACTCCACGGTTGCAGAGGTTGTACGCATCTGTGGTGACTGCCGAACACATGAGATGGCATGCAGAGCAAGCACAAGATGGGGTGATGAGACATCCTTTAGATGCAGAGGCATGGAGGCACTTCAATGCTGTGTGGCCAGATTTTGCATCAGAAACACGAAATGTAAGACTAGGCTTGTGCACGGACGGTTTCAACGGCGACCATATGGTCGCTAAAAGCAGCGACCAGGTGGTCGTTAAAAGCAGCGACCAGGTGGTCGTTAAAAGCAGCGACCAGGTGGTCGCTAAAATCAGCGACCAGGTGGTCGCTAAAATCAGCGACCAGGTGGTCGCTGTGGTCGCCAAATTGGTCGCCGCATTGGTGGCGACCAACGGCGACCATGATCGCTAAATAGCGACCATATGGTCGCTAAATTGAGCGACCATATGGTCGCTGTGGTCCCTAATTTTAGCGATCATATGGTCGCCAAGTGGTTAGCGACCGGCCTTTTAGCGACCACAATATGGTCGCTAAATGCATTTAGCGACCAGATTTTGCATTTAGCGACCAGAAATATGGTCGCTAAATTCGCTTTTTTTTGTAGTGGATCTCATCAAATATGAGTCTATGCTTACCATCCACGGCGATCCAATGTATTTATAAGGGAGGAAAGAAAGAGAGAGAGTCAAAAACTCTATCTCTAGGGTAGTCAACATGCTTTGTCGCTCAAGCAAGTGATGCACGTAGAAAATCTATCTTTCGACTAAAATAGATTCCTCCATCATAATGATAAGAAGATCAATAATTTAATAAGGGAAATAATAAAGAAGGTTGAGGAAATACTTATATAAAATACTTTCTAATTATTTACCCCCTCACAAATTCCCCACTTGAATGTTAGTTGCGTTCGGTAGCGTCGCAACTAAGACTCAAGTACTCTAGGACCTATTCGAAGTGGCCATGCGGATTAGTCGACAGTTGTTGCCTCGGCTTTCCCATTCGCTTGTGGGTAACCAAAGAAAGAGTACACATTTTTTATGCCCATTCCTTTGCAATACTCCTAATTTCTCAATGTTGAATTGCGTCTTCTTGTCGGAGATGAGAGCAAAAGGGGTTCCAAAGCGCGTGATAATGTGTTCCCAAATGAATTTCTGCGTGTCAGAATCATGAATGTTTGCTAAGGGCTTCTTTGCCTCCACCTATTTAGTGAAATAGTCCGTGGCGGTGATTAGGTAGCACACATTCTCGGACGCTCGTGGGAAGGGACCGACGATATCAAGGCCCCATTGTGCGAAAGGCCATGTACTAGTCAAGGCGTGGAGGTCCTCGGCTGGCGTGTGTGTGAGCCTAGCGAACCTTAATTTGACACTTGTCGCACTTCCTTATGTATAACTCCGCGTCCTTTTGCATGTAAGGCCACCAATACCCTTAGAATGAGCTCGGAATGCCAAATTGCGACCTTCGGCGTGCATCCCACATATGCCTTCATGTATTTGTACAGTAGAGGCTCAACCTTTCTTGGGGGATACGCATCTCAAGTATGGCCCAGAAAAAGACCGACGATATAGAATCTTTTCCGACGATAGCCAAAACCTATGTGACCTTAAGCGAACTTTTTGTGCCTCGGTGGCGGTATCCTAGGGCAGGAATTTCTCATCTAAGTAGCGTATCAAGGGTGTTTGCCATCCGAGATCATGTACAGTTTTGCTTCTCGAGACCACGACCTCTGTCGAGACGATTTCCACAATCGTGGTTGTGGGCATATCGTTGCTTGCGGTTTCGTTTGAGACACCGATTGTTGGACATCCCAAAACTTCGACGTGAATCGAGCGAGTCTCCCGAACAAGCATACGTTGATAAGGCATCAACAATCTTGTTTTGGTCGCACGATCGTTGTCTAAGCTCATACTACTCGAACTCCTCTAGCATAACACTCAATTTCTCCATATATTTTAGCATCTTTTGCCCTTTGGCTTCATAATGCCCTAGCACTTGGTTCACTATCAGTTGCGAGTCGGATAAAACGAGTAGTTTGGCGACTCCAAGACTAGCTGATGTTTCTAATCCGAGTATAATGCTTCGAACTCGGCCTCGTTGTTGGTGGTGTCGAAGCCAAGGTGGATGGCGAGCTAAAGCGCCTCTTTGATAGGTGAAGTAAGCACAATTCCAGCTCCAGGCCCTTGATTGTAATTCGCGCCATCAATTTCAAGGGTCCATTATGAATTTATCATGTTTTGGGGGCGAACCGCGGTCGCGATTTCGCAAGCCTCGACCGCGGTACCGTTCAACTGAGAGGTACCTTATCTTTGGAGGCTATCCACGATCGCGACTTCTCTTTGGAGATTCGAGCCCTTGCAACCATTGGGCTTGCAATGGTGGCAATCTGACCAAGACTTGCTTCGATGCCTCGACGAGTAACGAGGTGTCCCAAAAACTTGCCCGAACCAACCGCGAATGCGCATTTTAATGTGTTGAGCCTTAGCCGGGACACTCGAAGGATGTTGAAAATATCCTGCCAGTCATCTAGATGAGATGACACTGATGCGACCCTGCCTTGGCTCAGACCTGGTCCCGGCCATCCGGAGACAGTCTAGACCTTAGAGACCCCCTTGGATTAGGACATAGTATCTTTATGTATTTATTATATTATTAGTTATATTTTCCTCATTTATATTCCGTCTTTTGGGCGTGTGTTCTCTTATGCTTAAGAGACCAGCCTATTAAGCTAGCATAAGGCCCATTAGTCCATTAGGGTTTAGTTGCACCTTTCCCTTTCTAGCATTTACTATTATTAGTATTATGGGCTTCGGATGTTGGACATAGCATGTTGCTAACCCTAGCCCTCCCCATACTAGTCTCGGGTTTAATGAGCCTTCTTCTATATATATAAGAGGCACGACTCCCATTATAATCCTCATGTCTAGTTTAATCCAAGTTGATTATTGAGTAGAGAGATTCCTCCTCCCTTGGACCGGATGTCAAACACATCTTCCAACCTCTTTCCCTCTCGTCGGTCCTCCCTTGGACCGACGCCTCTCATCTCTTAGCCTTGCCCCACCCTCGTTCCGACGAGCATAAGAGGCCCGCGAGTCCTTAACGTTGGACTCGTACCTATCTGGTTACTATTGTTGGAGAAAATCCGGACATTTCGAGCCTAGATCCACCCCTCATGGACCGTAGCCAAGTAGGTTCACATCAATTGGTATCAAAGCTTACGTGGTTCGAACGATTCCTTCTCCATCTTCACAAAAAAATAGCCTCGATGTCTACTCAGATTTAGACCATAAAAAATTCTTCTTTTCTGAATTTTTTTTCATAATATTGTAGATCTTTTCGATATGAGTCCGGGTATATAAAATTTACCCAAATCGGACTTCATTTGCCCCTCCAAAGGGCCGAAACATTACGTCGCGCACGTTCCTGCGCCCACTTGCGCTGCAATCCCTCAAACTCTAGTGATCCAAGATTCTCTCCAAATTGGTTGAGTTATTTTGGGTCTCATATCTTTTATTATCTTATTTGATTTTATATTTGTATTTGTTTTGATTTTGTTCTTTTTTTAAGGGATCTTAATCCTATAAAGGATCTCATTTTATTTGTTTTTAGATTAGTTTTTATTAGTTTCCTATTTTAAGAGAATCTTTCGGATTTTGAAAGATCTCTTAGTAAAAGAGAAAAGAAAAAAAAAAGAAAATCCCGAGGGACCAAACCATGTCTTGGACCGCCTCGCAAATATGGAACGATTTGGACTTTTGGGATCGGCCACATCGACGAGTCAACACTCGTCCCTATCTGCCGCTTCCAAGAGACCACCCGGATTGGATCTCACCATACCGCCTTCCCGAGAATCGGGCCCGCTACTATGGAGAAACTTTCTCCTAGATCCCGACATCATTCCTACGACGAGCGGGATTGGAGTCCGCCTCCTTGGCGCCAACGCGAAACTCCCAAATTCCGGCATCATTCCTACGACGAGCGGGATTGGAAATTAGAACGAAAGTAAAAAATTTGAGTTAATATTGAGGGTGAGTGAAAGTAGCAAGGAATGGAGTACGAGATGTCAAAATCATTAGAATTGAAAAAACAGAGAAAAAGAAAATCGAAATTAAGACATTGCCAATCAATCTTTGAATTATGGTATGGAAAGGAGAGAGTTGCATGCATGTTGTGTGTCACATATCATCAGCACGCCTTCAAACTGAGCTTGTTAGTTGTTCGGCGGTTCATTTTTTTATTCATAATGATGTGTATATATATAAATAAGAAGGAGAGGGAGCCAATAGGAAAAGCATCAGTTGTTGTACGTTGTTCATTTTATTTGATCGAGCTATTAATTAAGAAATATGGCTTCAATGAGTTTCTCTTGCCGTTCAGCTATGGCTCTCACTCATTTGGATTCCGCCCCTCTTTCTCCCCCTCCTCCTGTTCGGTACGTATGATTCCAAATTCCTCAAACCCAGTTTGTTCGATCATCCTCCTCCTCCTCCTGTTAGGTATAATCAATCAACTGCTTAATTTATGAGTACTCTTGATTTCTGCAGAGCATGCAAGTACAAGGACATATCGAGTGGATCGCGTACTCAGAAGCCCCTCTTTTCCATGGGAAACTTGCCAATAAGAAAAGGCCAAGTTGTAGGCAGAGCTGCTGTTGTGGATACCTTTCCCAATTTTGTGGGGTTTTCTGAAGATTTAAGTGCTGATGAAATTGATCTGGATTGTCCTACACAAGGCTTTTCTTCCATTACAGAGGCCCTTGAAGATATTAGACAGGGAAAGGTGAGTTTGCCCCATGTTTCAATAAATAAAAGGTGGTTTAATTAAGTGATATATTATTATGTACAAGTTTGAAATTGTTTTTATGGTTGTGTATATGCTATACTATTATAGATGGTAGTTGTGGTAGACGACGAAGACAGGGAAAACGAAGGAGATCTGATAATGGCTGCAGAGTTGGCCACGCCGGAAGCCATGGCCTTCATTGTGAAGCATGGGACGGGTATTATTTGTGTGAGCATGAAAGACGAACACTTGCAAAGGCTTGAGCTTCCTCAGATGGTCACCATTAAGGAAAATGAGGACAAACATCGTACCGCATTTGCAGTCACAGTTGTAAGTAACAACAGCAATACTTATACTTTGTAATTAGATTTAACGAGCAATATTAAATTAGTAACAATAGTACTTGTGCTTTGGGTATAGGATGGAAAACATGGTACAACAACAGGTGTATCAGCTTGGGATAGAGCCATGACAATAAGGGCACTTGCATCTGCAGACTCAACACCTGATGATTTTAACCGCCCTGGCCATATTTTCCCATTGAGGTACAGAGAAGGTGGAGTTCTACAAAGAGGAGGACACACAGAAGCTTCGTTGGATCTTTCTGTGTTGGCCGGTCTGAGCCCCGTTGCCGTTTTATGTGAGATTGTTGATGAAGATGGATCCATGGCTAGGTTGCCAAGGCTTCGAGAATTTGCAAAACAGGAGAACCTCAAAGTCGTATCCATTGCTGATTTAATTAGGTAAGTTTTGATTATTTATTGAACAATTGCTCTTAATTTTCTTCAATAAAATGCATAGGAATTCTGCTTGATTTTATTATTTGTTGCTTGTGCACAAAAACTTGGTGTAAGGTGTGAACCCATTGAACCGTTAGGTTGAAAATCAATGGGTTGATCATCGAATTCAAAAAGGGGGAAATGAAAAATTCGGATTTGTTCCGGTTCAAACCTATAAACCACTTGTTTTAGCTTAAACCGGGTTTAAAAACATAAAACCAAAAACTGGACTAGATGCATCCATTTTCTTAATAAAGAATTGATTACTAACCAATTCTAAAGTAGAAAGGGCAAACCGTCGCCCACGATATTTAAAATGATGACCTTGGGGTGCTACCACAAAGCCTTAACCACCGAACCAAATGCCTGAAGGCGGTTTGTTTTTTTGTAGTTAAGTGACTTGGGTAGTTAATTGGATGCGATGAAAAGAAGTTTTGGATTATTTTACCAAAAAAAAGAAGTTTTGGATTATCATTATTGATGACATATTAGTTTACATTTTTTGAGCAAATTTTAGTTTACATTTGGAAGTATAGTATTGTGTCATATAGAACAAGCCTAAACCTTCCTTTGGTAAATCTTTTTAGCTTTTCTACCAAATTATTAACAATTTCATGTTTAACAAGTTTTTAATTTACAAATAATTTTCAATTTTAATTTTTTTAGTATTCTTCTAGAAGTAGAAAGACCCTATTTTGGCCCCACATGGAGTGACCTAGTGGTAAGAGACATGGGGGGATGTTGGGAGGTCCCAGGTTCGATCCTTACCTCCGCCCCTACACTTGAGTGAAAAACCAAGTCTCACCATTTTTTCACTACTAGGTCGGGTCGGTGCAAGCCGGTTTACCCGGTTCGTGCGCTTTGTCGGCTAGTTCACGGACCCGGGGTTTACCACCAAAAGGTGGGTCCCTCGTTAAAAAAAAAAGAAAAAAAAAGACCTTATTTTTAAAAATATTATCATATTGTCTCCTATTAATCAAGAACCATGTTTGAAGATATTAGTGCTTAATTGAATAGTTGATGACTTGTACCCGCATCTAGTTTTATTGGAATTGGTAAAAAATCTATAGGTAGAGTTGAAAAATCTTAGTTATAAAGTTTCTAATAAATTTTATAGGAACAAGACCGCTTGATAATAACCATTTTCAACTAAGTCTAAGTATGTAGCAATTTAACATTGTAAAATTAGAAAAGAATATTTCTTAATATTATTTATCCTAATAATAATTATTATTATGGTAGGTACCGGAGAAAGAGAGAGAAGTTAGTGGAGCATATTTCTGGTGCAAGAATACCTACAACATGGGGTCCATTTACAGCACACTGTTACAAGTCAATCTCGGATGGGTTGGAACACATTGCAATGGTCAAGGTAAGCTCTATTTTACAACTTGGGGGAAATGTATCCTTTCTTGATTTCATCATCGACTAACATTTAACTTTATTTGTATTTGGGCCCCTTATTCCAATAATTATCGTTTTTGTACCTATAACCAGGGTGAGATTGGGGACGGTGAAGACGTTCTAGTAAGGGTTCATTCGGAATGCCATACAGGAGACATATTTGGTTCAGGCAGATGTGATTGTGGAAACCAACTAGCCCTTGCAATGAAGCAAATTGAGGCGGCAGGAAAGGGAGTGTTGGTGTATCTCCGAGGGCAAGAAGGCAGGGGAATCGGTTTGGGCCACAAGCTTCAAGCTTATAACTTGCAAGACGCAGGGCGCGACACTGTGGAAGCCAATGAAGAGCTTGGGTTACCTGTTGACTCCAGAGAGTATGGCATTGGTGCCCATGTATGAATCTCTAGCTTGGGAGTTCAAAATTTTTTCACATTAATCATTTATGCTTATATCATGCATGTTTAAGATCGATTTGTGGTATATGGATCGGGTAGATATGTTATTTTGCCAAACGGAAATTGATCTTATAGGACTTGATCATTGAGCTAATAATCCATACTATTAATTTAGGTTAACATAGGAGTTTGGCAAGTATTAGGGTTTGTTTGGGTTCACAAGATAATGCATTATTTAGTAGAATGTGCTCTTCAACTCATCAATTGATTTGCTTTGTTTGTGATTGCAGATTCTTAGAGATCTAGGCGTTAGAACAATGAAGCTAATGACAAACAATCCTGCCAAATACATTGGTCTTAAAGGCTTTGGGCTTTCGATAACCGGCCGAGTCCCTATGATAACGCCGATTACAAAAGAGAACAAGAGATACCTAGAAACAAAGAGAGCCAAAATGGGCCATGTCTATGATCTACCTGTTGTAAGTGATAGTAGCAGCATCTTCAATGGCAATGCCAATTAACTCGTGGAAAGAAGTGCATGCTTAGTATTGAAGCAAGGATCATGCATGCATTATGCATATGTGCCTAATGGCATGGGTCAATCGCAATTTACTTTATCATTTGTATATTCTACATTGTTAACATGTGTCTATGTGCACATATTAAAAAAGTCAATATTTTAAATATATATATCAATCACAAACTAAACTTGATAGAAAAAAAAATCTTAGAAAACGAGCACAATTGTTTCAGGAACCTCGCTTCATAGATTACGTGGTTAAAAAAGATTATTACAATTTATATCACTTAACCCCATGATACTATACATCAATCCAGTTTCAACCGTTATTACTTGCCTGCTTATGTAAATTTGTTGGATCGTAAGTATTAGTTAAGAGTTGGGAACAAATGTTAGATTGTTCCTAATTAGGCAGTGGAAGTAAAACGGAAATACACAGGTAATCAAGCAAGATGGGACACAATTCGTTTATAGAAGAACCCCACTATAACCAACTAGTTGTATGGTTAAACCTCTACCTCCGCTCGAAGGATCTTGAATGACTTCCTTCTTTTATTGATAGTTCCCTAAGCTACTACAAGGCAAAGCTCAAACTTCTCTGTTCCCAACATTCACCAAACTTTGGAAACACTAATGAACTCTCTCAACCTAAGTACTAGGACAACATATCAACTAAAACAAGAAACTCAAACCTTACACTTCTAAGCTCTTATCGTTAGTCAGTTCCCTGTCACATGGGAACATTGGCTTCACAGTCGCTGAGATCACACACTCGTCGTCGGGGACTTCTCTTGTTTGCTTCGTTCTTGACTTGGCTCCTTTTCTGATTGTTTGAGGCTTTTGTGAGAAGTATTTTGCAAGTACACTATTAATTGGCTTATATAGACTCGTGATGCTTGGGGCTCAATCTTCATTTTGCACTTTGGCCGAAATGCCCTTGTCTTGCTACCAAGTATGTACTTTTTCACATGTGATTCTATTTGAATTTATCAACTCTTCAAGCTCATCGGACTATTGGATCAAACGGCTCAGTCTGAGGAATAGACTGCGCCTCTGCTTTGTCTGGAACAGGCTTCCGTGTTTCACGCTGGGCTGTCTTGTATTCACATGTGAGTTCCCATGTCTTGGGAACTTGTCTCTCTTGAGTTCCCATGATGGGAACTGTTTCTTTCATCCAGTCTTGTCATTGTTGCGTTCTTGAGTTCCCTTGAAATAATGACATAACACATTAGTTCCCAAATGGTGTTTGTCATTATCAAAGCTTAGAGGATTTGATCGTTGTTACGATGTTGTGGAACATGAATTCCCATCACCCTCCCATCAATTTCCACTATGACAAACCCATTTTAGAAAAGACAAGTATTTCAATGTATGAGAGTTTATGAGATACTTCTAAGTTCCTAAGTGCAATGAATGTGAGTGATAAGTTCCGCATGCAAGGCCACTTCTGTGGACAAGGTAGTTCTTACTTAGCATTTTTAGCAGTCAGCTCCCTCTTAGCAAATGCATTTCTAAGATAACTTTAAAAAATGCATCTCTCATATTTTGTCCTTCCCCCTTTTGGCATCATCGAAAAGCGAAAAGTATTAAGGAGAAATAAAGGGAACACATAATCATACTAAAGTACCATTTCATTGCTTAGGAAAAAATTTGTACAAAACAAAAAAATTACATTTTGGTGGGGAGAGAGAGGGTAAGGGAACTGGAGGGGTAAGATCATGAGTGCCTTGGCTTGAGATGATCCCAAATTTCGACAAAAACCTCCAGCATTCGTTCACAAGTGACGACAATATGTTGAAGCACCTGGTTGGTCCCAAGAGGTGCCTCACTCACAAGAAGAGTTCCTGTCACCTGGTCCACTGGCGCCTCAGAATGGCGCAACTTTTTAATCACGGTCAGGTCCAGTTCCTGACCGAGTTCCACTTCTTCCCTTGAAGTGTCATAGATCCCTTCCTTGAGAATGATCATCTTGATCAAAGAGTCATAAGGAAGAGAGTGGGTAGGGGAGCCCAAGCATTTATCCATGTAACCAAGTATGATCATAGGCAGATTGATGGGCTCTTTCTAAAGGAAGTAGTAGAGGAGAATGGCATCCTAAATGTTGAGCTAATTCCTCTTCTCTTGTCTTGGGATGACAACCTTGATAATGAACTAGTGAGCCAATTTTTCCAAAAGGGAAAGGTTGTGGGTGGGGTAGCCCTTGGTGGGAACACGGGCGTCATACAAACGATAGAGGATCTCATCACGGTAGAAGGTATCCCCATATTTGATGGGGAGGAAGTCCATGCCTTTCACAGGGATGTTCAGGAGACGATGAATGTTGTTCGTGTTGAAGAGATACTTATCACCATGGATTGTGAAAGTTCCATGTGTGCTATCCTTTGCGACCTCGAAGGAGGAGTAGAAAAGCCGGATCTGGTCAGGGTCCACGATGGCCGGCTTATCGCATACATGTTCCCATCCATGGGCCTTGATGAGTTTGCAAAGCTCACCAAGCCCATGTCCCCAGAGATGACAAGGGAGTAATCAGCTTATGTTCCCCAGAGATGGAGGCCTTGGGTGCCTTTGTTCCCTTGTCCTTGGCATCCTCGATCTTGGGCTTTTTGTTGCCCTGCCTCCCCTTAGTTGTTCGCTTTTTCTTTGCTGAGGAAGGATCGTTCTCAAGCATCAGGAGGGGTTCCATTCCCCTTTGAGAGTTGTCGGAGGTGTGGGAGACGATGAGTCAGTGGTCGGTAGATGGGAGTTGGGCAGTTTAACAGCTAGACTAGCCTGATGTTCAATGGTGAGCTTAGCCGCGTCTAGTACTTAAGTTGCAACATCACCACTGAGGTTCCCATCATCTTTAGAGACCTCTTCTATTGCCTCGTCATTGTTTCCCTTAGTGCTCAGTTCCGCACCAACAGTTTCTTTGGCCTTTTCAGAACCCATGACCTCTTCTTCTTCTTCTTCTTCTTCTTCTTCTTCTTCTTCTTCATCTCCATCCCCAATTTCCCTTGGCCTTTTCTTGGAGACATTGGGTGATGACGTGTGATACATGGTGGCGTTGAGCTCAACCTCGACATCAACAAGCTAGACATTCTCCTCAGTGGTGCTCATGATGATGGGACCAAGAGCAAGCTTCTTCTTTCTGGCCACCTGCGCGATGGGTAGATCATCTTCGGAGTCATCGTCCAAGTTGACAATGACCTTGGCCTTGGGGGAGGAGAGGTGGGAACTCCCTTGTTTGGAGAATTGGGAGGCGTTAGTTCTTTGGTACGTGGAAGGAGGAGGGAGTGATTTTTCTTTGGGAGAAAGGGGAGGTGCATTTTGTTTGGAGGAGGTGGTGGTTTTATCGATAGGGTCAAAGTTCCTATCGGTTAGAGGATGAGGATTGATGGAAGTAGAGGGTGGATATTTGGGATTGGAGTTCCCAAAGGTGAATGAAGGGTTAAAGGAAGGTGGAGGGTCTTGATAGGCCAAATCCTACCCCGCAAGTGTACGAGATCGGTTGTAATACCAAGGTGTCGAACTCTGGGACTAAGTAGTATTAATTGTATTCAAATTAGTAGACTAAGTCGTAAAAATAAGAAAAGACTGTTGAGTGATTTTTGCTATGAAACTAATTATGATAAGCAAACATGTAAATATATGAGAACTCAATGAGAGAAAGGCTTCTAAGATTAAGGATCACCACAATAATGCTTCAGTAGACTATAAAAGATGATTACACAATCTTAATTATGACTTTGTTTGAAGGCAATTGTCTAATGTTTCCGCTAAATTCTTTCGAATGTTAACAAATGTATCTAGACTCAATTAAACATCCACTTTCGTGACTTGCAAATTAAAATCAAGACCTTTAAGCACCTAGAATTTAAGATTAAATTGAATCAACATCCGCTTTCGCGACTTGCTAACTCAAACCAACCTTAAGATTTCTATGACAATTGTTATTCCACAAGAGAATTCAAAATACATTCATAATAAAGAAAACTCAGGTTCAAATCCTAGGGTTCCAACAACATAAAGTACCTTTCAGTGTCAATTCCCTGTCTGACTACTTATCAAAGTTTTCACCTTTTAGTCTCAAACTTTGGCAAGTTCCCATTCACAAAAGTTACTAAGGCATAAAACATCTAGGATTGAATCAAACAAAGCTTTAAACAACGGATTGTGCAATTTAATAAATAGGCCTCCTAGACATCATTGGGTTCACAACAATCTTAGAATTTGGGGTTTAGCTAGACATGGAAATAGAAGATATCAATGCAACAACAAGAGGAAACATTATGGATTGAAGAAGCAAGCAAACTTGATTAATATCCAGTAAATCCGAACTCAAAATCAAAACAAAGTCTTCAAATTCCAACAAATCTCTCTAAACTTGTCTCTCAAGCAATAGAAACTAGGTTAAAAGTCGAACTCCAATCTAGAAAACAAAGTAAAGTATTTATACTAAGGATAGGGTGGAAGAGGCGATCCAAAACCCGAGCAAAAAGGGGGACGCACGACTCACGACGCGCGTCGTGCGCCTCGGCGCACGAGCCATGGATCAACGCACGACCACGGCCAAGAGGACGCACGGGGGCGACGTACGATCGTGCGTTGTGGCACACGATCGTAGGCAGTGCACGGGATTAACCTTGGTAGCGCACGGTGATGCCTTTCTCTGATCCAAAACGCACGATCGTGCGCCTTAGACGCATGATTCGAAGAATTATTAATCACTGCCTACACGACCGTGCCCTTAGGTGCACGACCTTGGCCTTGCTCGTGTGCTTCCTTCTTTTCGGCTCTTGAATCGATCTTTTTTCGGTCCCGTTGCCTCCTAGACTGAAGTCTTGATTCCGCCATGTAACCTGACGCGTTCCAATGAAGCTCAAACTTCTCCATAGTACCTGAAAAACATACAAATACGCGTGTAGACATTTATAATGGAAACTCAACTAAAAGTACTAGAAAACACAAGACTAATGCATGAAAACATATAAACTAAAGTCCTAAATGCATGACCTAATATGCTCTAAAATGCAAGTTATCAAACTCTCCCAAACTTGAACCTTGCTTGTCCTCAAGCAAGAAATAAACTCAACACCCCACAATGCAATGCAATCCAAGTATCCACCTCAAATGAAGTAAATCATTAATCAATAAACTTGTAGTTCAACAGATTGAAATCATTGCACATGTTTTAGAAAATAAAAAAGACCAAGAGAATGCATCCATTCTAGACCTCACTAGGGTAATGTGTTTGTCTCTCTCACTCAAGTGTTTAGGGTATTGTGTTTCGCTCAAATCTCAACTAAGACCGCTAAGCTACCATATGCTTGCATCAATGTTCTAAATCTCCACCGCTATGGACATTGCATACAACAAAAATCAAGAGGTCTTTTAATGGGTTGTAATGTGGCCAAGGTGGGAAGAACAAGGTAGGGAATATATTTGGCTATGTGGTGCTAAAATTGGAAAATAGAAATTAAGCTTTATCAACACCAACAAACCAACTCTTTTATTTTTTTCATTTTCTTTCCAAACCTTTCAACTATACTTCAACTTCTTTCTTTTTCTTCTCACACTTCTTTTGCAGTTTCTTTCAACCCATTTTCTTCATGGTTTTTGAAACTTTTTCTTTATATGCACTTTTTATTTCTCAAGCTCAAACCATTTTTTTCCAACCTTCATTCCCTTTACTTCACATTTTTCTTTCTTTCAACTCATCCACCATTTTCATTCTTCTTTTCAACTCCCCAACTCACTCAAACTTCACAAAACAATTCAAGCATAAATTCCTATTCTCCAGAAGGGTCAGGCTTATTAGGCTCGGGATTTAATTTTGTGGAGCTAAAAAAGATAGGCTATTAAGGCTAACAAGGGCTTCAGAAAGAAGGATTAATATGCAGGGTGGATAGGGAAAAATAGGCTAATGAAAAATAATTCCTCTATCACTTTAATGCCATATGCAAGACTCATGTAAGAAGCCTCAAAAAAGATATCTAAACGCAAGTTCTAGAGTTAGCAAGTCATAGTGAGACACTAAAGAAATATAAGAGATGACAATTAGTCCTAGAAAGGCTAAAAATATGATCTCACAAGGTTAAATATGTCTAGAACTTTAGCATAATCTCAAATCTCAAAAGATAACATGTCCTCATTCAATTACATGCAAAACATACAAATCTACAATCATGCAAATATATAGAGGTTTCAACAATTCAAGCATGTCATGGGGTTTAGAGTTATGAAAAGAATAATTAAGGACAAGAGGTTTTCCATTAAAAGGGATTCAATAACACCTAAAATGCATGATTCATACAAATATGATTTTTTTATGCAAAGACAAATGTAAAAATTTAAACATGAAAATGCAACCTAACATGCAACTATATGCAATCTAAACTAACATGCAACAAGTTTCCCTCCCCCAAACTTAAAATCTACATTGTCCCCAATGTAGAAAATAAAAGAGAGAAGAAAACACTAACCTTGGGTTGCCTCCCAAGCAGTGCTTGTTTAAAGTCATTAGCTTGACCTTCCATCTTCTTTTAAGTACTCGGGTCAGGAGGGTCTTTGGCACCCACCCTAACCGAATTAGGATCCACCACAAGCTTCAGCCTATGCCTTTGTACTTTGAATTTTCCCGAGTTTTTATGCCAAAGCTCAGCTCCACCTCCATGTAAAACTCGAGTCATTATGTATGGCCCAGACCATCTTGTTCCTTTGCTCCCTGGAAACATGTTGGATCTTTCATGAAATAACATCACCTTGTCTCCAATCTTGACCTCAATTTTGCTCGATCCTTCTTTTTTTTTTCTTTCTTTTGAACTCTATCCTTCATCTCATTAGCACCATCAAACAATTATGAGGCTTTTGGCTAACACAACTTGTTGAGAAGATTGAGCAACATCAGCAAGTAGCTCTCTTTTCTCCACCTGGTTCTCAATAGCAGTCACACAAAGCTCCATTGGGTCCTTAGAGACCACATACATCAAAGATCCATGAACTTCCCTGTCTATGACATCTATCATGCAATCATCATCCTCACAAAAAGGTTGTTTAATAGCTTTTGAAAAACTAAATTCAATTTTTTTCATCACCTATTGTGAAGGAGAGGAACCCCTGTTTAACATCAATCAAGGTACCTGCAGTAGCTAAAAAGGGTCTTCCTAAGATGACTGAGATAGGCATATCAGCATCAATATCCAACACAATAAAATCCACAAGAATAAAAAACTTACCTATACGAATAGGTACATCCTCAACGATTCCTATGGGGCGAACCGATGATCTATCCGCCATATAAAGCGTCATCCTTATAGGTCTAGGCTTTCCCAAACCCAATACTTTACTGATCGATAAGGGAATAATACTAGCACTAGCTCCAAGATCACATAAAGCATCATAAGTAGTAATTCCAAAGACAATAAGGACAGAAAAGTTACCTGGATCTCCAAGTTTTGGAGGGAGCTTGTTTTGGATGAGGGCACTGCACTCCTTGCTTAACGACACAGATTGACATTCATCAATCTTCCTCTTATTGGATAGGATCTCTTTCAAGAACTTCACATAAGAGGGCATTTGCTTCAAGGCGTCTGTGAAAGGAATGTTGATGTAGAGCTTCTTCAACATATCCACAAATTTTCTAAATTGTGGATCCAATTGGGCTTCTGCTCTTCTTTGAGGGAATGGTAGAGGTGACTTGTATGGTGGTGGAGGAACATATGGAGGCTCCTTCTCGTCTTCTTTTGGCTTTTCAGGAACCTCTTTCTCTTGTAGCTCATTCTCCTTCACCTTTTGAGTCATTGGTGGAGTTTCAAGTGCTCTTCCACTTCTTAGAGATATAGCATTCACTTGGCCTTTTGGGTTAGCTTGAGGTTGACCAGACAATTGACCACTCGGTCTTGGAGCATTCAAGGCTTGTTGAGCCAATTGTTGCTCAAACATCTTATGTTGCTTTTTCATCTCTTGTAGCTCTGAGATCACCTCTTGTTGAAAGGACTGACTTGCTTTTTGACCCGCCACGAGTTGCTCAAGTAGAAGCTCCATTGTTGATTGTTGCGGTTGTGGCACAGGAGGAGCAACTTGTGGTTGAGGAGCCTTAGGTTGAAACCCAGGTGGTTGTCTTTGTTGTGCTTGACTATTTCCATAGGAGAAGTTTGGGTGATTCCTCCAACCGAGGTTGTAAGTATTGGAGTATTGGTCATTCCTTACATCCCGATTGTAGTTATTCATGCAATTGACTTCTCCTGCCTGTGGCTCACGTTTAGAAGCATACAAATGACAAGATGATATTGTGTGATCACGTGCTCCACAATACTGACAATTTACCACTGAGCTTGATGGTGTAGAACCAATGGGCTTTCCTGCTGCTGCAGCTGTTTCCATCTGCTTTACCTTCTGAGTAAGAAAATCAACCTGAGCTCTCAATTGAGTATTGGCATCAACTTCATACATCCCAGAGGCTTTCTTGGCACTAGAAGTGGAACGAACATCAGAATAGTTATGGGAGTGCAATGCAGTTCTTTCAATCAAATCCCATGCATCGTTTGTTTGCAAATTAGACAAGCCACCTCCAGATGAGGCGTCAATTAACAGATGAGTTGCACCATCAATTGCATTGTAGAAGATATGAAGAAGCACCACCTTAGATTGCCAATGATGAGGGCACAACACAAGAAGCTCCTTGAATCTCTCCCAAGCTTGAAAGTAAGACTCTCCATCTTTCATCCTGAAATTACTAATTTGCTGCCTCATTTCAAAAGTCTTCTTAGGTGGGAAGTATTTGTTCAAGAAGGCTGAGGCTAACTCATCCCATGTTCTGATGGAGTTTTGAGGAAGAGTCTTGAACCATGTCTTGGCCTTGTCCCTTAAAGAGAATGAGAAGGCTCTCATCCTGAGTACGTCATCTAGCACATCATGGATTTTGACAGTTTCCATGAGCTCAATAAAAGTAGTGAGGTGCTGATGGGGATTTTCAGACGGAAGACCTCCAAATTGATTTTGTTGGACCATGTCGATCAAGGAGGGCTTCAATTCAAAGTAACGAGCTTGCACCTCAGGATAGACAACACCAGAAATAGGCCCATGTTGAGCAGGCCTCATATATTCAGCAAGAGTTTGTGGGTGTTGTTCTTCCCCTTGAAGCGCTTGGTTTTGTTTCAACACAGCCACTCGATTATTGGCAGCCGCTATTTGGGCTTCTAGATCAGCAACATAGGCTCTATGCAAAGCCTGAGCATCTTGGTCTTGATCACCCATAACTTGGATTGCACGTTGCTCTCTTAGTCTTCTACGGAAAGTACGCTCAATTTCAGGATCAAAATTGTTGAGTGGTTGAGCGTTCAGGGCTCTTCGCATGAACTAGAGAACAATCGGAAAACACAAACAAAAGAAACAAAATTAAAAAGAAAAACAGACCTAATCTACCGGTTGTGAGAAACAACCAATACTAACTATAGTCCCCGACAACGGCGCCAAAAACTTGATAGGCCAAATCCTACCCCGCAAGTGTACGAGATCGGTTGTAATACCAAGGTGTCAAACTCTGGGACTAAGTAGTATTAATTGTATTCAAATCAGTACACTAAGTCGTAAAAATAAGAAAAGATTGTTGAGTGATTTTTGCTATGAAACTAATTATGATAAGCAAACATGTAAATATATGAGAACTCAATGAGAGAAAGGCTTCTAAGATTAAGGATCGCCACAATAATGCTTTGGTAGACTATAAAAGATGATTGCACAATCTTAATTATGACTTTGTTTGAAGGCAATTGTCTAATGTCTCCGCTAAATTCTTTTGAATGTTAACAAACGAATCTAGACTCAATTAAACATCCACTTTCGTGACTTGCAAATTAAAATCAAGACCTTTAAGCACTTAGAATTTATGACTAAATTGAATCAACATCCGCTTTCACGACTTGCTAACTCAAACCAACCTTAAGATTTCTATGACAATTGTTATTCCATAGGAGAATTCAAAATACTTTCATAATAGAGAAAACTCAGGTTCAAATCCTAGGGTTCCAATAGAAAAAAGTACCTTTCAGTGTCAATTCCCTGTCTGACTACTTATCAAAGTTTTCACCTTTTAGTCTCAAACTTTGGCAAGTTCCCATTCACAAAAGTTACTAAGGCATAAAGCATCTAGGATTGAATCAAACAAAGCTTCAAACAACGGATTGTGCAATTTAATAAATAGGCCTCCTAGACATCATTGGGTTCACAACAATCTTAGAATTTGGGGTTTAGCTAGACATGGAAATAGAAGAAATCAATGCAACAACGAGAGAAAACATACCAGATTGAAGAAGCAAGCAAACTTGATTAATATCCAGTAAATCCAAACTCAAAATCAAAACAAAGTCTTCAAATTCCAACAAATCTCTCTAAACTTGTCTCTCAAGCAATAAAAACTAGGTTAAAAGTCGAACTCCAATCTAGAAAACAAAGTAAAGTATTTATACTAAGGATAGGGTGGAAGAGGCGATCCAAAACCCGAGCAAAAAGGGGGACGCACGACTCACGGCGCGCGTCGTGCGCCGAGGAGCACGACCCATGGAGCATCGCACGACCACGACCGAGAGGATGCACGGGCATTGCCTTGGCAGCGCACGGGCGTGGCTGGTGCACGGTGGCGACGCACAATCGTGCGTTGTGGCGCACGATCCGTGCCTTAGATGGCGCACGATCGTAGGCAGTGCACGAGATTGACCTTGGCAGGGCACGTGCTTGTCTTGAGAGGCGCACAATCGTGCACTTGGCACGCATTGGCGATGCCTTTCTCAGAGCCAAAACGGACGATCGTGCGCCTTAGACGCACGATCCGAAGAATTGTTAATCACCTCCGTCACGACCGTGCCCTTAGGTGTACGACCTTGGCCTTGCTCGTGTGCTTCCTTCTTTTCGGCTCTTGAATCGATCTTTTTTCGGTCCCGTTGCCTCCTAGACAGAAGTCTTGATTCCGCCATGTAACCAGACACGTTCCAATGAAGCTCAAACTTCTCCATAGTACCTGAAAAGCATACAAATACGCATGTAGACATCTATAACGAAAACTCAACTAAAAGTACAAGAAAACACAAGACTAATGCATGAAAACTTATAAACGAAATTCCTAAATGCATGACCTAATATGCTCTAAAATGCAATTTATCGGGTCTCTAGAATCAATGTTCCCAGAGACAAAAGAGGGAAGAGATAAAGTTAGAGAAGATGGTCGAGTGGGGATATTGAGAAGAGGGTGGTGGTGGAGGAATTGTGAGTTGGGAAGTAGAGGGTGGTGGAAGAAGCTGAGAATGATGGAGATTGAAGTCGGGTCGAGTGGATCCCATGAGTGCATCAAAGGAGAAAAGAGATGGCTTCTTCTTCGTCTTCTTCTTTGGAGGTTTAGAAGAAGAAGCGGTTTTAGATTTTGAGGTTTTGGGTGGATCAGGACCAAAGTGGTCAACAATTGTAGTATGTGAGAATGGGGCTTGAGAGGAAGAGGAGGAGATTGGTTGCGAGGAGATGGTGAGAGGAATACGTGAGGGCGCCGCAGGAAGCAAAGGCAGCATAACCCTAGGAGGTGGAGGAGGTTGGCCTAGGATCTCGTATTCGAGAAAGGAAGGTCTGACAAGAGGATCTGCTCGCCGGTGAAGATGCGATTTGACATAGTCATGGAGGAGTTTATACAAAAGTTGTTGTTCCTCTAGTTCAGTGCATCCATCAGCCTCTTTTAGCATGGATTTGAAGAGGGATCTTAGGTTGTTGTTGAGCCATTCACGAATCTAGGCATTTGGGTGTGTGGGTGCCATTTGAGAGAGTTTTGGCTTTTTTCTTGTTTTGGGAAGAAAGGGAGGTCTTAGGGAATTAGGGTTGCAGAGGAGCAAATGGGAAAGAAGATCCCAAAAGTGGAAAAGGCAGGCTTAAGAGAGTTTTAGGAAGAAGGGTAGAAAGGTAAAAGGTCATTCCCAATTCAAAAACGAATAAACGACAATGTTGTACCCTTACCATCTCCTTTTGCAAGATTAGGACACGTGTCAACGTTTCCCATGGTAATCCAATTAGCATGCAAAAACGCTTGACTCTCAGTGTTCCTTCCATGTTAAGAGATCTGACACATTTCTCTCTTCCCGAGCAACTCTTCCTTTTTCTTCATCGTTTCTGATACCAGTATAGTGTTCCCTTGTGAAGTGATTAAACTCGAAGCAAGTTCTCATGATCTTTGATGAAAGGACCAAGTATCGATAGAGTGGTTAGGGGAACTCATATCAAAAAATTTGTGTGAAGCTAGGGAACACAAGGGGAACCAGATAATTGCAACTCTGTAAAGGGTAAACAAGGGGGGTTCATGGGAAATGTTTGTCTGATTCCCGGCTAAGGGTTAGTCTTATGATCAATCATCATTGTGGCTTGTAATGAGGGTGAGAGGAACTCAAGTTGATCATTTTGGGCCAAAAGAAACAAAGTTCTATAAATTACAATGTAAGCCTTAGACTAGTAATAAGGTAAAATGAATGCACAAGTTCCTAGAGTTCCCTATCATGCAATTCAACTTAAACTAGCCAAGCATCCAGGGAATAACAAACCAAGACTTGTTTAATTTAGAGTTATCACCCCTAGAAGCATCTGAAGGTGCTCATAGGGTGTCTATCTAAAGCTTTAGTGAGAATGTTCGCGATTTGCTCTTCAATTCTACAATGTTTCTTAGAGATGTTCCCATGCTCAAAAATATCATGCAAGAAATGATGCCTAATGTCTATATGCTTAGTACGAGAATGATGCACAAGATTTTTAGAAATGTTAATGGTACTAGTATTGTCACAGCGTATGGGAACTAGGACAAAAGACATACCATAATCCTAAAGTTGATACTTAAGCCATAGAACTTGGGAACAATACGAGGCGACTGCCGCATACTCTGCTTCGGCTGTTGAGAGTGTCATCAAGTTTTGCTTCTTTGATCCCCATGACACAAGGCATGAGCCTAGGAACTGAGCCATTCCCGAAGTGCTCTTCCCATCAACCAAATGTCCAAAAATGTCTGCATCTGAGTAGGCCACTAGCTCAAGGGAACTGTTCCTTGGGTACCATAGGCACAAGTTTTCATTTACTTTGAGATACTTGAAAATCCTCTTCACTTATTTCAGGTGTGATTCTTTAGGGTTATCTTGAAACCGTGCAGATAGGCACACTAGAAAATATGATATTTGGCCTACTAGTTGTCAAGTAGAGAAGGGACCCAATCATATCTCTATAGTTCCTTTGGTCCATGCTAATACTTGTCTCATTAGAGTCCAACCTTGTGTTGGGTGAAATGGGAGTGTCGATGGGATTTAAAGTCTCCATCCCATATTTCACGAACATGTCTATGATATACTTTTGTTGATGGATCTTAGTTTCCTCCTTGGTTTGAGAGATTTGAAGCTCCAAGAACAACGTCAGTTCCCCTATTAGGCTCATATCAAACTCACTACTCATTAAGTTCTTAAACTTTTCAACAAGTGAATTTTTAGTGGCACCAAAAATAGTATCATCAACATAAACTTGAACAATCAAAATGTCTTTGGATTCTTTCTTAAGGAAAAGAGTTTTGTCTTTGGAACCACGAATGTATCTATTGGACAAGAGAAATTGAGCAAACATGTCATACCATGCTCTGGGCGCTTGCTTGAGACCATAGAGTGCTCTCTCTAGAAAGTACACATGGTTAGGGTGGTTCCCATCCTCGAATCCTAGAGGTTGAGCAATGTAAACTTCTTCATTGACATCCCCGTTGAGCAATGTACACTTTTTATTGAATCCTTTGTAGGTTGCGTAGGCGATTAGAAGACAAATGGCTTCGATCCTTGCCACTGGAGCAAATGTTTCATCGTAGTCAATCCCTTCTTCTTGATTGTACCCTTGTGCCACAAGTCGAGCCTTGTTCCTTGAAACGACTCTAGAGTCATTGAGCTTGTTTTTGAGGACCCACCGAGTTCCTATGACATTCTTGTTCTTGGGACGAGGCACAAGGTTCCATACTTTGTTCCTTTCAAACTGGTAAAGCTCCTCTTGCATAGCTTGAATCCAATCCGGATCCTTCAAGGCTTCTTTAATGTTTTTGGGTTCCACCATTGAGACAAAAGCATTGAAGGCACAAAAATTGTGAAAAGAGGAGCGAGTTTGCACAACTTTCTCATAAGGAGTGATGATGTTGTCGATGGGATGGTCTTTCCTTTGGTGGTAGTTCCTTGTTTGAATGTTGGTGAGATCTAGTTGTATCCTTGAGTCTTCTGCATCGTGATCCTGGTAATGTTCCCCCTCAGGTGAGGAGTCATTTCCCATTTAGTCATTCTGGATCTCTTCAGTGTTCTATCTATGTTCCCCCTGAGTGCTAGACTGGTATGTTTTCATCTTGGGGAATAGGAGAGTTTGATTAGGAAGCATCTTGAGACTCTTCCGTGGTCGAAGGAACTTCTATTGAGTCTTGATCAGTTTGACACCGATTCCCTTCATGATTATTTGATTATGAGACATTGTTCCCACAAGGATAATCCTCATCTCATTTCCTTGGCTCATCATCATCGTTATCTTCTTCCTGCCTTACTAGTTTAACAAAGTTCCCTTCCCTTGGGACTAAGTTCTCATCCTCACATATTGTTCATTGAAGACCACATGTATACTTTCTTCTATCTTCTTGGTTCTTTTGTTGTACACTCTATACGCCTTGCTTTGTGAGGAATAGACCAAGAAGATTCCTTCATCGCTCCTAGGATCGAACTTCCTAAGATTATCTTTGTCGTTGTTATGGATGAAGCATTTGCAACCAAAGGTTCGGAGATGAAAAATGTTGGGCTTTGTTTCTTTGATCAACTCATATGAAGTCTTCATGATCATAGGTCGGATCATAGCTTTGTTGAGAGTGTAGGTCCCATGTCTCTATTTTTTTGCAGGTTTTAGGTTGAAGAATAGCTTGGAGCGGAAGATGGAGAAGCGAGTAAAAAGGAGCATTCGATCAGTGCATTAATGACGATTTTTTTGTGCTCTAACATATAACCCTCACCATTTATAAGCTATTGAAATACTCTAATAGAAAAGAATAAAAAATAATAACGATATATAAATAGAGAGAAGACTTTGCGTAAGCATTACTACTACTTGCAGGGTTGCAGGTATATATGTTGTATGAATTTTAATTAATAATAATAATAATAATAATAATAATAATAATAATAATAATAATAATATTTTAAGCACATTAATTATCTAGAGATAAATAATCAGGATCTTCAAACACATTAATTTTTAATTTGTATAACTAAGATAAATTTAAAGGTTTTCTAGATTCTAAAACACTTTTTTAATCATTAATATCCAAAAATAAATAATAACTGAATAATAGATCAAGTTAACTTAAACAAATTATTTTAATAAAATCTTATTTTAAAGTTTTTCTAGAATATAAAACCAATAATAATTGATTAGGAAAATAAATTGTAAATATCCAAAAATAACAATTGAAAGAGATGGTTTTTAGAAAAAAAACTTTTTTAAAAAATAGATAAAAAGTATCTTATCCAAAAATAATAATTGAAAATTGATATAAGCAAGGATATTTAAAAAAAATTAATATATTGATTGTTTTGTTTAATATATAAAAATAACTAATTAAAAATAATATCATTAAATTTCAACCAATGAAATTAATTTTAAAAAGATTGGTCTATGGTTAAATGTGGGATTCACATATGTCGTCTTATTTATTATTTTAACCTTTATTTTTATATATTAATGATGAATTGCTAATTTAATATCTAAAATTCTCAAAGAAAAGTTCGTGAAAATAATTTCAGAAATTTAATAATGAAAAAACATATGTCTATACTCGTTTTTTTGTTATGGTAATGATTAGGATCGGTACAAGTATTAGTTGGGCTCGCCTAGAACATCCACTAAGGATGTGAACTGGTTACTAATCAATTATAAAGAGGAAATGACAAACCATCGTCCGCTAGATTTGAAATGGTGACCTTAGAATACTACCCCCAAAGACTAACCACCGAACCAAATGTCCGAAGGCCTACACTCCTAATTTATACCAACATGGCAACATGCGGGAAAATAGTGTTTGGTTACTAACCAATTCTAAAGAGGATTAAAGGACAAATAATTACCCACTAGATTTGAAATGACAACCTTAAAATACTACCTCAAAGACTTAACCACCAACCTAAATGTAGGAAGCAATATACTCCTAGGGCATATACTCCTAATTTATAATTTTATACCAAAATGGCAACATTTTTTTTTGGTCATTGCCACCCAGTTCAGCGGAGAGCTTTTTTTGCTTCATCTACTGAGAGTCGAACCCTCGACCTCAACAAAGGGAAGCGTAGTCCCTCCCACTACGCTACATGTAGGGGTGTTCAAAAATATCCGATCCGGTCAATCCGATCCGGTGATCCGACGATCCGATCCGCGAAAATCCGAATTCATTGGAAAATTATCCGAATCTGATCCGATCCGAGAAAATTAGCCGGATCACCGGATCGGGTCGTCAAACCCCCGGATATCCGAGAGTATAATACTATACATATATATTATGTGCAATAACAAAAAATTTAATGGTCCAAAGTAGTTTTATGTGCTTCGACTTCCTAGTACTACCCCTTTTTTGTTTGTTTTTTAATTATTTTTAATATATTTCACCCCACAAATAAAATTAACGTTAAATAAAACCTAAATCTATATTTAACACCCCATTTTTATTTTATTTTAAATTATTTTTCTCTTTTTTTTATGCGGATGATTATTTGGATCATGATTTTTGGGTGAAATTTACTGATTGAATAAATTATTTGGAACTTAAATACAAAAAAAATATAACAATATGAATATTCGGATATTCGGATATCCGCCACAAATATCCGATCCGATCCGAGCTATACGGATCGGATATCCGGGTATACCCGGATCGGATACGGATATGGTTTTAGAGAAAATTTTATTGCGAATATCCGATCCGATTAGCCGGATCGGATCGGATATCCGATTATGAACACCCCTAGCTACATGCTTGTTGGTACCAAAATGGCAACATGAACAGCAAGATGAGAGGAAAATAGTGTTAAGAAAATAAACTTGTAAGAAAAATGGACAAATCAGAATCATAGCAGAATGATTAGCAGTAAAATAAATTTCCTGAACAGTTAGGATGTGTGATTGGTGAGGTACGCATCAACGCATGCTCTGAAGTCACAAACGGCTGGCGATCTGCTTTGTTAGGTTCGTTTCATTTCCCCGTTGTTTCTCGTTCTCTCTTTCTTTTTCAAGTTTTCTTCCTCTTCCTCCCATATTATAAAAGGACAGCGGGCGCCAGAGAGAAGACTACACAGAAGAATCAATCTGCCTTTTGTGTTTTGGTTTGGGCTTCCAATTGGTACTAAGATGGCTTCAATCAACCTCGCTTGCCGTGCGCCTGTGGCTCTTACCAGGTATTTTTGCAAAATCATTGAACTTCATGTTCTATTCATCCTGCTATTCGATCTGTTATCGCTTGATTTGATATGGATTTCTGTTATTTTGTACAAAAACTGTCCATCGAAGCTGCTTACTAATTAGATTTCAGGGCTGGAATTGTAGTCTGCGTTCTATCTTTGGATTGCGCCTTTACACCCTTCAATTTGAGATTAGGGCAAGAGAAATGGATTAATTTGATGTTTTGTGAAGAATAGTTGGCATGCCACTGGTACAACTACCAGAGTCTTATGTCCTCATGCAATTTGCAAATCTTGCATCTTGTGCAGTCGTCAGGATGGTTACTCCTCCTGCTCCTGAAAAAAGTTTATGGTGTATTGAATTCTTACATGGATCTGTATGCGATGGGGAAGGGATGTCCTATGGATAATGAAATGATAGGTTAAGCACTTCAGCACTGAATTTGTATTGTAGGGTCTTATCTGGATGCATTCCTTTTTGGTGATGCTATTAGCTCATTCATGTGTCTTTCATCTTCAAAAATTGTAGCTATCTTTCATCTTCCAAAATTTTATGTTATGAATGACAGCTGAGATTTTTGTGCAAGAGTGTGCATTTATTCCTCCACGTATTGTTTTGTTGTGACTTAAACTTAGGAGTATCCATGCTTATATCTAAAATTTTAACCTCTTTTTAACTCTAATTAAATTTGTTTGCACTTGGTAGCTTTTTCACGTTTTTCAAATGTGAATTGCGAACTGTTAAAGCTTTAAGATCACCATTTATGTTCTGCAGATCAAGCAAGTACTCTGATCTATCCACCGCATCACATGCTGTGAAGCCCCTCTTTGCTACAAATTTTACATCCAAATTAACCATGGTATATCTACCAAGAACATCTTTCCACAATACAAAAGGTGAATTTAAAGTAAAAGCTGCAGTTGTTTCTGGGGAAGGTGACCTCCTATCATACTCGAATAGCACCTTCACCAATGGCCGATCTTTTGGGGTTGAAATGCAGCCCGATGCTGTAGCATTTGGAACACTGGCTGCAGATACAGCCCTTACATCTTTGGGGTTTCCTGAAGATAATGATGAATTTGATTCAGATAGTCCTACAGAAGGATTTTCTTCCATTCCCGAGGCAATCGAAGATATTCGGCAGGGAAAGGTCAGCTGTCTTTTTTAATCTTTAAAGTAGAATAGGGTTTAAATATTAGCTTATTTGATTAATGTAGACTAAAAAAACATAGAACTTAAGATATTCGGCTGAGTTTTGTTTACTTTATTTTAAATGTTCTGGTGGCTCAGATGGTAGTTGTTGTAGACGATGAAGATCGGGAAAATGAAGGAGATCTCATAATGGCTGCAGAATTGGCAACACCTGAAGCTATGGCCTTCACCGTGAAGCATGGAACTGGTATTGTTTGTGTGAGCATGAAAGAAGAACACTTGGAAAGACTTCAGCTTCCTCAGATGGTAACTAGTAGAGATAATGAGGAGAAACTTTGTACTGCATTTACAGTTTCAGTGGTGAGTACACATAAATTCTGATAAATGTTCAGGTTGATTATCATGGAAGTATTTTTGGAGTCCATCAAGAAATGGGTGTTAGTTATTGATGAATAAGAATTCTGTAAGCTATATATTAGATACTAGAATGATCACCATAAACTTTTTTTTTTCTTAAAGGATGCATGGAAAATATGTTTTCTCATCTCTAAATTGCATGGAGCCAACCATTCAAAATTTTGATTATTAATTGGTCAGAGTTTGACTTTCACCTCTCTATTCAAATGCTTTAGTTTAGATTGTGATATATTTTGAAAAGTAACTATTTCATGGTAAGCTCTATTGGAATATTCTCTTGGAATTATATTGATATTTTTTGTTACCATTTTCATTAGGATGCAAAACATGGTACAACAACTGGGGTATCAGCTTCTGATAGAGCAGTTACCATACGTGCTCTTGCATCAAAAGACTCCAAGGCTGAGGACTTCAATCGCCCAGGCCATATTTTCCCGTTGAGGTACAGAGATGGAGGGGTTCTAAAACGAGCTGGACATACAGAAGCGTCTGTGGATCTTGCTGTGTTGGCAGGGTTAGACCCAGTGGCAGTCCTTTGTGAGATTGTTGATGAAGATGGATCAATGGCTAGGTTACCAAGGCTCCGTGAATTTGCCCAGAAGGAAAATCTGAAAATCATATCAATTGCTGATTTAATACGGTAAGTTATTAACCTCCGACTGCTGAAAGTCATAGGCGCTGTTTTCAGATGCTATCTTGGGAGCAAAACTGGGTCTGTGTGTTGTTTTATGGCTCTAAAAGTCTTTCCTTCAAATGGTCGTCATCCAGAAACAAATTTAAAATTTTGAATTCAACTTAGAAACATAGTAAGATTATTATGTCCAAGAGCAAGCAGCTCTCTTTCCTAGTGGTAAGGCAACAAATGAAAAAAGAACTTGTAGATTTTTTGGTCCAAGGACTTTTAGTTTGACATATTGGTGAATGTCAATAAATGACCATTTTATGATCATCTCAGAGGAAATAACACTAGGATCTTCTATTTCCATACCATGTAATCAGAGTATATGTCATTTACTTGTAATTCAAGTTTGAAGGGAACTGTGATGGGATATAGGGGGATTTAACACCTATGATGCCTATTTGTTTCCAACAGAAATTCTACATCCAACATTTCAGATTTCTACACTCTAAAGTGAAAAATTGTCTTATTATGTTTTAAATTATTTGCAGGTACCGGAGAAAGAGAGAGAAATTAGTGGAGTGTGCTTCTGCTGCTAGGATACCTACAATGTGGGGTCCATTTACAGCCCACTGTTACAGATCTATCTTGGACGGAATGGAGCATATTGCAATGGTCAAGGTGAGCTCTATGAACTTTTATCTAATCTTCGGTTGATTACACACTGAAGTATATGGTGTATTAAGTTTTTACTATCCAAATGCAGTTATTTATTTATTGCCATTTTCTGATGTCTACAATTAAATACCCTCTACTTCCATTGGGTTTTATTCTTGAAGTCAACTAAATTTTTACATCTGAACGAATGTAGCTATGTGAGCTTCGTCCAAACGAGTAGTGCTGTAATTAATGTACGGAGTTCCTAAATTGGTTGCAATCCATTGAGGTCGATATTGTGCAGTCTTATGTGTAGCTTTGAATTTCAATGCCTAGAAGTTCCTAAATTGGGTTCAAAGTAAATATCTTCATGCTTGATGAGCATTGAGCTGTCAAAGTGTAATATGAGTTTATTCCATACAATCTTCTCATGCTTTGCCTGTCTCTTGATGCATTGACATTTCACAGTAATTGGAGTAAAATGGCTGAGATCTTCCAAAGTGGGTAAAATCTGATTATCACAAGTCTAAATTTTGCTAATATCTGAGTGGAATGTGTATTTTTCTTACTTGAGAGAAGTGTATGATATCTACCTCATAAAGGGTAAATAAATTCATTTTTGGTTGAGAGTCCCAAGATATGTTAGAAAACAAAGAAACATTGTCTACACTCAGGCCCCGTTTGGTTTGTCGTGACATATGGAAACGTAAACGTAAACGGAAACGAAATGAATCTAGACCATTTTTAGTGTCATAATACATTTGTATAAAAAAATCATCCAACAACTTATCCATTGTAAAAGTGGGATAGAAGGGAGTGACTCCACCATTTTGTTACCCACCCCCTTGGTGGAGGAATGATTGAGGTGGAGTAAGCCCCTTGGTGGAGGAATGATTGAGGTGAGCAAGCCCCCATGATTTCTTTTTGTTAATGTATCATGACACTAAAATGGACTACATTCATTTCTATTCCGTTTACATTTTCATGAATTGCAACCAAACGGGGCCTCAGTTTCAATCATATCTGATATATTTTCTTCTCATACTTTCCACTTGATTAGCATTTTTTTTTGCTGTCATACTAATTAAAATGGACTTTCTAAATGACCAGGGTGATATTGGAGACGGCCAAGACATTCTAGTTAGGGTTCATTCAGAATGTCTTACTGGGGACATATTTGGTTCAGCCAGATGCGACTGTGGAACTCAGCTGGCCCTTGCAATGAAACAAATAGAAGCTGCTGGTAAGGGAGTACTAGTCTATCTCCGTGGTCATGAAGGCAGGGGAATCGGTTTGGGTCACAAACTCCGCGCTTATAACTTGCAAGATGCTGGACGTGATACTGTGGAAGCCAATGAAGAACTCGGGTTACCTGTAGATTCAAGAGAGTATGGCATTGGTGCCCAGGTAATGTCTCTCAAAGGGATGAAAAATCTGAATCACCCTTTTGCATTTCAACCCACTATTTCCATTAAATGATGCCATATACCAATATGCCTCTGTATAAGGTAATTGCAAGTTATGAGGTTAAAGTTGATCCAAATTCACTTAGTGTTTGGATTACCCAAGACATTGCATTATCTTGCATTGGATGCTAGAGTATAATGCAACTTAATGCAATATAATGCACATGATAATGCATTATAATTTAATGCATTATGCGTTATAACACAAGATTATGCATTTATCTTGTGTAATCCAAACAAACAGAGCCAATGACTTTTGATAGTGTTTTTGCTATCCATAGGTTTATTTTGTATCTCAAGCTCGTCAGATTAGGGTTATTATAAAACTTTCTACCAAAATCCAATATTCTTAGGACAGTTTGAGCCAAACATTTTTTTCTAAGAGTTGGGTCATCTTGGTCTTTGGATAGCAAACATGGATGGGATGCATCTTTGATCAATATTACTGCTCTTGCACATTCAACAAAAGTTTATAAATTTCTCATGTACACATTAAATTGATAAATTGCTTGTTGGGGATTTTGCAGATTCTTAGAGATCTAGGCGTTCGAACAATGAAGCTAATGACAAACAACCCTGCAAAGTACATTGGCCTTAAAGGATATGGTCTAGCAATATCTGGTCGTGTGCCTCTGATTACGCCGATAACAAAAGAGAACAAGAGATACCTTGAAACAAAGAGAGCCAAAATGGGGCATGTTTATGGTTTACCAATACGCCGTGATACTAGCAGTGATGTGAATGGCAACCAAAATCTGGAGAAAGAAGATCAAGCCTGATAATGAAGCATCTTCTGAGCTGAGGTTGATGGAGATTTAGTTTAATTCTTTCTCGGAATTTACACAGTATTTGAACTTGACTCATCCAGAAATTGTTTGTCATTCATTCATTTCTAGACGAAATGTAGACCTGTAACATGAAAAGAGCAATATACAGCCTAAGGTATCGGATTATTTGTAACTGTAACAGTCTTGAGGTTGCCCTCTCCCTAGGACTTTTCTTGATCATCTTTTCACCTTTTCTGATTGGATTCTACAACCAAGTTATTTCCACAAGAAGTTGGCACTTTCAATTAAGCACACTTTCGATACGTGAATAATTTTTGCGCTCAAAAGCTTTGAATGCAATGTTTCCACTTTAAGTGGGCCTCATGGGCCGTCCATCCATATTTTGGGCAAGTACTTTTTTTATTGGGCTCAATTAGATACCGGACTGGGCCTGAATTCTGAATGCAGGTGT
This sequence comes from Fallopia convolvulus, assembly GCA_964016875.1. Classification (NCBI taxonomy): domain Eukaryota; kingdom Viridiplantae; phylum Streptophyta; class Magnoliopsida; order Caryophyllales; family Polygonaceae; genus Fallopia; species Fallopia convolvulus. The sequence continues at coordinate 15,614,131 of OZ024728.1, forward strand.
TGATTATTTCGAAGCAATTCAAATCTGAGGTAATAAAATAGATTCATGCATTGCATAAACAGGAATGTAACAATTTTGCTTCCAAAAAAGCTCAGTAATATTAAAACGCGATGTAAACCAATTAATATCATATCATATCAAATCTTGACTATCAGAAATGGAAACAGATCCTTAATGTTTATCATACAAGATTTCATGCATTCTGCACCATGAAATCTTTTGAAATTAAGGTAAAATCTCTCTCTCTTTCTTTGATCTACTATATAAACTAACACATGGCTCGATTATAATTTCCCTTCAAAGTTCAAACACCCAGCATCAAATATGGCCAGCCGTAACGTCGTCGTTTTCTTGATGCTGGCGATGATTGCCACCGCTGTATTGGCCGATACGAAATCTCCGGCGCCGGCTCCGTCTCCTAAATCACCCGCTTCACCACCAGAGCACGGAGGTCACCACCACCACCACCACCACGCGCCTTCGCCTGCTCCTAGTCCGTCCAAGAACAACGCCCCTGCTGCCGCCACTAACAACTTCGCTGCCGCTGGATCTCTTGCCGCTGGCATCTTCGTTGCTGTTTTGATTGCTTAATAGGTTTCGTAATTCGTCATCTTCGTTGCTGTTAAGTCATCGTGGGTTGTTTCATTATGAGGATTTTGGGTGTTAATTGATGTTTTATCCTTACGGTTGGCTTTTATTCCATCGTTTGAATTGAATAAATTTAGTATATCCTTCAAATCTTACAAAAGCAGTTATATATCCTTTCAAACTTCAAAACTAGCTATTTATCCATCAAATTATAATATTGTTTGTTTTTTATCCAAATTCTTTTTCACCCTATTAAATATGATTAAAACACTAGCTAAATTTATAAAACCTAAACTAACCTCAACTAATTATTGCTATTTCAAAAAAGCTTAAAAATAATTTGCCCATGACGTTTAACCTCAACTAATTATCGTATATGTAACCCCCACCCCTCTGGCCATGGTTTTCTTTATTTTTTTTGCTAACCTACCTACAATAGTACGTACAATAGAATCTATGCAAGAACAACTAACAAATCATGCAAGTTTATAATAGTTATAGAAATTATAACGTCTATAGAATCATGCAAGTTCATCAATAAATAGTATGTAGAAAACCCTAATACAATGGAATTTGAAAATTTGAAGCTACAAATCAAGAAGAGAACACACAAGAACTAATGCAATTTTTAACAAAGAAAGTGAATTTATACAAAGTGTAGTTACAAAAATTGAGAAGAAAATAAATTGATTTTAATTAATTACAAACTACCGTCACATGTCTTTGAGGGAAGTAGAATCAATGAAGAAAATAATTGGTCAACATAATAAGATTTAATTATAATCTATTAAATAAGGTAATGATATCTTAGATAGTACTCCCTCCGATTCGAATTAAGTGTCGTTTTAACACTTTAAATTTGATCCAGTTTATGTGTCGTTTTAGGAATTCTAGGCAATTGATTAGGAGTGAGTTATGAGAATTGTTGATTGAAATGTGTTTTTATTTATTAATATTATTCATTCATTCGTTAAAAAAGGTGATGAGTGGTAAAATTTATAAAAAAAATACATTGTTGAGTTTAGTTAATACTTTGCTTAAATCTTGTGTCAAAAGTTAAAACGACCTTATTTTGAATCGGAGGGAGTATAGATTTAGTGAGATTTTTTTAATTATGCTTAATAGGAAGAAAAAGATTTTTTTATAAAAAAAGGAAATATTATAATTTGATGGATAAATAAGTAGTTTTGAAGTTTTAAGGGATATATAACTGATTTTGTTAGATTAGGAGGATATATGAATAATTTTCTCTTATTTTTATGTTTACAAAAGTTTTTTATTTTTTATTTTGTCATCTAACACCGTATATATAAACAAGTTTATGATATAATATAAATTTATTATTATTATATGTATTCTTATTATCATGTTTTAAGTCCATATCTTGACAAATTTAGTCAATAATAACAGTTTATTTGTTAGTATAATTTTTTTTTGGAAAAATGACTCTAAATAACCTAAGTATGAACTTTGAACCAAAAATAATACGAACTTTGAAAATCACCACCAACGATACATACTATAATAATATTAACCAAAACGATATGAAGCCATTTCCGATCAGTTTTCCGGTGGGATTGATGACATGGCGATCGGAAATCCTACGTGGCAAATTACAATTTTACCCTTTATTTTTATTTTTTACATTGAAATCCTATGTGGCATGTCATTATATATACATGTCATTAAAAATTAGCCTAGTAAAAAAAATCTAACTTGTCCAATCTATCCATAACTATATATTAAAGCTGTAACTTTTCGAGCCACCAGAACGATTCTGGCCACACCTCATATTTAAAAAAAATAATTTTTATTTCTATTATTATAACTTCTTTCTATTAATTTTTTTTTAACTATTTAAATTTATCTCTAACATCAAACAAATATCTATTTAGTATAACAATATCTTTTGCAAGCGTCCATATACGGGCATTTAAAGTTAAAGATAAAATATCTAAAAATAAATATACATCTTTTACAATATATCTTTTGACGAATTTATTTATAGATAAATATTGATTTTCTTTTATAATAAAAAAAATGATAAATATTTATAATGTTTAAAATCAATAAAAATAGATGATAAAATATTTAATAGATATATTGAAATATTTGACAATCTCTAAATTAACGTACTTGGAAACTAATAAAATATGTATAATATAATATTTAATTTTATCTAATTTTTACTTTATCGAACCATAAAATGAGTTTGGTCCAATTTTAAATTAAATTAATTAAAATTTAAATATTTTAAATATTTAAATTATCTTTATCTTTCATATTTTATTATATCTTATTTATTAAGTTAACTATTATTTTTTAAATTCTTATCTCTTCCATATTTGAATATATATTTATTCATATTTTATCTTTTTTTTTAATCACATATCTATGAAATATCATCAAGGAAAAAGAGACATGTAATTATTATATCTTAATAATATATCTTCATTTTCAAAATTAAATTTAATTATTTATATTGATTAAAAAATTATACATTCTAAAAGCAATAAAATTTCTTATATTAAAGTTTATATTATATTTTTATTTATTAATATCCTATTTATAATGTCTATAAAATACTGAATCGTAGTCGTACATGGTACAACGGGTACAACTAGTTTGTTTTAATTAGACTACATCTAATCCAAAACATTTAATCTAAAATGTAAAATTTTAATCTAACCCAAATTAAAATAAATAAACTGAACTTAATGAAAAAAGAAATTAACTACTGTAGAAGAGAAGAACGAATAGAGCTCTTGCGGCTGTTTGAATTCATCAACGACGAACTGAGGAAGAAGACTCATTTGACGAAGACGGCCCATTCTTGTTATCAACCTGAACTTGCTCCAATTGATGAGCCATTGATACAGAATCAGAGATTTGTAGCAGCAAAACGATCCAACTGTCCTAAATCCACAAACCCAAAATTCGTAAATTTCAAAACAAATCGATCTTAAATTTGAAAACAAAGTGCACAAGGGTTGATTATTGTTTTCAAATCTAGGTTTCTCAAATTAATTTAGAGCTTTTCTTATTTGGGTTCTTTTTTTCAAATATAGGCTTTCCTAGATTGATTTAGGGTTTTTCTTAATCATCCAAATTAATTTAGGACTTTTCTTGGGATTTGATTGATAAAGGCAACCGGAGATGGCGGGGGGGGGGGGGGGGGGGGGGGGGGCGGCCAAAGCAGGATGGGTGGTCGAAGATGACGGGGAGGTGGCCATAGCAGAATGGGTGGAGATGGTGGAATGGGTCGTCTGAGGAGAATGGCGAAAGAAGAAGATGAGTCAAAAAATTATTTTCTTAATTACAATTTAGTTTTTTTTATTGATTTTAATTAGAGTTTTTGAAGAAGAAATGATTTTAATTAGACTAGAATGTTCGCTGATTTGGTTTTTAGTTTTTTTGTTTGGTTTTATTTATTTTTGTAATATTAATGACATGGCTATTATAATGATATGGCACAAAAAAAAATTAAAAAATAAAGTATAAAATGTTAAATTGCCATGTAAGATTTCCGATTGCCATGTCATCAAATCCCACCGGAAAACTGATCGGAAATTGGTTTCATATCGTTTTGGGTTAATATTTCCATAGTTCGTATCGTTGGTGGTGATTTTTAAAGTTCGTATTATTTTTGGTTCAAAGTTGATACTTGGGATTATTTAGAGTAATTTTTCCTTTTTTTTGTTAAATTCTTAACCTTATAAATTCACACAGCACTATACTAACGTTAGATTATTTTGTATTGTTTTTAGTCTATAAATTTGTTAATTTGCTTGTATAACTAAAAATGCTAAATTTTTTTTATTGAAAATCAAATTTGATTTCATATGTATGTTAGATTGTCGGTTTCCTTTTTTGAGAGGAAAAGGTGTAAGTTTATTAAAGGTCTAATCCGCCAAAAATAAAACACCCGACGGAGAATTAGAACCAAAGACTTGTTCATGTCCTATATCACGACATAAACGAGCAACAAAGTCAACTACAACGTTTCCATGACGAACTTGAACTAAAAGATTCTAAAAGTAATCTAATATCATCAAGAATTGACATAAAGTAAGAGAAATAAGGAACTTTTATAGTAAGTCCCAAAATTAAACTAAGAGAGTCAGATTCTAATATTATAGAAGAGAGACCAAGTGATTTAGCCAACTGGAGACCAAAGAACATTGCATAAGGTTAATTCAACAACTACGACCGACATTGAGTGCGAGCAACACCTAACTGTTGAATTAATTACAACACCCGCAGAATCCCGCAATGCAACTCCCAAAACAGTACCATCATCCCCCAAACACCCAACGTCGTTTATTTTCAGAACCCCAAGTGGTGGCGGTTGCTAATTCATATAGCGATGCATTGTTGGTGTAACATGTATAAACTGATCAGCATCAGATTTATATGCAAGAACCATATTGTTAAAACCAACAAGCAGACATGGTCCCTGGTTCAGTTTGGCTTGAAAATTTCCTATATTGCGTGCAGTCCAACAAACCCAAGCTATAAGGAAAAATTCCTCAACATCTGATATTCCATGAGAATCAGCAAAGTTCAACACGACATCTTGCAAAGAAGTTGGGGTTGGTACAAATCTAGAAAGCAATCCAGATTGATTCCATAAAGGACGAGCTTGTGGACAGTCAAAAACCAAGTGCCAAGACTTTTCAGCAGAGGAATTACAAAGATCACACCTTGCTGTAACAATAATATTACGCTAATAGAGGCCAACTTTAGTACTCAAAGAATTTGACATTAACTTCCAAGCAAAGGTCTTGAGTTTTGGAGGAATATAAAGCTATAAATCATCCCCCAAACACCCTATGGATTCGACCCGGACTTCCTAAAGACTACGGTTCTTAGTTAGTTTGGATTCTTTTGCATAACCGTGATTTGCACGACCATTTCACGCCTATCAGGGTACAAAGAGGGTCTTACATAGTAATGTTATAACCGTTAAATTTATAGATGTTCTTTTAAAATTAAATTGAGTTTACCATTCAAAAAGGGTTAGCGACAAACTGCCTAAAACATACTATTTCTATGCAATTAACATATCTATATATATATATATATTTATAAAAGTTAAATTTGATTTTAGTCTTTATATATTTTTTTCTTTTCTTATTTTTAATGATAGTTTGTAGACATGTCAATTAGTTTGGTTTCAGGTTTAGGTAAGCCTGCGTCCGGTTCCGAGGAAACTTAAGAACCGCCGGTTTCGAAACTACCGGGAAATCGGATCCCACTAAGGTTCTGGTTCCAGCTTCCCCACACTAGGAACAACCGATTCCGTCGCCAACGACTATTTTTTTTAAACCGAAAGTAATAACACGATCACGGATAATAAACCGCGGTCGCGGTTCTCGCAAAAAGAAAAAACGCGATCGCGGTTTTATGCCAGAATGCCAACAACTAGTTTTTAATGACTTGTTCTTAATGGCAACAACTAGTTTTTAACTGCTAGTTCTTAATGGCAATGGTAGTTGATAATTTTCTTCTTTAAATACCTACATACATGATCTAATTTCAACTCACACTACCAATAGCTCTCAATCTCTCAAGTTTACAATACTCTCTTAAGTCTCAATCTCTCAATCTCTACTAGTTTTTATAATTGCTTTCTTTTCCACATATTATTTCCATAATTGTCCTTTTAAAAAAGTAACATAATTGTCTTACATAATTGGCCTCGTAATTGGGAAGAACCAGAATCGGGAAACCGACCCAAGGAGGGTTTTGGTTCCGTAACGATTGTCCAGTGGAACCGGAACCGCCGTATCCAGAACCGGACCCATGTGTAGGTTAAGGTTGAAAACTAGTACGTATTCTCGTACTTTGTACAGGTTTTGCTTAAACAAAATATTAATAATAAAAGCTTTTGATATATATCAATCATCCATGAGAAGTAATCATATAAATATTTAATATAGAAAATTTCGAATAAATATTTAAAATCGCAAAATTGTAAAAATTGCCATATCATTATCATTTATAGATAATAATTATTTTATTGACATTATGAATTAAATTAATAGGAAATATTTATATAAGATTTATAAATTAGTTATATATGTGGTGTTAGTGCACAAAAATTCGCCTTTAATGCACTGATTGAATTCCTCTCTTTACTCTATTCTTCACCTTCCATTCCAGCTCCTCTTCAACCTAGAACCTGCAAAACAATGGACACAAGGTGCGGGGATCCTCTAATCCACCTCCGACGTCAAAGTCAAAAGAGCTGTTTGTCGATCGAACGTCGATATAAAGGATAAGCCTTACTAGCGAGCTCAGCGAATATGAGTGTGCTTACTATACATGGAGAAGACATGTATTTATAATGGAGGAGAGGGAGAGAGGAGATCGAAAATCTATCCTCTTAGGGGCGACCGATCATGCACTGGGCCCAACAAGCAATTTAATTAGCGACAAATCCACTGTCTCCGGTGTTGGAGAGGAAGGGCCTCACTTACTTCGGCGACGATAATGATGCTCCTGAGGTGGTCGGTTATAGCAACCATGGGAGACTATTAAAGAAATCGAGAAAGAGATCTAGCGGATTGAATATAGAGCGTTTCAAATTTTGGAATGAATAAAAGATATGGAAAGAGGGTTTGATATGGAGGAGATATTTTAGGATATAGATATAATATATCTTGTATATTTACCCTCACAAAAAAATTTTTGTTCCTATTTTCATTAAATTTCAACCCTCTATTATATTAGATCTAACGACTAGTATTTCTTCCCCCATTTCCCCTTAAAAGGGCATTTCTCTAAAGCGTAATTCTTTAATCAAACCTCTCCCACTTAAATTCTTTAGGTTTAATTGCAATATTTTTAGGCCGAGGCCATATGCACACAATTTTTTATACAGGCGCACAAGAAAAGTACACGCTTCATGAAGCGTGTTGTTTCATAAATCATGTAGATTACGGGTACCCGTGTATAAGAAAAAAAATTTCAGTCTCCCGTGCACGCCTCATGAAGCGTGCTGCTTCATGAGGCGTGCACAGGAGACCGAAATTCCACAATTCATAAACCCTATGTGCGCGGCACAATTATTGTTTTGCAATAGAGTTTCGTCGACGGCGGGGAGAAGGGATTTGGAGAAGGACAAAATTTTTTCTCCTTCAAAACAAATAGAATTTTCAAAGTTGCAAAGACAATGTCATCCACTGATTCACCCTTTTCAGATTCAACTTATGAAGAAGAAGATTCATCTTCTTTTGAAGAAGGAGAAGATGAATACGAAGATGAAATTTTCGAATCTGAGGTAAGTTTTGATTTCATTTTTTTTATTAATGATTGAGTATACAAAATCAAAATTCTTGTTCATAAATAGTTGCTTGTAGAATTGAAATTTATGTTTGAATTCATATACATAGGTACATCGGAAAGATTTTTCTGCTGAATTTCATAACGATACTCTGTGGGACAATCGAGATGAAATGATTGCTTGGGAAAGGAATGTTGGTAGTGAATGTATGATGGTATTACCCATAAAAACCTCAAATGCAAACGTGGTTATACTGGCATGTCATAGGCATGGTAAGTATAGATCAGGAAAGAAGGGTCAAATTATCCCAATTGTTAGACCACCTAGTGTGCGCACACTACATAGAAAGTGTGATTGAAAATTTGAGTTGCTTGGGGTGCGTAGTAAATCAACTGGAAAATGGGCCCTAACTGTTGTTTGCGGAGTCCACAACCACGACCTGCCAACTAGTCTACTTGGTTATGCATTTATGGGTCGAATGACAGTAGCCCAGAAGAAACTTGTCAGAAATTTGAGCTATACATACGTCCCCCAACCCGTATAGTGGAGCAGTTGAGAAAGCTTTACCCCGGTAATGTGACGTTGGCAAAACAAGTTGCAAATCCAAGGGCGAAGTTTCTAAAAGAGGATCGTAAAAATTTGACGGTGACCCAATATGCGTTGCAGTTTTTGCAACAACACAAGTACCGAGTATTCCCTAAAAGGATACATGGTTCGGATCATATCAATATCCTATGTTTTGTCCACCCGACGTCCTTGCATTTGTTGGAGTTGTTTCCGTATGTCGTCATTATGGACAACACATATAAGACCAATAGGTAAACTCTTTTAAAAAGTTGAATATAGAGCCATTGATTATTCTATAAGGTGTTTAACAAATTATTTTTGTGATATGTACGACATGGCGTTGCTTGAGATGGTTGGTTTTACGTGCACCAACAAATCTTTCAACATCGGTTTTGCATTTCTCTCTAAAGAAGACACGGCTAGTTATACATGTGTGTTGGAGCATTTGAAGAGTTTGTTTGAGGAAGTAGGTACAATGCCAAATGCAATTGTAACAGATCGAGAGAAGGCAATCATGAATGCAAAGGACGGTAGGACGCTGTTTTCGGAGAGAATGTGAAACATCTACTATGCTGGGTGCATGTAAAGATGAACATTAAAGCATATGCTATTTGTTTGCTTAAGGACTTGCAACTTGCAGAAAGGTTTGCTAATAGATGCTGGGGGATATTTATGTCAACGACGGAGGAAAAATACGAGAAGAGACTCCAAAAAGTAAGAGAGCGTTGGGGAGGGTTGATGAACTATGTGGAGAGGTCGTTGCTTGGGCCTTACAAGCAGTGCATAGTCAAAGCATGGACCGACCACTATCTTCACTTCAATACTAGAACAACAAATAGGTAAATGTAGTCTCATATAAGCACGTTAATTAAAACAATTGGAGTACCTTCATCATATAATTATATGCTCATTACAAGGTCGAGGGCATGCACCATGTGTTGAAAAGAATACTTGATAGTTCTCGGGGAGGCTTCAACACGGTGATTGGAAGGATCCATGATCAAATTGAGTACCAAGTTGGCAATTTGAGGGGTGATTTGGAGTTGGCACGTACCAAGCTTCCAACAGAGTTGGAGGGTGTCCCTAAGGAAGTGAAGGCGATATTTGTTCGCCTATTTTATAGAGTGTCAACACATTGCCTAAAAATATTGCTGGATATGTTCTACAAGCTGATGAAGGACAAGGATGAGGGAAAGTTAGAGAAAGAATGTGTTGATTATTGTTGGAGAGAGCGAATGGGTCTTCCTTGTCCTCATAGGATTGCCCATGCAATCCTCACCAAGCAGCCAATCATGCCAAGTGAGATACACCCGTTTTGGCATCAGGTAGTATGGGAAGGAGTCGATCCACAACGCATGCCCATAGATGACACAGTGCGTCTCTCACTTACTGAGGTGAGATGAAGAGAGATGGAGTATTATAGGGCAGGATAATTGACAAAGGAGCAGGTGTACACGATAACCGAGACTTTTATATACTTGGTGATGCCAAAAGAATCTTCTTTGGCTGAGGCAGTAGGAGCTATGAAGAGGGGACGACCAAAGGGCTCCACCAAGTGGTCTAATAAGAGTAGTAAAAGTTTGCTTGAGCATAGGATGGATGTATACGAGAAGGAGAAGAAAGAAAAAGAAGATAAGGAGATCGAAGAGAAGGAGGGTAAGAAGAATACTGAGGCAATCCCGTCCACTAAGAGAAAGCTGGAAGGACAAAGGGCTCAACCAACAAGGCCTCAAAAATAATTGCAGCAAGTGTTTGTGCAAAAGGGTCAAGTGACGACGTGATGTGGTTGGGTGTGAACTTTGGAGTTGACAACGTTGACCATTTCATGTTTCCATATATCGAGAGGGTTAAGGATGTAAAGGGAGACCGGCATTGTGGTTATCGATCCATGGCCGAGTTGTTGGGACATGGAGAGAGCGAATATCGTAGAGTTTGATGGGACCTGGCCGCCGAATTGAGGCAAAACCGAGTCATATATGAGCGTGTGGGGAACGCACCCCCTATTGATGAACTCTTGGAGAATCTTCCATATGTGGTTAGCCCTTGCGCGCGACAATATTGGCTTGAGATGCCCATGGTCGGGTTGAAATTTGCGATATTACATCATGTTGCTCTTGTTCTGATTTCGCAGAAAGTCTCTCACACCTGCTTGCCGATGAAGGCGAGAGGGGACAACCCGCACCTCCCACAAGGATCTATGCCATAGCCTTGGTAGGACAAGAAAACCACTTCATCCCGGTAATTATCCTTTCTATATAACTAATTTGGACTTATTTTTCTGTCAATTATTTATGAAATTTTTTTATGTAGGTCTGGTTGAGTGATGACGCGCCAGTTCCTCCGCCTCCTATGGATTGGACAAGGAAGCATGACCCAAGCATCAATGATTGGGATGAGCAGTTTAGGCAGAGGATGGAAACGTGGCGCCAAAAGCGGATTCGTAATGGTCTAACACCAAATGTAGCATGTTAGGGTTAATTTTAAGTTATGTAATATAACATTAGTAGTAGTATGACTTTGTATTGACATCTCATCCTGTGAAATTTTATTACTCTTAATGTTTTAGTTGTTGTAACAAATTTGGCTAGTTCGAAAAAATTGAGAGTTCAAATTATGCCTTTCACCGAAATATAGCTACATACATACATTGATTTGCAAACCAAAGGTCCAAGAGTTCATCACCGGTTTAGGGTATAGAGTTTAGGGCACAATATTATTTCCATTATAGTTTTTATACTCTTAATGGTTTAGGATTTTGTATTAATAGTATTTTTACGATATAGCGTAACTGCGTAAGAGATGAGGAAATTTGGTTTTGAGGGTTTATGGAATTTCATTCTCATTAGGTTTAGGCTTTTTAGGTTTTCGAGGGTTATTATGGTTAATAGTATAGGTGAAAACAAAATAATTGCCACTTTAGTTTGATCGCCAATGCGGCACACTTGATTCAAGTACACGTGTATGACTTATGACGTCTCGGGTTCGAAACTGGAAACCGAAATTGACCCAACTTCTTTTCCTAAAGGATTGCGATTTATGAAGCGTCCCGCTTAATAATGCGCTTCTTTTCCATGCTCCGCTGCCCCCGTGGGGAAGGGCACCCAAGTTCGGGCCAAGGGGATTTTGACGCTTCATGAAGCGTCTCGCTTCATGTAGTGTTAATGGCTCTAGACAAGGGACCCTTCATTCAGCAGACATTACTAATATATGCGCAATCAGAACCATATGTGCCTTCCCACCTCATCAAATTTTTATTGTTCAGCACATTGCATCAGGCATCCTAGTATTCCTTCCTTTATATGCACACAAATTAGTAAAAACTATTCATGATGTTACTGCCTTCACAAATGACAAGTTTTCCAGGAATTTCATGCTCAATAGCATCAACATAATACTTACACCAACCTAGAAACAACTAAAGAGGAAAAATGGGTGTGGCACAGCAATGCACACGTGAACCATTGTACATGACTCTAGTACTCTACAATCACAACCTATGTTTTAGCACGAGGAATCTGCCTTCCTAATTCAGAAAAGTGAAATTAACAGATAGTCAGTCACATGACTATTATAATGCTTGCACAACTACTTTGATAGTTCTAAAATCTAAATCCAAAGCTTCAGTGGTGCTAACTCTACAACAAGCTCAATAACAATTTGTGGATACATAATATTCAGCATAGAAAGTGCCAGATATGATTGCTCAAAGAACTTCAAATCATATTTGAATGCTGCGATATCCAAATTATCAGTAAAGATACTACCTTTTTTAGCCCCTTTCACAAAGCACACAATAATAAATAGATTGTTCAATATGATTCGAAATATTCCATTGAAGATAAACTTCAATGGAGTAAAAGAAGAAGCAACTCCAGACACATCTTACCATTAGTAATAGATCTCACTCAAGCTTATGTAGTAAAACACAATCATGTACATAATTAACTAGAATCCTCAAGAGAAGCTCTTTATGCAGTTGCCTCTCTGTTTTAAAATTTGAAGTGGTTTTCACTTTCAAACATTCATGCCTTTTGATTTTTACGAAGAAAGACTATTGACATGACACAGTGTAGTAGTTGAATCCTGTATTCATCGTATATTCCATGATATAGTTCTTCCACAAATAAATAATATCAAGAAGTTAAGTGCCACTTTATCAGTCTGATTTCATAGTCAAATATTTACAATAATGCATTGCGTACGGAGTTGCATCCAAATTTTTTTTCCATGCCTTTATCTTGGTTACTTATCATGGTTGAATCCATTAAGTACACTGATCAACACATTTCTCTTAATCCAAAACATAATTAGAAGATTAAAGTTGAACCTGCAAGACAAAATAGTAATTTCGAAGCAAAACTCAACGGCCACACGAAGATGATTAACTGGTGCAGAATTATTCATAATCAAAGTTCAAAAAGCTTCAATATAAACCAGTAATTCAAGTTATACTCTCTGTGTAAGGCTGTTAGAACATAACTAAACAGTTGTGGATCGCAATGGAAAGCATATCACATGGAACACGATTGTAATTCAGCACAACACATTCATTATAATAAAACCTTTAAAGCTAAATTGAAACATAAATACTGCAAATTTCAAGCTAAACTACATAAACTTAAATAGAAACATATTTTGCTCCAAACATACCTAAATCCTAAATAATCATCTGCTGCACTAATATAAATAAACCCTAAACTAATCTATTATAATGGCATTTGCTTCACATGAACCTTCAACCTCGTTCTCCAAAGGCTCTCTCTTCATAAGCCAATTATCGGGTTCAATCTCAATCCCGTTCATCTCCTCCTCAAAAATCGTTTCGAGGGTCTTGAAATACCCTAAACGACCAAGATGTTTGCCAACCTTTTTAATCCCGACGTCCTTACTTTGCATCAGTTCCCGCATAAACATCCAAAAGGCTAGTAGATCCCTAGCATGAGCCCTTGAAACCATTGTGCAAGATAGATGATGAGAAAGGGATGATGGAGAATGTAGTTTATGAAAGCTTTGTGAGTTTGCCATGAAAAAAAACTGATGGCAACTTGCTTTAATAGAGGTAACTGGAAGAGGTGAAATATTTTCCCTTTGCTTGATATTGGCGGGGAATGTTTGTGCGGAATCCTACATTAACCTAAAGGAAAGTGTGCCAAAACCAATCCAAATCAATGAAATGTATGGGAATTGCAAATTCCTTCCGTAAATATAGGATCGCAATCGATTTCTATGGGCAACTACTACTTATCTAAATCGGAATGGAAAATCTTTTCTGTTTTCGCAACAGAGATTCCACGCCTCATGAAGCGTTACGCTTCATGATGCCTGGATTATCCGTTGCGAGGGGCAACACCAGTCGGGAGGGACACGCTTCATGAAGTGTCCCGCTTCATGAAGCGTTTCCATTATTTAGCCCTAAACCCCAAACCCTCGAAACCCTAAAAATTCTAAACCTAAGTTTTATTGTTATTTCAATTTATGGGTTTATTTATGGTATGTCTTATGGTATATTTAAAAATTTTTAACATTCGGGTTACGATTAGTCATAGGGTTTAGGGTTTTGAGGGTTTAGGGTTTAGAGGGTTAGGGTTTAATTTAGTTTTAGTGTTTAAGTGTTTAGTTTAGGAACCCTAATAACCCTAAAAACTATAAAAAAACCATAATAACCCGTATACCTAATAAGTCCTAAACCTAATACACAAAAAATTCCGATCACCTCATCCACGTATAAATGTACCAATTATTAAGTACTTATTATCGTATAGGGTGTATAGTATGATTATGGTTTATGGGCGTTATTCACATTATGGATTACATTTATGATCTATATGTACATTAGGGGTTGGGGTTTATGCTTTAGGGTTTAAACCCTAATCGTATACCCAATTCTAATAACAATAATGTTAAATATTATAACCTAAACCCTAATTGTAAAAACAATAATATTAACGAACCGTCAACATTAAATCCGAATGCATCACATAAAACTTAATCAACTCAGGTGTAATAGTTTTTGTATGTTATGCTTATTAGGTTTATGCTTATGAGGGTTTCAAGGGTTATTGTTGTCATTAGGGGTTAAGTGTTTAGGTCAAAACATATTTCTCAGATTTTTTTTCACATTATGGAGTATGTTTAATGCTATTGTATGTTCAGGTGTCAAAGTTTATGGAATTTTAGGGTTTTAGGGTTTCGAGGGTTATTAGGGTTTAATTGTTTGTTAGGGTTTCAGTGTTTAGGTAATAAGATAATTGTTGGATTTTGAACTTGATCGCCACACATGGTACATGTACACGCGTTTGAATTATGTGGTCTCGAGTTCGACACGGGCGTCCGACCTTAAATAAAATGTAAGAGAAGCGCTTCATGGAGCGTCCCGCTTCATGAAGCGCTTCTCTTACATGCCTTGCCCCCGTGTTCACTTGCTAGGTGGGGAGGGGAATTTGACGCTTCGTGAAGCGTATCGTCTCATTAATCGTCAAAATGCAACCATATTGAGCTATAAACTAGTAGTAGTTCAATTGCCATATTACCCCATCTATAGCTCATACAGGTCACAATCAACATATATGTATTCATCAGTAAATGGTTATCACCAAACTCAACACATAATTTTATATAACATTAACCACGAGGGTTGATCATGCCCCAGGATCAAGCAATATATCCATAAAAAACAACAATCCACTTATGTGTTGTATCTTTCTTCTCATGGTGAGAGTGAACAACATGAACCATTAGAAGACTAGAGCCAACTTTTATGAACTCATCTGTGGTTTTCTAATGTTTCCTAAATGTTCCATTTTTTTTCCAACAGAGCCAGCTCCTCCTGGCGTAGGACATGAATCTATTGAGCACAGATCTCATTATGATGGACATGAATCTATAAGCCAAAAGACAGTGACATCAAAGGCCTCAAAGAATGTTTATAACTTTTCATATTCACTGCTTCCTACCTCACCAACCCAACTCATCCCTGCTAAAAACAGTTAGCAAAGTCCTTCATTAGTTCAACACACTTGACAACTCTACCCTGCTACAAAATCAAATTTCAATCTCACAAATCATGAAATTAAAATATGACAAAGTTCAGTTTATGGGTATATATAGTATGCTTGCCTTGTGAATATTTATGGAAGAAGATGATGATGGTGATATGGTTTTATCAATGTTTTATGTTTGTATCTCCCCTATTGCTACAGATATAATGGAAAATGCAACAACAACAATTTATACACCAGTAGAAAATGGAAGTTTATATTACACTGCACAAGTCTTTCACAACTTCATCACCAGCAGAAAAAACAGTTAGCAATTCAGAAAAAACAATGCTTAGCTATAGAAAGATCAAGCACCTCAAGACTGCTTACTTGTCTGAGAGAACTCAATACAACCACTTTTAGATTCCTCATAAATAGATTATTGAGGTTGGGAGTACTCACATTCCAAAATTGCAATTTTACAAACAAAATTAAGAACTGCAAAGGGGATGGAATCTGAGACCTTAAGAAGAAGATAATGATGTTTCTGGCTTTCAGTCTTTGCTTTTTGAGTGTCACCTTCAACTAAACCACAACCAAAATGGCCCACCAATGGAGAATATACCAAGATAAGATAAGGGACGAGGCTGCAAAACTTTTAAAACCAAGACTGTAAGATCAATTTCACACAACAAACTGATTATAAGCTTGTTATAGGAATTCAAGCATTACAACAAAACAAACTTACCCCTGCTAAGCCACTGGTGCTCAAAACATCTACAACTTCAAAGCACTATCAGTCCTGTATAAGACAGAATTTTGAACGGTCATTAGCATGATGCATCCAAATGATAAACAGAAAGGTTTGAATGAGACAAGAATTAGGAGAGTTAGACATACTTTTGCTCCATGTACATCAATTCTGAAACTTTGTTACGAAATTTTATAAAGATGATCAAATCGACCAACGAGTACTGACCAAATTTTATAAAGATGATCAAATGCAATCACAACTTACAAAATATGTCATATTTTAGGAAACAAAACTTTGCAGAGCCATAACAAAAGTAGTTGTATAGAATAGCAGAAATTTACTTCAGAATAATATCATCAGTTGTTGTTAAAATTGTTGCCTATGCATGATTTAGGCTTAATGCTTCTCGAGTAGGTTCTTCATATTCAATAGCCCATTTGGTCAGTGAGACACCTGCATTAATCAACAAGATGATTCAACCACAACTCCTTATGCAGTACTGTAACACCCCAATTTTGCAACATTGGGTGTTACTGCCAGTGACCTCGGATTTTTCCCCTACAAGGTCACCCAAGGCTAATAAATAGAATTATGTAAAAGAGAAATTTTAAAGTACTTGAATTACAAACGCGCCATCAACAAGTAATGCGATAAAATAGTCCTTACAAACTTGAAGTTAAAGTAGTAGAGTGTCTCCAAAATGAAAACAATGGAAAGTACATCATAAGTCTTGCTCAAAAGAAAATGATATTAAACTTGAAGGCGAAGAGAACATGTGGTGCGGAACTGGAATCTCCTCCCTGTGACATCTTCACTTCTCTCCTCTTCCACTCTTTGCTAAGCTGTCCCTAGTACATGATATTTCCGCGAGAGGCAAGAAATACCAGGCCAAATGTAGAGTAGAAAATGGTTAGTCTAAAGAGACTAAGCAAGTAGGAACGGAAATCTCAAAGTGTGGGTGTATGGCGACAACCAACTTTGTATAGAGTTGAGAAGAAGAGATAGCGAAAGAGAGAAAGTTTGGGTGGCACTTTTATATGATAAGAAAAAGACTTTTCGAAATGATGGAAGAAGGTTAAGAGGTTTTGCTTGGAAAAGGAGACTACGAGAAAAGTAGCTCCTTTCAGTCAAGATTAATGTTGGGAACTTATAATTATTGCACAACAAGTTTTGAAAACTTCCCTCGACTTATCGGACCTCAACCAACCTTATCTAACCTAATCATTAAGATTGGAATGACGATCTTTCAAAGTCGAGAGTAAGGATGGACCCTTCAAGTTGTACTCGATCCATCCCAAGTTCATTAAGTTTGTGCTTAGGGCACTTATCTTATTTAGGTCATAAAACATTTGCACTTCAAGTGAAGATTTTTAGGTGTGGGGGCTACGAAGGCCGATCCACTTAAAGGAACGAGGTTCCAGCACCTAGCTAGGATGCAGTAGACCCCCTTAAAGGAGAAGCGACTACGGGATCATGATCCAAGTACCGAGCGAAGAGCGAAGAGAGGGCGAAAAGCCATACCACTCGATAAGTTATATAGAGGTGTCGGAGCAAAATCCGCACCCCTAATTTTATCCTAGTCCACAACAAATCTCAAAAGAGACTGAACAAGCAAGGTCACATGCAAGAGACCTAAAGTACTAATCCTAGTACTACTGGTAATAATAATAATAATAATAATAATAATAATAATAATAATAATAATGATAATAATAATAATAATAATAATAATTTCCGCTTGCCTTAGTTTCGGGATTGACTAACTGACGTCGGATCTAAGACGGGTCCCTTCTCGAGAGATCGACCTAAAACGGGTTCACATTAAGGAAACGGAATATTAACCTTCGTTATTTCGTTTCCAAATTAACTTGTTAGAATACCCCTTTTTAGTAAAGGAGGTAACGTGCATATTATATTTGTATATAAAAAAAATATTCCAACATGCCTAATAATATTATTCCAATAATATTATCATGTTAGAAGATTATTTATAAGTTATTTAAAATTATAAATATCTCAAGTGGCATGCTAGAATTTTTTTTCATACATCTACTCTAATACTTTATAAAGCAGAACCCAAGTCTATTGTAAAATTTGTGCCACGTGGCATTTTTGAATAAATTAATGTGAAATTATATTTTAATAAATTTTGTAACAACTTATAGTATTCTTGCTATATTTACTAAATAGATAACATGTTTATATAATTTTTTGTGTATATAATTTTCTATCCATGGATTATGTATTAGTTACTACAATAGATAACATACTAGTATGTACTCCCGTACCATATCTGAGTTTTTATTAAATAAAATATTAATAATAAATATTTTCAAATATATTTATTATGCGAGAAAAATAGTCATGTAAATGCTTAAATATAAATTTTTGTTATGATCTGCGTAAAAAGATAAGGCAATTATCATATAACTAATCAAGATCTTTTCATATAAGGTAACAAATGATTTGATTATAATAATAACCAAATTGGCAAGGAGATTGCTAGTAATATACAGTTACAAAGATAACTATTTAATTAAGATATCTTAGTTAAAAAATGATTCTATCTAAAAATAAAAGAAATATTCTAGAATTTGTATGATAGCATAAAAAAAATATCCTAATGATCTTTCCTATCTATCATATCCAAAAACAAAAGACTGTTTAATAATGGGATTTTTTTATCATACATTCTAAAAACATGAATAAGAATTTATCATATCCAAAAATAAGATTATTTATAAAAAAGGGTGATGTGGTCCAATCTAAAAGTGACATATGTTGTTTAATAATTTTTTTAACCTCCGCTTTAGGTCATAGTTATGATAATTTATATAATTTTTATATACATTAATTCCTATGAGATGATATTTTCCATATTAATTTAATATTATATTTCTTAACAAGATTTAGGATCTTAATATATTTTTTATCTTTTAACAAGGCTTGAGCTCCAAGTATAAAATTTATATCTGTATAATGATATAATTTTAAATAATAATTTTTTTTATGTTGATATATTTTTATTTTGAGAAAAGATATAATTTTACGTGTAATTTATTCTATATATACCATAAAAACTCTTCATGGTCATTCAATATTAACGTGTTTAGTCTTCGGTCCCCTTCAGATCAAAACAACGAATTTTCCTTGATCTAATATTTTTATAGTAATTTTATGCATAATAATTTTTTTAATCTTTTAACGAGACTCAGATTTCAAATATATAATTTTTTTATCTATATGTTGATAAAATATGGGGCACAATCTTAAATATTTTTTTATAAATTACATAATTTTATTATGATATTATATATAAGTTTTAAATTTATATTAATATCATAATATTTTATAATCTTTAGTAAAATTATCCCGTGAATATCACGAGGATTCAACTAGTTACTTATAAAAATTAAGAACAAGTTTTATGTATATCTTCAAATAAATCATGAATTGTAATGAAATAATTTTAAATAAAATAGTAGAAAAATAATATGGATCGGGATTATACCAATAGGATGGAATGAGATTTGGGCTCGGGAACAAATGGGCTGGACGAAATTTGAAATGGGCCGAAATGGCTCCTCCTTCAAGCTCCAAGTTTGCTGTAAAAAAGGGGAAGGAAAATAGGCATGTATATTTGTTGCTGCTTGGCCCAGAACAAGGGAAAAGATACAACCCAGTTAGTAAGAGAAGCCCAACTGCCCAAGGATAAAAAAACCCAAAGAAGATTTAACCCAATCCACCTGCTCTTCTGTCTTCTTTTTCGTTCTTCTGTGTGAAACCAAAACAACGACATCAACAACAAGGAATGGCGATGACGACTTCGACACAGTGGAGGACGACGACGGTGGTAAGGCGCGATGCACCTGGGCGGCCGACGATTGAGAGACGATGGACACGATGGTGCGTAGGTGGTTGGAGAAAGGGAAAGAAAGGGCGGAAGAAGCTTTTGAAAAAAATTCAGATGTGAATCTGAAATTGGACCGAAATTGAACGAGGTAGAGGAGAGTGGTTTTGGGTTTGGGAGTGGCTCAACCTCCGACCTTCTCCCCTTAAATAGCCCCAAGATGGCTTCTAAGGCTGAGCAAAAAGACTAGACCAATGGCCTAGTGCATTGGAATGGGAATTGTAGGGGAAAAGGGGGAGGAAAAGGGATAGACAGGACAGAACGGGGGGGTGGGGGGCGCAGCGGGCAGATCTGACGCCCACGATGGTCCAGCGGTCAGGCGCTCGGACCGGTCGGTGAACGGAACCGGTGTACAAAAGGGAGAAGAGACAAAGAGGAGGGGTTAAAAAAATTATTTAGAGGATTAAGTAAGTAAAGAAAAGTGATTAGCATAGTGGTTGGGGAAGGAAAATGTGGAAAGTTTGGAATGGGAGGTCTCGGATTCAAACCCGACCTTTTGCACTTCCACATATTTAATTTTCTTTTTGTTAGCTTATCCCTAAAATCCACTATTTTACCATAAGCAAGGAGTTAGGAATTTTATTAAAATTTTTGTATAAAGTTATTCTACAAAAATTATTATTTTTAAAGAGAGAACTAATTTTCATAATTAAAATATAGTACTAAAATTAGTGGATATTACAACAGTATCCCCTTAAAAATAGTTTCGTCCCCGAAACTATGACAAAAGCTAGGGCGGTAAAAAAAGAATACGATTACACAAGAGGAATATCGTTCACGCTTACAAAGAAACAAAAGTCTTAGTACCCCCTTAAAGAACGTCTCGTTCTTTACTTAAGGTAACAACAGCTCGAGAAAGCGTCTTTGCACATTCTGTTCAGTTTCCCAAGTCTCCCAAGTTGTCCCTTCCTCGCCGTTTTTCGACCAAAGTACCCTGACCAGGGGCACTTCCTTGTTGCGGAGTTTCTTTACTCGTCGTTCCAAAATCTTCACTGGCTGTTCTTCATACGTGCCATTTGATTGAATTTCCATGTCATCATAGTTGAGCACGTTGGACTCATCAGGCACATACTGCCTTAGAAGAGACACATGGAAGACGTTGTGGACTAGGTGTGCTGACGGCGACAGTGCGAGAAGATAGGCCAGCTTGCCTACTCTTTCAAGTATCTCGAATGGTCCCACATATCGAGGATTGAGCTTTCCTCGTTTTCAAAAGCGAAACACGCCCTTCGAGGGAGATACTCTGACGAAGACTTTGTCGCCGACGCGGAATTCAATGTCTCTCCGCTTCAAGTCGGCGTATGACTTTTGTCTACTCTGAGCAGTCAACATTCTTTGTCGGATCAGAGCAATATCAGTTGTAGTTCTTTCGAATAGCTCGGGACATAGAAGGATCTTGTAAGCATTATCGTCCCAACAGATCGGCAAACGACATTTACGGCCATAGAGGGCTTCAAAGGGAGCCATTTTTATAGTCGAGTGCCATCTATTGTTGTAAGTGAACTCGATCAAGCTTAAACTGACATCCCAACTCGTTGTGCGGTCCAACACACAGGCTCGGAGCATATCCTCGAGAGTTTGAATAGTCCTTTTGGACTGACCATCAGTTTGAAGATGAGAAGCTGTATTGAACTTCAATTCGGTACCCATAGCAGTGTGCAGCTCCTTCCAGAAATTGGACATGTAACGATCATCCCTGTCCGAGATGATCGTATTCGGGGTACCATGGAGACGGACTATCTCTTGGATGAAAAGTTCAGCTAGCTGTTGGACTCCCCACTTTTTCTTAATAGGGATAAAGTGGGCGCTTTTGGTTAGTCGGTCCACAATGACCCATATGATGTTAGTTTTAGTGTATGTTGTTAATTGAAGGTTAGATTCGGCTCTTGTAGACCCCGAAGGGTAATCAAGACATTTGAGTAGACCCTGAAGGGTAATCTCCTGAGTAGACCCGAAGGTAACCTCGTTGGGTGTAGACCACAATGGTAATCACCACCGAGTAGTTAGTTTATGTTAGAACACAAGTAAAAACTTTTAAGCATAAACAAACATGACTTGATAAAGGCAACGAGTCACGGGATGAGATCCCGCTTTCCTTCAACATTTATTGCCCCTATTAGATGCCAAGGGTTCAACCACAATAACGTTGCGAGATAAAACGTTCCTATACAATGAACATGTGGCAAGCATGTATCATCATTGCATATATACGCACCTCGTTCTTCAATAAGTGTTTGTAATTTGATGTGGAACACTCAAACAACAATTCTCGTGATTTGATTTAAACTCACGAACTCTCTCTTGCAAACAACCCAACAAAAGAGGCGTCCACCCTCTATTTATAGGCAAAGAGGAGAGATGGTTATAGAAAGAGAAAGTTAGTTAATTAGTTTAGAAAATTAAGGAGGGAAACAAGGAGGAAAAGTAGGGAGTTAATTGTAACAACTTTTGTAACTTCCCTCAACAACTTTTCAAAATTCAAATCCATCCTTATCCAAAACTCAAGGCATAGCCCAAGAAGGCCCAAGAGGCGCGCGACCCAAAACCATGGGAGCTAACTTGTCACGCCAACACTCTCGAAACATGAAATGTGTATCACGTCTCTACGAAGCTTGGTGATGCTTCCGCGAAGCTAAAAGGTCAACGCCTTAGCTCAAATCAAGCTAAAACCCAAAACCAGCTCATAACTTGAGCTAGCTTAAAACCGGTGTTGCAAGCTTTGGTTAGCTCTCAAATTTTGCCACATAGTCCTTGAGCTTTATTTCTCAATATAGGAATCATAACATAACCAATCAATCACATGAAATTGGCTAAACACGCAAGTCAACCCAAAACAGCACCATAGGCGCGCCCTTTATTTGCCGCGCCAATCGCGTGCTTGCATCGCTGCAATGGCGCACCAGCGCCGGTGCCTTGGCACTCGGCGCGCGCTCGCTGGAGCGTCCGGGCATGCCATGCCAACGCTCGGTGCTCGGCGCACTCGAGGTTCAAACCACCCTCGTGCCACGGCCAGCCCTAGGTCGAGAACCTCAAAACCAGTTCTATCGATCAAGGCGCGCCCCCAACGCCCTTGCATCGATTCCAACGCCGATCCATCCATGATTCCTACTAACTCTTTCAAACCCTTGGAAATACTATTGGGCCAATCACTAGGCCGTGCCTCCCGCACGCCCCAAGCCTAAGCGATACCCTTAGTAATTCCCACACTTATCCATTCATGACTCACACCAAATGGATTGACGACTTTCACAAATCACCAACATTCTTCCCCCATTTGTGCAACGTCATAAACTTGAACTTTATGAAACAAACTCTATGTATAGAAATAAATGTCCGTAGACTTGAATTTATAACTTGTAACAATTACAATCATGCAATAAAGAATCGTGGTGCTTCTAAGAATTGAACCACATCAACTTGTCTAAGTACACGTCGTAATAATTACACATGAGTTTCTTAGCGTATACGTGCTATACTTGACGCATTTATAAAGGCTCTTTCGTCCCATATCTATTCACATATGCTTTAGTCGAGTCATCCTTGAACTCTAACTTGGAAGAAGCCTTGCACTTCCACATATGCATAGTTGAGTTTTCTAACGTTCCCTACATTCGCAATTTCCAAAAACTCATTAATGAAAACTTGTTTCAAAACTAGTTTCATGTAGGCTAGAGAAAATACCTTGATGGGAATTTAGTATGCTCTCCAACTCCATGTCTTTGGCCTACCACATTGAATTCAGTCCACACCTTTCGACGAGGGGGAATTGGGCGTCCAAATCATGATGTTTGTTAGGATTTTAACCCCATCCCTTGCGATGCCTTAGACACCAAATCGTTTGCCAAACTCTTGGTTAAGTGATCGGCAAGGTTATTGAGTGTACGAACAAAGACAACCGAGACGACTCCATGGGTGATCAATTCTCTAATGGAACTATGCCTCACACCAAGATGTCTTGAATTCCCATTATACACATGGCTATAGGCCTTTGCCAAAGTGCTTTGACTATCAAAAAAGATAGCAATGGGGGATATCGGTATTGGCCACAAGGGGATCTCACTCACGAGATTCCTAAGCCATTCCACCTCCTTGCCTACCGCGGCAAGAGCAACAAACTCCGACTCCATTGTCGAAGTTGTTATGCAAGATTGCTTCTTGGATGCCCAAGAAATTGCGCAACCACCCAATAGGAATACCCAACCACTTGTTGTTGAAGGGTTTCTTGAACAAATAAATTTATATTCAAGACCCCGCTGAGTATAGCGGAGTCAGATTCGTCCACGGGAATGAGAGTAGTGCTAAGAGATTAGTTGATAAACTACGAAAAGCAAGAGAACAAACAAAGGGATAAGGGTCGAACACGACCTTATGGGGTCGAGATCGAATCGAGATTAATGTGTTTAAATCAAATATAAAAAGGCAATCCTAGGGCTAGGGCTACAACAACAACAACCATACATGCTTTCAACGAGAATTCACAACTATCATGCTATCTAGATTATAGAAAAGTCAACTGTCGCAAACAATTCAAGTTATTCAATCAACTGTCGCAAATTAAACAACTTTCTATCTATCTTCCAACCTAGGAATATCAACTTTCGCAAATAATCCTATTAGAACTAATCAAAGCAATCAACTTTACACTTTCTCTTTTAGGTTAATTGCAAGATATTGCCTCAACTTTCGCAAAGGAATTTAGCACAAGATAGATAGATATGATCTTCAAGCATTCAAGTCATGAATTCAAGTTTAGACATGCATGATTGTGTTGGGTTTTCACCCAACCCTAGAATCTAAGAAAACTACTCACACATGGTAAAGAATAACGAAGACATGATCATAATAAGCAAACCGAAAAATTAAATTAAAACTAAGAGGTCTTACAAATTTCTCCAACTTGTTCTCCAATTCTTCCTCTTAATCTCCTAAAAAACGTAAAATAAAAGCTAGAGCGAGAGAGCCCCTAACTAAAGAGTTTTGCCCCCCTTTTATAGAGAAAAAGGAGTCCTAATTAAACTAGGAAATAAGATAAAACACCCTTCCAAAAATATAAAGATAGAATATATCTAAAGATCTCGGATTAAGAGAGAGTCGGCGCCATGCACGACCTACTTTGGGTCGTGCACGACCCTCCATGGGTCTAGCACGACCCTCCATGGGTCTAGCACGACCCTTATAGGGTCGTGCACGACCCTTATAGGGTCGTGCTTGAGAGCTTGTTCTCTGGTTGGGTCGAGCCCGACCCACTTAGGCACTACGAACAACTTTGAGTAAAACTTGCATAGCGGATTCGTTACAACTCCGTTTGACTTGATTCTTTTTCCTATGTTCTTGTAACAAATTTCTCTATCACTTTCCAAGCTCAAACTTGATCTTCAATGAATTTACTTGAGCGCTTAATCTCCATCTTCTCTTGCAATGTTCCAAACTCTTCTTTCAAGCTCCAAAACTCCTACAAAAAGACAAAAAAAATGCTTGGCTTCCGAATCTCAAGGAAATAAGAAAACTAAAGCAAAAAGACTCAAAAACATAAAACTCAAGTACGAAAACCACTCAATCTAATCTATCTAGATACTAAAAACACTACCAAAAAAGCGGATATCACTTGTCGACGAGTGGTCTTCCATATTGATGATCCAACTTGCATCGGTATAACCTTCTAATGTAGAAGGAGTACCCACGTATACAACACCATAAGTCATTGTTCCCTTCAAATAACGAAGCACTCTCTTAAGAGCCTTCCAATGACTTGCACTTGGTCGACTAGTATAGCGACTCAATTTCCCCACGGCATATGCTATGTCGGGGCGTGTACTCGTCATTGCATACATCAAGAACCCTATCACTTACGAATACTCAAGTTGTGACATTGGTTCTCCTAGGTTAGGAAGGATTTTGTCACTAGGATCCATAGGCGTGCTCACCGGCGTGGATTTATCACAATTAAATCGTTTCACCACTTTCTCGATGTAATGGGATTGTGTTAGGGTCAAGCCCTTGCCATCCCTCTTTATCTTAATTCCTAAGATCACATCGGCCTCTCCAAGATCCTTCATGGAGAATTTAGTAGACAAGAATTCTTTCGTCTTATCAATTGTCATTTGGTTTGTACCAAATATAAGCATGTCATCAACATACAAACAAATTATAACTCCTTGACCGAAATTATCAAACTTGCTATATACACACTTATTCGCTTGATTTATCTTGAAACCATAGGCCAAGATTACTTCATCAAACTTATTATGCCATTGTTTAGGAGCTTGCTTAAGTGCATAAAGAGAGTTGATCAAATGACATACCTTATGTTCTTGTCCTTCCACTACGAAACCCTTGGGTTGCTTCATGTAAACCTCTTCATCCAAGTCTCCATTGAGGAACGCCGTCTTCACGTCAATTTGATGGATGACAAGACCATGAATTCTTGCTAAGGCAATCAAGAGTCTTATCGTGGTGATTCTTGCCACGGGGGCATAGGTATCAAAATAATCGACACCTTCCTTTTGTCTAAAGCCTTGGACAACCAATCGAGCCTTAAACTTGTCTATGGACCCATCGGCCTTCATCTTCCTTTTGAAGATCCATTTACACCCTAATGGCTTGCAACCGGGTGGAAGGTCCGACAACTCCCATGTGTTGTTGCCAACAATGGAGTCCATTTCATCTTGGATTGCTTCTTTCCAAAATGAAACATTTGAGAAGTCATGGCCTCGTTGAAAGTCTTAGGATCCTCATCCATATGAAAATATGAAATTCTTTGACCCTCAATTTCTCTAGATCCTTCAACCAAGAATATCTCAAAGATGGGCTCACGAGACATTTGTCCCATCACAAGTGCATCGTGCACTCGTCGCCGCTTAGGCCTTCGAGCCCTCAGCGTCGACGCATCGGCACTACATGTGCCAAGCAACGCGACGGCCTCGTCCTCGTCGTCACTAGGCGCGCCGACGTCCTCATCCTCGATCCCCGCAGCCTTGCACTTTGGCGATCTTTCTCCTTCAACCGGGTTCGATCCCTCAAGCATCGGCGCCATGCCGGCGTCGTCATCGCTCGGCGCCACGGGCGCACCTTGCGACGCCCCTCTGAACATGCCTTGTGTCGCGCCTTATGGCGCAGCGGCAATCGACATGGATCGAGTGATTCTCGGTCCAAGCGCCAAAGTTGGCTCTTCCTCGGTTTCCATTGGATCCGAGGATGGGTCGATTTCTTCTTGGTCCTTTTCTCTAGGCCTTGGACTAGACGTAAATCTAGTCTCATAAAATATTGCATCACGTGATTCTATCATGGTATTAACTGAAATGGCATGATTAGGTTCTATCACAAAAACCTATAGGCTTTAGAGTTATGAGCATATCCAATAAAGATGCACTCAACACCCCTATCTCCCAATGTCTTACGTTTAGGGTCCGTTAGTCTAACGACTGCACGACATCCCCATATACGAAGAAAATGAAGACGAGGTTTCTTTTTGAAACACAACTCGTAAGGTGATTGACGATTTCTCTTGCTAGGCACTCTAATTAAGATATAGTTGGCCGTAAGCATCGCTTCACCCCAAAACGAGTTCTTTAACCCGGACTAGGACAACATGGTATTTACCATGTCCTTAAGCACACGATTCTTTCGTTCCGCTACCCCATTTTGTTGAGGGGTATATGGAGCCGTTGTCTCATGGATTATACCACAAGACTCAAAGTACTCCTTGTCCATATATTCACCACCACGATCGGTTCGTAGTCTTTTGATCTTATGACCGGTTTGCAATTCTACTTCGGTTTTATATGCCTTGAATCTATCTAGTGCCTCACTCTTAGAATGAACTAGATAGATATAGCAATACCTTGAGTAGTCATCAATAAACGTTATGTAATAACGCTTTTGACCCAACGATGGCGTTGCATGCAAATCCCCCAAGTCCGAATGGACTAGCCCTAGGACTCCTTCCTCTCTCTCAATTCTCTTGAAAGGAAGCCTTGTTATTTTTGTTAGCAAGCAAGTTTTACACTTTTCTTTTGTAGGTTTAAAGTTAGGAATAACTTGATCCTTTGCCATATCCACCATGCGTTTCATGTGGACATGCCCTAACCTCGCGTGCCATAGATCATAAATCGAATCATTTGACACCACCATGTAATCATACATAATCTTATTATTATTGATTACATTAAGTAGGAACATATTGTTCTTATAGTGGCCAAAGCCTACAAATATTCCAGCCCTACTTATAACAAGACGATCAGCCTCGAAGACCAATCGATATCCTAACTTATTCAAAACACCACCACTTACAACATTCTTCTAATGTTGGGTGCGTACAATACATTATGTAGAATAAGTTCCTTCCCACTTGTAAAGTGTAGAAGCACGTCTCTCTTCCCTAAGACTGGAGTCGTTGACTCGTTTTCCATGTAAAGAACTAAACCGTCCTCCACATTCTTCATGTGCTTGAACCATTGTTGAGAGGGTTTCTTGACAACAAATAAATTTATAATCAAGACCCCGCTGAGTATAGGGAGGTCAGGATCGTTCCACAGGAAGCAAGGTTGTTCGTTTATCAACTACTAAAAAAACAAACAAAATCAAATAAAAACACTCACAAGCAGCCTCGTTAACGACGTTGTCAGGGTCGTTAACGAACCACCGTACACAAAAGACTCAATCTAACGACCTAAATAAGTTCGGTACCGAGCCAACTAACTCAGCAACGAAATTCACTTAAGATAATTCAAATAAAAACAAAGATCTAGGACTAGGGACACCACAACATAGTCATGCATATAAACTTGTAAGAAGAATAGATCAAGCCTTTAAATAGATAGAGTCATCAACTTTCGTTGACTATCAAGTAAATTAACCTACTTGCGTAACCCAATTCACTTTAATTGCTTGTTTTGGATCTAAAGCTTGAAACTTTCGTATTCAAACAATATCAACCTTCAAGTTACTAACATTCTCTTTCAATCAAGTTAAAAACTCAAATTACCTCAACTTTCATCTTGGTATAAGCTTAACAAACAATCTCAATAATAGATAAAAGACATTCAACACACAATCTTACTCATCAAACATGCTTAACTATGCCGAGCTTAACCCCGATCCTAGAAAAGAAGACTACTCACTAATCATAACTAAGAAAATAAATTCAACAAAAGAAATCATTGAAAACAAAACACTACTCAAATTAATAAGAAATATCGTCTTACAGAAATTCAGAAGAAACCGAAAAAATACAAAGCACCGAACCAAAATCTCGATCAACGAACTCGGTAACCTTCGTTCACCGACCTCCGAACTCGATGCCGATCCTCTCTCTGCTCTCTCGGCTCTTCCTCTTCTCTAAAAATCCACCCCTTCTAGGCTAAACAAAAGGGCTATTTATACTAAAAAGGCTAAAAACTAATAAGGCTAGAAGATAAAAAAAACTTTCCTAAAAGATAGAAATAAATTCCTAAAAATATAGAAATAAAATCTAGAAAGATAGAAAGACCTAAAATACATAATATAAAAACCCTAAAAATTATAAAAAGATACTCTACCGACACGGAAATAATTTCCCGCACAGGATCGGTGAGTTACAAAGTCAACCCTCGAAATTTCTATCACGTGGCCTCGTTAACGAGCCCTCACAGCCTCGTTAACGAGCCTGGGCTTGGTTTCTTCCACACTTCATCTCGTAAAACCTGGACTCTGACTTCTCCATACTTGTATTCCTCTGTCTTTCATTGTAGCGCTCCAAATTCAGCTCCATATAGCACCTTTTCCTTGCTAAAATCTACAAAATACACAAAATAAAGTAGCTTCCATACTTTCTATGAAAATATGCAAAACCATCCAAAAACACACAAAACTAAACCTAATTTTATCAAAACTAAACCTAATAAACAAAGAAAACCTACTAAAAACTATATTAAAAACACAAACATCAAAATACCCCATACTTAGACTTGCTTGTCCTCAAGCAATCACTAAACAATAACCAAAACCAAACAAACATACTTATCAAGATCTAGCCATCCTCTAAAAAACAACATCTACACATGAGAAAAATATAGCAAAAGACTATTAATGTCATCACACATATATGCACCAAATAGACATAAGAAAATACAATCCAACCTCACAAGGGATATAATGTGTTTCACTCAACTCTCAAGTGTTTAGGCTTATAAATTCAATCTCTCAACTCATCTTATATACAAAAACTCATAGAAATTGGAACTTATATCACCAATACTCTCCACCCAAGATTTGTCAAAACATGCAAAAAAAAAATCATCAAGAGCAACTTAGGGGGCTCAATGAAAAACGTCATAGAAGCTTCCATTCGGCCGGGTTGTAATGGGGCTTGGTAAAAACAATAAGGCGTGGAAATATTTTTTTGGCTATGTGGTGCTAATAATATCCGGGAATCAAAGACTCCTAAAAACTCACACATAAACAAAAACTCTCATAAAAAAACATATACCAAACTCACTCTCTCATTATGCACACTCTCTTTACTTACCCAACATATCCTAGAAAGTCTCATAAGAACTAAAAGAATCTCTGATATTATCTATAAACACATATGCACTTCAAAATTCTTTCTTCTCTTCTTCACTTTATATTTATCTAACTCTTTCTTCTTTCTTTTTTCCTTTTTGCTGCCTCGTTAACGAGCCCACTTCAGGGTCGTTAACGAGCTTCATCGTGTATTCTTCCATCATTTCTTTCTCCTTATCTCCAACAAATAACTTTATTTTGTGCACCTTTTGCTCATCAAGAGATCTTTCTTATTACAAGTAAAACAAGAGACTTCGAATCTACCCTTCCCAATAATCCCTCAATCACAGCAAACAGTATAAGTCACTCCCCTTTTTTACACTCAACAAAAATACCTCTCCAATCTAAGTCCTAATCCCCGGATAAGGTCAAGCTTATCTCGGCTAGGGAAATTTTTGTGGAGCTAAAAATAAAGGCTTCAGGCTAGAATTGGCTATCAAAAGAAGGATCATGTAAAGGTGGATAAGGAATAATAGGGCTTATAAAAATAAGTTCTCCATCATATGATTCTCACAAGTAATGAACTATAAATCCCATACGGGTCTCAAGAAATAGATAACCAGACAATTCCAAGAGATAATATGCATATAGAGAGTAAATCACACAAGAAAAGAAGAGGGATTTATTGATGTTCTCCCTATAAGGCCAAAAATTCCTCACTAGGTAATTATTTTTGTTGGATTGCATAACTTATGCTATAAAGTATATGTGCTCAATTTCATCAAGTGTTATCTTCTTCTAAAAAACAATTTCAAGTTAAAGATTCTGGCTATACTTTTAAAGACATTTTTGCAAGGAATTATATGATTAAGCTAGCAATTACAATCATAGAACCTAAGAAAGGGATATCTATCAATTCTAAAACTCTTTTTTTCCGATTTTTTTCTTTCTAATTTTCCGATTTTTTTCATTTTTTAGAGAATAGAGAACTACTCAAAACACATAAAAAGTTTTCTATTTTCTCCCACCCCATACTTAAAATTACAGTGTCCCCACTGTAAGAAAAATAAGAAGAAGGAAAAGAAATAGAAAAGAAAACAAACAAAGATAAAAGAAGAAAAAGAAAAAAAAACAAACATAAAAACTTACAAAGTCTCAAAAGTGAAAAACAAGGAAAAACTTCATCTTCAGGCTGAATCACTGGTTTGGTGGAGGAAAGTAGTGCTCAAAGGTACCCATGAAGTCATACATCGTCCTCCAACGCTCAGCATCATCCGCCTCTCTCTAACGATGCCTCTCATCCTCCATCGACATGCGAGCAGAATAGACGGTCTCCCATCTGTCCATCCTCCGATGAATATGGTCCTGCTGGAGGTGAAGCTGCTGCATTTGAGCAGAAAGATCCTCGGCCCATGGTGGTGGCATACTCGATCCTGTGTACTCAGGCTGAGGAGGTGGTGGATAGTGAGGCTGGAAATGATCTTGGTACAGCATCGAGTTGTATGACATGAGTCCATAGGAATGAGGGTCGGTAGGAGCTGGCGGTGGGTCGGTAGTGGTCCTCGGGGCCTCGTTAACGAAGCTGGGTGCCTCGTTAGAAGTATAGGAAGGCGGCTGGAAATGGTCGTTAACGAACCTCGTAGGCTCGTCAACGAGGACGTTGGTGCCCAAAAATTCCGTGTCGAGGTCTTCATCCTCGAGGTTAAGCTCCTCAATACTTCCCTCGGTATCGGCTTCTTCAGTGTCATCGCCAACTACCTCGGTATCCCCATCTTCATCTTCATCTTCATCCATTGCTTCACCTTCTCGCTCAAATCTTGTCTCACACGGCCGAAGTGATAGCTCATCCTCCGGCTTGGGCTCTAACGGGAAAACATGCCCCGTCCACGCCTCGTACCAATTTGGTACGTAGAGTAGCTCCAACTTGTCGAGGGTGGGTCTAACGAGGTGATCTTGAACTTTTACTTTGAATCCTCCCTCGGCTTGAATGAAAATACCGGAGCTATACCAATGTTCTTGTTGAGGAGTTGAGCGTGAGCCGGTGTGTATCGAGTAAGGTCGATGCCAAGATTTTTAGCCAAAAGGCTAACCAAGTTGCCACACCAAACTTCCTTGGACTTGGTTGATTTCTCGACGTAGTAGAGCCATTCATACCCTAAATTCAAGGGGCCGGGCTCCTCGAAAAGAATGGTGCGGAGACAAGCAACTTCCGTCCTCGTTGGCTTGTTCAACTCTCTCTTTGGCCAAAACATAGCGGCTAGGACTCGGAGAATGATCCTGAAGATGGGGTTGATGATGCTTTCCCCAGATAATGCCGCTGTGGAGGATTGTTCTTCCCCAGTGATGTAGCTCCATGTCCTAGTCACCCTGTAGTCTTTCTAGCTGTAGTCTCTAGACGGATTTGGAAGCTCTAGGATTGCATTGAACTCTGCCATGGTGAACTCACGGCTCACATTACCGAGTCGAAACCGGATTCGTCCCGCCGAAGTCTTCGACGGGAAGCTAGTCTCTAGAGTGGCCAAACACTCGGATGTGAGGGCCGGATAGTGTGGTAAATTCTCCTTCTTCAGGAGATGGGATGCACCAAGGATAAGGAAGGCCTCCTTGACGTCTGTATAGATTCCCGTGTTTATAGCACTGGACTTCGAGAACCAACGGGTGTTGTGGTCCTTCTCTAGAATGGCACGGTATCGATGCACTTGGCCTTGAGTACTCAAAATCACGTTGTCCATGCGAGGTGGAGATGGGGACCTCTGGTTCCTTCTCTTCTTCTGAGCTCGGGTAGCGGGTCTGCTTGAACTTGCCATGAGATCTATAAAATAATCAAGAATTTTCCAAGATAAGATCCACTCAAAATAGATAGGCAAGAGACACCATACTTGGTCTCGAAATACCCTCGGAATTATTCGTTAACTACCCAATTGGGTCGTTTACGAATCTGGACTGGATTGATCTTTGAGGCCACGCAGGGTCGTTAACGAGCCTGGGTGGGTCGTTAACGAGCCTCCGAGAACAAAATTGCAGAATTCCGAGTTTTAATCTATCTTAAAAATCAAGCCAAAATCAAGCATGCAATCCTCTACACTCCTTCACTTAGTCACACAATCGGAAATACACACCCCATACTTGCTCAATTACCCATCCTGCTCATGCTAAATTTACCCGAAATTTTTACATGCTAAGTTTGTAACTTGATACTAGAACAAGAAAAATTCATGCTTTTCACAATCAACTTTTCTCAATGAGATATCTAACATGAATATCCTTCTCTAGATCTAGAATTACTAAGCAAAATCAAACTTTCTTGGGCAAAATCGAATCATGACATCTATCCTCTATATGAACTCAATTCTAGACATGAAATTTCTACCCTAAAAACCATGAATCATGCAATTTTGAGTTAGGGTTTAGAAATCATACCGGAGAATCGAGAAATTGAAGAACAAGGGGTCGGAATTTGGGTGATTAACGAGCTCGGTGAAAGCGGGCTAACGAAAACTCGGATCTTCGTCGGTGGGAGGAAGGGTTTCCGGGCTTCGGTAACGACGGCTACTCGGTGGTTGGTGAGGGATTCCGATCGGTGGTGGGAGTCTTCAAGATCTTTGGTTGAGTTTTTTTTTTGAGAAGTTTTGGAGTTTGGAGAATTTTGAGAGTGAAAGAGTTGTGGGAGGGGTAGAAGGGTTATATAGGAGGGGGTAAGGATAGGAAGGGGTAGAGGGGGCGGCGGCTAGGGTAGTAAAAAGATAGACTAGGTTAAAAAAATAAATTTATAATCAAGACCCCGCTGAGTATAGGGAGGTCAGGATCGTTCCACAGGAAGCAAGGTTGTTCGTTTATCAACTACTAAAAAAAACAAACAAAATCAAATAAAAACACTCACAAGCAGCCTCGTTAACGACGTTGTCAGGGTCGTTAACGAACCACCGTACACAAAAGACTCAATCTAACGACCTAAATAAGTTCGGTACCGAGCCAACTAACTCAGCAACGAAATTCACTTAAGATAATTCAAATAAAAACAAAGATCTAGGACTAGGGACACCACAACATAGTCATGCATATAAACTTGTAAGAAGAATAGATCATGCCTTTAAATAGATAGAGTCATCAACTTTCGTTGACTATCAAGTAAATTAACCTACTTGCGTAACCCAATTCACTTTAATTGCTTGTTTTGGATCTAAAGCTTGAAACTTTCGTATTCAAACAATATCAACCTTCAAGTTACTAACTTTCTCTTTCAATCAAGTTAAAAACTCAAATTACCTCAACTTTCATCTTGGTATAAGCTTAACAAACAATCTCAATAATAGATAAAAGACATTCAACACACAATCTTACTCATCAAACATGCTTAACAATGCTGGGCTTAACCCCGATCCTAGAAAAGAAGACTACTCACTAATCATAACTAAGAAAATAAATTCAACAAAAGAAATCATTGAAAACAAAACACTACTCAAATTAATAAGAAATATCGTCTTACAGAAATTCAGAAGAAACCAAAAAAATACAAAGCACCGAACCAAAATCTCGATCAACGAACTCGGTAACCTTCGTTCACAGACCTCCGAACTCGACTCCGATCCTCTCTCGACTCTCTCGGCTCTTCCTCTTCTCTAAAAATCCACCCTTTCTAGGCTAAACAAAAGGGCTATTTATACTAAAAAGGCTAAAAACTAATAAGGCTAGAAGATAAAAAAAACTTTCCTAAAAGATAGAAATAAAATCCTAAAAAGATAGAAATAAAATTTAGAAAGATAGAAAGAGCTAAAATACATAATATAAAAACCCTAAAAATTATAAAAGAAACTCTACCGACACGGAAATAATTTCCCGCACAGGATCGGTGAGTAACAAAGTCAACCCTCGAAATTTCTATCACGTGGCCTCGTTAATGAGCCCTTACAACCTCGTTAACGAGCCTGGGCTTGGTTTCTTCCACACTTCATCTCGTAAAACCTGGACTCTGACTTCTCCATACTTGTATTCCTTTGTCTTTCATTGTAGCGCTCCAAATTCAGCTCCATATAGCACCTTTTCCTTGCTAAAGCCTATAAAATACACAAAATAGAGTAGCTTCCATACTTTCTATGAAAATATGCAAAACCATCCAAAAACACACAAAACTAAACCTAATTTTATCAAAACTAAACCTAATAAACAAAGAAAACCTACTAAAAACTATACTAAAAACATGAAAATCAACCATCTTTTGTCCATGCACACATGTGTGGTGGCTCCCGAGTCAAGCCACCA
This sequence comes from Fallopia convolvulus, assembly GCA_964016875.1. NCBI lineage: Eukaryota > Viridiplantae > Streptophyta > Magnoliopsida > Caryophyllales > Polygonaceae > Fallopia > Fallopia convolvulus. The sequence continues at coordinate 15,649,956 of OZ024728.1, forward strand.
ATTTTGATTCTCATCCTTCAAGACAAGACATTCATCAGTTTTAGATACACTAAACAATGAATCATTTTTAGATAAACCAAATTCCATTGGATTACCTTGCTCGTGGGTTGCGCCCGAGCCCGACTTAGGCATAGGAGCGCCCTTGTCCTTACGCACGGGTTTGGCATCACTACCCCGTTTCATGTGACCAACCTTGCCACAATTCCAGCATGTCCCTTTAGCCTTTTTTTTGGAACCACGCTTCTCGCCTTTACCACCCTTGGACCGCTTGGCGCCCTTTCCCTTGCTTTTGGCCGCCTCTATGGTATTAACCGAATGGGCGGACTTGTCCTCATTCTTCTTCTCTTTATCGTTTGTTTTGAACTCCACCTCTATCCGAAGATGGGAGCCAAGTTGGACAAGATTCTTGTCCTCCTTGGAATGTTTGAGAAGATGTTTTGCCTCTTTCCATGAAGGAGGCAACTTGTCCACTATGGAAGAGTCGGCGAAGTTCTCATCCATAGAAATTCCATGTTGGGTAAGTTGTCCCAATATGCGAACCAATTCATGGTATTGATCCATCACCGGTCTAGACTCCACCATCTTAAAGTTGTTGAAGTTAGATACTAGGAACTTCTTGGATGAAGCGTCTTCGGCCAAATATTTCCCTTCGAGTGCCTCCCACAAACCACGAGTGGACTCGTAGTTTTGATACACATCAAAGAGAGAGTCGGCCATACCATTTAGGATATGACCACGACATAAATAGTCGTCATTCTCCCATTTCCCATAACGCCTATGTTCGAGCGCTATGGCTTGCCTTTCTTTGGCTTGTTCCTTGGTCTCATCCTCGATTGTGTCCGGTATGGGGGGTGGTATCTCTGGGCATGGCGTTGTAAGCACGTACACCACTTTCAAAGAAGTAAGCAAGAAATACATCTTCTTTTGCCATCGGCGGAAATCCTGCCCCTCAAACTTTTCATGTTTCCCAAACATAGAGGCCATCTCCTTAATCGATGACTCACTCGTTTTTGCCATTATCAATCACCTTGCAAGGCAAAACAACAAAAACTAAAACATAAAATAAACGTTGAAGATTGTTAGTTTTAGTGTATGTTGTTAATTGAAGGTTAGATTCGGCTCTTGTAGACCCCGAAGGGTAATCAAGATGTTTGAGTAGACCCCGAAGGGTAATATCCTGAGTAGACCCGAAGGTAATCTCGTTGGGTGTAGACCACAAGGGTAATCACCGCCGAATAGTTAGTTTATGTTAGAACACAAGAAAAACGTTTTAAGCATAAACAAACAAGACTAGATAAAGGCAACGAGTCACGGGATGAGATCCCGCTTTCCTTCAACGTTTATTGCCCCTATTAGATGCCAAGTGTTCAACCACAATAACATTGCGAGATAAAACGTTCAATATACAATGAACATGTGGCAAGCATGTATCATCATTGCATATATACGCACCTCGTTCTTCAATAAGTGTTTGTAATTTGATGTGGAACACTCAAACAACAATTCTCGTGATTTGATTTAAACTCACGAACTCTCTCTTGCGAACAACCCAACAAAAGAGGCGTCCACCCTCTATTTATAGGCAAAGAGGAGAGATGGTTATAGAAAGAGAAAGTTAGTTAATTAGTTGAGAAAATTAAGGAGGGAAACAAGGAGGAAAAGTATTGAGTTAGTTGTACCAACTTTTGTAACTTCCCTTAAAAACTTTTCAAAATTCTAATCCATCCTTATCCAAAACTCAAGGCTAAGCCCAAGAAGGCCCAGGAGGCGCGCGACCCAAAACCATGGGGGCTAGCTTCGAGCTAGCTTGTCACGCCAACACTCTCGAAACATGAAATGTGTATCACGTCTCTACGAAGATTGGTGATGCTTCCGCGAAGCCAAAAGGTCAACGCCTTAGCTCAAATCAAGCTAAAACCCAAAACCAACTCATAACTTGAGCTAGCTTAAAACCGGTGTTGCAAGCTTTCGTTAGCTCTCAAATTTTGCCACATAGTCCTTGAGCTGTATTTCTCAATATAGGAATCATAACATAACCACTCAATCACATGAATTGGCTAAACACGCAAGTCAACCCAAAACAGCGCCATAGGCGCGCCCTTAGTTTGCCGCGCCAATCGCGTGCTTGCGTCGCTGCAACGGCGCACCAGCGCCGGTGCCTTGGCACTCGGCGCGCGCTGGCTGGAGCGTCCGGGCATGCCATGGCAACTCTTGGTGCTCGGCGCACTCGAGGTTCAAACCACCCTCGTGCCACGGCCAGCCCTAGGCCGAGAACCTCAAAGCCGGTTCTATCGATCAAGGCGCGCCCCTAGCGCCCTTGCATCGATGCCAATGCCGATCCATCCATGATTCCTACTAACTCTTTCAAACCCTTGGAAATACTATTGGGCCGATCACTAGGCCGTGCCTCCCGTATGCCCCAAGCCTAAGCGATACCCTTAGTAATTCCCACACTTATCCATTTATGACTCACACCAAATGGATTTATGACTTTCACAAATCACCAACATATGACATCTTTTTTCCTCTGAGTCCTTGGAAGTCCGGTGACAAAATCCATGGAAATGTCTTCCCATTTCCATTCTGGCACTGGCAGAGACTGTAGCATTCCCCCTGGACTCTTATGCTCAATCTTTACCTTTTGACACACCAAACATCTTGAAATGAATTCTTCCACTTTTTGCTTCATGTTTGGCCACTAGAAATTTCTGCGTAAGTCTTTATACATCTTACTTGCTCCTGGATGGACTGAATACGCAGAGGAGTGTGCCTCCTTGAGTATAATCTTTCGGATCTCATCCATGGCCGGCACACAAATTCGATTTTGATACCAAAGTGATCCATCGTCTTGTATGATGAACCCAGGTGCTTTACCTTGTTGCACCTCTCCGCTGATCTTGATAAGGATGACATCATCAGTCTGTTTCTCTTTAATCTGATCTAATTGGTTGGAGTGGATTTCCAAGGTGTTCAAGCTACCTTGTTGTCTTCCAAACCAAACTTCTATTCCTTCTCTGATCAATTCCTGTTGCAACTATGGTTGAACTGTGAGCAGGGCGATCATATTCTCCTGAAGGGACTTTCTGCTTAGAGCATGAACTACGACATTAGCGTTTCCAGGGTGATAAAGCAATTCGATGTCGTAGTCTTTGATCAGTTCCAACCATCTTCTTTGTCTCATGTTCAATTCCTTCTGGGTGAACACATATTTCAAGCTCTTATGGTCTGTGAATATCTAACACTTCACGCCATACAAATAGTGTGGCCAGATTTTTAAAGCGAACACCACGACAGCAAGCTCAAGATCATGTGTCGGATAGTTCACCTCATAGACCTTGAGTTGTCTAGATGTGTAGGCTATTACCTTTCCATTCTGCATCAGCACACATACCAAACCTTGTTTGGAAGCGTCACTGTACACCACATATCCCTCATGACCATCTAGCAGAGTCAACACTGGTGCGCTGGTCAAACGCCTTTTTAGCACCTGAAAACTCTCTTCACACTTTTCGTTCCACACGAATTTCTTGTGGGTCTTTCTGAGCAACTTGGTCATGGGTAAGGCAATCTTTGAAAACCCTTCTATGAATCCTCGATAGTACCCGACGAGTCCTAGGAAGCTGTGAACCTCTTTCACATTGCGAGGTGGCTCCCATTCTGAGACTGACTTGATCTTTTGGGGGTCCACCATCACCCCATCTTGGTTGATGACGTGTCCTAGGAAGGCTACTTCTTTTAGCCACATGTCGCACTTCGACAACTTGGCATACAACTTGTTTTGTCTTAGAATTTGCAACACGGTTCTCAAATGCTCTTCGTGATCGGCTGCATTCCCGGAGTAGATCAAGATGTCGTCAATGAAAACGATCACAAACTTGTCGAGGTAGTCTTGAAAACATCGATGCATTAGATCCATGAACACTGCAGGTGCATTTGTCAACCCGAATGGCATCACCACGAACTCATAGTGACCATAGCGAGTTCGAAAAGTCGTCTTTGGAATGTCCTCCCCACGAATCCGAAGTTGATGGTATCCTGACCTCAGATCGATCTGGGAGAACAACTTTGCACCACGTAGCTGATCTAGCAAATCATCTATCCTTGGTAATGGATACTTATTTTTGATGGTGACTTTATTCAGTTCTCGGTAGTTGATGCACAAACGAAAAGTCCCATCCTTCTTTTTCACAAACAACACAGGGGCTCCCCAGGGCGAGGCACTTGGTCGAATAAAGCCTTTTTGCAATAGCTCTTCCAGTTGACTCTTGAGCTCTTTCATCTCAACTAGAGCCATCATGTATGGTTCCTTGGAGATTGGTGCAGTTCCAGGCTCTAAGCTGATTGAGAACTCCACCTCTCTTTGTGGTGGCAACCCTGCGAGCTCGTCTAGAAACACATCAGGAAATTCCCTAGCTATGGGAATCTTTTGGATATCAACAATCTTCTTCTCAGTTGGCTCTAAGTAGCATAAATAATCAACACACCCTTGACGAAGCAGTTTCCCAGCCATCATGGCATTGATTAATTTTCCATTATCCTCCTCTCGTCTACCTTTGAACTTGCACACGTGTGTTCCACCAGAATGAATAGTTACTGTTCGGGTGTGAAAGTCTATTGCAGCTCCCTGCTGTGACAATCAATCTCTCCCGAGGATGATATCGTACGGTGCCATTGGAATGCATATCAAGTTGGAATTAAATTTCCCGCCTTGAATGCCTATAGGAAAGTTACTTAGCTGTTTGGTGCCTACAATCTTTTCTTCATTGGGGAGACTTACTATGAAGGGCTCACAAATATCTTGACACTTCAATCCTAACAGTTCTATGCATCTTTCGGAAATAAAAGAGTATGAAGCACCAAAGTCAAATAACAAGAAAGCAACATTTGAGTGGACGTATAAAGTACCTTGGCAGATGGGAGCTTCGGGCTCATCAATGATGCGTATCTCGTAGAGCCGTTGTCCTTGACTCTGAGATGTTATTGGCCCTTTCCCCTTGTTATGAGCTATAGACTGCATAGAAGCCATCCCAACAACCTTGTTGGAGGCTTGATGGTTTTGAGAAACTGTGTTTGAGGGAGATTGGTCGGGTCCACCTTTGTTCTGTCTATAGAAGGTGCGAAAATGTCCCACCTTGCCACAACCAAAGGAAGTCTGCTGGGGTTCAGGACAATTTCGATTTATGTGACCTTGCTTGCTGCAGTTGTGACAAGTTATGGTGCTCTTCTTGTTTTCTGATCCCTTAAAAGACCTTGATACTGATGACTCAGACTTGCTCTTCTTGAGGGGACGCTGGCCTCTTAAAGCTGCTCTGACCATGATTGTAAGACTTGCCTCCTCCATTGTTCTTCCTTTCAGACTCATTCAAGGTAACCTCCATTCTATAGGCGGCGTCAAAATACTCCTCCAAGGTTGAGAAGTGACGATTCACCATCCATGGCTTGATGATGTCGCTCATCCACTTACGAAATCGGCGTATCTTTTGCTCTTCAGTAGATATCTCGGGTCCAGCATACTGAAGCAAGTGGTTAAACTTCTTAGCCCTTTCAAGAACACTTAACCCTTTCACCTTTGGTGAGAACAATTCATCTAGCTTCTCATCTTTCATGGTCGGCGAGAAGAAGCGGTTCATCATCTTCTCCTTAAACATCTCCCAGTTCAGCTCGGGATGCTCTAACAACTTGGAGCTTTCCCACCACTCGCCCGCTTCATCTCCCAACTTGAGGGAAGCGATGTGCACTTTATTGGCCTCCGAGCAGTCCACATTCCTTAAGAGCCTTTCGACATGGGAGAACCAATAGTGGATGTTGGCGGGCTCCCCACTGCCGTCATAAGTGTCAGGCTTCATAGCATTGAAGGTTTTGAGAGCACTTGAGAAGCTCGTCTCATCTTCGCGTTCATGTTGATCATTGGCCCTCATGTTCGCAACTTGGTTAGTTTCCACAATATTAACTTGATTGGGTAAAACCGCAAGTATGGCCTCTCGTACCATTTGTTGGACCATGGTACGGAATGCTTCCATAGTGGCCTCGTTGAAGGCTATTGCTGGGTTAGGTGGTGGGTCTCCATCATCCCTTTGTCGACCTCTTACTCCAGATTCAACTTCATCACTCAAGCACTCATCTCGAGCTTGGTTTTGGTTGTTTCGAATGTTGTTTCCTCGCGTGTTAACCATCTAATAGATGAACATTAAGAATTTCCAACAATTAACACTTATGTAACGCAAGACGCAAGCAACTAGAAGGAATGGCATTATATTAAACCAACATGGTTCATAACATAGCATGTCCCCAACTAGGGGGAAACAATGTACAGAGAGTCTATAACATCAAAGATAAATCCGACCCAACCATTCAAGGACCCAAAGAAAGGGTTGAGCATAACTAAACTTGTTTGACATACATCAAGATTAACAACAACTAAGGAAAAGCTAAACCTACGGATCATAGAAGAAATCGAGAAAACCATCGTCGAACCAACTTTCGTCGAGAACTTCCTCCGCATGATTGAGCAGCATGTCAGCTTGTTCAATACCCCTTTTGAGCGAGTTAATCGTATATTGGAGATCTACACGGCGTCTCTCATCCTGAGGAATCTCGAGTTGATACCACTCGAGCTCGCTCAACTAATCGCTCTTTGTTGCGCGAAGCTTTATCTCATCTGGATAGCGAGGTACACCAGCGTTCGGAACCAAGGGGGGTGGGGGATTCTGTGGTTGTGGCTCCACTTGAGAGTGTGATGACTCCCCTTGTGCCTAGTTGGAGAAACCTTGCATTTGGTATTCCATGGGAGTTTCGCTAGCCTCCCAAAATAAGTAGTCATCTAGCAAGGATCCAAAAGGGAGATATTGACCTCGTTGTTCTGCTTCCATCCTCCAGAGGGCACAAATCTCATTGGGAAATTCGGGGAAGCGAATTGGGGATGGTGGTTCGATCTTGGGAGTTAGGAATGGAGGGGCCTCCGACTCGTAAATCGGTGCCTCAACTTCCTTCCCAGGCTTGGGGTCCTCGGGCTCATACTGATAAGCCAAATCCTACCCCGCAAGTGTACGGGATCGGTTGTAATACCAAGGTGTCGAACTCTGGGACTATGTAGTATTAATTGTAATCAAATCAGTAGACTAAGTAGTAAAAATAAGAAAAGATTGAGTTGTGATTTTTGCTATGAAACTAATTAAAGCAAACAAACAAGTAAATATGGGCAAATCAATGAGAGAAAGGCTTCTAAGATTAAGGATCACCATAATAATGCTTCGATAGACTCTAAAGGATGATTGCACAATCTTAATTATGACTTTGTTTGAAGGCAATTGTCTAATGTATCCGCTAAATTCTTTCAAATGTTAACAAACGTATCTAGACTCAATTAAACATCCACTTTCGTGACTTGCAAATTAAAATCTAGACCTTTAAGCACTTAGAATTTAAGATTAAATTGAATCAATATCCGCTTTCGCGACTTGCTAACTCAACCCAACCTTAAGATTTCTATGACAATTGTTATTCCACAAGAGAATTCAAAATATTTTCATAATAGAGAAAACTCAAGTTCAAATCCTAGGATTCCAATAGGAAAAAGTACCTTTCAGTCTCAATTCTCTGTCTAACTACTTATCAAAGTCTTCACCTTTCAGTCTCAAACTTTGGAAAGTTCCCATTCAAATAAATTACTAGGGCATAAAGCATCTAGGATTGAATCAAACAAAGCTTCAAACAACGGATTGTACAATTTAATAAATAAGTCTACCTAGACATCATTGGGTTCACCCCAATCGTAGAATTTGGGGTTTAGCTAGACATGGAAATAGATGAAATCAATTCAATAACGAGAGGAAACATACCGGATTGAAGAAACAAATAAACTTGATTAATATCCAACAAATCGCAACTCAAAATCAAAACAAAGTCTTCAAATCTCCAATAAATCTCTATAAACTTGTCTCTCAAGCAATAAAAACTAGGTTAAAAGTCCAACTCCCAACTAGATAACAAAAGAGGATATTTATAATAAGTAGGGGGGTGGAAGAGGCGGCCCAAAAACCCGACCTAGAAGGGCGCACGATCCACGGCGCGCGCCGTGCATCGAGACGCACGACCTTAGCCTTGCAAGCGCACGACCCACCCCGGCGCACGACAAGGTGCACAACCCTGGCTTGGACGACGCACGATCATGCGTGTGGACGCACGATCCAAGCCTAGTGCACGGTTCCAGCCTTGGTGGACGCACGACCCGTGCCATGGTGCCGCACGGTCGTGTGTTTGGAACGCACGGGCGACGCCTTTCTCTGAGGTTAGATGACCGATTTTGCGCCTATGGCGCACGATCTGAAGAGTTGTCAACACCGCCTGCACGACCGTGCCCTTAGGTGCAAGACCTTGGCCTTGGTCGTGTGCTTCCTTCTTTTCGGCTCTTGAATCGCTCTTTTCCGGTCCCGTTGCCTCCTAGACTGAAGTCTTGATTATGCCAAGTATCCAAGCGCGTTCCAATGAAGCTCAAACTTCTCCAAAGTGCCTGAAAAGCATACAAATACGCGTGTAGACATCTATAAAGGAAAATCAACTAAAAGTACTAGAAAACACAAGACTAATGCATGAAAACATGTAAACTAAGGTCCTAAATGCATGTCCTAATATGCTCTAAAATGCAAGCTATCACATACTCGAGTGGCTCCATTCCTTGCCCGGGTTCATAGTCTGCTGGCTCATAGGGGGGCGTCTCTGGTTCGTACTCTTGATGTTCCCCCATCTCGTGCTCGAGGTCATAATCCTTTGGCTCGTACTCTTGGTAATCCCCCATCTCTTGGTCGGAATCGTACTCTGCCGGCTCATAAGGAGGTGTCTTCGGCTCATAGTACTCCTGGGGGGACTCATAAGGGGCGGGCTCGTACTCCCCGACGTCGCCTCCTCCCTTTCCTCTTCTGAGTTGTAGTACTCGTACTCCTCAGGGTCTTCTTCGGGTTCTTCCTCAGGGTCCTCTTCAGGGTCTTCTTCGGCGGCCTTCGATGCCGGTGGCTTGATCTCAACATCCACCTGTATCTCCTTCTTAGGAAGGTTGAAAGGGTCATCCTCTGGGTTTTCTTGTGGTCGAGGAGGTAGTGGGGGAAACTCTTCCTCGACTTATCTTACATCTTCTAGGGAAATCTCCCTAATGCGTCTTATGCTCCTCGCGAGTATGGGGTCCTGTACGAAGGACAAGAGTTAATATAGAATCAAGGTGATTCTATAGTCGAGGTGGAGATGAAGATATCATTCTAGGGAGATTTGAAAGATTTATTGTCGTTATCATTTGAAAACGTTTGAAACTTGGTTCTTTTAAAGGGAAAAGTTGAAAACAGGGTTAAGAGAGGGAAAATGGGCCTGTCCGTTTGAAACTAGGCTCAGGAACAAATGGGCTGGATGAAATTGGAAATGGGCCGAAATGGCTCCTCCTTCAAGCTCCAAGTTTGCTGAAAAAAAAAGAGAGGGAAAATGGGCATGTCTGTTTATTGCTGCTCGGCCTAGAACAAGGGAAAAGATACAACCCAGTTAGTAAGAGAAAAAAAACCCAAAGAAGATTTAACCCAATCCACCCACTCTTCTGTCTTCTTCTTCGTTCTTCTGTGTGGAACCAAAACAACGACAACAACAAGGAATGGCGACGACGACTTCGACTCGGTGGAGGACAATGACGGTGGTGAGGCGCGAGGCACCTAGGCGGCCGGCGATTGAGAGACGATGGACACGGTGGTGCGCAGGTGGTTGGAGAAAGGGAAAGAAAGGGCGGAAGAAGCTTTTGAAAAAATTCAGATGTGAATCTGAAACTGGACCGAAATTGAACAAGGGAGAGGAGAGTGGTTTTGGGTTTGGGCGTGGCTCAACCACCGACCTTCTCCCCTTAAATAGCCCTAAGATGGCTTCTAATGCTGAGCAAAAAGACTAGACCAATGGCCTAGTGCATTGGAATGGGAATTGTAGGGGAAAAGGGGGAAGAAAAGGGATAGACAAGACAAGACGGGGGCGCGCGCGGCGGGCAGATCTGACGCCGACGATGGTCCAGCGGTCGGTGAACGGAACCGTTGTACAAAAAGGAGAAGAGACAAAGAGGAGGGGTTAAAAAAATTAACTAGAGGATTAAGTAAGTAAAGAAAAGTGATTAGCATAGTGGTTGGGGAAGGAAAATGTGGAAAGTTTGGAACGAGAGGTCTCGGATTCAAACCTGACCTTTTGCACTTCCACATATTTAATTTTCTTTTTGTTAGCTTATCCCCAAAATCCACTATTTTACCATAAGCAAAGAGTTAGGAATTTTATTAAAATTTTTGTATAAAGTTATTCTAAAAAAAATTATTATTTTTAAAGAAAGAAAATTAATTTTTATAATTAAAATATAGTACTAAAATTAGCGGATACTACAAGTACAATACAAGGTGCTTCTAAACATGGAGATGTGCCAATGAGAAAGGGTATTGGCAAATTACCTTACTGTTGCAAACCTTCAGAGAGTCCTCCACAACCAGCAGAAATGTCTAGAGTGGCCAACTGATTTTCCTTTGATGCTTCTTTTTTACCAACAATATCATAAGTCTCTCCTTCTATACCCTTTCCATTCTGTTTCCTTTTCAACAAGTCATCCACCATTTTTTCTTATAGACAACTTAGTTTGATGTTGCTTGGTAACTTTTGAAGAATTAGAGTGAAACCTTCTCTGCCAGCTTAAAAGGGAACATGTAACTAAAATACCTGCTTGATAGCTCCACTCTTAGGATCATATAGAGGTTCACATAAAACTATAATCATAATGCAATCATAGCTTACTCAATAATTGCGTCTAATATCAAATCCAATCACATCTTAAAAAATATGTCATTATGCAAGAGAAGAGTTTTCCATTTCAGCTTCTTAATTACAAATCTACTAAACAAGCAAGATTAAGTGACAAGAGTTTTCCATTTCAAAATCAAAATAGAACCAACATTGTTCATGATGAAGCCCGAAATAAACCAACGGTAAAAGACAAGAACGAGATTACTTTTATTCGACTTGGCAAACACTTGCTTTTATTTATATTCTCAGAACGAGGTTATAAACAACGAGATTACAAATGGCGCGGTTATAAATGGCGAGTTTATGCCCTAGATCTTTTCTTGGAGGATTCAAGGTCTCGGCCTAACAATATTCGAGACCTCCTAACTACTGAGAGATTCTACCACTTGACGGATTATTAACGAGCTCGAGTGCCGAGGTCGAAGAGTTGACTATGCGCGGGGATTGTGGTCCGCGAAGTGATGTAGTGAGATCTTTGATTGAGACGAGTTCTCTTTGGGCGACTAGAAGTCTTTTTATGGACCTTTACTTGATTGTAGCGTTGTTTTTAATGATGATTCAACACGTCGATCTTCAACAAACAAGATAGTTCTTGAGTTCAAGATGTTTTTCGACCCCTTTCTACCTTCGAGGTTCTCCTCTATTTATAGAGGTTTGAGGAACACGATTTTGATGTTTGATTGATGTGGGACAACCGAGATCAGGCCCTTTGATTGGTCGAGAGTGAGTGACTCGACTAAAGTCGTTGTGCCGAGATCAAAAATAAATTACCCAAAATTACAAACCAAGTATAGCATGCAAGTAAGGGATCGAACCCAAGAGAATTAGTGTTTCTAATCAATCACCAAAGAAAGGGGTTTTGAGATTTAAGCAAGCAAACAGATTAAGATTTCAAATCAATTAAAGGAAAGCAGAGTTCATTCAATCAATTCCACCTTTTTAATCATTCGATCATTGATTCACCCACTTTTCTATATTTCCCAGGTTAATTCCAATCCTTATAAAAGATTTCCGCTTGTCCACGGTCCAAGCGAAATTATGATATGAACAAGGACGCTTAATTCAAATCATGCAAAGTATTAAAGATAAAAGGAAATCAAATCATGCAATCAAACAACGAGTCTCATGCATAAAATAACCATCAAATACTCTTTCTCAATTCTAGTCCACGGTCCTCGAAAAAAGTTGTTTCAAGGATAAATAAGATTGCACAGACAACAATCAAACCTAATCCAAACAGTAGATCTAAGTCAATCAAACAAGTTGATCAGGCTCATAAAATCAAACATAGATCATGGACTTAAAAACAAGAGTTTTGATATTAACCAAAGGATAGAAAAGTTACCAGAATCTCACGAATTTAATAAACGGCTTCCTTAAGTGAACAACTCTTTTATCTAATCTTCCTTGAGTCAAAATTTGACTCGGCCTAGGTCGTTATGCCAAGAACAAAGATAATTAACCCTAATACAAGCTAGTATAGCGAGTAAGTCGGGGTCGTACCCTAGAGAACTTGCGGCTTCTAGTATCAATATTTTTACCAACTAAAGACAGGGGGAAATCAAGAGAAAGATCTAAACTAAACTAAACTAAGAAACATATAACAAACAAATCAATAGAGAAACAAGTTTATTCAAAAGATCCACTCTGGAATAATCATTCGATCACAGATTCATCCACTGATTTCATTCACACCCAAGATTAATTCCTATCCTGATCATTAACAATTGCAAGTCCACGGTCCAAACAATTCTTTAACCCTAGGCAAGGACGCTTAACCTAGAATTAGCATAGAGAACAATGATATACAGGATATCGATTCAAGCAATCAAGCTACAAGTCAATTGCAAGAACAACAATCAAATCTCTTTCTCAATTCCTAGTCCACAGTCCTAGAAATTAAGTTGTTTCACAGATCAAGTAAGATCACATAGACAATGATTCAAACCTAATCAAACTGTAGAATATCAATCAAATTCAACAAGTTGCGCACCAAGTGAAATCAATTGATAATCATGCAATTAAGCACAAAGAGAAAAGATATTAATCAAAGGATAGAAATCAATTACCAAAACCTCACGAGTTCATACATCAGAGCTTCACCTTTGAACAAACCCCAAAAGGGTTTAGTTGTCTATAAAAACTGAAAATAAACTAGGTTAAAACTAAAAAGTAGGCTCTCCTCAACTGAATACGAAACTAGGTCTTAAATACTAAAACAACCAAATAAAACTAAATATAAAAAAATATAATAAAGCATTAGATAAAAGAAAACGAAGTCGGTGCTGAAAACTGGCCACCCGCGAGCGCGGGTGCACAAGCACGGGCGTAGTTCTTGCGATCTCTCAGCCTCGCGGATCTTGGTCTCCCCGCGGGCGCGGGTACTAGGCCGCGGTTGCGGGTTTCCTTACAGCTTTCTGGTGTCAACTTCGGAGGTGGTTTTCACCCACTTAGAGTTGGAATTTGAACTCGCTGTAAAACATGAATTGTAGCTCTTCGAGTTAGCTTTCCAATGATACCAATTTCAGCTTCATCCGATCACCTAGCTCCCGAACGATGCGTCACAAGAAAATGGCGTCAAAACAACTCCAAATCAACACTTGTCTTCAAAACTCTTGCAATTCTTCAAATCGTGTCTTCGGTCTACATATTACAATTATGCTCAAAACTAACCTAAACACACTCAAATCATGCCTAAAATACAAGAGTTAACCTATACTAAACTAGAGCGTATCAAACTCCCCCATACTTAAACCTTGCTCGTCCTCGAGTAAGCTCAAAATAAATCTAACAAGAAATCCTAACAAGGTTTACAACATAGTACAAGGGAAGACAAAAATCACTCACCTCACCTACCCGAACCCAAAATAGAATAATAGTGAGCAACAACATGATAGCTCAAACACACACCTCACATAGATACATAGTCAATAAGCTCTCAAGCTCTAAAAAGTGTAGAGCGTCCCAGGATCTACCCGACATCTAAAATGTAATTGCCAAGCCCAAAGTAGAATGAAATCCTAAACACTCCAATTTTTCCACTCAATTCTACTTAGGCGCCCTTTCGGGTTTTGACCTAATCACTCATTTCATTTTTCTTTAGGTGTGCTCACTTATGCTCACAATCACTCATTAACCTCTTATTACCCCAGCCTAATGCTGGTCCGGGTTACCTTCTTATTACTTGAGCCGCCCTTTCGGGTTTTCGACTCATCCAAGGATTTTCTATGTCTTTTTTCGATTTTTTATGGCTTTTTCGTTTTTTTATCTTTTTTTTATTTTTCAAAATTTTCTCTATACAAAACATGGAACAAAAATCCCATAAAATATTGAAAAATAAACTGAAATGCAACTATCTATGATATGCGTAGCGAGTACTTCCTCCCCCATACTTAAATCCTTCATTGTCCTCAATGAAGTAAAGAGAAAGGAATTAAGCATAGAAGAAGAAAATCAGAAGACTCACATACGAAAGAAGAGATGTGGAAGGGAAGAACTCTTCAAAGGCGTGGATGTGCAGTTCGGAAATCTTCAGATGGGCTTTCTGCAGACAAACCGCGAGCGCGGGTGATCAGGCCGCGGGCGCGGATCAACTCACGGAAAGGAAGTCGCTTCTGGGCATATACCGCATACGTGGTTTGAGGCGACAACAGCGAATACGATCATCAATCAATGAACACGAACTCAAGAACTCACTCTGAATATCGCCTTAAGCATTAATGTAGTACGAGCCTTGAACATGAAGATTCCCCCATATTTGAGGATGACCACAAGCGGACAGATTTCTCGGGGGTTTCACCCGAAAACCTTTTATTTCGGGGGTTTCACCCAAAAACCTTTTATTTCGGGGGTTTCACCCGAAAACCTTTTATTTCTATTTTATTTTTTATTTTTATTTTTTAATTTTTTTAATTTTTTTTTATTTTTTCGAAAAGCAAAAACTTAATTTCGTCAGGGACAGAACCGCGAGCGCGGGTCCTGGGCCACGGGCGCGGGTCCAGCCGCGAGCTTGGATCCTGCCGTGGGGTGCACTTTCTTCGAGATAGAAATTTTAACTTGCGTGTTAGCCCGACAGAACCAAAACAAAACTAAAACTAAAACTAAACTAAAAGGACATTAAAGAAAAGAAAAGAAAAGAAAAACTTACCTCGGGTTGCCTCCCGAGCAGCGCCTTTGTTTAACGTCGATGGCTCGACGTGTTTATGATCGGACATTGTCAACGCCCTGAGAAGTCTATCAAAATCATGCGAACAACTGTCATGCAGGCAAATATAGTACAATGATAACTTGAAACCGAATAATATAGCATTCAAACACCGTTTCAGTTTATCAAACCCACTAGAAAAGTCATGGTTAGATCGTTTAGGATAGAACCAGTTGAGAGGATGAGGTAGTTTTTCAAAATATAAATCAAGAGTAATGATTTTCATGTTAACTCTACCACCCTTAAAATTTGAGAAATCACTAGGTAAACTATCATGCTTAGGACCTTTTACACACACTTTAGGCAAACAGATATCGATGGATAGTAAGGAAGAAGAGGAAAGGATACGATCACAACAAAGGGCTCCACGATAGGAGACATAGACATCTCCTCAGGTGGAAGGGAAATCTCCATATCATCATCTAGCTCCTTCTTCGAGTCATCAGGCTCGTCGTCATCACTCCAGGAGCTGTCAAGCCCTCCTCCGTCATCACATGACTATGATCATTCACCTCTTCATCCCATGAAGGGTCTCTGAGTGCCTCCGCAGACAAAATATGAGGCTCAAAATTGCAATTTTCAACAACAACAGGCGGCGGTCTGGAATCCAAGCAAACCGCGGGCGCTGTTCCGGAGCCGCGGTTGCGGTCCTCAGTCCCGCGAGCGCGGTTTTCATTCCGCGAGCGCGGTTCTGACACAGAACCTTGATCTTCGAGAATTGCCTCCGTCTTTCTGTCCAACACCTCCACTAGTTTTCTTTGTTCAACAATTTGGTTCTCCAACTTCTGCACCTCGATCTCTCCGGCTTGGAGCTTACAAAAGAAATTCCATTGGTCCATGGGTTTCCAAATGACGTATTTTCCATCGCTCTCGCGGTACATCTTTAGTTGGGACTCAAGAGTCATCCCGCTAAAGATGTAACTGCAAGCATCATCAAGCCCTACGGTTATCCCCCAAACAGAGAGATCATGCAATTGTTCCTGGCACCTAGTGAAGTACTCATGAAAGGGTTCATCCTGCAACTGACAAAACCTAAACGCAGACATTAGTATATACAAGTGTAGACCGTAAGATAGGTCTACACAAAATCAATAAAAATAATAATACTAGAATTAAACCAAAGTTCCCCGGCAACGGCGCCAAAATTTGACTCGGCCTAGGTCGTTATGCCAAGAACAAAGATAATTAACCCTAATACAAGCTAGTATAGCGAGTAAGTCGGGGTCATACCCTAGAGAACTTGCGGCTTCTAGTATGAATTGTACCCCAGGGAACATTACATGTTAGTGTAGTTTTGCATTGCATATAGTTTAAATTCTTGCAAAGCATGTTTAACTTTTTGAATTCATAATTGCATAAAAAAACAAAAAAAAAATTGAAAAAATTGGAAAAAAAATACCAAAAATATCATGCATTAGGTTTGTCATATTTCCCTAAGCGAAGAAACCACTTGTCCTCTAATATTTTTGATGATGATTTTTGCCCCTTAACTTGCTTGGATTGCTTGAAGCTTGATAATGTTTATTTCTTTAAGAGCATGTTTGATTATTTGATTGAGCATGTATATCCTTGAGATCTAAGTTACACGGAAGTTCTAGGAAAAAATTTACCGTGTGATATTAATTTTTTTGGCCTTTCTAGGACTATGCATCTATGAGTCCTCTCTTTCTTTGTGTGCACTCACTTTGATTGCTTCCTCTAGAACTTGCATTTAAATATCTTTTTCAAGGCTGCATTCATGAGTTTTGCATATGACATTAAAATGATTGAGGCATTGTTTTATTAGCCTATTATTCCCTATCCACCCTTGCATATTTTCCTTCTTTTGAAGCCCCTTTCTAAGCCTTAATAGCCTTATTTTTGGAATCTCCACAAAATAAATCCGAGCCTTATCAAAGCTTGACCCATCCGGGAATTAGATTTTTACTTGATTTGTTTTGTGGTTGTGAGCCACATATGGGGAGTTGAAAGAGCAATTGGTGGATGAATATTTGAATCTGAATTTGAAAATGAGGGTGAAAATAGAAAAAGATGAGCTTGGAAGTTGAAGTATTCAATTGGTTGAAAAGAAAAATTAAATGAGAGTTGAAACAACAAGAAAAAGAAAAAAAATGAAAGTGAAGGAAAAAAAGAAGATCAAATGGAGTTAAGAGAATAGGAGTTGGGGAAAGAAGAAGAAAAAGAATTGAAGTTTGGTGTTGATTTAGAATTAAGTTGAGTCTTGATTCCCGGATTTAGCACCACAAGACCAAATGATTCCCTACCAAATTCTTATTACCTTGGCCCCATTACAACCCTCAAAAGACCTCATGACTTTTGTTCTATACATAGTCTATAGCGGTGGAGAATTAGAACACTGATGCAAGTTTATGGTAGCTAGGCTTTCAAAGTTGAGTTTGAGCGAAACACATATTTACCTTTAAACACATGAGTGAGAGTGAAAGCACAAAATCCTAGTGAGGTTTAGAATGGATGTGTTTACTTGATCTTGTTGGATGCCAAAATACATGCTATGATGTCAATTTTTGAATCATGTCTCTTGTTATACTTGCTTAAGCACTTATCAAAGTGGATGCATGAAGTGCTTGTTTGTGGGGTGTTAAATCTATTTCTTGCTTGAGGACAAGCAAGGTTTAAGCATGGGGGAATTTGATAGCATGCATTTAGGTGTTAGTTTTAGAGCATACTTTGGAGAGACTACTTTTACTTTTAACCTATTTTATTTCTGTTATTATGGAGAACTAATCTTCCTTGGAGTTTGTTCACTCAAGGAAGCCTTTTATTGAATTCGTGAGATTCTGGTAACTTTTCTATCCTTTGGTTAACATCAAAACTCTTGTTTTAATTCCATGATCTATGTTTGATTTTATGAGCCTGATCAACTTGTTTGATTGACTTAGATCTACTGTTTGGATTAGGTTTAATTATTGTCTGTGCAATCTTATTTATCCTTGAAACAACTCTTTTCCAGGACCGTGGACAGGAATTGAGAAAGAGTATTTAATGGTTATTTTATGCATGAGACTCGTTGTTTGATTGCATGAATTGATTTCCTTTTATCCTTAATACTTTGCATGATTTGAATTAAGCGTCCTTGTTCATATCATAGTTTCGCTTGGACCGTGGACAAGCGAAAATCTTTTATAAGGATTGGAATTAACCTACGAATTATAGAAAAGTGGATGAATCAATGATCGAAGGATTAAAAAGGTGGAATTGATTGAATGAACTCTGCTTTCCTTTAATTGATTTGAAACTTTAAATCAGTTTGCTTGCTTAAATCTCAAACCCCCGTTCTTTGCTGATTGATTAGAAATACTGATTCTCTTGGGTTCGACCCCTTACTTGCATGCTATACTTGGTTTGTAATTTTGGGTAATTTATTTTTGATCTCGGCACAACGACTTTAGTTGAGTCAAATTTTTAGTTTTAACCTAAAGTATGCTAGGTTGTATTAGGGTTAATTATGGATGTAGATGAAGAAGTAGATGCATATGTAGCTGGGTTAGGTACACCCCAACCAGCTGTAGAATGTGGACCTGGAGCCCAACCAGATGGCTCAGATGCAAATCTGGACTGGTACGCTGTAACAAGCTTATCCCAACCTCCACCATCAGCCTCAGCCTCATAATCCTCCTCAACCTCATCCACAGGAGCGTCTATATCAGACTGTAAGTGAAAATCAAATACAGTATTGCCATACTGTAATGCTCGAGGTAGACGCAGAAAAGGTGTAGCAGGATGTCCATGAAGCTAAGTCAAACCCCGCTCAGCAGAACCTCTCAAACAGCCTGCCCTAACTAATTCCTGATGGTTAAAAAGATGATCATCAGCCAGTCGTCTCCCATAGCGAGCCTCAATATCCTCAATAGTAACAAACCGGGTGGCTAGATGTGTAACCATACCACCCAATCCAATCTGCCCACCCTTCTTGGGATACTTCTTAGCTGACTCTATAAACAATCCAAACCAATCACGACACTCAGAAGGAAAAGGAAACATGCACCAGATCATCCTCATGTCATGTCCAGAAACCTTGTTCACCTCTCCCTGTCCCAGAAATGCCATAGCTAAAACCTTATGACACAGACGAACATAAGGTTGTGGAATCTTAATGTTCTGCTCCCCTGAATCAGTGTTGAATGGGGAGCTAGTGAGTGCCTTCCAGAAGTCAAAGAACCTACCATCTTTCAATATATTCCTCCACCCTTCAGTCGGTGGAGAAGTAATCCCAAAATTCAGATAAGCCTACTCACGGGATGCAGTGCACAGTCTATCATAGGCATGGAATGTTAGAACACCATCCACATATCGAAATGTAGACAAACTCAATAGTAAGGCCTCTGTAAGTGGGAACTGGCATAGTGTTGAGTCTACCCAAACCCCCAGTCTCTAATAACTGCTCTGTACACTCCCGGAATCCCAGATCAATCAACGTCGGGATATCAAAGAACTTGGTACTAACAAATCTCCTACCCTCATATTTATCTCACAACTCCCTCTGCTTATCACTCAGATTTTGTGGCCCAAAATATTCCATACTGAATTAAAAACAGAATCGAACGAAATTACCCGAACTGAGTTCCGCGAGTGCGTGTTGAAAACCGAGGGCGCGGATTGGCGAAGGGCAAACTACGGGCGCGTGTCGCTCACTGCGAGCGCGGGTGTTGTCAGGTGTTAACCGCGGGCGCGGGTTGTCAGCCGCGGTCGCGGGTTTCGGCAACGAACAGATCTGAACTTCGAAGAACAACAATGACGGCCGAAAAACTCCCAAATCTCCTCAAATCAACAACAATTCGACTTCAACATGGCAGAAATTCAAACTCCAAAAGCAAGATTGAGTACTAACCGATGTAGATCTTGGACCCACTTTGCACAAACGCCTTCAATCCCACCAAATCCAAGAGCGAATCCAAGAGCGGAAGGAGGACGGAAAGGTCTCGCGGTCGCCGGTTGAGGGCCGCGCGCGATTTCCGGTTGGTCGCGGGGGCTAGACGCGGTGGTGATGGCGTGGTGGTGGAAAGGGGTAGTTTGTGGTTTGGAGGTTTGGTGGCTGTTTTTGTGAGGGAGTGAGGAAGACAAGAGAGGTGTTTTTGATTTTGAGAAGGAATAGGGATTTTTTGTATTGTTTTGGGCTCGGGTTGGTACTGATTTGGGCTTTTTCGGGGGTTTCACCCGAAAACCTCTTATTTCGGGGGTTTCACCCGAAGACCTTTTATTTTTAATTATTATATTTTTTTTATTTTTTATTTTTCCGAAAAAAACAAAACTTAATTCCGTCATGGACAGACCCGCGAGTGCGGGTCCTGGCCCGCGAGTGCGGGTCCTGGCCCGCGAGTGCGGGTCCAGCTGCGGACTCGAGTTCTGGCACGGGGTTCGCTTTCTTCGAGATAGAAAATTGAACATGCAAGTTAGCCCGACAGAACCAAACGAAACTAAAACTAAACTAAAGGGACAAGAAAAGAAAAGAAAAGAAAAACTTACCTCGGGTTGCCTCCCGAGCAGCGCCTTTGTTTAACGTCGATGGCACAACATCATTTTATAGCTCAAAACGGGTTTTCATCTAATTGAAACTTGACCTTCTTGCCCTCATGTGCCATGGATAATAAACCCTTGGCAACATCTATCACAGTGGATGCAGTCTTCATAAATGGACGACCCAACAGTAAAACTAGGTCGTATCTCCCCTTACCTATTTCCAGCACATAAAAGTTCGTCGGGAAAATCAAACCGTCCACCTGTACTAAAACATCTTCCACAAATCCTTTCGGATGCACATTAGAATGATCATCCAATTCAATAGTAATGTTTGAATCATGTAATGGCCCTAGACCTAATCTCTCATACATGCTAAGTGGGATGACATTTATAGACGCTCCCAAGTCTAGCATAGAACGCTCAAATTTCGTCTCACCAATGGTTACGGGAACAGTAAACCTCCCGGGATCTCCATATTTCTTAGGAAATTGCCTTTGAAGCAAGGAAGAAACATTCTCTACATTCTCAACAAGAGCGACTTTCTTAACCTTCCCCTTCTCATTTTGTTTCCTCTTAATAGTACATAATTCTGTAAGAAACTTAGCAAACAGAGGAATACTCTAAACAAGTTTAAGTAAAGGAACATTTACCTCACATTTTGAGAAGGTTTCGAAAATTTCCTTATCGTTGGCTGGCTTCCATGTATCCTTGAGTGCCTCGGGAAATGGTGGAACGGGCTTTTGTGAACCCATGGGAGGAAACGAAGGCCGAACGTAGTTATCGGTATTAGTCGGAGTAAGGACCCGCGGGGCGAGGGTAGGGACCCGCGGGCGCGGCTCCACCGCGGGCGCGGTCAGTTTCCACGGTTGCGGGTTCTGGCTGTCGTTCAGCTTCAACTTCTTCTTTTGACCCGCGATCGAGGGTATCTACTTGTGAGCGCGGTTGGTTTTCGCTGGTTGGAACATCGATATTCAGCTCCTTCCCACTTCTCAACGTGATGACACTCACATTCTCTCTCGGGTTAATAGTCTGAGATGGAAGTTTCCCCGAGTCTCTGGCTTCTAAGCGACTAAGACTCGTGTCAATCTGGCTCAATTGATTTTCAAGATTTTTCACTGCAGCCTTGGTCTCTTGATTTTCCTTCATGAGCTGAGTGATAATGGCGGGATTTTCATGAGGAACTTGGGGCCTTGGCACATAATTAGGCCTGGGAACATAGTTGGGCTGACCTCCTTGTTGTGGAAAAGGCTGTTGAGGTTGTTGATTCCATCTAAAGTTAGGGATGGTTTGCCCACCCCGGATTGTATGTGTTCGAGTATGGGTCATTCCGGGGTCTTGATTGATCATAGTTCCCAATAGCATTGACATCAGCTGCTTGCTCTTGCATAATAGGGCATGCATCAGTAGGATGGCTCGTTTCACCATAGATTCCACACGCCCTTGAACTTGAAGCTCCATTACCCACCAACAGTTATATAGCCTTGAGCTCCTTGACTTCAGCATTAAGCGAGTCATTCACAGAATTTACAGACCTACTGTTGGACCTCTTTCTCTGGTTCCTGCATTGTTCAGCTAGAGTCTCCAACTTTTCCAACGCTAGTCTCGGGGTGAGATTCTCATAAGAACCTCCACAAGACGCATTCATCAGGCGCTTATTAGCATCACAAAACCCTTCAATAATATAACAAATCAGATCTTTTTCAGAATAGCCATGATAGGGACAACTGGTTATGAGCCTCTTGTAGCGCTCATAGTATTCCTACATATTCTCATCATCACCCTGCTCCAAACTGCTCAGCTGCTTCTTGATTGATGTTTGCTTGGCAGCAGGGAAATATTTTTCCAGAAAAGCACCTTTCATCTGAACCCATGTAGTAATTGTCTTAGGAGCTAAGTATAGAAGTCATTCCTTAGCCGAGTCAGCTAAAGAAAATTGAAAAGCCCTCAACATAAGCTGATCTTCAGTCACATCAGCCGGCTTCATTCCCAGACAGACATAATGGAACTCTGTAAGGTGTTTATTCGGATCCTCACCACTCAATCCATGGAACTTAGGCAAATAATGGAGAAGAAGAAGATGTTACTGGATCAAACTGATAGTACGATCTTCCATTATTACAAACTGTTCCTCAACCTCTGAATCAGATGAGGAAGAAGAAGAAGATGTTACTAGATCAAACTGAATGCCTAAAACTTGAGCTTGGATTTGACGTCTTAACTCTCTTAGAGTCTTGTTAATTTCTGGATCAAAAGGAACAATAGAAGAATTATTAGTTGAACGGGTAAGAACCATAAGAGGTTCTTACCAGATTTAGGATTTCTAGGACGAACTAAACCGCGGGCACGGGTGCTAAACCGCGAGCGGGTCATTCAGAAACCCTGATGGAACAGAAAAGTAAAACCGATTCCCCGGCCACGGCGCCAAAATTTTACTCGACTAAAGTCGTTGTGCCGAGATAAAAAATAAATTACCCAAAATTACAAACCAAGTATAGCATGCAAGTAAGGGATCGAACCCAAGAGAATCAGTGTTTCTAATCAATCAGCAAAGAAAGGGGTTTTGAGATTTAAGCAAGCAAACAGATTAAGATTTCAAATCAATTAAAGGAAAGCAGAGTTCATTCAATCAATTCCACCTTTTTAATCATTCGATCATTGATTCATCCACTTTTCTATATTTCCTAGGTTAATTCCAATCCTTGGAGAGTACCGAGAGAGCTGATTTGGGATTGCTTGACAGCTAAAGAGGTGTCTGGAAAATTTATCAGGGTAGTCAGGGACATGTATGAGGGCTCGATGACCAGTGTGTGCACCTCAGGTGGGGACACCGAGTTTTTTAAGGTTGAGGCAGGCCTACACCAAGGCTCAGTCTTAAGTCCCTTTCTTTTTACGCTGGTAATGGACGTTATGACGAGGGAGATTCAAGGAGAGATTCCTTGGTGCATGATGTTCGCAGACGATATTGTTTTGGTGGACGAGACAAGAGACGGAGTCAGCAGTAGGCTCAAAACTTGGAGGGAGAAGCTGGAGTCTAAGGGTTTCAGATTGAGCAGGACAAAGACGGAGTATGTTGAGTTCAGGTTCGGGCAAGGGGCAGGCCCAAATGAGGAAGTGCTTCTAGGAGGTGAAGTTGTAACGAGGAAGGAGAGTTTCAGGTATCTGGGGTCAGTTTTACAGAGTGACGGAGGCATTGATGAAGACATCACACATCGGATACAGAGGGGTTGGCAGAAGTGGAGGGCGGCGTCGGGGGTTCTGTGAGACAAAAAGGTACCGCTTAAGCTAAAGGGAAAGTACTACAGAATTGTGATCAGACCGACCATCCTCTATGGGGCAGAGTGTTGGCCCACCACGAAAGCACAGGAACAGAGGCTGATGGTAGCTGAGATGAGAATGTTAAGGTGGATGAGTGGGAACACGTTACTGGACAAAATTAGGAATGAAGTGATCAGAAGCAGAGTAGGGGTGGCTAGCATAGGCGATAAGCTGCGATAATCAAGATTACGCTGGTTTGGGCATGTTCAGAGGCGGGGCCCCGAGGAACGAGTTCGTCGTTGTGAGAGGCTGGCCCTTGGAGAAGTTCGTAGAGGGAGAGGGCGAACAAAGAAATGTTGGGAGGATAGTATAAGGCAAGATGTCAGCCACTTGGGGATTTCAACAGCTATGGCAGTGTGCAGAGATGACTGGAGAGAGAGGATTCGAGTGGGGGACAACTAGTCATCTGAGCAGAATGGGCCAAGGGGCTCTGAGGCGACGACACATTATTTCGATTCTAAGTTTCAAAATTTTAGTTTTAGTTTTAAGTTTCTTTGTTTTTGATTTTCTTTGCCTCGCTTTTTTCTTTTCTTTCTGCATCCGGCGGTCCCGTTGGGTCTATTAGTCACACCCCCTCGCGTTAAGCCAGGGGTGCCCCCATCTTGACCCCCCAGATTTCCCACAAGGGGAGCCTCACTGGGTAAATGTTGTTGTTGTTGTTGTTGTTGTTGTTGTTGTAATTCCAATCCTTATAAAAGATTTCCGCTTGTCCACGGTCCAAGCGAAATAATGATATGAACAAGGACGCTTAATTCAAATCATGCAAAGTATTAAGGATAAAAGGAAATCAAATCATGCAATCAAACAAAGAGTCTCATGCATAAAATAACCATCAAATACTCTTTCTCAATTCCAGTCCACGGTCTTGGAAAAGAGTTGTTTCAAGGATAAATAAGATTGCACAAACAACAATCAAACCTAATCCAAACAGTAGATATAAGTCAATCAAACAAGTTGATCAGGCTCATAAAATCAAACATAGATCATGGAATTAAAAACAAGAGTTTTGATATTAACCAAAGGATAGAAAAGTTACCAGAATCTCACGAATTCAATAAAAGGCTTCCTTGAGTGAACAAACTCCAAGGAAGATTAGTTCTCCATAATAACAGAAATAAAACAATGTTAAAAGTAAAAGTAGTCTCTCCAAAGTATGCTCTCCCTAAACTAAATACGAAAACTAGGTTTAAATACTAAAACATCTGAAATAATCTAAATACTAAAGATAAAATAAAACAAGAGATAAAATAAATGAAAGTCGGCGCACGGAGAAACAGCCACCCGCGAGCGCAGGTCAGCACCCGCAAGCGCGGGTCCACACGATAATCTCGGCCTCGCGGATTCAGCTCCACCGCGGGCTCGGCTCCATACCCGCGAGCACGGGTCTTTGTTCTTCTTACTTCTTCAATCTCGTTCTTCCTAGCAACCGCTGTAAAGCGGGTCTTCAGCTCAAACTCGAATCTCTATCTTCAAAGTCTTCATCTGTAGGTTTTACTGATTTTACAAATAAACGCTCTAATCTAGCCTAAAAGACTTAGAAATCCTATATAAAAATACATAGTTACGCTGTACAGAATCCAGCTTATCAGTGAGGCAGTTGGTTATTGGTTGAGAATATGGTGGCTGCTGAGAGGTTGAATGGGGCGGGAAAGTCAGCTTTTGAACAACGAGGTTTAGACCTCGTGACCGAGGTCTTGAGGCCTCGTACTTGCGGGAAATTTGCCTTTTTAAAGATGAGTATGGCAAGGGCTTTTAAGTTTAACCTCGGGAATCCCACCGGATCCCGCTAATCCTCGCATTCCGATCCCACTATTCATATTCCGCTATTTTGTGCACCATCACAACCCCATGGCATGTGGACCTCGGCCAGAGGGACGCAGGTCATATATGCGCGATGTTTGGTACTCCGTACCCGAGATGCGAAGTCTTAGTTTCGAGGAGCTCTCTTTGTGAGGTTTCAAGTCTATGGACAGCGAGGTTAGAGGATCGTTTTAATGAGGCTGAACACTTGATCATTTTCTGTCATGCATTTAACAAGCCATGGGCCCACTTTCCCTATTAATGGGCCCCTGAAGGAAATTTGGCCAATTAAGGCTTTTCGGACTAGGAGAGGCCCATTTAGGCTTTTCGGACTGGGAGAAGCCCAACTATGCTTTCAATAAGCGCCTCCACGCACCCCTTCTCTTCTCATTCCTCGTCTTCTTCTCCAAGCAACCGTTTCATTTCTCTCCTTCATTCTCTCGACCTCCGACAAGCAGGCGAAATGTTCCCAACGGTTTCAAGGCTCGCAACCGTCTTCTCCATACCAACTTTTGACAAGTAAGCAGTCGATTTCTTCTTCGTATGTGTTTTTGATGTGTTTTTCTTTTTCCCCGCCTCGTGCCCTATGTGGAGGTGGTACGCTCTTGGTGTTTCGCGCCGGCGTCACGGCGGCGAAACGGCAGGGGCAAGGGTGGCGCTAGCGGTCCGGCGATTTCCCCGAGTCTTTTGGTTTGTGAGCCGACGGTTGAGTTCATCGCCGATCCCCTTTCGAATTTCAAATGCCAATTGGAAAACCAAACGTCTCGCCGCTTGGGTGATGGGACGTTTGATCTTCCAAGAGCTGTCACCCACCTTGCCCTTCTGTTTTGGCATTCCACATTCTTCCTAGGCAGTCCCATCTGTCAAATTAGCCCTAGGGTTACACACCCCCTACGTTACTGCCTCGCTTCCCCTTTCTCTTTTTTGGTTGATTCGACGTTTCAAAACTTCTCTTTTTCTAGGTGTTCGCCTTTCGTGACCTAGACCTCGCTTTTCATGCCTAGGGGAGCCTCTCCAAGCCCCCCACCAGGCCTCGCATTTAAGCTTTAGGAGAAGTTTTACGAAGAGTCTTCTGAGACCACAGGAACCGCTGAGACAAGAGACAACCAGAATCCAAGGTCCCCTTCGATAGTGTTTAGTGAGCCTTCACCCAGCGTCTCCAATACTTCCGTTACCTCGCTCTTTCCCCGATTACGTACGTCTTCCGGGGTTGAGATGGCTACATCTTCGATTTCTGACGAAGAATTTATCGACCCTGATCCAACGACCAGCCAAGCTTCTTCGCGGAGTACATTACTGACTCCGTGTCGTGCATTTCTCCCATCCTCGAGGAGCGGATATTGATGACCCCGAACCCCTCGAGCGGGATCTTTCTACCCGAGGGGGCCCCGGCAGTTCTCAAGCGGGAGGCGCTTGAGAAGATCGCGAAGGATTTTCCTTGGCCCGGGGGCTTGAGCTGGCTCTCCCTGAGGGGGAGGGCTGCTCCTTGGCTTTGTACAAACAATGCATGGTTGTTCATCTACCTAGCCTCCAGGCCGACTTCTGGTTACCTCTTGTCGGGCACATAGTCGACTTCTTGTGGTTGATGCACGTCTGCCTGCGCAACTGTTTCCCAATGGGTGGAGGCTTTTGTGTGCGTACACCATTCGAAGCCGCGAGCTCGGGGATGGGCCTGATGTAGACGTCATGATAAGCTTGTTTATGACGAGACGAGAGCAGAAGTCCAGCCTCGTCAACCTAAGTTTGCCCGGGATCAAGACTACCACTACCCGTCGAACGTCGGTCAGTGGAAGGATAAGTGGTTCTTGGTCCGGTATCGCTCTGGGAAGTATCTTAACTTCCCCTCGGCGCCGAACAATTTTTGCCGTCCCAAACGGATGTCAAACGTCGTCGAGATCAGGACTCGATTCACAACGCCGTGTCAGGCGCCTTAATGGGATTACTTGGCCTAGGATCGGCTCGAGCGGGCGGGCCTAAGTCTTACCTTCCCGAACAGCAAGGACGCAGAGGGTACTTGTTCTGTTCTTTGCGTTGTTATTTGTTTTGCTATAACCCCAAACCGCGCACCTCGCTCGGGTTGTGGATTTCAGATTTTGATTGCTTGCGATGATCCCTGGCCTCGCCCGGATCATGCTTTTTATATCTTAATTGTTTGTGATCTTCTCCCCCTTTCTCTTATATTGAATGGTTCTTTTTTTTCTATGCAGTGAATCGCTTGGGTGCCTTGGCCTCGAGGGCACAAGGGAAGAAGCCCATGGGGACCGCCGCGCTGACCTCTTGGGCCTTGAAGGGCCCAATAGTGAAGGCGCCAGCTTCAACGGAAAAGGCGCCGACCTCATTGCCGAAGGCGACGGCCCCTGCGAAGGCCGCAGGGGTAAAGATTGTTGAGGGGGGCCAACCAAAGGAGACGCAACTATAGTGTCCTCTGACGCCCCCCAAGGACCCAACGAAGGGGACGGGTCCAAGCGAAAAGAAGCGGAGGCGTCGCCCCGCAAGGAAAAGAGAAAGAAGCATAAGGGGGACGACCAACGCAGTTCCTCGGGGAAGGAGATCGTTCCCAACCCCAACTTCGAGGGGCGGGCCCTCTCCGCCACCGGTCCTCCTGCCGAGAAGTTCCACTACTCTGGGCCGTCCCGGGGTGCGCTCAGGAACTGGAACAAGGATAATTGGAAGGAAGAAATTGCATGGGCGAACAATCTCTCCGAGGAAGCCCTGAATGACGAGGCCCTCCGCTACTCAGCGATGGTACGTTTTGCTTCTTTTTGTAAGTCCTACTTGAAAGTTTCATGCTTGTTTCCTCCTAACATACTTTTGGTTTCTCAGCACAATTTCTTCGAGAACTACAATTGTAGTCGTATCAACCTCCTCCATAAGAATATGGATAAGATGGAGGCGGCGCTCAAGGCCCGCACGGAGGAGTGTGCGAAGAAGGAGAAAGCTCTCGCCGAAGCTAAGAGGCGGGTTAGGACTGCGGAGGTTGTGGCGAAGGATAAGGCAAAGGCAACAGCCAAGGCGAAGGATGGGGAGGCGAAGGCGAAGGAGGAGGTGGCGAAGGCGAAGGCCTTGGTTGAGGATCTACAAGCCTCGGTGGACGACCTCCGGACAAAACTCTCCGAGGAGCACAAGTATTTTAAGGAGAAAGAGTCGGAGCTCCAGAAGGTCGAGGAGGAGAACAGTAGCCTTCACCACCGCATTAAGGAACTTAACGACGAGGTGGAGGCTGCAGGGCCCAAATACGTTTAGTCTGCCAATACCAGGAAGAGCTGTTGAGCAGCATTGATGGAATGTACCGGCAGGCCATTCGCGTAGGGGTAAAACAGGCGGTGGCGAAGTACCAGCACATCGACCCCCGCATCGCCTTTTTCATCCCCAACTATGGACTGACATTGGGGGAGGTTGGGGAAAAGCCCGAGGGAGATTGCAAATTCTTCCTTGAGAACGAGAGCGGGGTTGCACCAAGCGAGAGTGAGGTTCCTGCTGCAGGCCTCTCGACCCAGGAAGGTTTGGACCTCGTTTTGGGCAACCCCAACCCTGCACAGGCAGAGATCCATCCCCCCCCCCCCGATCTCAAAGTCATTGTTGCCGAGCCCATTTGCCAAGTCTCCATGGAGTCTCCCGCCGACCAACCGAGCGAATGAAGGGCACCCATGCAATCTATGTTTTTGTTTTTTAAGGATTTTTATTTTAAGGATTTTGGTGGCCCCACAGGGGTCTGTAATTATGATGCTTCGGCTCTCGCGGCCTTAATTTATGCAGTTTTCTTTCTATCTTTGTTTGTGGTTGTTACGTACCCTTCGAGAGTTCCAAAGGCTCATTACATCTCGATCCAACCCCATGGCCCGAGCGCCGTAAAACTTGCGGACTGCTCGAGCCATATCGGGTCATTTTTATTTTTCAGTTGGGCCGCGGTCCCGAATTTTGCTGGGAACGCACACCAGATAGATTATATGCAGCGATTACGAGCCTCGCTCGGATCGCGCATGATAGATTATATGCAGCAATCACGAGCGTCGCTTGGATTGCACATGATAGATTATATGCAACGATCACGAGCCTCGCTCGGATCGCACATGATAGATTAGATGCAGCGATCCTAAGCCTCACTCGGATCGCGCATGATAGATAATATGTAGCGATCACGTGCCTCGCTCGGATCGTGCATGATAGATTATATGTGGCGATCCACAGCCTCGCTCAGATCACGCAAGATAGATTATATGCAGCGATCTCAAGCCTCGCTAGGATCGCGCATGATAGATTATATGCAACGATCTGGAGCCTCGCTCTGATCGCGCATGATAGATCATATGCAGCGATCCCGAGCCTCGCTCGGATCGCGCATGATAGATTACATGCAGTGATCATGAGCCTCGCTCGGATCGCGCATGATACATAATTGTTGCCCCGACACCAAGCGGGAAGCGAGGGGTGGACTGCGTACATAAAGCCGAGAATCTCCAACCCCAAGCGAGAAGCGAGGGGTGGATTGCGCACTTAAACCCGAGAATCTCCAACCCCAAGCGGGAAGCGAGGGGTGGAGTGCGCACTTAAAACCGAGAATCTCTAATCCCAAGAGGGAAGCGAGGGGTGGACTGCGCACATTAAAACCGAGAATCTCCAACCCCAAGCGGGAAGCGAGGGGTGGATTGCTCACTTAAAATCGAGAATCTCCAACCCCAAACGGGAAGCGAGGGGATTAATTGCGCACTTAAAACCGAGAATCTCCAAGCCCAACAGGGAATCGAGGGGTGGATTGCGCACTGAAAACCGAGGATCTCCAACCCCAAGCGGGAAGCGAGGGGTGGATTGCGCAAACGCGCCTTTGATGCAAGGTTTTCCTATTGAGATGATATCGGAAAATAACACCACCCTTTATTCACAAAAATTTTGGTGACAACGAGATTTTTCCTAGGAGATCTCTACGCATAATACGTTTTGAGCCGAGCGACATTCCAAGTTTTACTTAGAGTGCGCCCCTCACTATCATTGAGCTTAAAGGCCCCAGGCGCGACCTCTTCCCCAAGGAGGTACGGTCCCTCCCAGTTTGGATCTAGCTTGCCGCCTTCGGAGCGCCTTAAAACGAGATTTCCCGAGACCAAAACTCGGATCCTTACTTTCTTGTCCTAATATATTACAACTCGCCGTTTGTATTCCATGGAGCACAAGGCCGCGACCTCGCGAAGTTCATCCTTGAACTGCAATTCTACTTTGAGATTTGCCTCGTTTTCCTTTTCGTTGAAGTCGAAAACCCTTGCCGAAGGGACCAAGGTCTCTATCGGGAGCAGCGCGTCCACCCCGTAGGTTAAGGCGAATAGTGTTTCTCCTGTTGCGCGGCGCGAGGTCGTACTATATGTCTATAAGATGAGCGGTAGAAGCTTCGCCCAGCGACCTTGGGCCACTCCCAACCGCTTCTTAAGGTCGGTCAAGATACGGGCGTTAACGTTCTCCACCTGTCTGTTTGATTGGGGATGGGCCACTGATGAAAACTTGAGGGCTATGCCAAGCTCGGAGCAGAAGGTCTGAGTTTCCTCGCAATCGAACTGGGGACCGTGGTCGGTTATGATGGTCATGGGGACCCAAAATCGGCATACGAGGTATTTCCACAAGAAGTTGCAGACCTTTGTCCCTGTGATTTTTGCCATTGCCATTGCCTCGACCTACTTTGTGAAGTAGTCGACAACGACCGGGATGTACCGTACTTGCCCCACGGCTATGGGTAAGGGTCCTAAGATGTCCATCCCCCACATCGCGAAGGGGCAGGGCGTGTGGATCGAGCGGAGGCGCGAGGTCGGGGCATGCTGGATGTTGGCGTGCTTCTGGCATCCATCACACTTCTGGATGTATGCCCTCGCGTCCTACCTGAGGGTGGGACAAAAATACCCCAAGTGGGCGATTTTGTGCGACAAGGCACGCCAACTAGGGTGGCCGCCGCAGAACCCTTCATGTGCCTCGAACAGGATGTGCTCTACGGACTCGGTCGGCACACATAGCAAGTTGGGCTATGTGAAACCTCGTCGATAGAGACGCCCACCGACGACATAGTATCGAACCACATGCATTTTTAGCTTTCTAGCTTCAGTGGGATCCTCAAGAAGGACGCTGCTTTTCCACATATCGCGTGATAGGAACCCTCAAATCCCCGAGTTTGACGGAGAGAACCTCGCTGGTCACACTTCGCGAGAGCTTTCTTTCCACCATCACGCGGTTGCCCACCTCCAAGGGAAGGGCCGAACCCATCCTTGCGAGAGCATTTGCTTTTTTGTTCGCAGCGCGTGGAACGGATTCTACCGCGAAGGTTTCTAGGAAAGATACCAAGGCTTTGACTTTTTCTATGTACGCCGGCAGGAAACCTGTCCTGGTGTCATAATTTCCATTCAACTTCCGCGCCACCAATTTGGAATCGGTGTATACCCTGATCTTGCGAGCCCCACTGAGTAGAGCCATCTCTATCCTGGCTATAATGGCTTCATACTCATCCTCATTATTGGTGGTGTCGAAGGCGAACTTAAGAGCATACTCTGTCTCGATTGAGGGACCGGCGAGAAATACGCCAGCCCCGCCCCCGACGTTGCACTGTGAGCCATCAACAAAGACCTTCCACTCCTCCGAGCTCTCGTCAGTTTTGGGGAAGTTAACTTCCACCATGAAGTCAGCGAGGGTCGGTCCCTTCATTGCAGTCTTGGGGTGGTAGCTGATGTCGAACTCGGAGAGCTTGACCACCCACTTTGTCATCCGCCCAGAGAGGGCGGGCTCGTGGAGGATTTGTCGAAGTGGGAGATCAGAGAGGGCAAGGCGGTTACACAAACCAGGGCCATTTTTTCTGCCGGGGAGTACCGCTGCTCCGCAGGTTGGAGCACACGGCTGATGAAATAGACAGGGTGCATCACCTTTCTTGTTAGCACGACGCTGACCGTCTCTAGGCTTACGGCAACGTATAGCTGCAAGTCCTCGCCCGCCCTTGGGGGCGACAAAGTGGGGAGCTTTGTCAAGAATGACTTTAACCCCAAAAAAGTGAGCTCCAGCTCTTCGTCCCAGACCAACTTGTCATTTTTCTTTAGTGCCGCGAAGAAGGGTAGCGATTTGTCCACCAGTCGAGAACAAAACCTCCCCAGGTAATTTTCAACGTCGTTGAGCCACTGTACCTCAGTGCAAGATCGGGGTGATCTCATTGAAAGAATCGATTCTATCTTGGTAGGGTTCACATCTATCCCCCGCTCGCTGATCATGAATCCCAGGAACTTCCTCGAGGACACGTCGAACACACATTTCTTAGGATTTAGACTAAGCCGGTTGTGTCTGAGTGTCATAAAAACATCGGCGAGGTCGACCAGATGTTCCTCTGGGGTTCTGCTTCGGACCATAATGACGTCGACGTATGCCGACACGTTCCTTCCTAGATGGTTCTTGAAGATGCGATCCACGAGTCGCTGGAAGGTAGCACCCGCGTTCTTCGAACCAAATGGCATGACTTTGTAGCAATAGGTCCCGCGTTGCGTGATGAAGGATGTTTCTTCCTCATCCCGCGGACTCATTAAAACCAGATTGTAACTTGAGTAGGCGTCAAGGAAGCTCAAGACCCCGTGACCCGCCGTGGAATTGACCACCTCGTCGATTGAGGGAAGGGGGTAATTGTCCTTGGGGTAGGCCTTGTTCAAAACCTTGAAGTCCATGCACATGCGCCATTTTCCTTGAAGTCCATGTACTGGACCTCGTGGATAAACCCCGCGGTCAGAGGCCCTTCTTCGGCATTCGCGACACTTGCCCTCTCTTCATTCATCTTCCTTCAGCGTTGTACTACGGGACGAGCAGCAATATCCATGTTTAGGGAATGCTGGGCCACATTCTGTGGGATGCCGCGGAGGTCTTTTGCTGTCCATGTGAACACGTCGCGGGAGCGAGCAAGTAAGCTTTCCAGCGACGTGGCCGACTCCCCGGAGAGGCACTCGCCTAGGTAAATCATCTCTGCCTCGCTTCCGAAGGGAGTGACCACCCTTCTCTCGGCCTCCGGGATGGGAACCGTAAAATCCCGGACTTCGAGATCAGCTTCCCTGGTAACCTCCACCATGAACGCCGGACATTTTTGTTTTGTAGAGGTTGGGTAGCAGACGCTCCCCTCCTCCTGGTTGCCCTTGACCTCACCGACCACGTCCTCGACGGGGAATTTCATTTTAAGGTGGTAGATGGACACCGCCGCTTGAAATTTCATCAGGGATACTCTCCCGATGATTGCGTTATATACCGAGGGCAAATGCACCACAGTGAATTCCACCATCTCGGTCCGCGTCGTCGAACCGATGCCCAACGTCATCCAGAGGTCCTTGAGGCCTGCGACATCGACCTCGTCGCCACAGAAGGACGTTAGTTTCCCAACGTAGGGCTTCAGGGACGTCGCGGAGATGCCCAATTGCTCGAAGGAACCGTAATACATGATGTCCACGGAAGATACCGTGTCCACCAACACCCGCTTTACCATCTTCGAGCCTAGTTGCACGTGCACCACCAAAGGGTTGGAGTGTGGCATGTGAAGGCCCTCAGCGTCCTCGGAGGTGAAGGCTAGCCCTACGTGGGACCGCGAGGTTTGTGCGACGATGAATACCGAGGGCTCATGATGGCTTGCCCTTGCGTACCTCTTTCTTTCCCCTTGACTTGAGCCGACCAAGGAGGGGCCACCCGAGATGGTATGAATATACCCTTCGGGCGTCGTTGAGTGACCGAACCGTGCCTGCTTCGCGGGAGCCTGCTGTTGGACGTTGTTGGCTCTTGCCTGGCTCGGTCCCTGTGGCACCTTGCTTGCGCCTGAGGCGGGGTTGGCACCCCCCTTCTCGTTAGGGTTATAGTGAGGGCCTCCCTTTCCCTTGTAACCCAGTTGCCTCCCTCCAAAGCAGTTCCAACTTCCATCGTCGTTGTTTCTGTTATTGTTGTTGTTGTTGTTGTTTCTGTTGTTTTTATTGTTGTTCCTGTTGTTGTTGTTGTTGTTGTTGTTCACGGGGTTCTAGGCCTTTGTTACATACGCATCCTTGGCGGCCAGCACAACCGCCTTTGCCTTCCCTTGTCCTCAGCCATGATTTCCTTGTCGGTCCTTGGCCGAGAGCTCTGGTTGGCGGCATCCTCGGCGTACACCTGAGCTGTGATCCAGGCGCATAGGCTATCATACGTCCCCGGGTACTTCAAGAAAATGTAATTCTTGAAAGACCCTTGACATAGGTTGCCCATGATGGTGTCTCGTACCGACGACTCGTCGATATGCGAGATTTTTGCCACCGCGGTTGTGAACCTCGTGAAAAAGGTGCCCAATGACTTGGACTCTCCCTGCTCGATACTGCGGAGATCTTGCATGTTCTTCTAACTTGGTTCATACTGCGGAGATTCGCACAGCTGGGCGAACGAGGCCATAGAGCCGATTTTGAGGCTTATGAACCAAATCATCGTGGCCTTTTCTAGGGTGGTTGGGAACACGCAGAAGAAAATGGCGTCATTGTAAGAGTTATGGAAGCGAAGTGCTTCACATGATCCTCTGGATCTGCCACATGATCCTCCGGATCTGCCACTCCGTCATACAATCCCATCTGCGACCTATGGAAGCCTTTGGGTATCAGCGCACTTTGAATTTCGTCTATGAAAGGCGAGCGGCTACCAGCTTCATCAGGACGACGCTGGGAGCGCGACTTTAGGGTATGCGTCATGCTTCCCGCTGTTTCGGACAGTTCTGGATCTTACATCCAGGAATGTCACGAGCGAGATCTCGAGATCTGCATTGGGTCTCGAGGTGGCCTCTCTATTGACGAGCCGTTTGTTGATGTACGCCTCGTGCCCGGTACGTGCCCTGGGATGTATTCGGGTACGTACTCAGGTGGGGCTTGCCAGGACCGGGAACGGGGAAGTAGGCAGGCATCGGAGGCGCCTGGCCATGGATGGGCGAAGGGGCGAAGCCCTGTTGGTATTGTCCATAACCCGTGTAGGGATAGGGGTTTTGGGGAATGCCGCCTTGCTCGTTCCCCTGGAACGGGTAAGGGTGTTGCAGGACGATATATGCCCAACCCGGGGGGATTCCGAACGGACAGCCCGGCAGTGGGGCCATGTTTACCCATTGCGAGGTCTCAGGCATGTTATCGGGGTGCTGAGGGAAGAAATTGTTTGGACATACCATTTTGTGAGATTCAAAAGCCAAGGTTTGCGCAAGCTGGGAAACTGCTTTAGATGAAGAGGTTCCCACAGATGGCGCCAATGATAAAGCCCGAAATAAACCAGCGCTAAAAGATAAGAACGAGATTACTTTTATTCGACTAGACAAACACTTGCTTTTATTTATATTCTTAGAACGAGGTTACAAACAGCGAGATTACAAACGGCGCGGTTATAAATGGCGAGTTTATGCCCTAGATCTTTTCTTGGAGGATTCGAGGTTTCGGCCTAACAATATTCGAGACCTCCTAACTACTGAGAGATTCTACCACTTGAGTGGCGAGGTCGAAGAGTTGACTATGCGCGGGGATTGTGGTCCGCGAAGTGATGTAGCAAGATCTTTGATTGAGACGAGGTCTCGCTCGGCGACTTGAAGTCTTTTTATGGACCTTTACTTGACTGTAGCGTGGTTTTTAACGATGATTCAACACATCGATCTTCAACGAACAAGATAGTTCTTGAGTTCAAGATGTTTTTCGACCCCTTTCTACCTTCGAGTTTCTCCTCTATTTATAGAGGTTTGAGGAACATGGTTTTGATGTTTGCTCGATGTGAGACACCCGAGATCAGACCCTTTGATTGGTCGAGAGTGAGGCAGTTGGTTATTGGTTGAGAATATGGTGGCCGCTGAGAGGTTTAATGGGGCGGGAATGTCAGCTTTTGAACAACGAGGTTTAGACCTCGTGACCGAGGTCTTGAGGCCTCGTACTTGCGGGAAATTTGCCTTTTTTAAGATGGGTATGGCAAGGGCTTTTAAGTTTAACCTCGGGAATCCCACCGGATCTCGCTAATCCTTGCATTCCGGTCCCACTGTTCATATTCCGCTATTTTGTGCACCATCAGTTCATAAGTACACCACAACACATAATCAAACTAATATCCAAAATGTATACATCACCATAAATAGATATGCTACACCATCAAGACCGAGTCCCTCACCCTCATCACCATCGGGACCTCTCCCGTCACCACCAACAACATCAGTGTCTCTATCCTCAACAACAACATCAGTCTCTATCTCCTCAATTCTGGCACCATCGAAACCACTCACAACACCACCAGCAACATCAACCTCTCTCACCTCACCCCCAACACCATCAGGACCTCTCACAGCACAATCGGGCCCTCTCGCATCATCCCCAGCACCACTACCACTGCCTTGTCCTGTCTCATATTGAGAATCCCTAAATGGTCTGCTTAAAGGAGGAGGTAGCGGTGGATGGTCGTCCCGTAAAATATGAAACATGTCCTCGAGGTACGGCCGAGTGTTGTGATCAGGGAGCAGTCCATCCAGAGCATCCAGTACATAACCAATTATTTATTGATGTCGCTGCACATGTTGGACAAGAGTTAGCTACATTACAACGTTAACGATTAATAAATATTGGATTTTTCAAAAAAATTCAACGTACCACGGTAATATCAAACGCAACTACGGGGTGGGCGAATGGCTCGCGCGAACGAACTTGACGAGGTGATTGGGGGTCTACATAAGGATGTGTAACTTCGTCGAATCAGTCAAAATAATTAGCCTTTGCCTGCCATGGATACCGAGCCAATGTGTGCTACTGCAGGTCGATGAGGTGGTCATAACGCTCGTTCCAGTACAAGTCATCCTCGGCGAACTCGACCACATAACTCCACGATCCAGTGCCACGCCTCACTCTACTCGGCACAATGGGATCGGGGGGCCAACCTGCACACATCTATATTGTCAAGGTATTTCTCTGGCAAATACACCTCCTTGATATCGAAGCACTGAATAATGCCGCGATACCTCGAAATCTGGTACTTCGTCTCAAAATCCAAGTCCAAGCTCCATGGCGACCATAAAACCTATAATCAATACACGAACAAGTTTAGGATACAATTATTACAATTTCATACATGCCAATTAAGTTCTATTACACCATTTTACCTCATCAGCGCGAACACCGTCCAAAACCCTACGAACCTCAACTAGGCGCAAAGGACACTTCGGAGTCGAACGCGGAATCATCTGGTCTCGGACACCCGCTCGATCATCCATAAGAAGGTCAACATTGAGCATTGCATGCCCTCGAAACTGACGGAAGTAATGCCATATCTAAGTCTGTGAAAATACATTTAAATTAGTACCTAAATTTTAAACATAATAATACATAATCCACCAAAATACTTATATACATGTCGGACCCTAAGAATGATGATACAACCTCGTATAGTCGTGATGTCTTCTCGAGATGCCGTTCCTAGCTGACGGTATAAAAATGCCAATGTAGCAACCCCCCATGGATATCCAGTCATGAGGTTGAGGTCTAGCAGTGCATTTAAATACTACAACTTCACATTGTTAGTGCTCTTGTCACAGAACATTGTCTACCCAATCAGCCACAATAAGTAAGCAGAGGCTATATGACCACTGTCCGCTCTCTCTGCGATCATCCTCATCACAAGAGCCTTCAACTCAGTAATAAGAATACCACCACCACTATACTGAGTGTATGCCTCAGCGGTAAGCCCTAACACCTCCATAACGCGAGCCCTAAAATCGTCAACAGGCATATACGTCGCAAGCTGCACTCCATCGATCGGCCAGCGCCTAATGTGATCAATATCGTGGAGTGTGATCGTCATCTCACCCCAAGGGAAGTGAAAACTGTTGGTCTCGGAATACCAACGCTCAATAAATGTTGTGATGATGACATGGTTGTTGCCTCGATAATTAGGAATTGCTAAACGAGCAAGACCGGTCTGATGTCCAAGGGCCCACCACGTATCTGGCCCATCAACCATATAAGATCGGATCTGGCGCCATACCATAGGTCGTGAATAAGCCTTCATAACCTTCTACCACTACATTAAAAATATATAATACTCAATCAATCGTATTACTTCGAATTAATAATTTTTCAAAACATTCATTTTAATTACGCTTACCAACTTATCCTCAATGACAACTCCTGGAACCCCCAGTACGGCCGCTTGTGTCCACCTCCAGATCGATGCTGCAACATGAGAAGGATAGTCTCGATGGAGGTCAGGAAAATGTGGGCCTCCAGGCTGCCACATGTCTACCTCATCAGCAACTGGTGCAGAGGCAGGTCTAGCCAGGGGATGACTATCCTGAGGTCCGGGTGGAGAATGGGTGGGTCTGTGCTCTTGAATAGGGTTAGAAACATGGTCATCTAGAGGCTGTGAAGATTGAGCAGGAGGGGTCGGGACACGCGCATGTACGGAGTCAACATGATGGGAATCTGAAGGCTGTGAAGATATAGGAGGGGTCGGTATGCCCTCCTGACGAGGATCGAATTTGTGATCGACTGGAATATATGAAGTGGGAGGAGGGGTCAGTACACGATCCTGAATGGGCTCGGAAACGTGGTCATCTATAGGTTGTGAAGCAGAAGGAGGGGTCGGGTCGCCCTCTTGAAATGGGTTAGAAACCTGAGACATCGGTGTCCCTAAAGGTACACGATGCGGGGTATGAATGGCCTCTACAACAGTAGGAGGGGTCGGCATATGCTCTCATGCTGGGGTGGAACTTCCAACAAGTGGAGGGTCCTCGACCCGATGGGTCATATCAATGTCCAGAGCAAGATCCTCAGCAGTCTCCACGGGGGCAGACATACCTATTGTTGTTCATGTTTTTAGTATAGTTTTGGTTGTTTTTCTTAGGTTGTTTAGTTTAGTTTTGGTAAGTTTTAGTATTTGTTTTGTGTGTTTTTGGATGAGTTTGCATATTTTGTGAAAAGTATGGAAGCTACTCCGTTTTTCTGTTTTTTCATAAGTTTTTGAAGTGGAAAGGAGCACTTTGAGAGAGCTAGAGTCCAGTGGTGGATGGTGGAGAGCGTGGAGGGAAGAGAAGAAAGAATACGCTTTGAAGATCCCGTTGTAATCCAAAGAGAAGCTATGAAGAGTGTACAAAAACCCAAAACAGAGAGCTCGTTACCGACCTGTGAGGGTCGGTACCGAGCTGTGCAATAGAGTTTTGTCCGAGGAATTCAACAAGAGTCTACCGACCCTGTGCAGGTCGTTACCGAGGTGGCCAGTGTCGGTAGGCAGCGCCGACTTTTAGAAATTCTATCTTTTATCTCGTAATCTTTTTAGTTAGGAAATTTTCTATCTTTTAGGACCCTTGTTAGATAGTTTCTCTTAGTATAAATACCCTTGTTTTAGTCTAGTTTTAGGAGGTGAACGAGTTTTGGAGAGTTCGAAATTGGAGAGAGAGATTTGGAGGATTCCGTCCGGTTCGATCGATCGAGAGAGTCCAGATCGAGTCTTTGTCTTGTTCTTCTGCGTTTTGATTTCGAACGTGATTGTGTTTCAAAGACAAGATTTTTATAATTCAAGTAAGTTTCAAACTTTCAATATTTTCATTCAGTCTAGTTGTTTGTTTTGTTTCAATCATGAGTGAGTAGTTTACTTTTCTAGGATCGGGATTGAAACCCAGCATAGTTACGTTATGCATCATTGAATGTGTGTTGATTGTTTGATTAACTTTTATCCTTTAACTACTTGTTTTGTGCTTATACTTAGACGAAAGTCGAAGTAATTTGAGTTTATCGCTTGATTGAAAGAGAAAGTACTGAACTTGAATGTTGATATTGTTCGATAACGAAAGTTTCGAGCTTTGGATTCAAAAATAAGTAGAAAAGTGAATTGATTTATGAAAATTGATTGATTTGCTTGTTTAAATCAACGAAAGTTGATAGCTTTATCTTTGAGGCATGATATTTATCCTTCACACTGGTTCATATGCATGATTATGTCGTGGTAAATCCTTTTCCTAGTTGTTTTCGCATTTGAATTACCTTCGTTTTTACTCACGTACAGACTCGTTACCGAGGCACACAGGTCGGTACCGAGCATGCAGTTGATTCGTCTTGTTTGCTTAGTTTTAGTTGAAACCCAGCATCGTTACCGACCTTGACAAGGACGGTACCGAGGGCTGTCGTAGCCATGTTTGTTCCTATTTTGCTTTGTTTTTGTGTTTTCTTGCTTTCGTAGTATAGTAATCAAACAACCTTGCTCCCCGTGGACGATCCTGACTTCGCTATACTCAGCGGGGTCTTGACTACAAATTTAGTTGTTGTAGAGTTAAAAACGCCCTTCAACACCTATGTCCTCACAAATTTGACTATCTGAAATAGGAGGGGCCGGGTCATCTCCCAGTAGCTCTGAAATAAGAGTATCTACCACTTTTGGCTTCCTAGCCCTTTTCTTCGGGGCCACAGCCTCAACACGCTAGGACTGCAATATACATCGACGCTTCGCCGACCTCGTCCTCTTGTTTCTCGGTGGAGTATGCATCGTGGAGGCGGGACTAGGCAAGGCAGTAAGCCTCTCCTGAAACATCTATTTATGTGTTTCATTAATTTTAGATTTTTTCATTTTCACAATAATTTTATACGGGCCTAGACTAGGCACGGCATTAAACCTCTTCCTCAACTATTTATGTTCTAATTCCCAATTATCGTTTTGTACTCCACTGTTTTACACATAATATTCGTGTTCTAATTCATTTATCGTTTCATTCAAATAATAATACGAACCATTAAGAAGATTAATTGAAATTTAATATTTTCATATGAAAAAAAACTAATAACAATACTATATGAAATTTTTTTAATACAACTTTCATATATTATAACTAAAATACTAAATTACATAACCAAAACAAATTAATTGCAATACACGTACCGACATGCCAGACTTGCCCCACCAATCCGGTCTAAAGTCCACGCCTGTAGCCAAATGAGGTGATGAATGCCCACCAGTATCCATAACCTCCCTCGTAGAAACTCCGACATGACCCACATGATCATCCACACCCATGACATCACCAACCCCACCAGTGGGTCCCGCATCGGTCCCATCACCGTCCTCCCACCCCACACCACTACCACTACCACCATCACCACCACCTGCCTCCACCGCATTAAGGTAGTCAATCCCTATTTAAATAGATACATTATATATTCAAAATCTTATTTTCATTTATAGAATGAACACACTGTATTTGTACGATCAAAAATCATAAAGCAACAAATTAACTGAATCTGAAATAAAGAATTTTGTTTAACCATTTCCTTTTTTGAATATCAAAAAATAAGTGGAAATAAAATTATTTATTATTCAAATCAGTAAGCTAAACTGTTCAGTAATGCTCATCAATTAAACCAAAAATCAGTAATGACATTTCAGTATTGAACATCAGCAACCAAACAGAATATCAACACATATTGAAAAAGCTTTGCGCCCTCAAAGCAACAGATCAAACTATTGTGCTGAGCACCTAATATAAATCATCCAGTATCTTGTTCTGATCTCAAAGCAAGAGTTGCTTGAAAAGAGAATCACAATTGAAAAGGAGAGGCTGAAAGCTCAAACTAAACAGGGAGACTAAATTTCAGTTCCAAATTTGAAGGCAGTTTCTACAAGTATATAGTATATAGGATTGACTAAACCACATATTTAAATACGAGTACAAACATTCTTCTAGTTCTAAGATTCAGAATATGTTAAATAATCCTAAATCTTTGGTGCCTACTACTATTGTTTATATGCATTCATGTTGTATTTAAAGGTTCTTTTTATAAATTTTTCCTCCATATTTGCCTATCTAGACTCAAAACTGTGTGGACATTTCCAGAGCAAACAACATTTGGCATATGCTTACAAAAATGACACAGTTCTACTCATAGTTTGGTTTTAGGCAAGCAAGAATTCAAGAACAGCAACTTAGCATTATCTGAACAGATGCAACTGATTCAGTTGAGAACAGATATTTGACCCTTCAAAAAATCTCTCAGCTTTGTTCTACTTAAAAAAATACATGGCATCAAGATGATATCATTCATGCACAACATATGATTCATAAAAAAACAGTTAAATTTAATTCTAGAAGACACATTCTTTGCTGAATTAACAAAACTAAGGGAAAATAGTGCCAGAAGACACATTCTTATGTACTAAAATGAAAAAATTTCTTCTTTGTAGCAAATGAGAACAAAAAAGAAAAATTCACACCAAAAATTCACATAGGTATTGAATGGTGATATGAGTTATTCAAGGACTTCAAAGACGTCAAAGAATCAATATCCTAGTTACTTAACCCCCATTTCCCTCAAAGGCACAAAAACAACTACAAATTTGTACTAAAACCACATGATTCATTAGCCAGGCTAAGAATCATCTTGCAAATTCCTAGCTATAATTTCTGTTCAGATTCAATTAACAATGCATTTAGCATACAAGCTTCATACACAATATGCCTATTTGGTATCTTGGAGCAGGAGGATATGATGTGGAATGAATTCAGGCATGCAGGTTTGATTTAAACTGATTATATGCTAAACAAAATATTGCATCATTATTCTATATTTCTAATCTTTGTTAAGGCAGTGTCTGATGCCTTTTTATTTTTCTTAATCTCGTAAAAAGCCATTTTGAATGCTTGCTCAAAGCTCTGAATGTTCATGATTTCAGGAATGAGCAATGTACGGTGCCTCTACCCCAGTAAGAGCACAAAACCAAAATCAGTTGATGATTATTTCTCACAGGATCTATTGCCATTACAAAAGAGCCCATCTGAATTGTTAATAGGCATGTCCTTGTGTTTGACTTGTGATTTCGATACCCATTTTCAATTCAATAGTTCTGTTATCTATATTTGTCATTTTCACTATTTCCTACATGCAAGTTACACCACAATTCCCACTTAAGGAACCCACATCCAAAAGCAAAAACTGACTACACCATCACTTTACACCAACTGATAAAATTAGAAAGCACTAAACAATAGAAAGCTCTTGCTCCATAATACCACAATTCCCTCTTTCACAGTAGACACAAAATCATATTTAAACTGAACTGACATAACTACGCACTCACCATACCGCTAGTTGTTCACTCAATTTTCGCTTTCAATGTGATGTTTTTAGGGTTTCAAATCAAAATCAAACATCCAATTTAATTCATTTTCATACCTGCATCAGCCTAGGAAGCGACTTCACCACCAGTCCCATCCACGCCGCAGCAACGGTATCCGCCCCACCACGCCCTCTGCCACGAAGAGTCCTACCGCCACCTCGAAAACGTACCATTGATTAACAGTGAATGAGATCTGAGAGATATGAAAGCGGGAAGAGTATTTCGATGCGCAAGAATTATAAGAATCACCCGAGAGAAGAAGGATGTGGGACGAGGTTTAGGCGGACAAGGTATCGGTTCGCCTTATACGTCGTTTAACTTAGACGATTCATAGAACGAATCGCTTCATAAAGCGTTCCAAATGGGTACCAAGCGACCCTTTCTCTTGGCTATTGGGTACTCGTTAGGTAAACGATCTATAAAGCGAAACGTTTCATGAAACGTGTCAATTAATTCTTGTGCGTGAGGCTATTATTTTGTGTGCATAAAGATTTTCCGTATTTATATTATGAAAATCTCCATTTTACTCGGACTTGCTAATTTATGGGCACGTCTCACATTTGTTTGATAAATCAAACAACTCATAAGACCAGTTAAAAAATTAATTAATATTATGGCAAACATTGTTGCACCCCACTCATAAACAAACATCCCCAAGATCTTCTCTTTTGTGGTGCTCAAATTTCATATCTCACCCACTTTCTCCACTATATAAACTTATCAATGTACGTTCGCTCTCCGACCAAATTCAGATACACCCTTCATTACTCCCACAAACAACACAAAACTCCAAATTTCAGCAAAACTCGTCGTTTGAAATGGCAATCAACAGTAAACT
Organism: Fallopia convolvulus; assembly: GCA_964016875.1. Taxonomy (NCBI): domain Eukaryota; kingdom Viridiplantae; phylum Streptophyta; class Magnoliopsida; order Caryophyllales; family Polygonaceae; genus Fallopia; species Fallopia convolvulus. The sequence goes on from OZ024728.1 coordinate 15,694,487, forward strand.
CGTCGTTTTGTTCGTGCTGCTGGCAGTGATTACCACCACAGTATTTGCTGACAACGGTGATCCGGGGCCATCGCCAGGGATGCCGCCTACTGCTACAAGCGCCGCCAGCGCCGCCGTCTATAACAGCTTGGTCGTTGCCTTCGGAATCTTGGCCAGTGCATTAATGATTGCTCACTAGGCCTTGTTCGAGATATGAGCGTTAAATTGAACGTGTTATGGGTTGTTTTAAGAGGATTATCATCCCTCGGTATTGATTAATAATCATTTGTTGTATTTTTTATGTATTCGTTTTCGGAATGTCTAAGTCCAAAGTGTTAATCTATGAATTTACATGATTAATTCGGGAAGTTCTTTATTGTTTTATATTTGTCTTGTTCCTTTAAATTTTGACATTTAGACATGGCTTGGCCGAGCATCAAATCGGTATATATTGAACAGAAACGAATTTGGTTTTCGGTCTGGATCAACTTTGGCCCGAAATATCTTATTAGGGTAGCATTGTAGCAACTAGCTAGGCAACCAGGGTACAACATAATGTTGGAACAGTGTAGAGAACTCACGTTCTAAAAACATATATTGGAACAACGATCTTCTCCATCAGTTTTGACAATAATAAACACCATTGAAAATTAATGTATTTTATCCAAGTATTTCAAGGGAACTATATGTTGTTAGAGTGTGAATTCCCCTGGGGTTGCCTCTGTATTGATTATGAATATATAAGCGTTACAAACTTATCAAACAAGCTAGGGTTACAAGCATATACAAATACAATATAATAATATACAATATCACACCCCGCATTCGAAACGGGAAGTGTACGAACCATGAGACTGTCTCTAAAATCTAAAAATAATTGGTGAGGCGAACCGTTCGTGAAAATATCCGCGTACTGATAAGACGACGGAACATGAAGAACTCGAATATGGCCTAAGGCAACCTTCTCCCAAACAAAATGAATATCCAACGCAATATGTTTCCTACGCCGATGTTGTACCGGATTGTTGGCCAGATATGGGCCAGACACATTATCTGTATAAAGCAACATAGCTATAGAGATTGGAGATTGTAGCTCGAGAAGGAGATTGCACAGCCAAGAACACTCTGCAACGACATTAGCGACCCCTCTGTATTTAGCCTCAACACTCGATCTAGAAACAATAGACTGGCGTTTAGCAGACCAAGCAACCAAAGTGCCATTCAAGAAGACACAATAACCTGAAGTGGATCGACAAGTGTTAGGACAACCAGCCCAATCAACGTTAGTGTAAGCAATCAAGTTGGGAGACGGAGCTGCTGATATAGTAATGCCAAAATCGGAAGTGCCATGAACATATCGAATAATCCGCTCTAAGGAAAAAAAATGTCGCTCCCAAGGATCATGCATAAAAAGACAAATCTACTGAACGACATAGGTGATATCAGGCCGAGTGAAAGTGAGGTACTGAAGTGCGCCCGCCAGTCTCCGATATAAATTCGGATCGGAAACCGAGGGGACAACGTTCGCTGTGAGATTAGTTCCGGGATCAACAAGTGTGACCGCCGGGTTACAGGGTGTCATGCCGGCGCGCTCAACAATTTCCTGAGCATATTTGTGTTGAGACAAAAATAATCCCGAGGGTGTAAGAGTAGCAAACACACCGAGAAAATAAGATAGTGGCCCCAAATCAGTCAAAGAAAATTCACGGCTCAGAAGAGAGATAATGTCCTGATGGAGAGAAACAGAGGAAGTTGTAAGAATAATGTCATCCACGTAAACAAGCAGATAGGCCGTAGCAGAGCCACGTCGAAAAATGAACAAAGATGAGTCACACCGACTGCCTGTGAATCCAACCCGATAAAAAAAGACGCAAAGCGCTGGTACCATGCCCGAGGTGCTTGTTTAAGACCAAATAGAGATTTCTTCAACAGGAAGACATGCTTGGGACGGGCCGGATCAACAAAACTAGAAGGCTGAAACATGTACATTGTCTCCTTGAGATGGCCATGCAAAAAAGTGTTCTTGACATCCAAATGATGAATAGGCCAAGAGCGGGAAACAGCTAAATGTAGAACTTTGCGAATAGTAGCCGGTTTGACAACAAGACTGAAAGTCTCATCACAATCAATACCAACCTCCTAAGACCGACCATTAGCAACAAGTCGGGCCTTATACCACTCTAGAGCACCGTCAACACGGAACTTGTGCTTGAACAACCACATGCATCGGATCACATTAACCCCAGTAGGTCGGGGCACCAACACCCAAGTACCATTACTAATAAGAGCACGATATTCTTCAGTCATGGCAACATTCCAATGCGGGTTAAGCAGGGCGGTTTTATGAGAGGTAGGAATGGGAGACAAGGTAGGAGAGGTGGGGGCAGAGGCATGAAGGTCGAAAATAGGGCGAGGTTTGACAATCCTGGCTTTGCTGCGGGTTGTCATTTGATGGTGGTTTGTTGGCGGTGGGGGCGGGGTAACGACGGGAGCTGGTGAGTGACCTGCGAGTGCTGGAGAGAGACCCGCAGGCGTCGGTGAGTGACCCGCGGGCGCCGGCTGAGGGGCTGGTGTAAAACGGGGTGGGCTCGATGATGTTATGGTTTCCTACACACTCACAAGAATACGAGATCTATTATAGTAGTAGATCAGGATCGAATCACGGGGATTATATTTGTTTTAGTAAATTCTAGAACTAATTTCAAAGTCAAAATATAATGATTTTTGGTGTAATTCTAACTAAAGAAAGCAAGTAAACAAATAAATAGCGATGTAAAAAAAATATATGAGAAAGCAAAGTTCCAAGGCAAGGAATCCCCACAACTTTGATCCACTGAGTTTGAATCTCACTTCTACCTAAACTGAGTTGGATATTTTGTTATGAAGGTTATTGTCTAAAGTCATAAATTAAATTTTCTCAAAGTTTAACTTAATGCACTTCTATCAAATTAAGAACTCACTCTTGTGACAAAACAAAACCGATAGAAACCCTTTAAGCACTTAGAAATCTAGATGGTAAACCAAACTTGCCCCACTCTCGTGATGCATCAAACTTGACTCAAACACCTAGAAGTTGTATGACAATGAACCACATGAGAAACTAATCTCAATTTCAATTCTAGTTTTTCCAAATAGATAGAACCACCTCTCGATGTGTTCTCTCTATTTTGTTTACTTACTTAGACTGCCACCTCTCGATGCACAACCTAAACAAGACTCTAACAAGTTAAACCTATTAGATTAAGCCCCTAGAATCAAATCATATTAGTTTCCAACTCAATTCAAGCAAAAGATATTGAATCTAATCCGCTTCACATCGTTGGGATCAACCAAATCCTAGAACTATAGAGTTTAGCCAAGCATATTGAAATTCATGATCAAAACAAGTAAATCAAACATGGAATAAGAATAATAACAATAATTGAAAGAGAAACTTACTAATAATTCAATTGAAAGAGCAATTAGATCCAAAGTGCAAAGCAAAACTCCAAAGCGAAAGAGCGTAGAACTAAAACCCTAGAAATTGTCTTTGCTCTCTTCTTGAAATTAGAATAATAATAATGCATAAAAGTACCCCTAAAAGATTTTTCTAAAGAGTATTTATATTAAAGACTAAAAATATCCAAAAATACAACATAAAAGATGGCCCCACGCGCAAGAAATCAACGTCTCGCGGCAGCCTGCCACCGTCTCGACCGAGACGAGCTCTCGAACCACCGTCTCGACCGAGACCAGCACTTAGTCAAATTTCTCCACTTTTCTGTTCTCGATCCTCATATCTGGCTTGTTGGCTCGTCTCTAGAACTTCCTTAACCTCATATTCTTGTCCCGTAAGCATCTTCAAAGGCTTATTTTACCTCTCTTTGACTACTCTAATATCATTAAGCTCCTTAACCATCTTTATGAGCCGAAAACACCTCCAAAAGCCTAAAAACACACACAATCTTGTGTAGACATCCATACTACGAATAATACTAGAAATCAACACAAAATGCAAAACCTAATCCTAAATGCTAATGCAAAACCATGAAAAACTAGATGACATCACTCGGTAAGGCTGTCACTGGTGAGCTATGTGAGGGGGGCGGTGGGCAAACCGCAGGGGACGTAGCAGCCGGCGAGCCCAGGAAAGGGGGAACAATAGCGGAGAAACGGAGTCGTTAGACGACTCGACATGGCTGCACTGTGGGGAAGGAAGTCGAGCAAACGAAAAGAAACTCTCGTCAAAGGTGACATGACGAGAGATGATCATTTTGTTGGAAGAAAGATCAAGATATAAGAAACCCCTATGATTATCAAGATATCCTAAAAAGACACAAGGGTGGGGTTTGAAGCTTGTGAGAGGTTTGAGAGGATAAGTTTGGAATGCAAAGACACCCAAAAACCCGATTATGGTTGTAAAGGTGAGAACAATTATAAAGTAGATGGATGGGAGTAAGATTGTTCAGATTAGGAGAGGGTAAAATGTTGAGAAGGTAAGCTGATAAAGTGACCGCGAAAGGCCAAAATTGGGTAGGAACATACGCATGGAGAAGCATTGTACGGACCATATTGGTAATAGTTCTAATGACACGTTTGACTTTGCCATTTTGGGAGGATGTGTAAGGACATGAAAACCGAAACATAATCCCGTGTTTTTGAAAGAAGGAATGGAACTCGTGATTGTCAAATTCCCTTCCGTTATCACATTGAAAGGCTTTTATGGGACAATAAATTGAGTATGCACATATTGATTAAATTTAACAAATTGAGCATACACTTGAGATTTGAATTTAAGCAGATAAACCTATAGAAAATGCGAATAATCATCAAGAAACACAAGGAAATATTTGTGACCAGTAGAACTAACAATAGGAGAGGTCCATTTTATTGCAACTAGACAAGACATATTTTCTAAGTAAATTAAATATGGGTGCGCCCGGGTGACCACAACGAGCGTGCCAGGTAGATGACGACTCAGCGGAGAGGGAGATAAGACTGGAGGAGGTGATGGGATAAAGCTCGTCGAAGCTATTACATCTCATTCGAGGATTGCTCGTTTGAAGATCCTTCACACAAAAACCATTAGGGTCAAATTCCACAGACACATTGTTATCAATTGTAAATTTACAAACAAAAACAAGGTTTTTAATTAGGTTTGGGGCGATAAGAACATTTTTGAGGTGGAAAGTTTGGTTTAAGGTGGGAATAAGGGCATTTCCATAACTAGCAGTTGGAATGCGATTACCATTTCCGACAATAATAGAAGAGTAATTGCTCTTAGAAGTAAGGGAAGAGAGTATACTTGGGTGGTTGGCCATGTGAGACGAAGCACCGGTCTCCATCACCCAAGTTGAGTCCGGTGGATATAGAGTCATCGTGTTGAACGATTGCATCAAATTAGTGCTTGGGATATATCCAGTCGGATCAGAGTAAATAATGTGGGCCTGCTGAAGAGGGCGAGGAGCGGGGCCAAGTATACCTTGTCCGAGGAGAGAGGGAAACGAACATGGGGCCTGATTCCATACGTCGTAGAGCCATTGAGGCTGCTGCTTGATCGGAATGGGAACCCAACCGATCGAGGTACTCCAAAACGTGATTAGCCCCGAAGAATTATCTCGCTCGCGCCCGCGGAACCCACGGCCCCTTCCGCGACCGCCAGAAGCATTATCGCGCCCGTTGTTTTCAGTTTGGGCTGGCGGTGGCGGCGTTTTCTCGAGCTTGTCAGGCGGGGATTGGTGTTGGAGTCAACATCTAGGGCATCGTGCTTTTCTCGACGCATCTCCTCGAGAAGGATCATCGACCGCGGCTTAGCAAAATCAGGAAGCGGATTCTGTTGTTGAATGAAACTAGCAACAGTGTTGAATTCGACAAAGAGACCCGAAATCAGTTGAATAAACAGTTGACGCTGTGACAACGGAGATTCAACATTAGAGAGTTGATTAGAGATATCCTTGAGATGTTGACAGTAAGCAGGCACAAACGGAAATGATTCCAAACGACAACGAGAGAATTCATTCTGAAGATATATCGCCCGATAAGCTTTGTTATCCTGAAAAATATCATTTAATCTTTTCCAAGCAGCCATAGTAGTGGAGTTCAACTCCAGAATTGTCAGTAGAAGATCAGATGAGATCATGGAATAGATTCACTGTAGCAGAACGGCGTCTAACTGATCCCAGAGAGCATCGTCAACTTCAGCAGGCCGAGGCACCGAGGGATCGATGTGATCCAAGACCGTACCCGGTGGGCCCTGACGGCGACCCAAAACAACTCCGCCCAAGAGTTGTACTCGGTATTTGTGTCATCCAAGACCAGTGGAATGAAGTTTTTGATATTTGAAACAGTAAGAGCCAAGTGAAACAAATTTTTGGAAGAAGACGAGGAGGAGGCGGAAGCATCGGAATTCAGAGATTGAACTTGAGAAAAACGACGACGGCTGGCGGCGTCTGTTTGACAGCAGGGGAAGTTTTGGTACCGTCGGCGTTCTTGTCGTTCTCGTCACCCATTGTAGAGGCGACAAAACAAGGTTGTTTTAGAGAGGGAGGGTGATGTCGAGGGGAATGGCGCAAAGGGCGGGAATCAAACGTCTCAAGGAGGGATCGGAGGAGTGGTTGGGCGTCGTTGGAGGCGCTGCCGAGGAGAGGAGAGGCGGCGTAGGAGGGGGGGTCTAGGGTTAGGTCAAGGCTCGCGATACCATGTTAGAGTGTGAATTCTACTTGGAGTTCCCTCTGTATTGATTATGAATATATAAGCGTTACAAACTTGCCAAGCAAGCTAGGGTTACAAGCATATACAAAGACAATATAATAATATACGCTATCAATATCGAAAAGAAACCATAATGATGTACACAGATGCTCCCATAACTCAAGTGACGCCTGTTCCCTATCCAAGGGAAATCACAAGCCACTCCAAAACAAATAAATTAAGTGAAGAAATGTTCCAAATAGAGCAAAGGCGCAATATGTGCGTCAGACTTTGCCTATGCTTTCAACGGCTAAAATGCCTTTTCCAAGGGTTGACAATATTTGAACAAGAGTCACATATGAAGAACATACATCATTGGAGGACAAGACAAGGGTATTTTATGCCCATGAAGATAAAGACTGAGCATCAAGGCAAGAGTAACTATAAATACAAGTGAATAGTGATTCATAAATTAGTTCTCTCCAAGCACAAAATCGAGAACCCTAAAGTGAGCTGAGAAAGAAAGAAGATCCAAGAGAAGTCACCTGCGGTGAGTGTTCGATCTTGACGACGACAAGGAAGGTGTTCTCAAGCGATACGAAACTGAGTCGATCTCAAGGTGTAAGTTTTGGTTTATTGTGTTAGTTGAGTTTGTTTGCTTAGGAATAGAGTTGAGAAGATTTGATAGTGTTGCTAGAGTTTAAAAACTACTAGGAACTGAGAAGTTCAACTCTTGATTTTGTATCTATGGAACAAATTCATATTACAAGTAGATATTTCAAAATCTTCCATGGGACGTAAACGTTTACATACACAACTAGTTGATTGTCGTGGGATTCCTATATAAGGAACCGTCTCTTGCACTTACTTATTTACTTGCAGACTTATTATTCCTAGGGATGGCAATGGGGCAGGTTCGAGGCGGGGAATACCCTCCCCGTCACCATCCCCGTTTTTGATTTTACTCCCCATACCCATACGCATACCCATCGGGGAATGAAAACCTTCCCCATCCCCATCCCCATCGGATACTCGTCCCCATCGCAGATTCCCCATCCCTGTTTATTTCCCCCATTTAGAATCCTCGCAGATTTCCCCATGCAATTCCCCATTAAAATTTACATATAATACTAATGAATTTTTATATTCATGTAAAATTTCATTCATTATTTATGATTCTAAACTAAAAATAATTTCTTTAATTAAAGAATGAGATTGATAAGAAAAATAATAACTTTAAAAATTATAAAAATTGATCATATTAAACTCGCATTTTATCTTTACGGGGTCTCCTCGGGTTATCCAACGGGGATTCCCCATGGGTATTCCCGGCGGGTACAAAAACGGGGCGGGTAATGGGTTGAGGACATCTATCCCCGCCCCATCCTCATACCCATTCGGGGAATCATTTATCCCTCCATTTTCATCCCCATCCTCGTTTAAAATCCCCATCTCGATCCCAATGACGTGAAATCCAATGGGAAATGTGAATTCCCCTCCCCATTGCCATCCCTAGTTATTCCGCTGCCAAAGGAAAAGTTCCATAGGTATTCCTTACTATGTACTAACACACGTCGATATATCCATCACATAAAATCACTTATGAATGACATTTTCCTTTTTTATATTTAGAAAAAAAAATTATAACCTCATTCATGACCAGCTCCATCACCTTCTCTATGCCCTTTCTAGTTCTTAGTGCATGCTTCAAATATATGAGTTTGGTTCTAGTGATTATAATGCTTATAGTGAGAAATGAGAACAAAAGAGAGCCATTGGATTATATAAATCACGGTGAAGATTAAAAGAGGGAAATATAATGAGCGGATTAATGAGCGACATTTCGGGTAAATATGGTAAAATTTAATTTCAGAGGACGAAATTGCCAATAGACCTAAAATGATATCATTTGCACCGTTCTTTCTCCTTCCCGTGGTCGTTCAGCTCTCTTCCAGATTTCGACCGGTGAGCTTCTCTCTAGATTTCGATCGACGAATCCTCTTTCTCTTATCTTCCGGTTAGCGTTTCGAAGTCTCCAACGATGCCTCCCGCTGCATTGAACAGAAAAGAGCCGATCGAGCTCGGCAGACTCCGTTGTCGCCTATCCTTGCAACCTCGGTAATTCTGTCATTGTGATTATTAGGGTTCTTATTAGGAGTTTTCGGCTGATCGAGATTGTTGATTATTAGGGGTTTTCGGCTGTGATTGTCTTGATTTCTTCTTTGTTAATGTACTTTGAACTAACAATTTGTATTTCGGCTGAGATTGTTAATGTACTTTGAGCTCACGATCTGTATTTCAATTAGATTTGGATTGCTGAAATTTATTAGCGTTCTTATTTGCTGGATTCTGGTTGCACATGATGACATTGTGAGGACTATAAACATAATTATTATGTTTTTCATAAAACAAGGGACTCATTCTTCTACTAGATCAAATCTCCTGAATATGGTAGTATGTGACTTTTAATAAATAACAATTAATTAGTATAATTTGAACAAAAAGAATAATTAGTCCAATATTCTATACAAGGCGGTTAGGTTTGGGTTTGTTTAGAGAGAATTTTATCAATGTCAAGTAAATCAAGTCGCAATCAGATTTCAAATGAACTTAATTGGTTTCTACACAAAAGTTATATATATAATGTTAGATTTACTTATGAATTATATATATAACTGGTTCAAACGGGTTTGGTAATGAGCCGGTAAGACTGAGCCAAATGACAATAAACAAAAAACAATATATGTAGATGAAAATTAAAATTTAGGGGAGAGGATGTCATCACGGTCGAAGGACAAAGAAGATCCAAGAACTCAGAGAACTCATATGAGGAGATTTATATTTGACTCACTTAAAGAGACTAGTGGGACGGGGATTCCTCATTATCCGTGGGGATTTCCCGTTACGGGTATGGGATGTGGATTTTTAGTGGGGATGGGGCAAGTAGGGCGGAAGTAATTACCCGCTAGGATATGGGCACGGGGACGGGGATAGGTGTCCCCGCCCCACCACCCGACCCGACCCCGACCCCATTGGGGAACCCTATGGGGAATCCCGCCGGGGTATGGGCACGGGGACGGGGATAGGTATGATAATTGGATTTACAAAATTATTGTCTTGTTTGTTTTTTTAAAGCTCTTGTTAATTATATAAGTTTAATTGGTGAACTTTGTAAATGGTGTATCAATAGAATTTTTGAGGAAAGTGTACACGAAAGTAAATGGAAAATAAAATGAGTAACTCGTGAGAATTATACAAGGTGAAAATCAAACGGGAATGGGGAGTCCCCAATAGAAATTATAAATGGGAAAACCAAACGGGGATGGGAAATCCCCGACGGGGATTATTAATGGGGAAATCAAGTGGGGATGGGGAATCACCGACGGGGGCGGAGACCTGACGGGGATGGGGACGGGAACAAATTTTATTTCTCGATGGGTAATGGGGCGTGTTTGGGGAGCATATATCCAAATGCGATTGGTACGGAGAGGGTATTCCCCACCCCGAACCCGCCCCGTTGCCATCCCATTTAAACCTGACTCTTTCTTGTTGCACTATACCAACCCCTTGAGGATAAAAAACATTATATGATAGTCAAATAATTAACGCAGTTTGAATACAACAACATATCTTACGGGATTCTTACCAAATTAATTGCATAAGACAATCGGTTCAATTATCGGCCCTAAATTTTTATAATCATTTTGAAATATACTCGGACGTCGGTAAGACAAACATAAAAGATCAATGAAGACTCGTTCTTTGGCAAACAACATGACAATTAAAAAACAAACTATTGAATACTTGTTGGTACATTGCGATACCAAACTAAGCATTACACTTTATTCTTTTTAACGGAAAGTAGAGTGGATTGAACAATCAGCTCAAGATAAACCTATCTTATGGCAAAGTGCAGGACTGACTATAAAAAAAATCAAATCCAATCATAATTTCAGCACAAATTGCAAATATAATATTCGATCTTTTGCCGAGTATTATATTTACATGAGAAAGAGTCATGTGTAAATGGACGCTCATGTGAGAATTAAGAATAAATCTCGCTCGTCCATTCCAAAAAATCAGCGCCCCTGATTAAACATTCATTAAAAAGGATAAAATACGGTACGGACAAATTTTTTCCGTATTAATCGCGTATTTTTCAATAAAATACGGTACGGATGAATTTTTCCCGTATTTTTCCAAAAATATGTTTTTATGAGACGCGCCCAGTTTGTTCATCAGAAATAGCGATTTGTTCATCAATATTCACCATTTTTTCATCAACACTAACTCATTTTGCATCGAATTTTTGATAACATTGTTCATCGATTTCGTACTTTTTTAATTTTTAGTTTTATTTTTTAACCTTATTTATGTGTATGAATACAATAATATCTAGTTTTTGATGCACATATAATTAGTTTCGATATACCAATATTTGTTCATTGATATAACCTTGTTTGTTCATTGATATACCATTATTTGTTCATTGGTATACCATTATTTGTTCTTTGATATACTCTTTTTTGTTCATTGGTATACCATTGTTTGTTCATTAATATACCCTATTTGTTCATCATTGATATAACATTTTTTGTTCATTGATCTAACCTTTGTTTTTCCATTGAAGTGCTTTAAGGCTAACTTGTAAATACGAATGAAGTGCTCAATATAGTACCAAATAAGATAAGTTTGATGTAGAAACTTGAATGCAAAGGATAATTGATTAAGAATCTGACTTTGTAATAATATGGTGTATGCTAAGAGAACGAGATAGCAACAAATCGAAGAGGAGTGTTTGTGCCTTATTTAGCTATGAACAAATTGATGTTATTAATGAACAAATATGCATATAGCAATGAACAAATTGAGGTTACTAGTGAACAAATATACATATAGCAATTAACAAATTGAGTTTATTTATGCAAAAAATCACAGTTTTGATGAACAAAATCATAGTCTTGATGAACAAATCCACATTATTGATGAACAAATCCACAATATTGATGAACAATCTGGGCGCGCGTCCTATTTTCGTTTCTTTTCAAAAATACGCGAATAATTCGCCAATAATTCGCCCGTGCCATTTTTTCCCTTTTTTAAGTGAAGTGATCAGAGCCTTTGATTTTTCTTCATCCAACGGCTCTTGTTCTTTCTTATTTCGCACCTGGGCGCCCATTCGCACCTGAACCGGACTCATATTTACCGAATATATGTGTATCATTACATATAAGATTATAAATTAAATTAAATTAAAAAATTACAATTTTATAGTAATAATTAACTTTTTTATGTATTATAAGATTCGTAACTATAATAATTTTTTGATTTTATTAGGAATATTACATTAAATAGATGAGCTAACCTTATTGGCTTAGTTAGACAAGCACAAACTTTAAATTAAAATAAAGATGAACTTGAATTTCTCTTCAAATAGGGAAAAAGCCTGTATACAAATTAAAGCTTTTATACAAATAACCTTCGTGATGGTAACAAATCTGTAATTAATAAAACCTATCTATTATATCTTTTCTATTCTTATGGATAAAAAATTAGAAAAAATTGTAATTAGAAACATGTAACAAATAACAGATTACGTATGTCAAAGTTATAGTGTTTATATATTATGAATTCATAAGTTATAAAAATATGGTGCATAAATATATATAAAATAAAATATTATATTTGTATTAATATATATGTTAAATGGTTCACTAACACTATATATGCTTTTTTAGTTAATATAATTAAACATATATAATATCTATTTACATTCATGGATCCCCAATTAATATTTAAAAAAATAATAACATCTATCTAATTTATATTTGTAATATTTTATTTTATCTACCAAATCAATGAGTTGGGTGTTGAGAGGGTTGATTCACAACAAATAAATTTATAGTCAAGACCCCGCTGAGTATAGGGGAGTCAGGATCGTTCCACGGGAAGCACTGCTGTTTGTTTATCAAACTACTAAGAGAAATAAAACAAAGCAAAACAACACAACACACCTAAGACCAACCTCGTTAACGACTTTGTCAGGGTGGTCAACGAACCTGGATAAAGTACGAAAACACGCACTAACGACCTAAGAACAGGTTCGGTACCGAGGCAACGAACTCAGTAACGAATATAACCGAAGAAATTCAAATAAGATCAAAAATCTAGGACAAGGGTACCACAACATAGCCAGCATATAAATTCGTAAGAAGATAAAGATCATGCCTTTAAATAGATAAATTCATCAACTTTCGCAGATTAGCAAGCAAATCAATTTATTCTCATAAACTAATTCACCCAATCACTTGTTTTTGATCCAAAGCTCGAAACTTTCGTTGTCGAACAATATCAACATCCAAGTTACTAACTTTCTCTTTCGAAAAAGTTAAGAACTCAAATTACCTCGATTCTCATCTAGGCATAAACACAACAAGCAATCTAAAAATAGATAAAAGGCATTCAACACATCAACTTACTCATCAAACCATGCACAACTATGCCGGGTTTAACCCCGACCCTAGATAGGAAAACTACTCACCACTCATAACTATAAAGCAAACAACTTCAATAAAAGAAAACATTGAAAACAAAACAAACTACTTCAAATTAATAAGAAAATCTCGTCTTACAGACTTCAGAAGAAACCGAAAACAACAAGAATACCGAACAGAATAACGATTAACGACCTGGCTTCACTCTCGTTCCACCTCGGTACGACTTCTCTTCCGACTCGACTCTTCTCTCTCTCGGCTCTCCTAAATCTGATCTACCACCCTTCTCCCCCTTCAGGCTAGAAAAGAAGGGTATTTATACTAATAAAGCTATCTAATAAAAAGGCAAGAAGATAAAAACTTTCCTAAAAGATAGAAACTAACTCTAAAAAGATAGAAATAAAATCTAAAAAGATAACAAGACCTAAAATACAAAATAATAACCCTAAAACCCATTAAAAACCCTACCGACACGGAATTATCAAGATAGATTTCCGCACAGGGTCGGTAGACATAAGATCGAACTCTCGAAAAACTCTATCTCCAAGCCTCGTTAACGACCCTTCACAGCCTCGTTAACGAGCCTGGATTTGGCTTTCTTCAACACTTCAACTCTAAAAAACTTGACTTCGACTTCTTTATCCTCATATTCTTCAGTCTTCCACCATAGCACTCCATTCAGCTCCAAAAAGCACCGTTTTCTTGCTAAAACCTACAAAAAGACACAAAACGGAGTAGCTTCCATACTTTTCACAAAATATGCAAACTCCTCCAAAAACACACAAAACTATCCCTAAAACTACCAAAACTAAACCTAACAATCTAAGAAAACACACTAAAAACTATACCAAAAACATGAATATCAAAATACCCCATACTTAAACTTGCTTGTCCTCAAGTAATCACTAAACAACAATCAAAACCAAACAATCATACTTATCAAGCCATAGCCATCATCTAAAAAGCAACTTCAACACATAGAGGAAAAATAGCAAATGACTATTAATGTCATCACACATATATGCACCAAATAGACATAAGAAAATACAATCCAACCTCACAAGGGATAATGCGTGTTTCACTCAAATCTCAAGTGTTTAGGCTTATAAATTCAATCTCTCAACTCATCTTATATACAAAAACTCATAGAAATTGGAACTTATATCACCAAACTCTCCACCTAAGATTTGTCAAAACAAGCAAAAATCATCAAGAGAGACTTAGGCTCAATGAAAAACTTCATAGAAGCTTCCATTCGGCCGGGTTGTAATGGGGCTTAGAAAAGACAATAAGGTGTGGAAATATTTTGGCCATGTGGTGCTAATAATATCCGGGAATCAACGACTCCTAAAAACTCACACATAAACAAAACACTAATAACAACAATATACCAAACTTACTCTTCAATATGCACTTTTCTTTCACTCACCCAACATATCCTAGAAAGTCTCATAAAATAACTCAAAAGAATCTCTGATTTGTCTTTCAAACACAAATGCACATCTTACTTCTCTTCCTTTTATTATCACTTTCATCACTTTTTTCCCTTTTTTTTCTTACGCGGCCTCGTTAACGAACCAACTAGGTCGTTAACGAACTTTATCGTGTACATTTCCTTCACTTTTTCTTTTAACAACTTTTGTGCATCCTTTCTTACCAAGAGATCTTTCTTTCTATAACATAAAACAAGAGACTTCTAATCTACCCTTCCCAACAATCCCTCAATTTCAAAACCAATCTAAACATCTCACTCAAAAAAACTGACCTCTCCAATCTAAGTCCTAATCCCCGGATAGGGTCAAGCTTATCTCGGCTAGGGAACAATTTTGTGGAGCTAAAAATAAAAGGCTTCAGGCTCAAATTGGCTTCAAAAAGAGGAATAACATAAGGTGGATAGGGATTAATAGGGCTTATGAAAAAGTTCTCCATCATATGATCTTCACAAGTAATGAACTATAAATCTTATATAGGTCTCAAGTAATAGATAACCATCACAATTCCAAGAGATAATATGCATATAGAGAGTAAATCACAAAAGAAAAGAAGAGGGATTTTTTATATTCTCCCTATAAGGCCAAAAATAACTTACAAGGTAAATTTTTTTGTTGGATTGCATCACTTATGCTAAAAAGTATACATGCTCAATTTCATCATATGCTATTCCTTCCTAAAAACAACTTCAAAATAAGAATCCGGCTATACTATCAAAGACATGCTTGCAAGGAATTATATGATCATGCTAGCAACTACTATCATAGAACCATAAGAAAAAGGGTATCTATCAATTTTTTTTATTTTTTATGGAACAAAGAACTACTCAAAACAAATAAAACACATCAAACAAAAAAGACACAAGTTTTTCTATCCTTTCCCACCCATACTTAAAATTACAGTGTCCCCACTGTAATAAAAATAAGAAGAAGAAAACAAAACAAAACAAAAGAAAGCAAAAGAAAAAGAAAAACTTACAAGATCTTTGAAAGGAGAAAAGAAAACAACTTTTCAGACTGACTCAACGCCCAGGTGGTGGAAAATAATGTTCGAAGTTCCCCATGAAGTCATACATCGTCCTCCAGCGCTCTGCATCATCCGCCTCTCTCTGTTGATGCCTCATATCCTCAAATGCCATGCGAGCAGAATAGATACTCTCCCATCTATCCATCCTCCGATGAATATGTGTCTGTTGAAGGTTAAGTTGCTGCATTTGAGCTGAAAGATCTTCGGCCCATGGTGGTGGGATACTTGATCTAGTGTACTCGGGCTGAGGAGGTGGTTGGTAGTGAGGCTGGAAATGGTCTTGATAAAGCACTGGGTTGTACGGCATGAGACCGTAAGAATGAGGGTCGATAGGTGATTGCGGGGGGTCGTTACTGACGCTGTGAGCCTCGATAAGAGCATCGGTAGAAGCCTCGAAGTGGTCGTTAATGACCCTGGCGGGCTCGTTAACGAAGACATTGGTGCCTAGAATTTCTGTATCGAGGTCATCCTCCTTGATGTCGAGCTCCTCGGTTCCTCCCTCGGTAGCTGCCTCTTCAGTCTCATCTTCATCATCTTCTTCCATCTCGTCTCCCTCTCTCTCAAACCGGGACTCGCATGGCCGGAGCTTTAACTCATCTTATGGCTTGGGCTCTAACGGGAATGTATGCCCCGTCCATGCCTCGTACCAATTCGGTACATAAAGAAGCTCCAGCTTATCCAGGGTGGGTGCAACATCTCGGCCTAGAACTTTTGTAGTGTACCCGCCTTCGGTTTGAGTGAAAATACCGGAACTAAACCATAGTTCCTGTTGAGCAGCTGAGCATGGGCCGGTGTGTAGAGGGTGAGATCAACTCCAAGATTGGTTGCCAAGAGACTTACTAGGTTTCCGCACCATACCTCCTTCGACTTGATCTACTTCTCAACATAATATAGCCATTCATACCCTAAGTTCAATGGGGCAGGATCATAAAAAAGAATGGTGCGGAGGCATGCAACTTCTATCCTTGTTAGCCTATTCAACTCTCTCTTTGGCCAGAATGTAGCGGCTAGGACTCGGAGAATGATCCTAAAGATGGGGTTGATGATGCTTGCCCCGGATAGTGCTGCAGTGGAGGGCTCTACCTCCCCGGTGATGTAGCTCCAAGTCCTCGTCACCTTGTAATCCTTAAGACTATAATCTCGAGAAGGATTTGGGAGCTCAAGAATGGTGTTGAACTCCGCCAAAGTAAACTCACGGTTCACATTACCGAGCCTGAATCTGATTCTTCCTTCCGAAGTCTTCGTCGGGAATCTCTTCTCAAGAGTGGCTAGGAACTCGGACGTGAGAACCGGGAAGTGTGGTACATTCTCCTTCTTCAATAAGTGAGGCACGCCGAGAATAGCGAAGGCCTCCTTGACATCATCGTAGATCCGCATTTGCTTTGCACTCGACCTCGAGAACCACCTAGTGTTGTGGTCCTTGTCTAGTATGGCATTGTAGCGGTTCGCTTGTCCTTGAGTGCGCAAGATCACGTTGTCCATGCGGGGTGGAGATGGGGACCGTTGATTCCTCCTCTTCTTTTGGGCTCGGGTTGCGGCTCGGCTTGAACTTGCCATGTGGACCGGTAGATTGAGAAATTGAAGAACAAAGATCGAAAATTTAGGTGGTTAACGAGCTCGGATCTTGTCGGTAAGCAGAGCAAGGGCGGCTAACTTCGTTAACTGGGTGGGTCTCCGAAGTTCGGTGGCGGTGAAAATTCCGATCGGTGGTGAGGATTTTCGGTAGGGATCTTGGGGGATTTAAGTTTTTTTAGATTGAGAGATTGAGAGTGGAGTTTTGGAAGGTTTGGAAGGGTTTTATAGGAGAGGCTAGGGGTAGGGGAAGAGGTGAAAGGGGGCGGAACATGGGTAAGATAGAAGATAGATTTTAGGTTAAAATTACTTACCTGCCCGTTTTGCCGAGTCGGGTCACCAAACCGGGTCGTTAACGACCCTGGGTGGGTCGTTAACGAGCCGCCGTAGCCTTTCTTGAGTAATTTACGAGCCCAAATCTTGCATCTTGTTAGCTTAAATCTATTCTATCTTTCTACTTCTAAACTACTTACTAAAACTCAAAAGAAAACTAGGGAAAAGAAAAAGAGAAAAAGAAGAAAAACTAAACTATACTAAAAGCGGGTTGCCTCCCGTAAGCGCTATTTTTAACGTCGTCAGCCCGACGTACTTACCTTGGCTCAAGGTGGCTTGTTTGCAGCTATGTTCGGGTCTTGAGGTACCCCATACTTAGCTTTGTAGGCATTATTGGCTTGAGTCACTAGATTTGGTCCTTTATCTTCAATTAATATGCACGGTATTCCTACATAAGGGTTAGTCAAATCCGAAAACCAAGGTGGTTTGGATTCCTCTATAGCATAAACAATGGAGCATGGTGTAGGAACAAAGTATGAAGAAGAGTCATAACCAGCATTAGCGAATTCATGGTTAGAGTACTCATCTGTATTATAGCCCTGCATGTAGGACTCAGTAATGGGCCAAGGAGGTTCGGTAGGGGCTTGTGTGAGATTCTCGTCCATTTTGGTAATTGGAGGAGGCTCGGTAGGAACAGCTATGTCGAATTCCGGTTGGGTCAACTCGATCTGTGCAGCCGCAGTCGGGTCATTAGCGTTTTGGTCCAAGCTGAATTCCACGCGTTCCTCTCCAATATCAAAAGTGAGAAGTCCTTTCCGCACGTCGACCCTAGCACCTGCTGTAGCTAGGAATGGCCTGCCTAGGATAATGGGGACGTGGGGGTCCTCAGGCATATCGAGGACGATGAAATCATTCGGAATAAAGAATTTCCCAACTTTAATGGGATAGTCGTCCACGACTCCTGTAGCTTTTACGCATGATCCGTCCGCCATGTAGAGGTTCATGTCTACAGGCTCTAGTGGTCCCATGTTGGCTTTTGACCAGATTGAAAGAGGGAGTAAACTAGCATTGGCTCCCAGAGCACATAGGGCCTTGAATTTGTGGTCGCCTATGCCAATTGTTATGGCAAATCTCCCTCGGTCTCCTAGCTTTTCTGGCAGAGCAATAGATCGGGCCTCGTCTTGCAACTCTGTGATGGATCTTTTCCTGCTAAGAATATCCTTCAAAAACTTTGTGTAAGCCGGCATTTCGCTTAGGGCCTCAGGGAATGGGATGGAAATATTAATGCCCTGGAGAATCTTTACGAAACGCTTGAACTTACTTTCAGTAGAGTCCTTTGATTTCTTAATAGGAAAAGGAAGAGATTTCACCATTCTCGGAACCAAGTCAGGCGCGAGTGGTGGTGCTACCGGGTCGACACTAGGGTCGTTAGGTGCTCTCGGCGGGTCATTATCGACCCTGATGGGGTTGTTAACTACCCTGGGATTGAGAGGAGGGCTCGGATTAGAAAATTTACCTAGACTAGGGTCGTTAACTACCCTAGAAGCCTCATCACCATGGTGTGCCGGTTTGATACTCGCTCTCGCTGGGTCGTTACCGAGCTGAACCGTGGCGTCCTCTTCAGTCTTGTCCTTAGCTTGGACACGCTCTGGTAGTGTCTTTCTGCTCCTAAGGTGTACTGCTGCTATTTGTCCCTTAAGGTTCTCCTCGGGACGGCCCGGGAGTTGCCCATGTGGTCTTGGAATCTGTGCAGCAAGGTTCCCTAGTTGAGAATCGACATTTTTCTTCCACACATCGAACTCTCCCCATCGTTTGTTTTGATTGTTAAGGTTGGCTTGAACTTCGTTAACCTTGTTATTCACTCCGTTAATGCCTTTTTGTAACCCTTGTACCCATGATGGTGGCTCCTGATAGCCTGGAGGTCGATATGGTACAAGTCTTCTATCCGGTGGAGGCATTGCATAGGTAGCATTCGGATTTTGGTTGCCCTACGTTGGATAAGTGTTCGACTTGTCAAAATTACTAGGCGGGTTTCTATATGGGCCTCTCATATATTTCACTTCAGCATATGTCTCAATGGCTCTTACCTGTTCTATGTTAGTGCAAGCAGAAGTACTATGGGTAGAAGAGCCACAATCTTGACAAGATTGAGAGGATTTCAAAAAACTTACCTGCTTCTTCAGGCGGTTGACCTCGTCTTGTAGAAATTGATTTTTGACATCTGGGTCAACATCGTCCTTGTTAGGCTTTTAGAGACGCTTCTAGGGCTGGGGAGATTGCTGGGTACCATACATGGCATCATAGTTAGATAGCTTGTCCAACAATTCCCTTGCAACCGTGGGTTCCATCTCTATAAAACCGCACGCTGTATGCGTGTTGATGCGGTTCTTCGTCTCTGCATTAATACCCTGGAAAAAAGATTTCTTGAAGCACATATAAAGGTTGCCCATGAGTGGGGCATTGTCTAAGCATCTCCTTAAATCTTTCCCATGTTTATAAAAAAGTCTCATTAGGCAGTTGGTGATAGGAGGTGATGCGCTTTCTCAACTCCGTCATCTTGGCAGGAGGGAAGAATTTTGTAAGAAATTGATCATACAAAGTCTTCCAAGTCCTGATAGACTTAGAAGGTAAGCTCTCCAACCAGCTCAGGGCCTTTCTAGTAAGAGACCACCTGAAAGCTTTTAACAGAACATATTCAAGTGAGACACCTTCAGCAGTTATGTTGTCACATAAATCAAGAAAATTCCTAATATGTTCCATAGGGCACTCGGAAGGTTTCCCTTCAAACTGAGCTCGTTTGATCAAGGATATAAATTGAGACTTAATCTCAAAAGGTTTCTCTATCTCCGGAAGCACAATTGGAGACTGGCACCCTCAGTTCTGGATGCATGTATTCTTTGGCATTCCTTGGATAGGCATTCAGCTCTTCCTGTAGACGAGCACTTTTGACTCGTTGACGCTCAGCCTCGGCAGCAACGGCTTCTTTTTCGATTTTTAACGCCTCCATCTGCCTATGTAGTTTGGCCATCAGACGAGTCAACTCCTCGGGTGTAGCCATAGCTCGGTTTTCTCGGCGTCTACGGTGTAGAGAACGTTCAGGTTCGGAATAATAACCGGCGTTGTCAAATTCGAGCCTTCGACGTCCAGCTGGCATATGCTGAGAAAACAGACAAAGAAAACAAAAATTAAAAACAAAAAAGGGGTCGGGCTATTCCAAGACACACAAATAAACAAACAAACATTGTTGCTTCCCCGGCAACGGCGCCAATTTGTTGAGAGGGTTTGTTGACAATAAATAAATTGATAGTCAAGACCCCGCTGAGTATAGGGGAGTCAGGATCGTTCCACGGGAAGCACTGCTGTTTGTTTATCAAACTACTAAGAGAAATAAAACAAAGCAAAACAACACAACACACCTACGCCCAACCTCGTTAACGACTTTGTCAGGGTGGTCAAAGAACCTGGATAAACTACGAAAACACGCACTAACGACCTAAGAACAGGTTCGGTACCAAGGCAACGAACTCAGTAACGAATATAACCGAAGAAATTCAAATAAGAACAAAAATCTAGGACAAGGGTACCACAACATAGCCATGCATATAAACTCGTAAGAAGATAAAGATCATGCCTTTAAATAGATAAATTCATCAACTTTCGCTGATTAGCAAGCAAATCAATTTATTCTCATAAACTAATTCACCCAATCACTTGTTTTTGATCCAAAGCTCGAAACTTTCGTTGTCGAACAATATCAACATCCAAGTTACTAACTTTCTCTTTCGAACAAGTTAAGAACTCAAATTATCTCGATTCTCATCTAGGCATAAACACAACAAGCAATCTAAAAATAGATAAAAGGCATTCAACACATCAACTTACTCATCAAACCATGCACAACTATGCTGGGTTTAACCCCGATCCTAGATAGGAAAACTACTCACTACTCATAACTATAAAGCAAACAACTTCAATAAAAGAAAACATTGAAAAACAAAACAAGCTACTTCAAATTAATAACAAAATCTCGTCTTACAGACTTCAGAAGAAACCGAAAACAACAAGAATACCGAACAGAATAACGATTAACGACCTGGCTTCACTCTCATTCCACCTCGGTACGACTTCTCTTCCGACTCAACTCTTCTCTCTCTCGGCTCTCCTAAATCTGATCTACCACCCTTCTCCCCCTTTAGGCTAGAAAAGAAGGGTATTTATACTAATAAAGCTATCTAATAATAAAGGCTAGAAGATAAAAACTTTCCTAAAAGATAGAAACTAACTCTAAAAAGATAGAAATAAAATCTAAAAAGATAAAAAGACCTAAAATACAAAATAATAACCCTAAAACCCATTAAAAACCCTACCGACACGGAATTATCAAGATAGATTTCCGCACAGGGTCGGTAGACATAAGATCGAACTCTCGAAAAACTCTATCTCTAAGCCTTGTTAACGACCCTTCACAGCCTCGTTAACGAGCCTGGATTTGGCTTTCTTCAACACTTCAACTCTAAAAAACTTGACTTCGACTTCTTTATCCTCATATTCTTCAGTCTTCCACCATAGCACTCCATTCAGCTCCAAAAAGCATTGATTCCTTGCTAAAACCTACAAAAAGACACAAAACGGAGTAGCTTCCATACTTTTTACAAAATATGCAAACTCCTCCAAAAACACAAAACTAACCCTAACACTACCAAAACTAAACCTAACAAACTAAGAAAACACACTAAAAACTATACCAAAAACATGAATATCATTGAGTTCAAATGAAACACACTCTTATTCTGAAACAAGCTCTTATCTTGAAACAGATGTAATTTTCCTAGTTCGTAATGTACTTTTTCTATTTCAAATTACACTTTTCGGATTTACACTTTTCGTACTTTTGTAGTGCACTTTTTCAGATTGCACTTTTGTATGAAAAGTGCATTACAAACTAGGAAAAGTTCATTTGCTTTACGTTTTAGGATAAGAGTTTGTTTCATTTGAATCAAACTCATCAATATGTGAATTATTTCGAAGTTCTAAATCTTACTTAGGTATTTCTGACCTTAGAATAAGGGGAAAATAGAAAAGAATAATATAATAATTACTTCGATATTTGATAATATTAATAAATATAATTTTGTAATTAAAAAAATGGTGATTGGAGTATTAAAAAAGTTTTAATTTTATTTGTCATACTTATAGATAAAAAAATTAATATAACAACTTGTAAATACGATGGTTGAGATATTAAAACTAATATTTTAAAATTTATTATATTTTTAGATATAAAAACTAATTTATACTTACCATTCTTAGTTACTTATTGAACACAAATTAATATAAAAAATCGTTAATCAATAAGTGGTGACTGAAATAATAAAACTTAATAACAATAGTGAGTTCGGTTCAAATAAAACAACTTCGTATCTTATAAAATAAGGGGCGTTTAGAACCCTTGGATCTCTTTGATCTAAGGGTTGATGTTCTATCCCTATTAAGGACGCGGTTGCATTTTCGTAATTTATCGGAAATTACAAATTACAATGTAAAAGATTGTAAGATTAAATTTTAATAGAACATGTAAGAACCATCATATATTTAATCTATCTAATAATAAGCGTATAACATAAACTTTTGTACGGGATATACAATCTAATATACATAAATTCTTGAATTTTAGCATTTTCATGACGTAACATATTCAATAATTTAGAAAATGAAATGCAAATTGTGGAACTAATTCAACAATTGGAAACGGTCTTGTCAACATATAAACACAAGCTATCTACTTGCATATTAACTTTTCTATGCTAACGTAACATGATGGGGGACACACTTGCGACCATTTCTATGGAAACTTGATGAGCGCCCCTATAAAAGCAATTTAAATCATATCAACAAAAGCCACACAAACAAGATTTCTTCCGAGGAATTAACGATCGATCAGCTCAACAAGGATCATCTCATACACCGAAAATACTTCCCTTCGTCTACGATGGCCAAGCTTTCACATTTGATCATCTATGTGGTGGCTCTAAGCTTTGTTGTCAGCCTTGCAACGGCTGGAAGTTATGACCCCTACTCTCCACCATACTACTACTCACCTTCACCATATTACAAATCTCCTCCATACTATCCTCCTTACTACAATTCTCCTCCTAACTATTCACCTCCATATTATTACAATTCTCCACCCCCACCGTCATACTCGCCTCCGACGTACTACTCTCCTCCTAAATACTATAGTCCTCCTTCATATTATTCTCCACCAACTTACTCGCCTCCAACATATTACTCTCCTCCTAAATACTATTCTCCTCCTTCATACTACTCACCGCCAAGTTACTCGCCTCCATCATACTACTCTCCTCCGAAATACTATTCTCCCCCTTCATACTACTCCCCGCCTACTTACTTGCCTCCATCATACTACTCTCCTCCGAAATACTATTCTCCCCCTTCATACTACTCCCCACCTACTTACTCACCTCCAAAATATGATTCTCCTCCATCATATTACTCCCCGCCTTCGTATTATTCGCCTCCTAAATACTACTCCCCACCTACTTACTCACCTCCATCATACTACTCCCCGCCTTCATACAACTCCCCACCATACTACTCACCTCCTAAATACTCTCCACCATCATACTACTACTCGCCTCCAGCATACAACTCCCCACCGTACCACTCACCTCCTAAATATTATTCTCCACCATCGTACTATTACTCCCCACCAAACTACTCACCTCCTACATACTATTCTCCACCAAATTACTCACCTCCTAAGTACTATTCTCCGCCTTCTTACTACTCACCACCAAATTATTCACCTCCTAAGTATTACTCTCCGCCTTCTTACTACTCGCCACCAAATTACTCACCTCCTAAGTACTACTCTCCGCCTTCTTACTACTCACCTCCTGCATATTACTCCCCACCAAGCTACTCGCCTCCTAAATATTACTCCCCACCATCCTATTATTCACCACCAACATACTATTTTCCACCTTCATTCTATTCACCTCCTAAATATTACTCTCCACCATCTTACTACTACTCTTCTCCACCACCTCCCTATTACAAAAAGAAGTAACACTTCAATTCTATCTTTCATGATATTCAGTGACGCTTACATTCAAATTTTAATATCAGCATAGATATGCTTCTTTAAAGATTGGCATTGGAGTGATTATGTACGTTTGTGAAACTGTAATGATAAGATGTTTTGCCGTATTCTATGACTTGTACAAGAACATGTGTTATGATCCTTTTGTTTCCTATTGGTCATTTATTTTCCTCAGTACTACCATGTAATGATGATGAATCAATTTATACTTCTGAAGTTTGAAATAATGCGCCATACAATTAAGTACAAACTTAATTAATAGATAAATGTCATACGTGGAATTGTTCTCGAACTCGAACCAGAAGTGATTCTGTAGAGACTTGTAGCCAAATTGATATAATAGATATTACGAGCAAACATATATACGTGGAATCAATTCAAGAAAATTGAACTAATTATATTGAACTTTCAATAAATCGTTATAATAATATCTAATTTGAACAATTCTGTATCGTTTGTTGAATACTTCGAATAAATAGGAACAATTTTTTATTCAAATGCGTGTTCAACTATATATTAGGTATACAATATATCTATATGTGAACAATTCTATAACAATGTCAACTTAGGGAATGACTCCTAATAGTTTATCATGAAAGACCAGCTCACCTTATTGGCTTATCCTACCTTATCTATTTCTTTTTATAAGGAAAGAGATTAAGGTGACCACTAATAAACTAGTGGTTGCCCTAAGAGATCCTGTCGAAAGAGGGTATGAAAACACGAGTTAACTGCAAATGGGACGGAGGAGATCCATCGGAAGGAACCAACGATGAAGTCCGCCACATAATTGCACTCACAGAAGACGTGAGAAATACTCCAATCCTGGAACTGGGCAAACAAACAGTGGATGTCCGACATCAACAACTCAATCTCCCACGGGCAGCGCCAGCTGCCTAGAACGGCCTTGACTAGCTGCAAATCATCGCCTTTAATCTGGATTCAGAAAATACCCCGATGAATGACCTCGAGAAATCCCTGGCGCAAGACGATGGTCTCAGATATCAAAATAGATTGCCAATCCTACGTTATCTATAAACATTCCACTAACTCAACTATTTTTTTTAAAAAAATTACAAGTAATTAATTAAGTTTTATACATATAATTATTTGGGATTCTCATTTGACCAGAAGGATTCTCAACTTGTGTCAATAAATTATCGGTTAAGCTTCAAAGGTAGTATTTAGAGATCCCCAGTTCGACTCTTATGGCCAATGTCTGTAAAACTAGATCTACAAGATCTAGTAGTGAATCGCACTCAAACATGCAAGATCTAACAAGAAAGCTTTAAAAATAAGTGACACAGAGAATGGTTACGCGGTTCGGTGTTAAAACCTACGTCCGCGGAGTCTCAGTGGGGAGACCCTTCCCAATCCACTATCAAGACTTTCAAGGATGGTTACACAAATGTTCATACACGGCAAACCACAAATCAATCTAGAACCCTAAGACAATCACACTGAAAGAACCAAACAAGGCAACAAGAAGCAAGGGAAGAAGATTCTAGGGTTTCGGCCCCCCAGTGGCTGACAAAGCTTTGAGCTAAAGCTTCGACGAAAGCTTCCGACGTTTTCTCCGGCACAAGGATCGTCCTCTCACTCTCCTTCTTCAAAACCGGCGTCGAGCTTTCTCTTTTCCCTCTCGCTCTCTCTCTTTCAGATCTGGATCTAGGGTTTTCTTGCAAGCGGCGAATAAGCTCCGAAAGCACAAACACGAGCTTAAATAGCTAGGTCTCGAAGCTTCCAAGCTCATCACTCAAAACGCGTCGTTCCAACTGAAGACGAGCTTCAGATTGGCATTTGGGCTGGCCTTCTTCATTTGGGCCAAGTGTGATATTGGGCTCGGTACACGTTAAAAGCTAAAGCCAGCTTTTAATAGCGAATCCGGTTTGGTGCCTCCAAACCGGTATGACCCGGGGTGGCACTTATGACCGGTTTAGCTACCAAACGAGCTTAACAAATAACTTTGAACCCGGTTCTTGATTTATTGGTCTACCTAGTGTATTTACATAGTGCTATACCATATCTTATGTCACCCTAGAACTTAAACTTGGATTTATCATTAAGCATAACAAATGCCCTCCTAAACCAAGTTTTAGGTTCTTAGGAAGAAAGTTCTTTTAATAGTGGATTAGTACAGGTTTCCCTTCTTCATTGACTCATCTCCACATCTCAAGTAACATCATTGATGTGGAGAGCTGCCCTGCAAAATAAGAACTTGTTAGAAGGAACAATTTTTGTTCCAAAATCAGCAGGGTTTACATCTCCGAGGATTTTCTTCACAGAGATTTCTTGTTCCTCAACTTGCTGTCGAATGTAATGGAACCGGACATCAATATGCTTTGTTCTCTCATGTAGGACTGGGTCCTTGCATAAGTACAAAGCACTTTGACTGTCCATGTTCAGTATAGGCAAGTATTTCTTGCCTTCAATCTCAAATAATATTCCCTTCATCCATGTAGCTTCTTTTGAAGCCTCAGTTGCAGCAATGTACTCTGCTTCAGTTGAAGAAAGAGCAACAATAGGCTGCTGTTGGGACTTCCAGGAGATACAATTTCCTGCCCAAGTGTAAAAGTAGGCAGTAGTTGATTTCCTGTTGTCCTTATTGCTGGCATAATCCGAGTCAACATAACCTTGTAGGTCAGTTCTCGGCTTATGCTCAGCATATACTAGTCCAATATTTACAGTCCCTGTTACATACTTCAACAAATATTTCATGGCTGCCCAGTGTTTTTCTCCTGGGTTAGACATGTATCTACTTAATACAGAGATGGCAAAAGCTAGATCTGGTCTAGTACATAACATGGAATACATAATGGAGCCAACTGCTACATCATAGGGAACATTCTCCATCTTCTTCTTGTCAGCTTCAGAAACAGGACAATCCTTCTTGGAGAGCTCTAAGTGCCCTCCTAATGGTATTGGAGAGGGCTTGGATCCTTTCATAGCAAACCTGTCTAACACCTTATACAAGTAGTCAGCCTGAGACAAGTATATGGTTTTCTTAGGTCTGTTTCTAATAATTTTGACTCCTAGAATCTTTTGTGCAGGACCCAAGTCTTTCATATCAAAATTCTTTTTAAGATCATGCTTAACCCCAGTGATAGCAGCTTTAGAATTGCTAATCAGTAGTATGTCATCAACATAGAGTAGGACATACAGAGGGGTTTTGGTTTTCACATTTTTGAAGTATAAACAAGAGTCATACTTACTCCTAGTGAAGTTCATTTTAAGCATGCAAGAGTCAAATTTCTTGTTCCATTGCCTGGGTGACTGTTTTAACCCATATATGGACTTCTTAAGTAAACAAGCATGCTCAGGTTTATTTTTATCAATAAAGCCCTTAGGCTGGCGCATATAAATGGTTTCAATCAAGTCACCATGCAGAAAAGCAGTCTTAACATCCATTTGTTCAAGTTCCCAATCATAAACTGCAGTCATGGCAAGAAGCAATCTCATAGTTTTATATTTAACTACAGGAGAAAATATGTCATTGTAATCTATTCCTTCCTTTTGTGTAAAGCCTTTAGCTACTAGCCTAGCCTTATACCTAGGAGGATCATTGGCATTTGCTCCTTCTTTAAGCTTATAGATCCATTTGCAGTCAATTAGTTTGATTTTATCAGGTTTGGGAACAAGAATCCAGGTGTTGTTTACATACATGGATTGAATTTCTTCATGCATTGCTTTAAGCCAGTCATTAGCATGAGCACATTTTATTGCTTGTTCATAAGAGTCAGGAACAGTATTTCTAACAACCTCGGCAACAAGGAAGGCAAACTCAACAATTTTAGAGTAATTCTGGTACAGGTTAGTGTATTCATGCAAGTTTACAAAGTTTGCAAATCTGGGGTTGGGGATCCTAACTCTAGGTTCCCTATCTCTAGCAAGTTGGTAGTCAGCCAAGTCATTTGCAATAGGAACAGGTATGTTATGTTCATGCAAATCATGTTCAGGTATAGCAACATTATCATCATGCATTTCTACTTCATCATGTAAGTCAGGCAAGTTGTTGCTATTCACAGAACTACTAGAGGGATCAGAATTACTTACTGCCCCACCTAATTGGTGAGGTTGCAGAGTTGCATTTTCAAACCTTGTGTGATTTTGCCCTTCAACTTGGTTGTTATTGCTTTCACTTTCTTCTTGGAAAGCACTGGAGGAATATCCAATGTCAAATTCTTCATTTTCCTCCAGATTTTCATGGTCTTCAAAAAATGTGCCATTATTATCTTTAGGGTCTGATGGGGTACCTGTATTCTCAACCACTGGTGTTAGAATTGACTTGAAATGAAAATCTTTTTCATTAAAAGTGACAGACCTGGAAGTTATTACCTTATAACCTCTTGGTTGAATAAGTAACAACTTATATCCTTTAGTTCCCTCAGGATATCCCAGCATTGCACACTTTAGGGCCCTAGGCTGCAATTTACCCTGAGATATCTGGGCATATGCTGTACAGCCAAAAGGTCTTAAGTGTGAAATGTCAGGAATTTTACCTGTCCACATTTCCTGGGGTGTTTTAAACCCTATTGTAGAGCAAGGTGATCTATTTATAAGGTAAGAGGCAGTCATTACAGCCTCTCCCCAAAGGGAACTTTTCATTCCAGCACTGATGAGCATACACCTAGCTTTTTCAAGTAGGGTTCTGTTCATTCTCTCAGCAGTACCATTCTGTTGAGGTGTGCCAGGGACAGTCAGGTGTCTTTTAACACCATGTGTTTTACAAAAATCATCAAAGGCATGGTTACAAAACTCTAATCCATTATCAGTCTTAAGGCATTTCAGTTTAAAATCTGATTGACTTTCTACCATTATCTTCCAGTTTTTGAAATTCTCAAAAGCTTCATCTTTGGTTTTTAGAAGGTAAACCCATACTTTCCTTGAGTAGTGATCAATCAGAGATAGGAAATATTTTCTACCTCCAATTGTCTCTACTTGTTCAGGCCCCCAGAGATCTGAATGAACATACTCCAGGGGCTTGCTTGCAGTGTAGGTTGACCTGCTAAAACTGTGAGCAACCTTTTTTCCTAAGATACAATCCTCACAGAAGTCAATCAAGTCAGGTTTAGTTGTTATCATGCCAAGTTTGAATAGATGATGTAACCCTTTATTACCTATATGCCCCATCCTATCATGCCAAATCTTAGAAGTATTTTGATTTTCAGATTGTATTTTACCTTTGGAGACATTCAATTCAGGAGTAGCTATAACATAGTACAACCCTTCTTTCTTGATGCTCCTAATAAGAATATTTTTATTTCTAATAACATCTCTTATCCCTCCTGAGGTAACAATCTGACAACCTAAGTCATCTAAGACAGACTCAGATAATAGATTTCTCCTAAGATCAGGGACCCACCTGACCTTTTGGAGGACCCTTACCTTACCATCAAACATTCTCAAGGGAACTGTACCTGTGCCTTTGATTTTAAGAGATGTATGATCTCCTAGCATAACTACACTACCATCAGATTCAGTTAACTCACTAAAATAATGTTTATGAGGTGTAGCATGCAAAGTGCATCCTGAGTCTAGAATCCAGTCATCACTAACAGTAGAGTCATGCATATTAATCAAGTTATCATCATGATGAGTGCACATTAACAGTTCAAAAGAATATTGAGGACAATATTCAAACACATTAGAAGAACCATTATTGTCTTTTTCTTTATTTATGTCATCCTTTTTCTTCTTGTTACAGTCTGTTGAATAATGCCCTATGACACCACAGTAATAACACTTTACTGTAGACATGTCCTTTTTGTTAGAAGAATTGCTATCATTAGACTTATTTTTCTTCTTTTTCTGCCTATTATTTTTTCCTTTTCCCTTAGTAAACATAACCTCATTTTTAGACTCAGTTTTCTGCTCATTTTTAGAACCATTTTTATTCTTGAAAACTTTCAGGGAGTCATTTTTCTGGGTTAAGTATTCTACTATTCTCTCAACTGTAAGGTCATCCCTAGCAAATTGTACAACATCTTTAAGGACATCAAACTGACTAGGGATTGCATTTAACAGGATTCCTACTTTGTAGCTTTCTTTTACTTTTTCATCACACCTTTCAAGATCTTGAGTCATTTTAAGAAATTTATCAAGATTTTCATTTAAAGTGAGATTAGTATCCATCCTGAAGTTAAACAACTTACAGATAGTAGAGATGAGGCTAGGCAAGGATTTTGTCTGAAAAATGGTGTCAAGAGCTTCCCACAGAGGTTTAGGTTCAGTATGATTTACCACTTGTCTTGCTACTTCATCAGTTAAGTGAAGCATAATCTCAGCATGAGCCTGGTCTTTTAATTCTTGCCTTCTTGCAGCAGAGAGTTCAGCTGGCCAGGTATCTGTTATAGCCCCATAACATTTCTCTTTGGTTAATATGGCCTTCATTTTCACCTTCCACATGGCGTAGTCCATGTGCCCATCATAGGGCTTTACCCTGTACTGTTCTGACATTTTGGTACCTATCAATACAGGCACCCTTTAGTCAGTAATGATGGAATGGAGGTGAACAAAACAGAATAATGCAAGACAAAACCTAACTATACAAGAAGACCTCTAAACTTGACTCAAGAGGTATCAAAAACAAAGGAAAAAACTCAGAGAAGACGGTGTAGGAACCGACAGTGGGATTAAACCAACATAAGTTGTTACCCTTCTATCAAGATTCCCCTGCCTCGACCCAAAGGCCTACTACAGTGACTAGAGACACAAAAATAGCGGAAGCACACACACAGGGACGCGGATCTACAGAGCCAAGCTCTGATACCACTTTGTAAAACTAGATCTACAAGATCTAGTAGTGAATCGCACTCAAACATGCAAGATCTAACAAGAAAGCTTTAAAAATAAGTGACACAGAGAATGGTTACGCGGTTCGGTGTTAAAACCTACGTCCGCGGAGTCTCAGTGGGGAGACCCTTCCCAATCCACTTTCAAGACTTTCAAGGATGGTTACACAAATGTTCATACACGGCAAACCACAAATCAATCTAGAACCCTAAGACAATCACACTGAAAGAACCAAACAAGGCAACAAGAAGCAAGGGAAGAAGATTCTAGGGTTTCGGCCCCCCAGTGGCTGACAAAGCTTTGAGCTAAAGCTTCGACGAAAGCTTCCGACGTTTTCTCCGGCACAAGGATCGTCCTCTCACTCTCCTTCTTCAACACCGGCGTCGAGCTTTCTCTTTTCCCTCTCGCTCTCTCTCTTTCAGATCTGGATCTAGGGTTTTCTTGCAAGCGGCGAATAAGCTCCGAAAGCACAAACACGAGCTTAAATAGCTAGGTCTCGAAGCTTCCAAGCTCATCACTCAAAACGCGTCGTTCCAACTGAAGACGAGCTTCAGATTGGCATTTGGGCTGGCCTTCTTCATTTGGGCCAAGTGTGATATTGGGCTCGATACACGTTAAAAGCTAAAGCCAGCTTTTAATAGCGAATCCGGTTTGGTGCCACCAAACCGGTATGACCCGGGGTGGCACTTATGACCGGTTTAGCTACCAAACGAGCTTAACAAATAACTTTGAACCCGGTTCTTGATTTATTGGTCTACCTAGTGTATTTACATAGTGCTATACCATATCTTATGTCACCCTAGAACTTAAACTTGGATTTATCATTAAGCATAACAATGTCCTCACAAAAAAAATTATTGGTTAGAAATTTTGTAATTAATTTTAATCTTCAAGCCCAATATATACGACTATTGAAATATAGTATGTAATTTTTGGGTGACTCTACCTGCCCGTGCAAAACTTCAAAGCCGTATATTTGTTGACTTTTAGGATAATCCGATCGAACAGTATCGCCCCCCCCCCCCCTATTTGAACCTAGACTATCAAGGTTACTAGGTTAGGAAATCTTTGGAAACATTTTGGAGAAGGAAACGTAGAAATATGAAAAGGAGGAGTAAATGGGCCTATTTCACACGAGACAATGTATGAATCGGTACAAAAAATGTATGACTCGGTAAAAACAAGGATGAAATGTATGACTACGTAAAAACAAGGACGAAACGTAAGCAAAAAAATGTATCACACTTCGCCTCCCTTCCACCATGCATTGTCGAGCTTCAAGAGCTGAAGCGTGTTTATCAATATGTGTGATCAGAGGCAGATCTAAATTGTCTGAAATGGGAGGCAGACTTTATACATCGAGTTAGTACATAGACAGATTAAGCTAGTATAAATAAAGTTATGAACACAAATTGAACTAAAGATAGTCTAACATAAAAATAGAACATACAAGTCAAGATACATGTGACTCTTTTATAATACAGGATAATTGGCATCTACGGGTATCTAAACTTTGAAAATGATTCAAAACAGATTCGTTATCAATATTAGCAAACATCTCCCACTCGATAAATATCACTAAGCTATCATTCAGCCATGCCTTTTTGGTTGACAAGGACCTTTAGCTATATATTCTCTCCGTTACTTCAAAGTTCAAAGCTCCAATCTCAGAATTCCTCCTCACCATTACCTTCGCATTAAGAGCAATCTGGGGGCGAAAGTTTAAAATTAATTTTCAATCCCGTATTCTCTATGTAAAATTCATCCCTCCTCCGGATCCCCTAAATCCGCCCATGTGTGCGATTGTAAGAGGCAAACTACAAGCCGAAACAGAAATTGCCCTCTCCACTTCGAAAGTCACATCGTTCCTCGAGCGGGAACTTTGGGCGAAAAACGCACCCATAGGGAGAGCCAACTAGATCTGTCTACATGACCATCAACATCTCGATCTATAGGATCTTACCACGCATCAAGTGTGGGAGCTACTTCGCTAGTTATCTCGCGCGGGATGAGTGCCCTAAAGACAACGTCCGAAGCCGAAAATATTGTTTGTACCATAGGATACGGGGGTATATGACCGAAGATTGCGAAACCTATAAGAATTTCTTAGAAGAGTTGGTTCTAGATGAGTACTTGTGCTAGTACATCGTAAAGAAGGAAGCAAACGACAAAGGAGAGCCGAGAAAGAAGCAAATCGAGGTCATTCAAACAATCTCGGCGACATACAAGAACGAGTATGCAGAACTAGGAGCAATTTCCAGAAATCGTGTCACGATCTAGAGGTAATGCGAGTTCAACAATATAAAAAGCGACTTTCGCTCGCACGATCGACGGTTTGGTCTTTCGGGACAATGACATAAATCCATAAAAATGCACTCCGATATAGGAAAAAAATAATAAAAAAATTTCCATCTCAATACTGAAAAACGCTCTCTTTTCTGACTTTCTGCTCTCTCATGCCGACGATCGAATGTCCACTGCCTCCCCTTTAGGGGTGACTAATCCCACGCCACCGCCTAATGGCTCCAACCCACCCGTTGCCCAGGCAACCTCGCTACGCACTTGGATGGATATGGTTGCTGGTGAATCTGGCTAGCAAAGACCAAAGCTTGCATCGGTATTGTTGGATGGAAGGATCAACATCGCTTTTCCAGGTGGTGTTACTAGTGATCCCGTAGTCACGATTGCACCGGAGGTGGTGAGTGTGCTAGTTGAAGTTTGGAAATCGTCCCTCATTGTTAAAGTTTTAGGTGCCTTTGTTTTGTTCCATATAATGGACAAGAAACTCCGTGAACTCTGGAAGCCCATAGGGAAGATGCTCCTTGCCGACATACCTAATGGTTAATACGTTATGAGATTTGAGACCGAGTATGATTACATGTCAGCTCTCACTGGTGGTCCATGGACTCTTTTTGGTCACTATATCATCATCAAGGCATGGTCCCCTAATTTCAACCCAAATACTGACAAGATCACCACTTCCCCCGCCTGGGTGAGAATTGCGAAACTTCCACTCGTCTACTATGAAGAGGAGATTCTTCTAAGGATCGCGGCCGGCATAGGCCGACCGATTAAAGTGGACACCAAAACACTGTTCTCGAACCGTTGTCTATTTGCCCGAGTATGCATGGAGGTGGATCTTACGATACCTCTAAAAAGAACAATCACTATCAATGGTGATCGCTTGTTCTTAGAATATGAAGGGCTCCACCGTATATGCTTCAAATGTGGACGCTATGGGCATCTGGCATCCGAATGTTCAACGAATCCAACCCCAACCACCAACAACATAGAGAAAGATTGTCAAACACCGGCCATAGTGGGTGATTCTCCGGCCCACGGCCTAGTTATTGTTGGTTTATAGGGTATGTAATACAAACGGAATGGCATATTTGCATTGATAGTTAAAGTGAAAGTCGACCCCTGTTCACAAAAGGCATTTTGAGTAGACCTCAAAAGGTAATCTCGTCAGTAGACCCATAAGGGTATTCTCGTTGGGTGTAGCCGCTCATTGGCTTGGCACGAGAGTGCTTAGCCTTCGACCTCGTACGACGCTTGAACCTCGACTACCCTTGCCTACCCTCATGTCCACAACTTGGATCACGAGCCTCCATCGCCTTGGAGGTTTGAGGCGCAAGAACCTCATCATCCTTAGCATATTCGAGATCGGCTTCAATCCTCAAATTAGCGAGAAACCAATCCCAAAAAGTGTTGCTTCGGTTGTACTCATCAAGCCATTCGTCAGTCTTGGAGTCCACCTTGATCCACTTCGATCGGCCTTATGGGACTAGGAGGATCGATTTTGACTTCCCTCAATTGAGAGGTAACGTCATCGACCGTTTTATCCCCTCGTCTAGCCAAATCCTCAAACTTAACAAGACAAAACAACAATGCAAACATGAACATAAATAAATATACGTTGAAGATTGTTGGTTTATAGGGTATGTAAAACAAACGGAATAGCATATTTGCATTGATAGTTGAAGTGAAAGCTGACCCATGTTCACACAAGGCATTTTGAGTAGACCTCGAAAGGTAATCTCATGAGTAGACCCATAAGGGTAGTCTCGTTGGGTGTAGGCCCTAAGGCAATCACCATCGTAACATGTTTTATTAAGTTAAACCTGGATATAGGGTACGAGTCACGGGATGAGATCCCGCTTTCCTTCAACGTATATTGCCCATATTCCATGCCAAGGGTTCGTGCAATACCATTGTGGGATAAAACGTACCAAATAAGGCAATAGATGTGTTGGCAAGACACATCTATTAGAATGAACGTACCTTGTTCGAATTCCATGACTCTTCTTCATTCTTCACTTGAACGAAGTCTTCTTCCCAAGACGTTTGTGGTTCATCCTTCACTTGAACGAACTCCTCTTCCAACGCCTCTTGAGGTTCCTTCTTCACTCTTGATGATCGATCCATGATAAGCACACTTGTGATTGATTCACTCGTAAAAACGCACTGAAATGATGCCTAGTCTTTGTTGACTACAAGTGTTCTCCTTCGCCGAATTTGTGTGGACTCAAGAATGATTTTCATGTGTCTTTTTATACCTCCAAATGGACGAAATTCTCCCCTTTAAATAGGAGTCCTTGGCTGTCCAAATAACCGCCAATAGGTAGTTACACAATCGGTTGTACAAAGGAGAGGCTGAGAGTGATTTTAGGGAAAGAGGTTGCAAATTCCTCCTTCTCTTTCCTTGTCATCATAGGCGTCCAAATGCAGCCCCTCATGGAGTCCAAAAGGGCGTGTAAATCAACCAAGAAATGGCCCAAAAGGAAGCCCAAAAATCCTTATAGAAATCTAATCCAAAGGCCCAAAGTTTCGGCCAAAAACGCAAGGCGTGAGGCCCATGCAAAGCGTCCAAGCATGCGGCCCAACAGCCCATAGGCGCGCCCCATGGGCCGGCCCACCAAGGCCCATACCTAGCTAGGTCACTTACCTAGTGTAGCTGGCCCTTAGCTAGTTGAGCTGGCTTGAGCTGCGTTTTAGCTCGTTGAGCTGACTTTTGAGCTAACTTGAGCTAGTTTGAGCTTCCATGAGCTAATCCCTAGCTGCATGAGCTTCTTACTAAGCTTATTCTTTCAGTCAAGAACTTGTTCAAGCTTCTAGAGCTAACTCTAAGCTAGTTTGAAGCTTCTAAACTCCTTTCTAGCATACATAGCTATGTGCCAAGCGAAAATCAAGCTTTGGTTCTTGCTTAGAGCATTCACCAAACTTAAGTTAAGCTTCCTAACTTCACTAGATAATGCAAAAATCTATAAGACTCGTATAGCAAGCTCGAAACCATACCTTAGCTCAATTGCAACCACTCGACGCCTTGTGTCTTAGCCCTAGGCGCGCCACAAGCTCATCACAAACCACCTTGGTGCATCGCTAGCCTAGTGAAACCTTGGTCGTGCCATCGTAGCGCCATAGGCGCGCCCGCAGCCGCCGACACTTGAACCTCAAAACCGAGCACTAGGCGCACTCCATATTACAGAGTCTCAAACCTCAAGATCGAGCTCATGGCGCACCATGCTCATGCACCAAGTCGCAGCCGTGCATGTATGTGCCGACGCATAGCGCCATCTCCGAGTGACGACGCATCCAAGGCGCGCCCTCGCCAAGTGCCATGGCACACGAGGTTTCAATCCTCGGTGTTGGTGTGCAATTACTTTGGATCTTTCTATTCATGAAAAACTCTATTTATCATATCATGGTAAGTCATACATGTCAATTTCTCAATCGACATTATCTTTATGACTTAATAACCTCAACATGCTCTCAACGGGATTTGATGACTTTACAGAAATCATCAACATTCCTCCCCCATTTGAGCAATGTCATCAAAATTCAAAACTTTTCCAAACTCTATATCATAGATGCATGTAACACCCCCTTCCTACCTTGGAGGTATTACCGCCAGTAACCCCGATTAGGACTAAACCAGAGTTACCCAAGGCTTTAACCTGAATGAACTTACTAGAACAAGGTAAATGAAACCATTTAAAACCTAACAAAATTAAGTAAAACTTTACAGCGGAAAAGAGAATAAAATGTCTTATACAAGCCTTAACTTAAAAAATTAGTAAATGAATAGAACAACCTTTCTATTTAAACAAAATCTTCATCAAGTCTTCCTTAAGTTCTTATTTCTGAAACCCAACTTCGCTTTGAAGTAGTTCAACCATGTTCTTCACTCAAGTATAGCCATTGGAAACCTTTCTTCAACTTCTGGAGCTTCAAACCTCTGAATCCGCCTCTTGAATCAACTTCCAAGAAGAACCTGATTTATCGTAAACCAACGGTGGACACCAGCCAACCATATAAAAGAAAAGAAGATGGACGGGTTAGTCTAATGAAAGACTAAGCAAGCGGAGAATCTAACTTGGTTCTTATGGTTGTAACTAAACATATTGGCATCCAAATCCGATTAGACTCGGATTATGATCCAACAGTTAGCAGTCTTATAGAGAAAAAGAAGGAGACTTGCATAATCGAGAGAGAGAACACCACCGCTTGTGGTTTCTTTAAGAAGCATAAACAATTGTTGGGAACTCATATTAATCACATCACATTTTGAAAAGCCTCCATCGACTAATCAGATTGACTTAACCAAAGTTTGATTAAGAATCATTCATAACCGGGAGCAAGAATGGCCTTCCGACTGGACGAACCATTCAGGTATATTAATGTGCCTAACACACTTATCTTATATTACTTTTAAAAAATTTCACAAACAGGTTGGTGATTCATAATCGGCTCGAACTACTGCCGAAATATTTTGGTATTGTAGAGATCATCGGAGTATTTCATCCATGGTGATCTACCATGTACCAAGATCACAGGACTTAAGCTATCCTTGATCTTTCATTTGCATATGGTGAGGTAGAGATCAGAGAGGCCTATTACCTTTTCGTCTACACTGCACCGTGTCAATTGCACTTAGCTAGAGTGCGCATCACCCCTCTCACACGAAGAGCAGGGGAAGAGTCATGACCCACCATTAGGATTAGGCCCCTCCCAATGTAATCTTTTTAAAGAGAGGATATGGAACCACGTTCCCCTCCGTGAAACTACCTTAATCACAACAATGTCTCAGCGTGAGACAGCATACAAGGTCACCCATAACGGACCTAAATCCTGTTCTACCGCAAAACTGAATAAAAAACATGGTCATTATTTCTAACAAATATAACAATCTATCATATTTTAATAAGCACACAAGTTGTTCCCAACACAAATATTAAATGGGATTCAATTCCTCATTTAAGAACCATAATGCAAGAGAGAACCGTCCACTTGCCTTAGAAGACGTGCTCAACGTCCTTAGCAATTCAACAGTAATCTTTATCACCCTTCTGCCAAATATAACAAAAAGATTTCTCAACAACGAGCTCACGGAAACACCTCTTAGTTGTATACTGAAATTCTACAACTTCCTAATCGATAAACGATTTAATTTCCGAATATCGATATATAACAAATCCTTAGTTATCATGCTTTAAGGAGCCATCTTGGAGGAATTATAACTAATTATCCGCTTCACTTTTGAAACAATTTTCTAAATAAAAATTGTTCATAAGCAATAGTTCTTAAAGGTGACCAAATCTCGGATCAAACGGATTAACAATGAATCCCGAGTAATTATCCGAAGTCCTTTACCTGCCAATCGATGTCAAAACTTGTATTCGCTATAACTGAAGACCCGGACGTCCGTTTCACGAGCGGTTTGAACCTGTGAGACCGTATCAAAATCAAGATTATAAAAACCATAAATTTAATTAGCAAAGCGGAAACGAAAGGTCCTTACGGTGGCTCCGTAATCAATCCGCTAATTAATTTCGATCGTAAATACCTTCACTCGAGCCCATGGCTCGTTTGGCTCGATAGGGGCTCGATCCCCGAGCCCAAGGGTGTTCGAGTATTGCCCAGCGACAACTCTCGCAGTGGGTGGTGGTCAGAGTGACTGGTGGTCGCCGGCGACGACGTACGACGAGGCGAAAAGATGACTGACGCTGAAGAGGAGTTCGAATCCTTTCTTCTTCCCGAGTCCGTTGTCATCTTGATTCTCTCGCTGGTTTTACTTCAGCAGCAACAAGCCAGAATAAGGAGGAAGAAGATGAGGTGGCTGGCTGGAGAAGGCGAGGATGAGGAGCAGCCGGCGGTGAAGGAATTCGATTCTCCCAATCCGTCGTTCTGTCCTAATTAGGTCTCAAACTCTCCTCTGGTTTCTTTCCAAACTCATACTACGAGAAAGAAGATGGGTCTCTATCCACCTGGATTCCCTCCCCCACTAAGCAAAGCAAAAGAAGGTCGGTTAAAACGGGATTTTCCGTTTCGGAACGGGACTCGCGTTAAAGCGGTAAAATTAGGTACCTCGGGTGGAAAAACTTACTAAATACAAAACGTACTGTAAATTATGTAGACCAATAAAACCAATTTTCCATGATTTTATCACGCTACCTTCAATTTTTAAGGCTTCCATTTTGTATTTTAAATACTTAACAGTACATAATTAAAAAGACGGCTTATCCAATAAATATTCTTTTTCCACTGAAAAATCCTAGAATTCTCACCGATCCATAAAATCATTTCTTTATGATTTTAGGACATCACCAACAATTTTCTAGGATTTAAATTCTGACAAAAATATTCGATTAAGCGTTAAAACGGACAAAGAGGTTAAAAGGATATCCGAGAAAAATTCAAAAATATCCTCAAAAACCACAGTTATTACAATGCAAATATCCGTAGATTTGAATTTACACCTTGTAGTTCTCACCATCATGCACTAAAAAATCATGGTATTCTAAAAATTGAACCATATCAACTTGTCTAAGTACATCCAAAGATAGTACGATATGAGTTACTACGTTCCTTCTTTAACTTGACGCTTTTGTAAAGGCTCTTTCGTCCCATATCCATTTCACATATGCTTTAGTCGAGTCATCCTTGAACTCTAACTTGGAAGAAGCCTTATACTTCCACATATGCTTAGTTGAGTTTTCTTACGTGCTCCACAATAGCAATTTCCAAAAACTCATTAATGAAACCTTTGTTTCAAAACTATTTTTCATGTGGTCTAGAGCAAATATACCTTGATGGGAATTTAGTATGCTCTCCAACTCTATGCCTTTGACCTACCACATTGAATTCAGCCCACACCTTTCGATGAGGGGGAATTGGGCGTCCAAATCATAGGGTTTATTAGGATTTTAACCCCATCCTTCGAATTGAACTTAACACAAATATTTTTGCCAATCTTCTCGGTGGAGAAACCAACAAATTCATTGTGCTTAACAAAACTCAAACGAGTTGAATCTAATTATGGATTATTCCTTAGAATAACATCTCGTCATACTTAAATGTCACTTTCCGACCCAAAGTCGAAGTATAGCAAATTGCCTCATGGGAACTCCAAGAATGTCGACCCATCACCCAAATAGGAATTCGTGACCAATCGTCGACTAGAGGTCTTCCATATTTTAGTGATCCAACTTGCTTTAAAACTTTCCAACATAGAAAGTATTTTCACACATCCAATGCCTTACACATCTATCACATCTTTGACGAATGGCCATGCCAAGATATCAACACCTTAACATTCACTTGAGCATCCTCAAGCCATGACACACCTAATCTTATAACCGTGTGTTCATCGATCCATAGGTGTTCTAAAACATGTGTATTGCCATGGAAATCTATTTCCTTCCCAATGTATTAAAAAACCAAGACAAAGATTTAGCAAACTAATTCACCTTCACCTCTTTACATTGGTATCTTCATAATTTTATCAATGAAGAACATCATGGATAAGATCATAGTTATCTCATCCATTTAATTTGGTTTCTTACCAAATTAGTCATGTCTTTTCATATAGATTCATCAAACACTTCTTAACCAAAGTGATTAAAACGTACTATATGCTTTCATGCTATAAGCACATGGAGTCTTTAGAAAGACTTCTAAAAAGACAT
This sequence comes from Fallopia convolvulus, assembly GCA_964016875.1. Classification (NCBI taxonomy): domain Eukaryota; kingdom Viridiplantae; phylum Streptophyta; class Magnoliopsida; order Caryophyllales; family Polygonaceae; genus Fallopia; species Fallopia convolvulus. The sequence goes on from OZ024728.1 coordinate 15,735,874, forward strand.
TCCTTTACTTTTGGCCATTCAACACAAAGTATTCTACTTTATGTACTACTTTCATCCTAACCACCAAATCATTGGGAGTTTCCATAGGATCATCATCCATTTAACAAAATTAGATGATTCAATTCTTCTTTTCCTTAGAAATCTTGTATCAAAGAAAACTAGAAGAATTATGCTCATAAGACAACCATCTTATCACAAGTGTTTACACACATGTTAAGATTAGTTTTTTATGAATCATGCCATTAGTTTCCATTAATCCTTTCAATGGCTATCTTAACCATAAGACTAATTTACCAAATTTGTCATTTTGAAGCCTTCATGGCACATTGACACTTTCCTAGGATCCGAGGATTGAACAAATATCTCATAGTCTTTTCTAGACCATTACTTGGTAATTTGAAGGTGGAAAAACCAGCCTTCCAAAATTCTCAAACAAGTTCTCTACATCCAAACTAATGACATCCAATATGAGCCTTTAAAAATAATCATATGGGACATGTGACAAAACAAGTTTCTCAACTCAATCACAAATTTTATCAAATCCACAACTAGGAAATAAAAGCATGACTTCAAATATGGTTTCAGTGATTTAAACAAATCAATTTTGAATGCTTATGGTAGGCGCGCCTATGTGCCAATCGAGTGCGCACCGACGCCAAGCGTCGAGCACTTACCATGGTCAAGGCATGGTGTCGTCCAGCCTTGGCGCACCTAGCGCTCCCCAAGCCATGCCAAGGTTCTAACCAAGACAAAGCGTCGCCGAGTACCGAGTGCCACGCACATCGTTAGCGACGCATTGTATCCGAGCACTCCCTTGCCTCGCTTTGCAAATCCAGCCACGCCGCGCGCCGAGCATCACGACTCGGCGTGCCTAGGCACATGCGATCCCAAGATCGTGCCAAGGCCTTGGCCTTGCGTTGTTACGACACTCCTCTCGTGCGACATCCAACGTCTAGTGCCATGTGCCGAGAGGTTCTAGGCAGCGGCCCTATAAGGGCATGCCATCGGTGCTCCATGGGTTTCATAACCACGAGCGCCTAGCGCCGCGAAGATTGATATCGAGACTCGATACCATTCGGCGCGCCTATGGCTAAGCCAAAGGCATATCTAGGTTTTAATCCTAGATATCTATGCGTCGATCCTCTTGATCAAGGCAAATCTTTTGACATTAACATGTCTATTCAAGGTAAATCATCACGTTAACATTTATACAAGTCGACATCAAATCATACTTATAATCTAAGATAAGTCATTAACCTTTAGGATTCAACCATATGACATAACGGTCTAGACATGAACATCTTTTGTCATGTCAAAGTATCGAAATTTGTATTTGACACTTTTCAAGCCTTATCAAACTTTATTTGACTAAGCCATGAGAGAACTCACTCTCATGCTATCATTTCTCACTATAAGTATTCCATAAATCTAAATTTAAACCAATCAAGACTTTCATATTTTCTTTTCCATAAGAAGCATGATTTCCTTGAAATCATCAAGTGAACTTCCATATGCATCTTATCAAAGAGATACTCTTTATCTCTTTTATGTGTTCTTTAGTGCATTCATGGCCAACATGTGTCTACCCTCTCACGTGGGGGGCAATCCAGTAAACCCTTACATTAGTAGACCCGAAGGTAGTCTAATTACTCTAGTAGACCCGAAGGTAGTCTAGAGCATGAGTCGTTCCAATCAAAGAATGGTCGACTCAAGGGTAATCTGATTAGTATCATCCAAAAGAATGAACCTATAATCAACCTTTTAAAGTTGATCTTAAGAATTGGACTTAGTCCTCTTCTTGCACATAAGTTGTTAAGATCATTTAGAATCAAACCATTGTTTATTATTAACCATAAACATTACATGATCATATTCTTTGATCAATCAACACACTATCACCCTTTAATCAAGGTATACAACACACATAAGTTTAAAGCACACTTCTAATGCTAGAAACACACACACGTGCATAAAGGAAACATTACAATACCTATGTTTAATCACGACATTTAAAGCCACACAAAGAGCAATAAACCGGCTTAATTGTCCTTCGGTCCCCATAGACAAGTTGCCAATAGTTGCCTCCAACCGCAGCTCCTCCATCACCCAAAGGCGCGCCCCTAGGGACGCCGCTCCTCGGCTTGGCACGAGAGTGCTGAGCCTTCGACCTCGTACGACGCTTGAACCTCGAGTACCCTTGCCTACCCTCATGTCCATGACTTGGATCACGAGCCTCCATCGCCTTGGAGGTTTGAGGCGCAAGAACCTCATCATCCTTAGCATCTTCGAGATCGGGTTCAATCCTCACATTAGCGAGAAACCAATCCCAAAAAGTGTTACTTCGGTTGTACTCATCAAGCCATTCGTCAAAGTCTTGGAGTCCACCTTGATCCACTTCGATCGGCCTTAAGGGACTAGGAGGCTCGATTTTGACTTTCCTCAATTGAGAGGTAACGTCATCGACCATTTTATCCATTCGTCTAGCCAAATCCTCAAACTTAACAAGACAAAACAACAATGCAAACAAGAACATAAACAAATATACGTTGAAGATTGTTGGTTTATAGGGTATGTAAAACAAACGGAATAGCATATTTGCATTGATAGTTGAAGTGAAAGCCGACCCTTGTTCACACAAGGCATTTTGAGTAGACCTCGAAAGGTAATCTCGTGAGTAGACCCATAAGGGTAGTCTCGTTGGGTGTAGGCCCTAAGGCAATCAACATCAACCCACTTAACATGTTTTATTAAGTTAAACCCGGATATAGGCAATGAGTCACGGGATGAGATCCCGCTTTCCTTCAACATATATTGCCCCTATTCCATGCCAAGGGTTCGTGCAATACCATTGTGGGATAAAACGTACCAAATAAGGAAATAGATGTGTTGGCAAGACACATCTATTAGAATGAACGTACCTTGTTCGAATTCCATGACTCTTCTTCATTCTTCACTTGAACGAAGTCTTCTTTCCAAGACGTTTGTGGTTCATCCTTCACTTGAACGAACTCCTCTTCCAACGCCTCTTGAGGTTCCTTCTTCACTCTTGAAGATCGATCCATGATAAGCACACTTGTGTTTGATTCACTCGTAAAAACGCACTCAAACGATGCCTAGTCTTTGTTGACTACAAGTGTTCTCCTTCACCGAATTTGTGTGGACTCAAGAATGATTTTCGTGTGTCTTTTTATACCTCCAAATGGACTACATTCTTCCCTTTAAATAGGAGTCCTTGTTTGTCCAAATAACCGCCAATAGGTAGTTACACAATCGGTTGTACAAAGGAGAGGCTGAGAGTGATTTTAGGGAAAGAGGTTGCAACTTCTTCCTTCTCTTTCCTTGTCATCATAGGCGTCCAAATGCAGCCCCTCATGGAGTCCAAAAGGGTGTGTAAATCAGCCAAGAAATGGCCCAAATGGAAGCCTAAAAATCCTTCTAGAAATCCAATCCAAAGGCCCAAAGTTTGGCCCAAAACGCAAGGCATGAGGCCCATGCCAAGAGTCCAAGCATGCGGCCCAACAACCCATAGGCGCGCCCCATGGGCCGGCCCACCAAGGCCCACACCTAGCTAGCATAGCTAGGTACCTAGCTAGGTCACTTACCTAGTGTAGCTGGCCCTTAGCTAGTTGAGCTGGCTTGAGCCGCGTTTTAGCTCATTGAGCTGACTTTTGAGCTATTTGAGCTAACTTGAGCTAGTTTGAGCTTCCATGAGCTAATCCCTAGCTGCATGAGCTTCATACTAAGCTTATGCTTTGAGTCAAGAGCTTGTTCAATCTTCTAGAGCTAACTCTAAGCTAGTTTGAAGCTTCTAAACTCCTTTCTAGCATACATAGCTATGTGCCAAGCTAAAATCAAGCTTTGGTTCTTGCTTAGAGCATTCACCAAACTTAAGTTAAGCTTCCTAACTTCATTAGATAATGCACAAAGCTATAAGACTCGTATAGCAAGCTCAAAACCATACCTTATCTCAATTGCAACCACTCGACGCCTTGTGTCTTAGCCCTAGGCGCGCCACAAGCTCATCGCAAACCACCTTGGTGCGTCGCTAGCCTCGTGAAACCTTGGTCGTGCCATCGTAGCGCCATAGGCGCGCCCCCAGCCGCCAACACTTGAACCACAAAACCAAGCACTAGGCGCGCTCCATATTACCGAGTCTCGAACCTCAAGATCGAGCTCATGGCGCACCAAGCTCATGCACCAAGTCACAGCCGTGCATGTATGTGCTGACGCATAGTGCCGTCTCCGAGTGACGACGCCTCCAAGGCGCGCCCTCGCCAAGTGTCGTGGCACACGAGGTTTCAATCCTCGGCGTTGGTGTGCAATTACTTTGGATCTTTCTATTCATGAAAAAATATCTTTATCATATCATGGTAAGTCATACATGTCAATTTCTCAATCGACATTATCTTTATGACTTAATAACCTCAACATGCTCTCAACGGGATTTGATGACTTTAAACAAATCACCAACAATTACGACATCAAGGAAAGATGATGGCTTGAGGTACGGGCCCTGGATGTAAGTCCAAAGGAAGAAGAACCAATGGAAACCTAAAAGCAAGGCGGCGGATGCGACCTCTCCGGCTGGCACTGATTTCACCTCCCCCTTGGCTGGCGGCGATGTATCTTTCCCCTTGGCTGGCGGTTCTGCTCCAACGGTCACACCATCTCCATTGATTGTTGAGAAAGTTGACATCGGGAAAGGAAAAGCCATTATAGGGAACCCTAATCCCCATATTACCAGCGTGGTTAGTACTGCCCCAGGAGTGGTCGAGAATAATACTATGATGGTTGGGGGCCCCACGCCAACCTTGGGGGGATTTGTTATGAGTCAAACAAGTGGCGCTTCGGGTTTTACCAAAAGTAACCATGCAGGCCTAGCAGGCGCCAAAGACCAAAGGCCCAATGGACCTTCTAAACGGCCCAGAAACCAAAATGAAGAATTCACGTGGAATCCGGAAAAATTCCAATTCAACCCTACGCTTGTGCCGAATTCTTCTGACCCTAATGGTACGTCCCCAAATCTGGCCGATGCGGTGGTGGAAAACATGTTTATGGACAAAGGGTCTCCCACACTAATTATGCAAACGGTTGGCAATAGTGTTGTCGAGGATTGCGAGTCTAATGGGACCCAACGTATAGCGGATGCTGAGCATTTGGCTCTGACTGATAATGATGCCTCTATGGAGGACGATGGGGCCAACCTCGTGCTCGTCCAGTTCTCTTAAGGGTTCGGTGTGTTCCTTTCTCCTGCTAGACGTTATGAATTGCCTTCTATGGAATTGTCACGAGGCCGGTAATGACGGGTTCCGTAGAGCTTTGCGTTACATGGTTAAGCAGCATAAAATTGACGTGTTGGCTCTGTTTGAACCAAAAATCTCTGGTTCTATGGCTGATTCTGTTTGTGATCGCACTCCGTTTAATCGGAATGTACGGATTGAGGCTATTGGTTTTGCCGGGGGTGTCTCGCTCCTTTGGAACGAGCATAATACTGAGGTCCATATCATTCGCTTATATGAGTGATTTATTCACGCCACGATCAAGATTAACGGTAAAGTTTTCAATCTAATTGTGGTTTATGCGCCTCCTAATGAGACTGATAGAGATTTATTTTAGTCTATTTTGCAGTACGTTACTATTGGCATCGATGTACCAATGATCATTGGGGGTGACTTCAATTGCACGCTCCAAAGTTGGGAGAGCGCGGGTACTGTTGATTCGCTTTCCCCGGACTCCGACCGCTTCCACGATTGGGTTGAGCGTTCTGATTTGATTGATATGGGTTTTACGGGGTCAAACTTCACTTGGACTACGGGGGTGACTTCTAGAACCTTTAAAGCTCGTCGTTTGGATAGGGTTTTCACCAATCCGAGCGCTAGGTTGGACTAGCCTAATGCCTTGGTCCAACACCTTCCGGTTTTCAGCTTCGATCATTCTCCTTTGTTGCATAGTTTGGCGCCTTCTAAGTCTATGAACAAGAGCCGTCGGCCGTTCAGGTTTGAGGTTGCGTGGGCGACTCACGATTCGTTCAAAGACTTGTTATAGACTAATTGGGACGTGAATGCTACTACTCCGGTTGCGCCGGCTTCTTTTCAAGATGTGGTTTGTAAATGGAATGTTGAGACGTTCGGGAATATCCACGCTAGGAAGAAGAGAATCTTGGCTCTCCTAGTTGGGGTCCAAAAATCTTTTGCTTATGGTGTTAATCACAATCTCCTTTGCCTTGAGGCCGACTTGCAACCTGAGTTGAGTAAAGTTCTTGAACAAGAGGAACATTTATGGTTCCAAAAGTCGAGAGAAAATTGGCTCGTTTTAAGGGATCATAACACGTCCTTCTTCCATATTTCTACAGTGGTTCGAAGAAGACGTAATCGGGTTGATTCTCTTTTGAATGATGTTGGTGACTTGATTCAAAATAGTAATCTTGTTGAGAAATTAGCGGTGGATTATTTCAAAGAGTTGTTCAAGGAACCGGATTTGTTGGATTTCTCGCCTGAGCTTGCTATGAACTCCTTCCCGCCTATTCAACCGGATCAATGGGATTTACTCCAAAAACCGTTTTCTTCTGAGGAAATACATGTTTCCATGACTCAGATGGGGCGATTTAAAGCGCCAGGTAATGATGGTTTTCAACCATTTTTCTTTCAAAACATTTGGGACACCGTTGGTGAGTCTGTTGTGCGGTTTGTGCAAGAGTTTTTTCGTTCTGGCCGCCTCCCTAATGGCGTGAATAACACGATCTTCGGTCTTCTTGCTAAGGTAGCTAAGCCGAAGTTAATCAACCACTTCCGCTCTACTAGCCTTTGTAATGTCGTTTATAAGCTTATTACGAAGGTTATGGTGAATAGGTTGCAGCCTATCCTTGCTGACATCATCCGGCCTACGCAAGGGAGCTTCTTGACGGGTATACTCATCTCGGACAATATTGTTCTTATGCAAGAGATTGTACATTCTATGAGAAGGAAAACCGGAAGAAAGGGTTGGATGCTTATGAAGATCGATCTTGAGAAAGCTTAAGATAGGCTTAGATGGGATTTTGTGATTGACACTATTCTCGATGCCGGTTTCCCAGCTAACTGGGCTGCGTGGATCAGTGAATGCATCAGTTCTTCATCTATGAGGCTGTTATGGAATGGGGAGCTCACCGAAAAGTTCAAGCCTTCTCGGGGAATCCGTCTCAAGGGGACCCCATCTCACCGTATCTTTTTGTGTTATGTATGGAAAGGCTTAGTCATATGATACTCAATGTTGTGTCGGACGGATCTTGGAAGCCAGCCCGTATTACTAAGAATGGCCCGAAAATATCCTACGTGTTATTTGCGGACGATGTTGTACTTGTTGCCGAGGCGTCTGTTTCTCAAATGAGGAAGATTAATGACATTCTTAATGACTTTTGCAAGGCTTCTGGACAAAAGATCAACATTGCCAAATCCAAACTCTTTGTGTCGAAAAATATTGATGCCGACACGGTTGCTGGCCTAAGGCCTGAATGTGGCTTCGAGATCACTACTGATCTTGGTAACTATCTCGGTACGCCGGTGCTCCACAAAAGAGCTACTGCTGAAACTTTCGGACCTCTGATTGACAAATTCAAGTCCCGACTTGCGTCTTGGAAAAGCAAATTCTTAAGCCTTGCTGGGAGGATTACTCTTGTTAAATTTGTTCTCTCGTCTCTCCCAATCTATGCTATGTCTACGGTGGCTATCCCTAAGGAGGTGTGTGATCGCTTGGACCAACTCACCAGAAACTTCATTTGGAATAATATGAATGGTAGGAAACACGCCACCTTATTGCTTGGAATGATATTTGTCGTCCCAAGGAGGAGGGTGGCCTGGGGGTCCGAGCCATGAGGCCTCTTAACTCGGCTATTCTTGGCAAGCTTGGGTGGCGTTTTCTCCAGGACACGGATGGGCTTTGGAGTGCTGTTCTCAAGGCCAAATATGTTTGTAATAATGAGGCGACGGTGGCTGTTGCGTCTTCCACTTGGCAGGGTGTTCAAAATAGCTTAAGTATGGTTGCCAAGGGCTTCCGTTGGAATCTTGGCAATGGGATGGCCATTCACTTTTGGCTTGATACGTGGCTTTGAGAGGATCGCTTGTTGGATGGGGCTTTAGCTAGTATTGATGAGGATCTGTTGCGCTTCAATGTTCGCGATATGTGGACTGCCGATGGTGGTTGGGACTTGGAAATCTTGTCCGGATTGTTGCCAATGTCTATTTTAATGTGTTTGGTTGCGGTTGCTGTCAATGAGGACGAGGAGGCCGAAGATACGATCAATTAGAGATTCGCTGCTGATGGGAATTACTCAGTGTTGACGGCTTATAAGTATGCCATCAATGATGGGCCTATCTATTTCAACGACAGTTGCATATTCAATAGGATCTGGCGGCTGCAAGTTTAGGAACACATTCGAACTTTCATGTGGCTGATTGTCTAGGGAAGTATCTTAACGAATGAGGATCGCTGACGACGCCACATTGTTGCTGATGCGATGTGTGGTATATGCAGGGAGGATGATGAATCTCTTATTCATTTATTTAGAGATTGTAATGAGATTAATCTTTTGTGTGAGGGCCAATCTTTCGGCCCGATGCTGTTACTGATTTCTTTTGTTTACCGTTTGCAGGTTGGGTGAGGGCCAATCTTTCGTGTTCGTGGATCAACATCGACGGAATTCCGTGGCCGGAGTTTTTCGCGACGACGCTGTGGTAGATATGGCGCTGGAGGAATTTGAAGATCTTCGGGAATGTGAACCAGGTTCGTGATGCTGCTGGGTTCGTGAATCCAAGGGCCAAAGATTATATGCAGGCCTGAAGTGTTAGGCCGTTGGCCAAGGGAAACACTACGAAGATGATGCCTTTGATTGCTAGGAAGCGTCGTCCAACGGGCTGGGTTAAAATCAACACTGACGGGGTGGTGGATAGGCAAGGAAACGATACTACTGTTGGGATCATTCGTGACTTGGAGGGGTGTTGGGCTGGTGGTTTTGTCCATAACATCGGGAGTTGTTTGTTTCCTTCGGCGGAACTTTGGGGCGTGTATCATGGCCGCAAATGTGCGGGGGAGAAAGGTTTCAGAAGGGTTTGTTTGGAGAGGGATTCGATGCTTATTGTGAGCTTGGTTAGCAAAGGCGTTGCTAAGGCTCATCCTCTCTATGGTTTGGTCTCTCAAGTTCGTAGTTTACTCCAGCGGGATTAGAATACCCGCTTTACCCATGTATTTAGGGAAGCGAATTGTGTCGTCGACTCCCCCGCGGAACGTGCTTCTGGCTTTCCTCTTGGTGTTCATCCTCTTTTCGAGCCCCGGGAGGATGTTGTTGCTTTTATTTCTGATGACTTTCATGAGCGGGCTCGACCCCGACTCATTTGTTTGTAACCTTTTTCTTGTTATCTAGTTTCCTGAGGGGTTGTGACCTTCTCGATTTACCAAAAAAAACAAAGAAAAGTAATTTTTTTAAAGTACGACGACGTTTTGCTTATGTGGGTTAGTCTTTGTTCTTCCTTATTTTCTCCTGGAGTTCTGGACAATTGGTTTCAAGCTCCATGCCTCCATTAATGCAACAAGCTCCACCAGTCCCCCCCCCCCCCGTTACTTCAAAGTGGGGGCGAAAGTTTAAAATTAATTTTCAATCCCGGGTTCTCTATGTAAAAATCATCCCTCCTTCGGACCGATGTGGGGGCGGCCGCCCTTTCCCACCCCCTAAATCCGCCCATGTGTGCGATTGTAAGAGGCAAACTACAAACCCAAATGGAAATTGCCCTCTCCACTTCAAAAGTCACATCGTTCCTCGAGTGGGAACTTTGGGCGAAAAACGCAACCATCGAGAGAGCTAACTAGATCCGTCTACGTGACCATCAACATCTCAATCTATAGGATCTTACCACACATCAAGCGTGGGAGCTACTTTTGCTAGTTATCTCGCGCGGGATGAGTATGAAGCCGGAAAGATTGTATGTACCATAGGATACGGGGGCATATGACCGAAGATTGCAAAACCTATAAGAAGTTCCTAGAAGAGTTGGTTCGAGATGAGTACTTGTGCTAGTACATCGAAAAGAAGGAACCAAACGACAAAGGAGATCGAACCGAGAAAGAAGCAAATCGAGGTCATTCAAACAATCTCGGTGACATACAAGAACGAGTATGCATAACTAGGAGCAATTTCCAAAAATCGTGTCATGAGCTAGAGGTGATGCGGGTTCAACAATATGAACCGTGACTTCCGCTCACACGGTCGATGGTTTGGTATTTCGGGACAATGACCGTGCGTCAGTCGAAGTTTCGCACAACGACGCCTTGATCCTCACTGTGGAGCTTGAAGGCTTCAAGGTACGTCGGGCATTGGTAGATCTGGGAGCTCGATGGATATCATGTATTAAGACGTCTTCAAGCTCCTGGAAACGAAAAATGAGGACTTAGCCCCAATCAAGATACAACTCACCAGACTTGGCGGATATCCGACATTCCGGCTTGAAATGTATGAGACGTAGGTATGTTTAGAAAAGAAGGACTTGGCAGTCAAATTCATAGTAGTTGATATGCTCGCCCTGTACAATTTGGTCTTTGGTTGGACATGGATTCATGGGATGGGAGCAATACCATCGACCCTCCATCAAATGATTCAATTCAAAGATGAAGACGTCACGGTTCGAGTGTGGGCCAATCAGCTAGACGCACACATGTTCTCAAAAGGAAATCATCCCAAAGCGAAATTTCTTCAAAAGATTGAAGACGAGCCAAGAACTGAGGGCCATGAGCGAAACCGTGATCGCGAGCCCAATAGCCACGACCGCCCATCTAGCCAAGAGAGAAACGCTCCTTCTCTAGAGCAAAATCGCGATTGTGGGTCCGTCGACCGTGACCGTGTCCCCGACGCAAGAGATACTGCTCTTTCACTAAAGCAAAACCGCGACCGCGGCCCACGTGGGTGCAATTGTGGTAACCCGTATTCCTCTGCGCAAGGATCTCGGGATTAGGATATGCACGTAAATACGACACTCTTTTTCCCACGTGGTTTTGATGATGCCCTTACGTTTTTGTTTTTCATTCACTAGTTTCGTCCTTAGGTCATGACTTTCACGTTTATTTATTAATAAAAGTCAAAGTTTTTCATTTGTTTGAGTCTTGCATAAAAAAGTGTGCAATGTTAATTCATCGCATTAACGGGCTTCTACATGGAGGGACAAGGATCCCATGTGCATCACACATGGATGTACAAATATAAGAATCTGCTAAGGGACCCGATGACTAATCTGCATGGCCACTTCGAATAGGCCATAGAGTACTTGAGTTTTAGATGCAATGCTATCGAACGCAGCTAACATTCAAGTGGGACATTTGTGAATGGATAAAATATTAATGTTTACCTGTTTATGTTATTTTTGGCGAAAAATGTATTTTTTTTATTTTGCTATCCTTTTCTTTAAACAAGGTTTTTCTAATGGCAAGATTTGATCTTCCTTTATCTCCCTTAATTAAATCGCTATAATGGAAGATTCTATCTTAGTTGAAAGATAGAATTTCCGCGTGGATTAGGGAGCAAAATATCGCTTGCTTGGGTGTCAAGGCATATGGGCCGAGCCTTGAGATAGGATTTTTTACCATCTCTCGCTCTTTCTTCCATTATAAATACATGTCTTCGATATATACGATAAGCATATTCAGAAACCGCTGAACTCGCTCGCAAGTTTTACCTTTTTATCTCGACATTTAATCGACAAACTTCCCTTTTAACTTAAGAAGAAGTTTTTTATGATTGTGGGCCGGAGTTACTTTGACCGGAATGAAACCCCACCCACTACGTCCATTGTTTTGCAGGTTCTAGGTTGAAGATGAAATTTGGAATGGAATGCAAAAGGGAAAATCAAGAAGAGCATTTATTAAGACATAAAAAGTGAATTTTTATGCAATTGACACTAGTGAACCTCGATCCAATTCGAGACTAGTGAACCTCGATCAATATGACCGTACGTAGTCTGACGTGGAACTTTGTTCGCAAAATATGGTTCGAGAGTGATGTTAGGGCCAATTGCAATTACAAAAAGTTATTTTGTGGAAAATTTGTGTCAAAATCTTTGGTATGCATAATTTCTTACCGCTATCGCCAACCATGATTCACGATTACATGTATTAATATCTGATATAAAATGAAGAAAAGAGTGACCTTTTCCTAATGCTGAGCATGAGTTGTTGTTTGTGTGTGTGTGTTTTGAAGTAAAAAACATATTTAACGGGTCGGTTTTATATAAGTATCCAATAAGGAAATCAATGGTGAACGAGTTATGATGTCTAATAATGACTATTGTACCTCTTTTTTGGTCAACACTATTGTACCTCTTCATAGTTCGAATTTGACATATATCAGCTATAGAATTCATTCCAGCTAGATTAGTAAAGTAACATCATATCAGCTAGACTAGTAAAGTTTAAAAATACTTATAAAACATGAAAAGACCTTTTGTATCACTTATATTTTGTGCAGCGGTCTTCATGTACGTACGCAATTAGAGGAGAAAATCAAACATCAAAAAAACACTATGATTAACTGTAGATTTTTATCATCACCAATTACTAGCAGAATTGTACGCAACATAAAGGATAATGGTAACACTAGACACTTGACAACATGACATTCATTAATATACCAACATCAATGCATATACATAGATATATATAGATATAGGAATACGGCATAATACAAAAATGGAAATTCAACATTAATACCTAGCACACAAACGGGAATAATATGATACTGACAAGTGAATCGAAATGGTATAATACAAACTTAATTATTCTCGTACATAAACTTCAATTACCATCATGCATATATATGCTGAAATAGAATTTAACTTAAAGTTACATCAGCAGGCTTAGGTGCTCTCTTTTATAATGGATTTACTTCTTCTTGTAAGGTGGAGATTTGTAGTAGGATGGTGGAGAGTAGTAGTATGACGGTGGAGAATAGTATTGAGGTGGTGAGTAGTATTTTGGAGGTGTGTAATATGAAGGTGGAGAGTAGTATTGTGGAGGAGAGTAGTACTTCGGAGGAGAGTAGTACTGAGGTGGAGAGTAGTATTTTGGAGGTGAATACGAATATGAAGGTGGGGAGTAGTAGTATGATGGAGGAGAGTAGTATTTAGGAGGTGAATAGTATGAAGGTGGAGAATAATATGATGGGGGTGAGTAGTATTTTGGAGGTGAGTAGTAAGAAGGTGGAGAATAGTACGTAGGGGGTGAGTAGTATTTTGGAGGCGAGTAGTAAGAAGGTGGAGAATAGTACTTTGGAGGGGAGTAGTAGCTTGGTGGAGAGTAGTATGAAGGTGGAGAATCGTACTTTGGTGGCGAGTAGTATGAAGGTGGAGAATAGTATTTTGGAGGGGAGTAGTAGGAAGGTGGAGAATAGTAGTTGGGCGGAGAGTAGTATTTTGGAGGCGAGTAGTATGAAGGTGGTGAGTAATATGAAGGAGGGGAGTAGTAGTTTGGTGGTGAGTAATATGAGTCATATTCGCCGGCTATGGCAAGACCGACGAAGTAACTCAGAGCCACCACATAGGCGATTAGCTGTGAAAGCGCAACCATTGCGCTTGTAGACAAGGAAAGTGGAGGCGTGCCAAGATGATCGATCCAAATGCTTGTTGTCTCTCTTAAATGTGGTTTGAGGGTGTGCTTTATTGTAATGAGATTTGAACTATTTATAAGTGGTAAGTTTCATACTTCCTTGGAAATAGTCTTAATAATGTCCATTCATATTACATTTGCAGATTGTGACCGAAAGTTGCATATTATGAAACTACAACTTGTATGGATGCAAGACTAATTTTTTTTTTGATGGATGCAAGACTATTTCAAATTCTTGAATTGGCTGCAAATTGTGCATTTGATTTAGATTATATTGAAGGTGTTTTGTTATGGAGAAAGGATAATTGATATAAAATTGTAAATAAGTATAGTGCATGTCATCATTGAATAAATCGTTACCTCAATTTGTACGTTTAGTGTGAATTATAAAAAAAAATCAGACTTATTAAAAGGGGTAAAATTCGAGTCATAATCGTGTATGAAATGACAGGTACAACTAATTATACATCAAACATTATTGGGATCACCTTGATCCAATTAATTTTACCCTCTATCTATGATACTAGTACACCTTAATTACCAACTTCCTATTTATATTGATAAGAAAAGAAGTAACGCAATTCTCTCTTCAACAATTACATGACATCTTGTGATCCTTACATTTAACATTCAATATCAATATATGTTTAGAATCGTTAATTTCCTATATGTAATTGTTATCATATCAGAATATATAATCTTCAACAGCTCCTAATTAATTTAATAAATATATAGGGCAAAATGTAAATTGAATGCATATAAAATTCTCAAACGACCAGATCAAACTCTTGAATATTTTTAATCTTAAATATTTGACGTTTCGTGTCGAACATTTTTATAATATAAATATATTTGATCTGGTAAAACAAATAGTTATTTGCACAAGACCAATCATTAAAAATGGTTGTTCTTCATCTAACCTTTAGTTAAATAGGAAATTATACAGCCCACGCACCCTAAATGCAAAATATTCTCATGGCCTTTAGCGCGAGAGCAGCATGAACGTAGAATCAGAAAAAAAAAAATTTAAATTTAATTGATTTTTTCAGAGTTTGTCTATTTGTAATCAGAAAATGTAATAATTTGAAGAGTTTTATTTTTTTTTTAAATTACAAACAATATATGGACTCTCGATAAAAGCAAGGTTGTATGAAAACTTAGGTGTCAGCGGCCATATTACCCTGTATCTTTTGCAACCACCTTTATGAGGATCTTGAACATATCCTCACCCAATGCCCGCAAGTAAGAGATATAATCTCATAAATAAACTATATGGTCCCGTTCGGTTTGTCGTTATATATGTAAATGTAAATATAAACAGAAACGAAATGAATCTAGAACATTTGTAGTGTCATGATACATTTATATATAAAATTATCCAACAACTTGTCTATTGAAAAAGTGAGATGGAAAGGAGTGATTCCACCATTTTGTTACCCATGCCACCTCTATAATGGAAGAATGATTGAGGTGGAGTAAATCCCTTTTTACAATGGATAAGAGATTGTGCAAAACAAGTTTTTTTTTGTCAATGTAGCATGACACTAAAATGGACTACATTCATTTACATTTCGTTTACGTTTCCATGAATTGCAACCAAACGGGACCTAAGACTCTCAAAACAATAGAGACCATGACAAACAATATTAGAGCAAACCAGTTGTTAGACACCCTATGTTGGAAACTACAAAAAGAGGAGTTTCAAGAACTCACATTTTTTAGTGGTGCATTTGGTACCAAAGGGACAAAAAAGTCTTTTAAAAATGGAACGAAAAAGAACTAAAGGATGTTGTGAGATTCTTCTACGAACACAATCAAGATTGGCACAGAGCACATGTTGTCATGGTGAAAGAGTCAAACGCACCACAAAACCTCAAATAGGAAAAAAAATCCAATAAGAGGAAAACGAAAAAATATCAAATGAGAGCGACCCTAAAGAGATTTCGTCAAACTAAACTTTGATGGTGCTAGACTCCCTTTTGATTCCTCTACATTTGGCTTCATTATTTGAGATGATAGGCAAGTCATTCATTTGGAGCATGGGGCATGTGGCAACCAATCAACCATTATGGTGGAAGCTTGTAATATCCCTCATTTTTATAAGGGCAAAAAAATAATTTTACTTTACATCTTTCCTTAATATAATAAAATATTTGTATATATTATTTCATTAGGTTATTATCTTATAACATTTTAAAATGTTATAAAATTTGTTTATAAGTTTAAGATCATATTAAAAAGGGGGTTACGAAGCCCTTGGATTGCAAAACAGAGTTAATGTAGCACTCCGTCTAGGCTTTAAGAAGATCGAGATTGAAGGTGATAATCTCTGCCTAGTCAATGACATCAATGACATTTGGAGTTGTATGAGGGAGGCTAAGATGCTAATATCGGATATCTTGAATTCCTTCTAGCCTTTTGAGGTTAGGCGACGGAACCACATCTTCAGGGACATTAATTAGGTGGATTATCACATTGCATTGTTGGCCATCCCTGGCCACATCCAAGTCATACAAGTTTACAAGATCTTTAATACCTCACTTTCTTCGATGCCTAGGGTAACCGATCTCTCATTTAGAAAATCTCACTAATCCCTTTACTCATTAAAACATGCACTGATGAGGTATTTTTCAGTCGTTTACCTATCAAAGAAACCTTAGCTTAACCAACTCAGTAGAGCGGCAAGTAAGAGTCGATCCCACAAGGACTGTGTATTTGTGTTATTGCTTAAGTGCCAAGTAACTAAAGAGGGGAGTTTTGAATGATTGAAAATCTAATCTAATATGCAAACTAAAAAGTAAATCTAAATGCAAAGTTGATTGTAAATATATGGGAAAAATATGTTCAACTAGTTAAATCCATCATAGATATGCTTATTGATCATTGATTATCTTGATTCTCAATTCCCTTGAATAATCTATTATGGATTATACTCCTACTAAGGATTATGACCCAAACTTCATAAATAGTTGAAAGAACTAACAGTCTAAACAACCCTAATCATTTAACAACCTAAAACAACGTCTAGATTCAATTAAACGACAGCTTTACGTATCAAGTTATCAATAGAAACAAACACTTAGAGCAAACAGACATCTAAGTTATTCGTGGTTTATTCCCTTCTACAATTGAATAGCCCGAACGGGTCT
Organism: Fallopia convolvulus; assembly: GCA_964016875.1. Taxonomy (NCBI): domain Eukaryota; kingdom Viridiplantae; phylum Streptophyta; class Magnoliopsida; order Caryophyllales; family Polygonaceae; genus Fallopia; species Fallopia convolvulus. Next base: position 15,752,640 of record OZ024728.1, read on the forward strand.
AAACAATTATAGTTGCTACTTTATCTAATCAACCCCGAACGGGCATCAATCAGATTAGTTGTAAATTAACCTAGAAATTCTATTAGGTGATCAATCTAACAAAACCCTAGATAAATTCTGATTCAATTAAGCACAGGAAATAAAACCTATTCAAGTTGATGAGAATCAATCAAACCTCACAATAATATGCAATCTATGATTTCAATAACTAGTCAAACACAATGAATTTAGCAATGCATAATTAAATTAAAGAAAACTTACAAAAGGTTCAAAGGTTTGCCTCTTGAGAGAAAACCCTAGCCTCCCAAAAGTTGATCAAAAGTTATGAAAATAAAACTAACATAAAGTATTTATATGACTACTAAAAATATCCCTCAAAATATCATATCTTAACATATATCTCGGATACAATTTAGCCTAATTGAACAAATACCAAAGCCCAAATCAAAACTCGGCCCAAAACAACTTGTCCGCGTAGAAGTCCGATTGCGCGGCTTCGTTGCTCAAAAGCGCGGCCGCGCATTCTTCCATCCCGCGCTTTCCCCATTCAGTTGGGATTGCGCGGTTTCGTTGCTCGGCTTCAACCCAAGCACTTGGCTTGTGCTTGGCTTGTCTTCTTCCTTGCCTTGGCTCTTCTCCTAGCATGTCCTAGCCTCCTTAGCTCCTTTGCCTCGTCCATCACCACCATGATCCATCTGTACTCGCCCCGCTGTTGCTCCTTAACCTAAAAACCTGTAAAACCGAGCAAACCAGCGCATAATACCCGATAACACAAAAACCTAAAAACTACATAAAAGCTAACCTAAAACTAACTAAAACATATATAAAACATGCAACTAAGCTACTCCTATATGCAAGCTATCAAATTCCCCCATGCTTAACCCTTGCTTGTCCTCAAGCAAGACATAAATCCAATCACACCATAGCAATGCAATCTTACATCCATCTCAAGTCAAACAAGCATTTCACATATAATCAAAAACCCAAACAAGACTTCCTAGCATGCATTATGGTAAGCAACAAGTAGAGACCATTCATTCATTCTAGACCTCACCAAGGTATATGTGTTTGCACTCCAACTCTCATGTGTTTAAGGACGTGTTTCACTCAAAATCAACCATGAAAACTAGACTACCATATGCTTGCATCAGAGTTCTAAATCTCCACCGCTGGGGATCAAATACATAACAAAAATCAAGAGGTCTTTTTAAGGCTTGTAATGGGGCCATGGTAAAGAGAAATTTGGAAGGAAACATATTTGGCCTGTGGTGCTAAATCCGGGATAAAGAACTAATCCTAAACCCAACTCAACACTTTCTTTTCTTACTTCCCAACTCCCTTTCTCAACTCCATACATTTACATTCAAACTCTTTGCTTCTTTTTTTTTCTTTTCTTTTGCCTCTTTTCAACTCTTTCTTTGCTACTAATGAAGACTATTAACAATTTAAGCTCAATTTTCTTTCTTTTTGCTTTGCAACATATTTCATCTTCATTTTTTTCACTTTGAAACCCAGAGTTGTATTTCCTCTTTTTCCACCTTTCCTTTTCAACCAACTCCCCCATACTTACATCAAACTCACACAAAATAAAACCACAACCTAAAGTCCTAAATCCCGGATTATGGGTCAAGCTTATTAGGCTAGGAATCATTTTGTGGAGCTAATAAAAACAGGCTAAAAGCTCAAAGAAATAGGGGTGTCAAAACATGGATCTTGTCAAGGTAGGAAGGGAAAATAATAGGCTTATAGAAACATTGCCTCAATCATTTTAATGTCATGCATTCAATCATATAAAGAAGCCTTGAAAAAGAGTATTAATGCAAGTTCTAGAGCTAGATAATCATGGTGATACACTCAAGAATGTATAGAGAACAAATAATCATGAAAGGCCAAAAATCTCACAAGGCTAAGTTTTGTCTAGAACTTCAGAATGAATCAAAAACTTGAGCTAAATACATTCTCCATCCTATAATCAAGGTAATCAATCAATGATCATGCTCATATCATATAAACTTCAGCATATCATGCAAATCATGGGTTAGAACTTATACTTAACTTAGAAAAACAAGAGGAATCAAACAATGGGGAAATAAGAACCTAAATGCAATATTTTTGTATATTTTTTTTCAAATTTTTCTGATTTTTTTTTCCTTTATTTTTCAAAATTTTAATCAATGCATGCTAAAATTTTAAATATGACCTATTCTAATGCAACTACATGTAATGCAAACAAGTAATTTCCTTCCCCCATGCTTAAAACATACTTTGTCCCCAAAGTATAGTAAAAAGGTAAGGAAAGAGAAAAACTCACAAAATCTAGTTGTGTGGCGGGTAATAAGGCGGAAAATCTTGTGGTGGCTAAAACAAGGATCCAAGATGAAGTCACTGAGTGGAAAATGATGATGAAGCAGCTGTTGCAGCAAGGTGGTAGACAACAGGTGAAGTCCTGTGAAATTTGCTTTGATAACATGCATCCCACTGATTCCTGCCCTACACTTCAAGATCAGAATGCTGAGGTGAATGCAGTGGGAGGATATGGACCACCTAGGCCGAGGTATGACCCCTTCTCCAACACCTACAATCCAGGCTGGAGGGATCATCCTAATCTGAGGTATGGAAATTCCAACAACCAGCAGTTCAACCATCAAGGTGGCCAAGCTCAGTACAGACCGCCTTTCCAACCTCATCAGGGAGTGAATCAGAATGATATGTCCACAGAGGAGATGGTCCGACAGTTGACTCAATCAGTTTCTACAATGCATGGTTCTCTAACTCAGCTTCAACAGGAAACCAAGTCTAGTATAAAGAATTTAGAGAACCAAGTTAGTTAGATTGTTGAGGCAGTGAGTAAACTGGAAGCTAGAGATTCAAGTAAGCTACCGTCTCAGACAGAACTTAACCCGAGGGCAAATGTCAGTTTTATCTCCATTTATGGTGGTTCTGAGGCGGGATAAGTATATCAGCTGAGCAAGGTTACAGAAACCGCGGAACAGAACGAAGACCGATTGCTCGGCCTGGCTGCTAAAAGCGCGGCCGAGCAATGTGGTAAGTTGGAAGATCCGTCGTTGTAGTATAGTGGTAAGTATTCCCGCCTGTCACGCGGGTGACCCGGGTTCGATCCCCGGCAACGGCGCCAATTTGATAGGCGTGAAATGGTCGTGCAAATCACGGCTATGCAAAAGAGTCCAAACTAACTAAGAACCGTAGTCTTTAGGAAGTCCGGGTCGAATCCACAGGGAGACAGATTTATCGTTTTGTATGAGTTTTGTGTCAAACAAGTAACAAAAGGGGTTTTAGTATTTGTAACTAAATCTAAGAAGGCAAAACTAACAAAGCAATAAAAGATTACGAAAAACAATAATTAGGAAGATAGCTTAGGCAAACAAATATCCACAATCGTATGACAAGTTGATCATTGATTTCACCTCAATATCACATGCATTGGATTTTCCAATTCCTTTTCAATTCTAACTAACAGCACAACCAGATACTATTAGTTCTAACTAATTAAACAACCATGAAACCATCAATGATTCAGTTTAATAGCAGCAGTAAGGATAGAAATATAATAGGATACAATTCTAGCATAAAACAACCAGCTTTTACCCTAGAATGTAAATCAAATCTCTTCTACATAAGACTAGCACAACCAGATACTAGTATAAGACTAGCACAACCAGATACTAGTACGATGTAGTTGCTATTTCAATCTAGAGATGCTCAACCAGTAACACTCTAGATCTAGCAATAGATTCAATAACAACAAACCCTAGTTGATCAGGCTAGAAACTGTTGAAATAAATCATAAACATTCAAGCAAGAGAGAAGATTAAATCCAAGCAATAGATAAGGAATTAGAAATCTCACAACTTTAATCAAAACGATGCTTCAATTGTCTGACTAAGCAAAAGCGCTTAGTTCTCCATGAAAGGCTAAAAACTCTGAAAGGAAAATATGATAATAGTGTATGAATGAGAGATGCAACTCTCTAAAACCTAATATATCAAACTAGGTCTAAAACTATATCCCAAAAATATAATATCTCGGAATAATAATGATAGAAAAGGATCAATAGAAACAAAACACGTGGCAAGTAAAGGTCTCCGCGTCGGTCAGGGGCGGCGGGCGCCGCTGGGTTGGCGGCGGGTGGTACTCCGGTGGATACTCTGGCTGTGGATGGTACGGTGGGATCTCCTGTGCTGGTGGTGGCTGATATGGCGGGAACTGAGGATATGGAGGCCCTGGGAAGGCATACTGAGGATACGACTGATGAGGCGGATAGCCTGCTGAGCTCCATCCATCCAATCTGGTGTTGAGCAGTCTGAACTGCTCATCCTGGCGAGCCTGAAAAGCAGCAAGCTGCTGATCCTGATGAGTCTGAAATGATGTGAACCTCTGATCCACATAACGTCTCATGCCGTGAAAGCTCTGATCGATGTGAGAAGCAATATCATTGTATCGCTGCGTGTTGTCCAGCTGCATCTGTCTCATCATCTCCATCATCTGGTTATACTGAGCGTCAGAGTAATGTACACCTCCAGCTAGTCGAGACGGATCAAACTGCCTCTGCTGATCTTCCTCCTCAGACTCATCATCCTCATCCGTGTCAATATCTTCAGCAGATTCTTCCTCTTCTTCTTCTTCAGCCATGGTGAAATCCTCATCCACCTCCTCTTCATCAGAATCCACCACAATAGGAACTGAAACCGTCTTTTTACCCCTAACCGGGCCCTTAACGGTAGCCACATCCAAATCTCCAGCCTGAACCTTGATGAACCAGTTAGCTGGACTATCCCCAATCTGCACTCGATGTCCATCAGGAAGCTTCATTGCTTTCCCAGAATCACCAATCACCCAGTAATAAGAGTTCATGTACTTGTAGAGAGCGCCCATTTTCTTCAACATGATGAAGTCAATAGGTGAAGGCGAAATATCAACATGTAACCTGCTAAGATCAATACCAAAATGCTTGGCTAGGACAGTCACAATCCCACCAATACAAATGGCTCCACCGCCTTTGTTCCCAACATGAGCCATGTGGTGCATCAGCATAGCACCCAAGTTCAACGGTTTCCTCTTCAAGCTCGCAGCCAATACAGTGACGTCTTTCTTGGGACAATTGTTTCCCCCATCACCTCTCCCATTCAGAGTACTAGCAATAAACCGCTGGAGAACCTTAATAGCGGGATGAGTGATGGGAGAGGCCTTTTCTCTAGATGGATTATACTAGGGTCTCCCTGTGATGGCTTTCCAGAAATGCCTGTCAGCCCAAGTGGCTCCTGCCTCAGTAAGCACTAAATCTCTACTGATGGGAAAATTACAAAACCCAAACACTCGGTTGACCTCTTTCAAGGTCATCTTCCTTCTAACTCCCCCTAGCCAAAACTTAATCTCCCCTTCTCCTTTAAAATTAGTGGACAAGGTGCTCAGAAACTCCAGTGTTAACCCATTGAAGGTGGGTTCACACAGCTTCAAGAACTCACGCATATGCAGATACGCTCCTATTTCATTCAATAGATGAGCTATCCCAATCTGGTTCATGAGATCCCAGTCAATGAACCGAGTTGCTTTCCATTCTCTATCCTTCAGAAGCTCAAACCTAATCACATGATTGTCCTTGGTCAGAGTGATCCCAAAAGTTTCTTGGGTGACCTCCCCCACCACAGCAGGGGGAGCTAAAGCGGCACGGGATGATGAAGATCCATCAGTTCGGCCTCTTTTGTTACCCATGATATCAGAATTTCAAGTAAACCTGCACAAACACCACACAAACCAAACAAACGCAATTCCGTTGTCCCGGCAAGGACAACCACAACAATATTTCACAGATAATCACTCAAACACTCTCTTCCCCCACTACCTAGAACAATTTTAATCAAAATTTAATCAAATTCTAATCAAATTCTAGGTGATTGTCGGATTTGCATAAAAAGTTCAAATAAAACACGAATCTAGCCTAGAATCATGCAATAAACAAACTTTTGTAAAGGACTTAAGCCTAAATCCGAGCCTAAAGGGGTCAAATTCGGGTTTTTCTAATCAAACCTAGGTCTAGATTTAATCAATCAAAACCGAATTTTTGAGAGGAGATTGTGAAAAACTTACTTGAATTCCGCTTGAATGTGAGTTCCTTGCTTGAATTTGCTTGAAAATCCGCCTTGAATCACTTGGGTGAAGCTTGAGCTCTTGAGCTTTAATGGAGATAGAGGAGAGTGAGGAAGGAGGCTATCGAATGGGGGAAAGAAAGAAGCACTCGGGTTTAATTAAAAGTGGTTCGCTGAAACGCGGCCCAATGCGTGGGATTGCACGACAATGCGCGGCCGCGCAATTGCGATCCCGCGCATTATGCCCCCAGTCGAGATTGCGCGGCCGCGCATTTAGCAGCCCATGCCGCGCTTTCTCCTCTGGGCCTGCATTGCTCGGGATCGATCCCGAGCTTTGCAGGCTCGAGTTATTTTAGCCCCTTTTTTTCTAAAATTGCCCGAGTTATCTGAAATTTTTGAGGATTATTTCTGCCTAGACTAACTAATCAAAACAAAAACTGTAAAACAGAAAGCAAAAATCAAAGCACATCTATCCTAAAACATGGGTTGCCTCCCAAGAAGCGCTTGTTTAACGTCATTAGCTAGACGTAAAAGGATATCACGAAGGATACGAGCTATGGAATTCGATCTCCTTCCCATCGAATCCCATCTTCAGTGTGCCTTGCGGTATGTCAATCCTTGTATTTGCGGTTTTCAAGAATGGTCGTCCTAGCAACATAGACATCTTTCCAGCTCCCGATCCCATGTCCATCACTAGAAAGTCAGCCGGAAATTGCAAAGAATCCACTGTAACCCATATATCTTCAATTTTTCCTTTGGGCCTCACAGTGGAATGATCAGCCAACTCCACTATGGTTCGGGTCTCTTTCACTGGTCCCATACCGAGCTTCTCATATAAGGATGAAGAAATCACATTGACAGATGCACCTAAATCAATTAAAGCCTCATTCACCTTGGTGCTTCCAATCATGCAAGGAATGGTGAACATGCCAGGGTCACTGCACTTCTCAGGCAAATGCTTCTGAAACACAACAGACACATGTTCTTTCTCTTTGACTTGCTTCTGACATTTCTCCTTCTGTCCCCTTTTCAGAGTGCACAACTCCTTCAAAAACTTAGCATACCGAGGTACACTCTTGATCAGATTCAGCAATGGGACATTAACTCTGCATGTACTGAAGACCTCGAACAGCTCTTTATCATTCTTCAATCTCCGGGTTTCTTTCAAGGCTTTCGGGAAAGTTGGAATAGGTACATAAGCTTTCAGAAGAGGTGCAGACGGATCTTCCAACTCGCCCAGAATGCGCGGCTTCGCATCCAAATGCGCGGCCGCGCTTTTCTCCTCGATCCCGCGCAATCCCAACTGGGACTGTATTGCGCGGGATGCACATTGCTCGGCCGCGCTTTTAGCAGCCAGGCCGAGCAATCGGTCTTCGTTCTGTTCCGCGGTTTCTGTAACCTTGCTCAGCTGATATACTTGTCCCGCCTCAGAACCACCATAAATGGAGATAAAACTGACATTTGCCCTCGGGTTAAGTTCTGTCTGAGACGGTAGCTTACTTGAATCTCTAGCTTCCAGTTTACTCACTGCCTCAACAATCTGACTAACTTGGTTCTCTAAATTCTTTATACTAGACTTGGTTTCCTGTTGAAGCTGAGTTAGAGAACCATGCATTGTAGAAACTGATTGAGTCAACTGTCGGACCATCTCCTCTGTGGACATAGCATTCTGATTCACACCCTGATGAGGTTGGAAAGGCGGCCTGTACTGAGCTTGGCCACCTTGATGGTTGTACTGCTGGTTGTTGGAATTTCCATACCTCAGATTAGGGTGATCCCTCCAGCCTGGATTGTAGGTGTTGGAGAAGGGGTCATACCTCGGCCTAGGTGGTCCATATCCTCCCACTGCATTCACCTCAGCATTCTGATCTTGAAGTGTAGGGCAGGAATCAGTGGGATGCATGTTATCAAAGCAAATTTCACAGGACTTCACCTGTTGTCTACCACCTTGCTGCAACAGCTGCTTCATCATCATTTTCAACTCAGTGACTTCATAGAGTTTGCAGCTTTCGAGCTAGTCTCTCTTTTGAACTGTCTTGTGCCCTCAGACAGTTGTGTGAACAGGTCAAACGCAGCAGCAGGAGTTTTGTTGAGAATGTGACCTTGGCAAGCTGCATTGACCATTCTTCTCTCATCATCCAAGAGGCCATTGAAAAGATATAAGATCAGGTCTTGGTCAGTGTAGCCATGGAAAGGACAGCTGGCTACCAACCTCTTGAATCTCTCATAGTATTCGTACAAGGACTCACTGGCTTCTTGTTCATTATTACTGATTCGCTTCTTCAGATCATTGAGCCTTGTAGCAGGGAAGTACTTCTCCAAAAAAGCTTCTTTCATCTTAGCCCATGTATCAATACTTCCCGGAGCCAAGTAGTAAAACCAGTCTTTAGCCTGATCCTTGAGAGAAAAAGGAAAGGCTCTCAGCGCGATCTGGTCATGAGTCACATCAGCAGGCTTCATGCTTGAGCACACAGCATGAAATTCAGAAAGATTCTTGTTGGGGTCTTCACCACTATGCCCATGGAATGAAGGCAAAAGGTGGATCAACCCGGATTTCAGCTCAAACTTGACTCCCTCAGCAAGAGCAGGAAATTGCACCGCCAACGGTTGTTGTGCCAGATTCGGTGCAGTCAACTCTCTCAATGTTCGGTCACCCATCTCGACGGATTCAGCAGATTCAGATTCCGAGTCAGATTCTTCAAGAAAGAACGGTAAGGCCTGAAAGTGATTTCGGATTTCCTTCCTTAGCTTGAAGAGTGTCCTGTCAATATCTGGATCAAACAACAGGGGAGATGAGTTAGTAGCACGGGTATGAACCATATAATAGGTTCACACCCAAAACAACACAAAAGTAATAAACACAAATAGCGACGAGTCCCCGGCAACGGCGCCAAATTTGATGAGGTATTTTTCAGTCGTTTACCTATCAAAGAAACCTTAGCTTAACCAACTCAGTAGAGCGGCAAGTAAGAGTCGATCCCACAAGGACTGTGTATTTGTGTTATTGCTTAAGTACCAAGTAACTAAAGAGGGGAGTTTTGAATGATTGAAAATCTAATCTAATATGCAAACTAAAAAGTAAATCTAAATGCAAAGTTGATTGTAAATATATGGGAAAAATATGTTCAACTAGTTAAATCCATCATAGATATGCTTATTGATCATTGATTATCTTGATTCTCAATTCCCTTGAATAATCTATTGTCGATTATACTCCTACTAAGGATTATGACCCAAACTTCATAAATAGTTGAAAGAACTAACAGTCTAAACAACCCTAATCATTTAACAACCTAAAACAACGTCTAGATTCAATTAAACGACAGCTTTACGTATCAAGTTATCAATAGAAACAAACACTTAGAGCAAACAGACATCTAAGTTATTCGTGGTTTATTCCCTTCTACATTTGAATAGCCCGAACGGGTCTAAACAATTACAGTTGCTACTTTATCTAATCAACCCCGAACGGGCATCAATCAGATTAGTTGTAAATTAACCTAGAAATTCTATTAGGTGATCAATCTAACAAAACCCTAGATAAATTCTGATTCAATTAAGCACAGGAAATAAAACCTATTCAAGTTGATGAGAATCAATCAAACCTCACAATAATATGTAATCTATGATTTCAATAACTAGTCAAACACAATGAATTTAGCAATGCATAATTAAATTAAAGAAAACTTACAAAAGGTTCAAAGGTTTGCCTCTAGAGAGAAAACCCTAGCCTCCCAAAAGTTGATCAAAAGTTATGAAAATAAAACTAACATAAAGTATTTATATGACTACTAAAAATATCCCTCAAAATATCATATCTTAACATATATCTCGGATACAATTTATCCCAATTGAACAAATACCAAAGCCCAAATCAAAACTCGGCCCAAAACAACTTGTCCGCGTAGAAGTCCGATTGCGCGGCTTCGTTGCTCAAAAGCGCGGCCGCGCATTCTTCCATCCCGCGCTTTCCCCATTCAGTTGGGATTGCGCGGCTTCGTTGCTCGGCTTCAACCCGAGCACTTGGCTTGTGCTTGGCTTGTCTTCTTCCTTGCCTTGGCTCTTCTCCTAGCATGTCCTAGCTTCCTTAGCTCCTTTGCCTCGTCCATCACCACCATGATCCATCTGTACTCGCCCCGCTGTTGCTGCTTAACCTAAAAACCTGTAAAACCGAGCAAACCAGCGCATAATACCCGATAACACAAAAACCTAAAAACTACATAAAAGCTAACCTAAAACTAACTAAAACATATATAAAACATGCAACTAAGCTACTCCTATATGCAAGCTATCATGCACCCACACCATAACAATGGATTGTAAAATATTACTAGAGAGCTAATCCCGTCCGTTGGACGGGTCAAAAATTATATTTTATCTTTGTTATTATTTCAAATGTCTAGGTTTTTTGAAAATGATAACATATGCAAGTTTACTAAATTATAGTTTATTGAATTGCATTATGAAATATCATAACTAATCATACAATTAAAAGGAAATAAAATATTGCAAATCATACAAAAATAAACTATTATTTAATCGGTGTACACTACATAGTAAATTAAGATATAAAAAATTTCTTTTCCATCTAAATTTGGTTGGAATTATATTGATGAGTGTGCAATATGGATTTAAGGATTTAATAGGGATTGTAGTGCATCCATAGAAATAGTGCATTTTTTTAATTCTAAAAATAATTGATTAAATAAATGGATTTAATAGGAATTGTAGTGCATTTATTTTGATCTTGAGGGACAAATTTTAGAGTTGTAAAGATTGTAAGTCCAAATTAAAATGGCCATGACATCCACACCAACAAACATAAAAAACAATTCTAAGAATCACACGAGGTGCATGGGGTTTTAGAGAGTGAGGGAACTCACCTCCGTATTCATAGGAGGAACCCAGAGGATCGACAACTTTGCCAAGAGCCCGGCCAAGTCCTTGACCGAGCTATGGAAACAGTGTAGAGCTCGGTAGTTGTGCACTATTTTGATCATTTGTTTTGACACTTTGTTAGTTGTTGTTAGATACTTTAATAGTTGTTGTTGTTGTTGGGATATTTGCAAGGCTTAAGGTTGTTTTGTAAAGTTTGGCTTTTGTGGGCCATATAGGGGGTTGTTATTGTAATTAGTGTTTTGAGTCTACAACTTTGTTCAGTTCCTTTGGTTCTAAACATCGGAACAACGATATAGTTCTCCGAGTTTTGATAATGACAAACGCTATAAAGGAACTAATGTTCTTTGATCAAGTATTTCTAAGGAACACAGGTTGAGCAAAGAACTTCCATGAATGATCAAAGATCACAGAAGCACACAATGAAGAGTTCCCATCAAGGGAACTCTGAAGATGAAAGTTCACATGTAATGGGAACTCCCAGGAATGACCAGAGAACACAGGTTGACACGATGAAGAGTTTCTCTCAAAGGAACTCTGAAGAGGACAGTTCCCACGACATGGGAACTCACATGTGAGGACAAGGACCGATCAGCGCATATCACGGGATCCTGTCTTGAACAGGATGAAGGCACAGTTTGAGGAGCAGACTGTCACGATTGATCCAACGGTCCGATCATTTCAAGAAGTTGACCTAGTTCAAATTGAAGTCACATGTGAAGAAAGTACAACTTGGGCATCAAGCAAAAGGGCATTTCGGACACAAGTGAAAGATGCGATTGAAGCCCAAGTTCACTCGAGTATAAAGCCAAATGAATAGTACTCGGATTGAGTGCTTCTCCCAGAACTCACAAACACTCATAACAAAGAAAGAGAAAGAAGAAGAGAAGTCCCCGGCGGCGAGTGCAAGATCTCGACGACGGTGAAGCCAAGTTCCCAAGAGCAAGAGAACTGCATTTCGGTGTAAGGTTTGAGTTACTTATTTAGTGATTGTTGTTCGCTTAGGAACTCAGTTGAGAAGATTCATTAGTGTTGCTAGAGTTAGGTAGAACTCGTAGGAACAGAGAAGTTTGAATCTGGATGTTTGTAACTAAGGAACAAATCAATAATATAAGTAAGTCATTCAAAATCCTCCAAGCGGAGGTAGAGGTTTACCCATACAACTAGTTGGTTGTAGTGGGGTTTCTCTATAAGGAACTGTGTTCACTCTGTCCTTTTAATACTTGCGATATTTTCTTCTGCTGCCTTGGGAACAGCTTAACAGCCAGTTCCCAAGCTCTAGCTAACCGGTTACGATCCAACAATTGGTATCAGAGCAAGGTTGCTCTAGATTTGTGTTAGCATCGCAGGTTTCAAAATGGCTCACGAACTCACCCAAGTCGGTCACAACAACAGCAAGCCACCAAGGCTCATCACTGGTAGATTCGAAGTATGGCAACGTGACATGAAAAATTGGATGTGCAGCCAGGACTACCAGGCTTGGTGCGTTATCGAGAAAGGGAACTTCAAAATTGATCCAGCGATTGAGAATGACCTTTCCAAATGGGGGCCAAATGAGTATAAGTGTATGGAGGCCAACTTCAAGGCCATACAGTATCTCAAGAACGCTATGACGGTGCAAGACTGTGATAGGGTGGCAAATCTAGACACAGCAAAGGAAGTGTGGGAAGCCATCCAACAAATGCACATTGGGAACTCAGACCTCCGAGAAGATCTTCAGATGAATGCGAGGAGAGAGTTCTTCAATTTCCAAATGGAAATGGGAGAATCCGTCGATAGCTACCAATCCCGTTTCGAGGGACTTTGCACTAAGATGGCTGGTCTTGGGATCACCAAGGAGGAAATCACTGATAAAATGAAGGTTCAACAACTCTTCAACGGACTGACTGGAGAGTGGGCAAATGAAAGAACGATGTTCAAGGAGAACCCTGAAAACAGAACTCTTATGCTTCACCAGGTCTTTGGAAAACTGGTGGGAAATGAGAAAAGAAAGATAGATGACAAGGAGAAAAAGAGGGCATACCAAGGGATCACCCTTAAACTTGAAAAGGTGCATAAGTCTGTTCAAGAGCAACATGAAGAATCCGAAGAAGAAGAGGATGAGGAACTAGTCCTCGTAACAAGGGCCCTTCGATCATTCTACAAGGGAAAGTTCAAAAAGGGAAATGGGAACTCACAGAAAGGACAGAGTTCCCAAAGAAAAACTGCTGAGAAGGATCTTTCGGGCGATGTAGGCCTTCTTGCCTTGCTTACGGTCGTCAGTTCCTAGTGGGCACTCCTTTGCGAAGTGTCCCTTTTTGTAGCATTTGTAGCATGTGACGTCCGAAAGATCCTTCTCAGCAGTTTTTCTTTGGGAACTCTGTCCTTTCTGTGAGTTCCCATTTCCCTTTTTGAACTTTCCCTTGTAGAATGATCGAAGGGCCCTTGTTACGAGGACTAGTTCCTCATCCTCTTCTTCTTCGGATTCTTCATGTTGCTCTTGAACAGACTTATGCACCTTTTCAAGTTTAAGGGTGATCCCTTGGTATGCCCTCTTTTTCTCCTTGTCATCTATCTTTCTTTTCTCATTTCCCACCAGTTTTGGGCATCACCTGACATGTGCGCAATGGCCATAGGAGACACCACTGGGGAACAACCCAGTGAGGTAACTACTGAATCCGTTCTTGCTTCCTTGAATAATTATGAAAAGCCTGAGTTACTAAAAATTCTTTCAAGCCTTGTTAAAGACAACATTAAATTGCAAAAGAAGCTGGAAAAATCGGAACACACAAATGCTGAATTAGTTGGTCTTGAGCTATGTCCCAACTGTGTGTCTCTTCTAGAAAAACTTCAGTCCTATCTGTCTCACATCGTAAAACTTGAAGATGAGCTTAAAACTCTAGAAAGTGATGAGAATATCCTTCTACAAAACTTAAGTAAAACAAAAGGGAACTCTGAAGCCTCTAGTTCCCAAACCAAGTTTGTTCCTGCTAGACACGGAATAGGGTATGAATCAGAGAGCCCTAGAAAAGGAAAGTCCCCTTTGAGTGAAAAAGAGATCAATGAGTGTAGGGCCCTAGAGCTTCAATGTGAGAAACAGAAAAATGCACACTTAGAAGAAAAAATCCGTGTTCTGGAAAGTGGAGTGAATGGAGAAGTAGATTATTAGACTGGGAACACTGGACATAAGTTGTATGTTCAAATAGCTAAGGGAAATAGGTCTAGAGTATACAACAAGGAAACTATGGATAGGAACAGGATACAGAGACCCCATCCTAAGTATTACCGAGGAGAATACTATAAGACCTGCTGGAACTGTGGTGCTCATGGGCACTACAAGGAAAGCTGTCCCAAAGCTAAGGCCCAAGCCCAGAGAAACCACGAGTACTGGAACAGGCAAAATCAACAAACCAACAAGCCCGCTAGAGTTCCCACTAAAAGAAACAACCATAGGAACTTTGACTATAACAAGTACTCTCATGACATTAACATTGTTGATTATGTGCCACTTGAGACTGTCTTCCCTTGCAAGGGACCAGGCAAGAGTCATCTTGCCTGGGTCCTCAAAAACTAACTTTTCTTGTAGGTGGCAGTGAGGGGGAACAGCACATGGGTCATTGACAGTGGATGTTCTAACCACATGACCGGAAACAAAGACAACCTCACCTCACTCCACCCAAAGGCCGAAGGAGGTCACGTGTCCTTTGGCAACAAAAATAAAGGAGAGATCATAGGAACAGGGGAAGTGCTACTCAACAAATCAATCAAAATCAGCAACGTTAACTTGGTGAAAGATCTGGGTTTCAATCTCTTGAGTGTTTCTCAAATATGTGATCAAGGGAACAACATTGTCACCTTTGATTCAAAAGAGTGTCTGGTGATCAACAAGAAGACCAACAAAATTATCCTCAAGGGAAGAAGATCCAACAACATTTATGTGGTGGATACAGAATTTGAGCCACCAAGGAAACTGTGCTTGGCAAGTTCCCTCGATGAAACAGAACTCTGGCACCGAAGGTTAGGACACGCAGGTATCAATCAAATCTTGAAGCTTTATCTACATGATCTAGTCATTGGTCTCCCACGAATCAACCTTGAAGGAGTCAAGATGTGCGAAGCATGTGTTCGTGGGAAGCAAACCAGGAGCTCGTTCAAACCCAAGAAGGTGGTCAGCACTACACGACCATTGGAACTAACTCACATGGATCTCTGTGGTCCCATGGACACTGAAAGCTACGGAGGAAAAAGGTACATGTATGTCTTAATTGATGACTTTTCGAGATTTACATGGGTGCTTTTCTTGAGATCAAAATCAGAAACCTTCAAAGAGTTCGAGAGACTGATCAAGAAAATGGAAGTAAGCATGGGAATCAAGCTCAAGTCACTCAGATCTGACCATGGAACTGAGTTCAGGAACTCAGAGCTCCTAAGGTACTGCGACAACAATGGTGTATCCCACAATTTCTCAGCTCCTCGGACTCCTCAACAAAATGGTGTGGTGGAAAGGAAAAACAGAACTCTAGAAGACATGGCAAGGACCATGATGCTAGAGAGTGGAGTTCCTCCAAGCTTCTGGGCTGAAGCTATCTCAACACCTACTTACATTCTGAATCGAGCAATGACAAGGCCCATGATCAAAAAGACATCCTACGAGTTGATCAAAGGAAGAAAGCCAAACATCTCTCATCTAAGGACCTTTGGATGCAAATGCTTCGTCCACAACAATGGGAAGGATAACCTCGGCAAATTTGACCCCAGAAGCGATGAAGGGATATTCCTGGGATACTCTTCGCAAAGCAAGGCGTACAGGGTCTACAACAAGAGGACCAAGAAGATCGAGGAAAGCATTCATGTCATCTTCGACGAAAAATCTGTAAAGATGGGAACAAAAGCCCAAGGAAAGGGAACTCTGTTCAAACTGGTCAGACAAGAAGAAGACGACGACGAGAATGAACCAAGAAAGAGAGATGAAGACTATCCAAGTGGGCACAACGTCCCACAATCAGGGAACAACGAAGGAGAACAAAACTCCACAGATCAAAGCTCCTTTGAAGTTCCCTCCTCAACAGAAGAACCGCAAGATGCATCGAACTCTCTTGTTCCCCAAGATGAAAGTGTGCTAGAATCTAGTGTTCAAGGGGAACAACGAGGGAACTCCGCAGAGAATCCTGACGAAAGTCCCAGCGACGAGGCTTCCCCTGAGGAAGAGGAGGCTCAAGACACAGATGAACAAGAGTCAAGGGAACGGGTTGATGTCTCGAACTTTCGAACAAGGAATTACCACCAAAAGAGAGATCACCCTATTGACAACATCATCACTCCATTTGACAAAGGTGTTCTGACTCGCTCCTCTCTCGATAATTTTTGTGCTTTTAATGCCTTTGTCTCACTGGTGGAACCAAAAAGCATCAAAGAAGCTCTAAAGGACCCAGACTGGATCCAAGCTATGCAAGAAGAACTACACCAATTTGAGAGGAACAAGGTGTGGAAGCTAGTTCCTAGGCCCAAAAACAAGAATATCATAGGAACTCGATGGGTCTTTCGGAACAAGCTAGATGATACTGGGGCCGTAGCTAGGAACAAGGCTCGTTTGGTTGCTCAAGGCTATAGACAAGAAGAGGGGATCGACTATGACGAGACCTTCGCACCAGTTGCAAGGATCGAGGCCATTCGACTTCTCATAGCCTATGCAGCCCACAAAGGATTCAAGCTATACCAGATGGATGTGAAGACGGCATTTCTAAATGGGCACCTCAAAGAAGAAGTATACGTAGCTCAATCCCCAGGATTCGAAGATGAGAAGCTACCCAACCACGTCTACTTCCTGAAGAGGGCCCTCTACGGACTCAAACAAGCTCCTCGAGCATGGTATGACAGGTTTGCTCAGTTCCTTTTGTCTCATGGATACCTTCGAGGTTCCATAGACAAAACTCGTTTCCTTAAGAAAGAGTCTAAGGATATCTTGATTGTTCAAGTTTATGTTGATGACATTGTTTTTGGAGCAACTAACGAAACTCTTGTAGAGAAATTTAAGGACCTCATGAGCAGTGAGTTTGAGATGTTGTCTCATAGGGGAACTTACGTTCTTCGTAGGACTCCAGATATCTCAAACAAAGGAGGGAACAAGGATTCATCAACAGAAATACATCAGAGAAATGCTAGTCAAGTATGGGATGGACCACTCAAGGCCCATCGACACTCCCATCTTACCAAACTCCAGGTTCAATGCCGATGAAACAGGAGTAAGTGTCGATCAAAGGAACTTTAGAGGTATGATTGGCTCTCTCCTATACGTAACTGCTAGTAGGCCCGATATTATGTTCTCAGTGTGCTTATGTGCACGTTTTCAAGCTAATCCCAAAGAATCACACCTGAAAGAGGTGAAGAGGATTTTCAAGTACCTCAAAGGGAACGACAACTTGTGCCTCTGGTATCCAAGGAACAGTTCCCTTGAGCTCATTGCTTATACAGATGCAGATTTTGTCGGGCACCTAGTTGATAGAAAGAGCACATCAGGAATGGCCCAGTTCCTTAGGTCATGTTTAGTCTCATGGGGATCAAAGAAGCAAAATTCAATGGCACTGTCCACAGCTGAAGCAGAATACGTGGCTGCCGCATCATGCTGTTCCCAAGTACTATGGCTCAAGTCCCAACTTCAGGATTACGGTATGTCATTTGGCCCAGTTCCTATACTCTGTGATAACACTAGTGCCATTAACATCTCTAAAAATCTTGTACATCATTCTAGGACTAAGCACATAGACATTAGGAATCATTTTCTACGTGACAATGTTGAAAATGGGAACATCTCTATGCAACACTGTAGAACGGAAGAGCAAATTGCGGACATTCTCACCAAAGCTTTAGACAGACGTCCCTACCAGCGTTTTCGAATGCTTCTAGGGATGATAACTCTAAACTAAACAAGTCCCTATTTGTCTCTCCCTCAATACTTGATTAGTCTAACTCGAAATGCATGATAGGGAACTGTAGGACTAATTGCTTTCATTTTGCCATATTACTAGTCTAGAGCCTAATATGTATAGAGGAACATTATTTCTTTTGGCCCAAAATGATCAACCTGAGTTCCCTTTAACCCTCTATACAAGCCACTATGACGGTTGATCATAAAACCTACCCTAAGCTAAGGGCCAGACAAACGCTTCTCATGAGACAAACTCTTTATCCCTTTATCAAGTTGCAATTGTCTTGTTCTCTTTTGAGCTCCCTAGCCTCACAGAAAAATTGAGTGTGAGTTCCCTAAACCTCTCTTTTCAATATTACCTTTCAAAAGATCATGGGAACTGGTGCTTACACACAGGGGAACACAGCTAGATCTGCAAAATGCAACGTCGCTTCGGAAAATGGGAAATGTGTCAGGCTCTGAAGCATTCTGGGCCAAGTATTCAAATTTCGAAAAGGACTTCCCAGGAAGATATTGACGCGTGTCAGCGACATGCTAAGGAAGTTGAAACGCACCTCCGATTTAATTGGCCAACGGTTATCGAGGATTCCAACTTCCCTTTCTACCCCTCGCCTTCTCTCTCCCTTCATAACCCCAAATTGCCATTTTTGGGCTCATCTCTCCCATTCTCCTCTGCAACCCTTCTCTTTCTGCAACTTCCCTTTCACCCATTTCAAGCAAACCTCCAAACTCCTTGCCTTCCCTTGAAATTCCTCAATGGCTCCAGCCCATACTTATGCCGAGATGAAGGCTTGGATTCAAAACAATCCTAAGGCCCTTTTCCTCTCCATGATGGATGACATCGAGAAGGAGCAAAATGAAGCTCTTCGCGATGTTCTCATCGAGGGACTCTACAATTATGTAAGTCCCTTTCTTCCTCCTCCTTCGGCGGCGCAACCTCCAGCGCCGCCGACCTCCACTCTTCCACCTCCCTCTTCCTCCGAGATTGTCATCGTCGACATCTTCGGATCCGAACCCCCTTCCAAACATGAGAGACCCAAACAATCCAAATCCAAACATCACTCCCTCAAATCCAAACATCACTCCTCAAAATCCAAACACAAATCCTCCAAACGCAAACACTCCGAGATCTCTTCCTCCCCCCCCCCTCACTCCGAAAAGAAGAAACCTCACTTCAAATTCGAAGAGTACCTTAACTGCTCCAAACCCACCTCCTGTGTCGCAAAACCCCCACTCATTTTTCCCCTTCCTTCCACCTTTGGGAACTCTCAATCCTAGCATCCACCTCCACCACCTCCTGTTCAAACCGATTCCACAACTCCCCCCTCTTCTCTCCCCATCACTGAGGAAACTTCCCACCTCCCTCACTCGTCACCAAAGCACACTCCTCCACCATCCTCCTCCCCCAGAGTTCCCCCACCCACCTCCCCCATTACCAAATCACCCACCTCAAAATCTGCCCCTGGGACCTCAAGTCCCAAGGCTCAAACCCCTACTCCTCCTCCTTCCACGTCCAAGGTCCCCACTCCACAAAATTCTCCTCCACCTCCATCCTCTCCTACCACACTACAACTCCCTTCCCCTCTTCCTCCTCCTTCCACCGCCATAAACCTCGACTCCGACGAGGATGATCTCCCCATTGGAGTCATCGCTCGCAAAAAGGCCAAGGCACTGCCGCCCATATTCATGGGAACTGCTGAAGAGGAAGCCCAACTTAAAGCCCTCGAGGCAGAATTCGAAGGCGCACTCACAGGGCCTTCCGAACACCAAGGGGGCAAGGCTTTTAGTATGATCACGGGGCCTTCCTTTTTGCAGAATTCGAAGGCACACTCACGGGGCCTTCCGAACACCAAGGGGGCAAGGCTTTTAGTATGATCATGGGGCCTTCCTTTTTCCTTCTTTTTCCTAGCCTCAATGTTCCCAAAAATATTGTTTCTAGTGTTCCTATGTACATATTTTGCTTAAGTAATGCAATGGCTTTTAGTATGATTGCGTGTTCCTTTCTTTCCTTATTTATGTGTTTCCTAGTTTTCGATGATGTCAAAAGGGGGAAAGACAAAAAATGCGAGATTAGTTAAGTTGAAAAGATATCATAGAATATGCTATAGCTAAGGGGGAACAACTGCATAAAAAGCTAAGTACGAACTCAGTGATTCACAAGAAGTGGCTCCCTAGGAATACGCGTAGGAACTCATCTGCATATCATGCTTTGAAATACTTGCTGATTTTTGTGATAGGTTTGTCATCATCAAAAAGGGGGAAATTGTTGGAACGATGTCGGGACCTCTAGTTCTAAACATCGGAACAACGATATAGTTCTCCGAGTTTTGATAATGACAAACGCTATAAAGGAACTAATGTTCTTTGATCAAGTATTTCTAAGGAACACAGGTTGAGCAAAGAACTTCCATGAATGATCAAAGATCACAGAAGCACACAATGAAGAGTTCCCATCAACGGAACTCTGAAGATGAAAGTTCACATGTAATGGGAACTCCCAGGAATGACCAGAGAACACAGGTTGACACGATGAAGAGTTTCTCTCAAAGGAACTCTGAAGAGGACAGTTCCCACGACATGGGAACACACATGTGAGGACAAGGACCGATCAGCGCATATCACGGGATCTTGTCTTGAACAGGATGAAGGCACAGTCTGAGGAGCAGACTGTCACGATTGATCCAACGGTCCGATCATTTCAAGAAGTTGACCTAGTTCAAATTGAAGTCACATGTGAAGAAAGTACAACTTGGGCATCAAGCAAAAGGGCATTTCGGACACAAGTGAAAGATGCGATTGAAGCCCAAGTTCACTCGAGTATAAAGCCAAATGAATAGTACTCGGATTGAGTACTTCTCCCAGAACTCACAAACACTCATAACAAAGAAAGAGAAAGAAGAAGAGAAGTCCCCGGCGGCGAGTGTCAGATCTCGACGACGGTGAAGCCAAGTTCCCAAGAGCAAGAGAACTGCATTTCGGTGTAAGGTTTGAGTTACTTATTTAGTGATTGTTGTTCGCTTAGGAACTCAGTTGAGAAGATTCATTAGTGTTGCTAGAGTTAGGTAGAACTCGTAGGAACAGAGAAGTTTGAATCTGGATGTTTGTAACTAAGGAACAAATCAATAATATAAGTAAGTCATTCAAAATCCTCCAAGCGGAGGTAGAGGTTTACCCATACAACTAGTTGGTTGTAGTGGGGTTCCTATATAAGGAACTATGTTCACTTTGGCCTTTTAATACTTGCGATATTTTCTTCCGCTGCCTTGGGAACAGCTTAACAGCCAGTTCCCAAGCTCTGGCTAACCGGTTACGATCCAACAATTGCTATCAGAGCAAAGTTGCTCTAGATTTGTGTTAGCATCGTAGGTTTCAAAATGGCTCACGAACTCACCCAAGTCGGTCACAACAACAGCAAGCCACGAAGGCTCATCACTGGTAGATTCGAAGTATGGCAACGCGACATGAAAAATTAGATGCGCAGCCAGGACTACCAGGCTTGGTGCGTTATCGAGAAAGGGAACTTCAAAATTGATCCAGCGATTGAGAATGACCTTTCCAAATGGGGGCCAAATGAGTATAAGTGTATGGAGGCCAAATTCAAGGTCATACAGTATCTCAAGAACGCTATGATGGTGCAAGACTGTGATAGGGTGGCAAATCTAGACACAACAAAGGAAGTGTGGGAAGCCATCCAACAAATGCACATTGGGAACTCAGACCTCCGAGAAGATCTTCAGATGAATGCGAGGAGAGAGTTCTTCAATTTCCAAATGGAAATGGGAGAATCCGTCGATAGCTACCAATCCCGTTTCGAGGGATTTTGCACTAAGATGGCTGGTCTTGGGATCACCAAGGAGGAAATCACTGATAAAATGAAGGTTCAAAACCTCTTCAACGGACTGACTGGAGAGTGGGCAAATGAAAGAACGATGTTCAAGGAGAACCCTGAAAACAGAACTATTATGCTTCACCAGGTCTTTGGAAAACTGGTGGGACATGAGAAAAGAAAGATAGATGACAAGGAGCAAAAGAGGGCACACCAAGGGATCGCCCTTAAACTTGAAAAGGTGCTCAAGTCTGTTCAAGAGCAACATGAAGAATCCGAAGAAGAAGAGGATGAGGAACTAGTCCTCGTAACAAGGGCCCTTCGATCATTCTACAAGGGAAAGTTCAAAAAGGGAAATGGGAACTCACAGAAAGGACAGAGTTCCCAAAGAAAAACTGCTGAGAAGGATCTTTCGGACGTCACATGCTACAAATGCTACAAAAAGGGACACTTCGCAAAGGAGTGCCCACTAGGAACTGACGACCGTAAGCAAGGCAAGAAGGCCTACATCGCCACCTGGGACGATGACGAAGACGAAGATCCCGAATCTTGGGCATCACCTGACATGTGCGCAATGGCCATAGGAGACACCACTGGGGAACAACCCAGTGAGGTAACTACTGAATCCGTTCTTGCTTCCTTGAATAATTATGAAAAGCCTGAGTTTCTAAAAATTCTTTCAAGCCTTGTTAAAGACAACATTAAATTGCAAAAGAAGCTGGAAAAATCGGAACACACAAATGCTGAATTAGTTGGTCTTGAGCCATGTCCCAACTGTGTGTCTCTTCTAGAAAAACTTCAGTCCTATCTGTCTCACATCGTAAAACTTGAAGATGAGCTTAAAACTCTAGAAAGTGATGAGAATATCCTTCTACAAAACTTAAGTAAAACAAAAGGGAACTCTAAAGCCTCTAGTTCCCAAACCAAGTTTGTTCCTGCTAGACACGGAATAGGGTATGATTCAGAGAGCCCTAGAAAAGGAAAGTCCCTTTGAGTGAAAAAGAGATCAATGAGTGTAGGGCCCTAGAGCTTCAATGTGAGAAACAGAAAAATGCACACTTAGAAGAAAAAATCCGTGTTCTGGAAAGTGGAGTGAATGGAGAAGTAGATTATTACACTGGGAACACTGGACATAAGTTGTATGTTCAAATAGCTAAGGGAAATAGGTCTAGAGTATACAACAAGGAAACTATGGATAGGAACAGGATACAGAGACCCCATCCTAAGTATTACCTAGGAGAATACTATAAGACCTGCTGGAACTGTGGTGCTCATGGGCACTACAAGGAAAGCTGTCCCAAAGCTAAGGCCCAAGCCCAGAGAAACCACGAGTACTGGAACAGGCAAAATCAACAAACCAACAAGCCTGCTAGAGTTCCCAGTAAAAGAAACAACCATAGGAACTTTGACTATAACAAGTACTCTCATGACATTAACATTGCTGATTATGTGCCACTTGAGACTGTCTTCCCTTGCAAGGGACCAGGCAAGAGTCATCTTGCCTGGGTCCTCAAAAACTAACTTTTCTTGTAGGTGGCAGTGAGGGGGAACAGCACATGGGTCATTGACAGTGGATGTTCTAACCACATGACCGGAAACAAAGACAACCTCACCTCACTCCACCCAAAGGCCGAAGGAGGTCACGTGTCCTTTGGCAACAAAAATAAAGGAGAGATCATAGGAACAGGGGAAGTGCTACTCAACAAATCAATCAAAATCAGCAACGTTAACTTGGTGAAAGATCTGGGTTTCAATCTCTTGAGTGTTTCTCAAATATGTGATCAAGGGAACAACATTGTCACCTTTGATTCAAAAGAGTGTCTGGTGATCAACAAGAAGACCAACAAAATTATCCTCAAGGGAAGAAGATCCAACAACATTTATGTGGTGGATACAGAATTTGAGCCACCAAGGAAACTGTGCTTGGCAAGTTCCCTCGATGAAACAGAACTCTGGCACCGAAGGTTAGGACACGCAGGTATCAATCATATCTTGAAGCTTTATCTACATGATCTAGTCATTCGTCTCCCACGAATCAACCTTGAAGGAGTCAAGATGTGCGAAGCATGTGTTCGTGGGAAGCAAACCAGGAGCTCGTTCAAACCCAAGAAGGTGGTCAGCACTACACGACCATTGGAACTAATTCACATGGATCTCTGTGGTCCCATGGACACTGAAAGCTACGGAGGAAAAAGGTACATGTATGTCTTAATTGATGACTTTTCGAAATTTACATGGGTGCTTTTCTTGAGATCAAAATCAGATACCTTCAAAGAGTTCGAGAGACTGATCAAGAAAATGGAAGTAATCATGGGAATCAAGCTCAAGTCACTCAGATCTGACCACGGAACTGAGTTCAGGAACTCAGAGCTCCTAAGGTACTGCGACAACAACGGTGTATCCCACAATTTCTCAGCTCCTCGGACTCCTCAACAAAATGGTGTGGTGGAAAGGAAAAACAGAACTCTAGAAGACATGGCAAGGACCATGATGCTAGAGAGTGGAGTTCCTCCAACCTTCTGGGCTGAAGCTATCTCAACAGCTACTTACATTCTGAATCGAGCAATGACAAGGCCCGAGATCAAAAAGACATCCTACGAGCTGATCAAAGGAAGAAAGCCAAACATCTCTCATCTAAGGACCTTTGGATGCAAATGCTTCGTCCACAACAATGGGAAGGATAACCTCGGCAAATTTGACCCCAGAAGCGATGAAGGGATATTCCTGGGATACTCTTCGCAAATTAAGGCGTACAGGGTCTACAACAAGAGGACCAAGAAGATCGAGGAAAGCATTCATGTCATCTTCGACGAAAAATCTGTAAAGATGGGAACAGAAGCCCAAGGAAAGGGAACTCTGTTCAAACTGGTCAAACAAGAAGAAGACGACGACGAGGATGAACCAAGAAAGAGAGATGAAGACTATCCAAGTGGGAACAACGTCCCACAATCAGGGAACAATGAAGGAGAACAAAACTCCACAGATCAAAGCTCCTTTGAAGTTCCCTCCTCAACAGAAGAACCGTAAGATGCATCGAACTCTCTTGTTCCCCAAGATGAAAGTGTGCTAGAATCTAGTGTTCAAGGGGAACAACGAGGGAACTCCGCAGAGAATCCTGACGAAAGTCCCACCGATGAGGCTTCCCTTGAGGAAGAGGAGGCTCAAGACACAGATGAACAAGAGTCAAGGGAACGGGTTGATGTCTCGAACTTTCGAACAAGGAATTACCACCAAAAGAGAGATCACCCTATTGACAACATCATCACTCCATTTGACAAAGGTGTTCTGACTCGCTCCTCTCTCGATAATTTTTGTGCTTTTAATGCCTTTGTCTCACTGGTGGAACCAAAAAGCATCAAAGAAGCTCTAAAGGACCCAGACTGGATCCAAGCCATGCAAGAAGAACTACACCAATTTGAGAGGAACAAGGTGTGGAAGCTAGTTCCTAGGCCCAAAAACAAGAATATCATAGGAACTCGATGGGTCTTTCGGAACAAGCTAGATGATATTGGGGCCGTAGCTAGGAACAAGGCTCGTTTGGTTGCTCAAGGCTATAGACAAGAAGAGGGGATCGACTATGACGAGACCTTCCCAAGTACTATGGCTCAAGTCCCAACTTCAGGATTACGGTATGTCATTTGGCCCAGTTCCTATACTCTGTGATAACACTAGTGCCATTAACATCTCTAAAAATCTTGTGCATCATTCTAGGAATAAGCACATAGACATTAGGCATCATTTTCTACGTGACAATGTTGAAAATGGGAACATCTCTATGCAACACTGTAGAACGGAAGAGCAAATTGCGGACATTCTCACCAAAGCTTTAGACAGACGTCCCTACCAGCGTTTTCGAATGCTTCTAGGGATGATAACTCTAAACTAAACAAGTCCCTGTTTGTCTCTCCCTCAATGCTTGATTAGTCTAACTCGAAATGCATGATAGGGAACTGTAGGACTAATTGCTTTCATTTTGCCATATTACTAGTCTAGAGCCTAATATGTATAGAGGAACATTATTTCTTTTGGCCCAAAATGATCAACCTGAGTTCCCTTTAACCCTCTATACAAGCCACTATGACGGTTGATCATAAAACCTACCCTAAGCTAAGGGCCAGACAAACGCTTCTCATGAGACAAACTCTTTATCCCTTTATCGAGTTGCAATTGTCTGGTTCTCTTTTGAGCTCCCTAGCCTCACAGAAAAATTGAGTGTGAGTTCCCTAAACCTCTCCACTCAATATGACCTTTCAAAAGATCATGGGAACTGGTGCGTACACACAGGGGAACACAGCTAGATCTGCAAAATGCAACGTCGCTTCGGAAAATGGGAAATGTGTCAGGCTCTGAAGCATTCTGGGCCAAGTATTCAAATTTCGAAAAGGACTTCCCAGGAAGATATTGACGCGTGTCAGCGACATGCTAAGGAAGTTGAAACGCACCTCCGATTTTATTGGCCAACGGTTATCGAGGATTCCAACTTCCCTTTCTACCCCTCGTCTTCTCTCTCCCTTCATAACCCCAAATTGCCATTTTTGGGCTCATCTCTCCCATTCTCCTCTGCAACCCTTCTCTTTCTGCAACTTCCCTTTCACCCATTTCAAGCAAACCTCCAAACTCCTTGCCTTCTCCAGAAATTCCTCCATGGCTCCAGCCCATACTTATGCCGAGATGAAGGCTTGGATTCAAAACAATCCTAAGGCCCTTTTCCTCTCCATGATGGATGACATCGAGAAGGAGCAAAATGAAGCTCTTCGCGATGTTCTCATCGAGGGACTCTACAATTATGTAAGTCCCTTTCTTCCTCCTCCTTCGGCGGCGCAACCTCCAGCGCCGCCGACCTCCACTCTTCCACCTCCCTCTTCCTCCGAGATTGTCATCGTCGACATCTTCGGATCCGAACCCCCTTCCAAACATGAGAGACCCAAACAATCCAAATCCAAACATCACTCCTCAAAATCCAAACACAAATCCTCCAAACGCAAACACTCCGAGATCTCTTCCTCCCCCCCCCCCACTCCGAAAAGAAGAAACCTCACTTCAAATTCAAAGAGTACCTTAACTGCTCCAAACCCACCTCCTGTGTCGCAAAACCCCCACTCATTTTTCCCTTTCCTTCCACCTCTGGGAACTCTCAATCCCAGCATCCACCTCCACCACCTCCTGTTCAAACCGATTCCACAACTCCCCCCTCTTCTCTCCCCATCACTGAGAATTCGAAGGCGCACTCACGGGGCCTTCCGAACACCAAGGGGGCAAGGCTTTTAGTATGATCACGGGGCCTTCCTTTTTCCTTCTTTTTCCTAGCCCCAATGTTCCCAAAAATATTGTTTCTAGTGTTCCTATGTACATATTTTGCTTAAGTAATGCAATGGCTTTTAGTATGATTGCGTGTTCCTTTCTTTCCTTATTTATGTGTTTCCTAGTTTTCGATGATGTCAAAAGGGGGAAAGACAAAAAATGCGAGATGAGTTAAGTTGAAAAGATATCATAGAATATGCTATAGCTAAGGGGGAACAACTGCATAAAAAGCTAAGTACGAACTCAGTGATTCACAAGAAGTGGCTCCCTAGGAATACGCGTAGGAACTCATCTGCATATCATGCTTTGAAATACTTGCTGATTTTTGTGATAGGTTTGTCATCATCAAAAAGGGGGAAATTGTTGGAACGATGTCGAGACCTCTGGTTCTAAACATCGGAACAACGATATAGTTCTCCGAGTTTTGATAATGACAAACGCTATAAAGGAACTAATGTGCTTTGATCAAGTATTTCTAAGGAACACAGGTTGAGCAAAGAACTTCCATGAATGATCAAAGATCACAGAAGCACACAATGAAGAGTTCCCATCAAGGGAACTCTGAAGATGAAAGTTCACATGTAATGGGAACTCCCAGGAATGACCAGAGAACACAGGTTGACACGATGAAGAGTTTCTCTCAAAGGAACTCTGAAGAGGACAGTTCCCACGACATGGGAACTCACATGTGAGGACAAGGACCGATCAGCGCATATCACGGGATCCTGTCTTGAACAGGATGAAGGCACAGTCTGAGGAGCAGACTATCACGATTGATCCAACGGTCCGATCATTTCAAGAAGTTGACCTAGTACAAATTGAAGTCACATGTGAAGAAAGTACAACTTGGGCATCAAGCAAAAGGGCATTTCGGACACAAGTGAAAGATGCGATTGAAGCCCAAGTTCACTCGAGTATAAAGCCAAATGAATAGTACTCGGATTGAGTACTTCTCCCAGAACTCACAAACACTCATAACAAAGAAAGAGAAAGAAGAAGAGAAGTCCCCGACGGCGAGTGTCTGATCTCGACGACGGTGAAGCCAAGTTCCCAAGAGCAAGAGAACTGCATTTCGGTGTAAGGTTTGAGTTACTTATTTAGTGATTGTTGTTCGCTTAGGAACTCAGTTGAGAAGATTCATTAGTGTTGCTAGAGTTAGGTAGAACTCGTAGGAACAGAGAAGTTTGAATCTGGCTGTTTGTAACTAAGGAACAAATCAATAATATAAGTAAGTCATTCAAAATCCTCCAAGCGGAGGTAGAGGTTTACCCATACAACTAGTTGGTTGTAGTGGGGTTCCTCTATAAGGAACTGTGTTCACTCTGTCCTTTTAATACTTGCGATATTTTCTTCCGCTGCCTTGGGAACAGCTTAACAGCCAGTTCCCAAGCTCTAGCTAACCGGTTACGATCCAACAGTAAAGTTTGGCACTTTTAATAACAAAGTTAACATTTTATAATCGAAGCACAATGGACAATGGTAACACATTTTATACCATAACATACATAATTCACAACATTTATCATACACATAGTACAAGTTCCTAACACATACGTGTAGGAAAACCATCTAATACTGAGTGAAAATGTTATCGTACAAACATAGTTATTCTCATAATTAGTAATCCTCAATAGCCATTCCACCGCACATATGCTCAAACAGAACTTCAACTTGAGTTACTTCTTGTAAGGAGGAGATTTGTAGTAGGACGGAGGAGAGTAGTAGTAAGATGGTGGAGAGTAGTACTTTGGAGGTGAGTAATATGAAGGTGGGGAATAATAATGAGGTGGAGAGTAGTACTTTGGAGGTGAGTAGTAATATGAAGGTGGGGAGTAATATTATTTAGGAGGTGAGTAGTAGTATGAATTCGAAGGTGGAGAATAGTACGTAGGGGGTGAATAGTATTTTGGAGGCGAGTAATATGAAGGTGGAGAATAGTACTTTGGAGGTGAGTAATACGAAGGTGGAGAATAGTACGTTGGAGGTGAGTAGTAGCTTGGTGGAGAATAGTATTTCGGGGGCGAGTAATACGAAGATGGAGAGTGGTATTTTGGTGGTGAGTAGTATGAAGGGGGCGAATAGTATGAAGGAGGCGAGTAGCAGTTTGGTGGCGAGTAATACTTGTCATATTCACCGGCTATGGCAAGCCCAACGATGAAACTTAGAGCCACCACATAGGCGATTAAGTTTGAGAGCGCAACCATTGTGCTTACAGATGAGGAAGGTGAAGGCGTGCCAAGATGATGCCAAAGGCTTGTTATTTGTCAAGTGTTAAACTAGTTGCTATGAGAACTGAACTACTTATAGTGAGCAGACTTGGAACATCCTTGGAAATGGTCTTAATTATGTCCACTCATATTACATTTGCAGATTGTGACTGAAAGCTACATGTTTTGGAACTAGTACTTGTATGGATGCAAGACTGTTTCGAATTGTTGAATTTGTATCACATTTTGCATTTGATTAAACTGATTAATAGATTGTTAGAGGTGTTATGTCATAGAAGAGTATATAAGAAACGGTAAAATAAGTAAAACGTTCATAAATCGAATGCCTCTTTGTTTCATATAATTGTTAAAAATTGGATGTAAGAAACCTACTTGCTAAAGTGGCGAGCTATAATTAGTGTTTTGAGTCTACAACTTTGTTCAGTTCTTTTGAATTGATCACTGAAGCTGTGTTTGATCTCTTGTGGGCCAATGGTGGGCTAAAGGCTATGGGTATTTGCTAGCAAGCCTAGTATTGCATTATTTCTAGCTACTTTAGTGAAAGCACCGACTCAAACATTAAGAGCAAAATGATCGGATTATCTAGAGGGCTCTCTATGTCATCCTCTTCGACCCCCCAAACTCAGGCACCAGGCAGCCCACTCGTGAATGGCCTGCCACCGGACAAACCACCGAATTCTCAGTCATCATGGAAAGATAAATTGATGGGAGACAGGCGAACCTATCACGCCCCTCTAGCAAAAGATGAATTGTGGAAGAGCGGAAAGATTAGGGTTGATTATCCCGAGGGCAAAGAAAGCGATCCACATGTCACGATTGATCAAGGGGTTATGCAATCCCTGTTTGCTTCCTGGCAGTTCACGGTTGTCCTCAAAGTTCTTGGGAAATCAGTGGCTCATGGTATATATACTTTATGCTAGGCTTCAGTCTCTATGGCAACCCAAAGGGAGAATGACAGTGGTTGATGTTCCTAATGATTACTTCTTGGCACGTTTTGATTTGGAGGAAGATTTTATCCATGTTTTGACAGGAGGACCATGGATGATCTTTGGTAATTACATTGCAGTCAAGAGATGGGATCCATCTTTCAACCCCGAATCGGATGTCATTAATTCTACTTTCACTTGGGTGAGACTCTCGGGGCTGTCTCTAGTACTTTACGAAGAAGAAGTGCTCTTTGGTGTGGCCGCGACGATTGGCAACCCGATTAAGGTTGATACGAACACGATCAACGGGCATCGTGTGAAGTTCGCTAGAGTGTGCGTGGAGTTGAATTTAAGTGATGCTCTTAAAGGAACTATGTATGTTAATGGCGATCGAATTCAATTAGAATATGAAGGTCTGCATTCGATCTGTTTTCAGTGTGGGAAGTATGGTCATTTCAAAGAAAATTGTCCAACAAATGTTACGGGTGAAACTCAGATGCATGACAACCAAGTTCCACCGGAGCAGAATCCGAACCCTAATCCCATAGTGCCGGCAAAGGTGGTAAACGATCACCTTGGGCCGTCGATGACTGTCACGAGAAAATCTCGGCCCTAGAAAGGAAATGAATTCGTGAAGATCGGGATATTACCGAATGCAAATAAATTTGCCCAACTGAATACGGAAATAGAATCCTCAGTTGAAAGGAATAAGGAAACTCTAGGAGCGGATTTTGTGGTCCGTTTTGATCCGGGGGCATCCTCAAGCCTCCAAAATAAGAAACGGCCATCTGGGCCCAAGAGACAGAGATCGAATGAGAAGGCCCATTTGAGTGGATCAAAAGGAAAAGAAATTGTGCCTCCCAAAACTGGTTCTCATGTTTTGTCAGTTGGGAATAACTCTGTGGATAAAAACTCTGCTGCTCTTAAGGATAAAATGAGCTCAATGAATATGGGTAAACCAGTCAATCAGTTAAGCCATAGAGAGGATAAACAAGCTCAGGTCAGCTCACACCCGACAGCTACTGAAATCAGGAATGCAGATAATACACCCCATATAGTTCGTCTGGGACCGGGCTCCATGGTTTTTAATGATATTGATACACTAATCCAAGCATTATGGATGAAGGGATGCAAACATGGATTCACAAACTATGGATATGTTGGTTGAACACCAATCTGGTGTTCAATTTGCATAATTTTGTCCTCTTTGAATTTTCATAACCCCAGCCTTTGTTTATCCATGATTAGTCTCTTTTGGGACTGTTGTGGTGCGGGGAAGGCGAGCTTTAAATGATCAATCAGATATCTATGTCGTCAGTTTCATGTTGACGTCTTGAGTATCTTTGAACCACAAATTTCTGGTGAACAATCAGAATAGGTTTGCAACAGAATTGGTTTTGAGAATTGTGTCCGTGTTGAGGCAGTTGGTCGTGCGGGTGGAGTTTGGTTGCTCTGGCGAAATACTGTTCACCTTCTGGTCACTTCCATGTATGATCACTTTATCCATGCTCAAGTTAGCACTAATAAAGGCTCTTTTTATTTGTTTGTTGTGTACGTGCCGCCTACTCCTAGCAGAAGAAGACCGTTTTGGAATTCGATTGAGGAGGTCGTTTAACGTATTTCGGATCCTATTTTTATTGTTGGGGATTTTAACTCCATCATTGACGTTATTGAGCGAGATGGCGGGTCTAGAGAACTCTCAAAGGATTCTGTCCGTTTCGTGGAATGGATCAACAATCTAAGTTTAGTTGATATGGGTTTTGTAGGGTCACCCTTTACCTGGTCACATGCCTCCCCTGTTCATGGGAGAATCTCTAAACGTTTGGATAGAATCTTTACCAATAATCAGGTCATGCTATTTGGTCGACTGCTGCAGTTAAACACCTCCCTCGGCTTTGCTCAGATCACAGTCCTCTGCTTCTAAATTTGGATTATGCTTCAAACTCCAATGCTACCCGACGACCCTTCCAGTTTCAGGCCGCATGGCTGACACATCCTGAATTTCCTGAAGTTATAAATGCCAACTGGAATAATACTGATGATTCTAATATTGCCATTGGCAAGTTGAGACATGTGCTTCAAGACTGGAACAGGAATGTCTTTGGGCACATCCTTTAGCAAAAATGACAGCTTTTAGCGCGTCTTCAGGGTGTCCAAAATGCTATCAGATCGGTTGCTCATAGGGGTCTCTATAAACTGGAAGATCGCCTCAGACGTGAGCTTGATATTGTACTAGAAAGAGAAGAGATTCTGTGGTTCCAAAAATCCAAGGAAAATTGGATTAACTGTGGAGATCGAAACACAACGTATTTCCATACGTCAACTGTCATACGACATAGAGTTAACAAGGTCATTGGCCTTAGAAACTCATTTGGAAATTGGGTTGATGAGAGTAGCGAACTGGAGAAACTTGCGGTGGATTTTTTCAAGAACTTATATTCACCTCCTATGATGAGCAACAACTGGGCAAGCTTCTTATCCAATCACTTTCCGAATATTCCTACATCTACTTTTAATGCTTCTGTTGGTCTTCCGTCAACTGAGAAATTTGGGAGGCGCTAAAGTCTATGGGGCCTTACAAAGCTCCTAGAATTGATGGCTTTCAACCGATTTTCTTCCAAAGATTTTGGTCGACGATAAACCCTTCTTTTTGCCGTATTGTGACTGAGTTTTTTGTTACGGGCAAACTTCCTCCCAGGGTTAATGATACACTATTAGTTCTGATTGCGAAAGTTGCTCAGCCTGCGATGATCTCCCAGTTTCGGCCCATCAGTCTTTGTAATGTCATTTATAAATTGATTACAAAGATTCTGATGAACCGTTTGAAACCGATCATGAACCAGCTCATTAGTCCGGCGCAGGGCAGTTTTCTCCCAGGAAGATTTATAACAGATAATATTGTTCTTGTGCAAGAGGTAGTTCATTCTATGCAAAGAAAGAAAGGGCGAAAGGGTTGGATGATCCTAAAATTAGACCTTGAGAAAGCTTACGATCGACTTCGGTGGGATTTCATTCTCAACACTCTCTAAGATGCAAATTTTCCTGCCATGTGGATAAACTGAATCGCTGAATGCTTGCATTCTTCCTCTATGCAACTGCTTTGGAACGGTGAAGTAACGGAGAGTTTTACTCCATCTCGTGGTGTCCGTCAAGGGGACCCGATTTCTCCTTATTTATTCGTCTTATGCATTGAGAGGCTAAGTCAACGGATTAAAGGCTGTTGAGGATGGATCTTGGAAACCGGTGACTCTGAACCGGTCAGGCCCGAAAATATCACACGTTTTGTTTGCTGATGATCTTGTTTTGATGGCAGAGGCCTCTACATCACAAATTCAGGTCATCAAAAGCATTCTTGATGAGTTTTGTAATGTCTCAGGCCATAAACTTAGCCTTCAGAAATCAAAGATTTTTGTTTCGTCGAATGTCAGCCCGAGTCTTGTTGCTAGCATCCAGTCGAACAGTGGGATTAAGGTGACACACAACCTTGGTACTTACCTTGGTATGCCAATCATCCATAAATCGGTCTCCAAGGATATTTTTGAATCGCTGCTTTGCAAAATTATGAATCACCCGAGTGGATGGAGGGGTAAAAATCTGAGCTTTGCTGGCCGTTTTAAGCTCACGCGCTCGGTTCTCAATTCCTTGCCGATCTATGCCATGAACACAATTATTTTGCCCAGGAGTATATATGATCGTATTGATGAGTATTACAGCCCATTTATTTGGAGTGGGGATACAGAAAGAAAGAAAATTCACTTAGTTTCCTGGCTAGTTATTTGTCGGCCTAGGAATCTTGGTGGATTAGGTGTGAAATCTATGTGAAAGTTAAATTCCCCCATGATCGGGAAAATAAGTTGGAGATTCATTCATGACAAGGATACTCTTTGGTCTAATGTGCTCACGAAGAAATATGGTGTGGAGAACGACATCCAACCCTCTTCTATATCGGTCATGCGTCGTTCTTCTCATATCTGGCGGGGTATACAAACTGGAATGTCTGAGGTTATTTGACCAGGCATCAGATGGTCGCTTGGGAATGGGTGGTGTATCAAGTTTTGGCTTTATCCTTGGATTACTGATCAACCGCTTATTGATTTTGCTTTGCATGACGTTTGTGCTGATTCTCAAAACGCTCATGTGTCTGATTTCTGGGACCAGACATTGAATGGAGATGGCATATGTTCTCTTCAAACCTGCCTTCTACTTGTTTGCTCAAGATAGCGGTTGTTGGGCTTGTTGAAGAACCGGGGAATGAGGATTGTATTTCATGGCATAGGATGTCTACAGGCCAATACTCGGTTGCTTAGACCTATAGCTTCCTCAAAGGGGATGAGAATGTTATGGAAAATCCGTGTCCTAGAGAGAATCCGTAATTTTGCTTGGCTGATGTGTAGAAGACATGTCTTGACAAACATGGACCGCTTCTATCGCCATCTTGCTAACAATGCCCAATGCTAGGTTTGTCTTATGGATGATGAGGATCTTATCCATCTTCTTAGAGATTGTAATAAAGCTCATGGGGTTTGGATGTCTCTTTTGCTGAACGATGTTGCCCCTGAGTTCTTTAATTTGGGTTGTATTGACTGGATAAGATGGAATCTTGTGGTGGCTGATTTTGAAATCCATGGAGTGCAGTGGAAAGTGATTTTCGTTACTACTTGTTAGTGGTTGTGGCATTGGATAAATGGTATTATATTTGCTGAGGCTGACTTTCCTGCATTCCCATCAACTTTCATTGCATCTCAAGCTAAGTCGTTTAGTTTGGCCTGGACCAATGCAAGAAGGGGTGGGAATGTCACTGGCCGGCAAGAGCGCTACATTCAATGGACCTTCCCGAGTGAATCATGGGTTAAGATCAATTCTGATGGCGTTGTTTGTCATTCAACCAAGAGGGATTGTGCTGGTGGAGTTATTCAGGATGACCATGGGCAATGGGTTCGTGGTTTCGTCCATAATATCGACATTTGTTCGGTTCCAGTTGCTGAGTTGTGGGGTGTTATCCATGGTTTGAGTCTTGCTTGGGAGGAAGGCTTTCGGCGTATGGTGGTTGAAGTAGACTCTTAAGTCGTGATCCAACTTATTAATAAATCGCTCAATAGAGCTCATCCGTTATCTAGCCTGGTTGCTCAATGCCATGGCTTCCTTCGTAGAGACTAGGCTATCCAGTTTTGCCATATTTACCGTGAGGCTAATCGGGTTGCTGATGGCCTTGCTGCTTTAGCCTTTTTGTTTCCTGTTGGTTGTCATATTTTAGATAGTCCTCCTTTGTCTATTTTTCATTTACTTAATGATGATGTAAGGGGTTTGGCTACTCCCCGAATGGTTCTGAACTAGCCTCTTTTCTTTAATCTCAGCGCTTAGTCGCCTCTTTACGATAAAAAAACATTAAGAGCAAAACGACAAATTTACGCGAAATATCTTTATAATCTCTCATCAACAAACAAACCCTAAGGAGCTCATTCTCATTACAACAACTCAAAAAAGGCAATCGGAGAAAGAAAAAAAAAACAAAAAGCGAGAAGAGAGAAAAGAAGAGAGCGAGAGAAGTCATCATATAAGTTCAACATCACATGATAGTAACTCCAGAATGCTCGTTATGCTCCAGTTCAAATGAAACAAGTCAGCATATTTTAATGGAATGTTCTTTTACGAGACAAGGTCTGAGTAAAATTGATAATGTTTTTATACAATCCATAATAAATGTTTTAGGAAATAACCAAAGCATGCCAGAAATCTTGGCAAATTGAAAAGTCAATGAACTCACATAAATTTAATGAATTAATTATATCATGGTGGAGCATATGGTATTATATATAAATAGAATAGTAATTAACCAGCCTTTGGACCGATCAACTAGAACTATAGAAGAATTTATAAAATTACAAATAATGATTTGGAATAAAGTACAAGAAAATGCTAATAACCATACTGATACGATAGTAAAAAGAATATCTAAAAGGAAAGTTAAGAAATGACATATATCGGAACATTATGGATTTGTAAAATTAAAATTTTGATGGATCTAAACAACGAGATGGACTGGCAACTGCAGGATATATTATTCATGACCATAATGGGAGAAATATTTCAATAAATGCTTTTGTAAGTGAACATTGAAGTACTATTCAGGCAGAAGCAATAGGCATGTATGAAGCAGTTTGTGAAGCTAAGAAAAGGAATTTGTCTAAGATCCAGATAGAAAGATATAGTCTAATTATTATACAAGCGTTACAAGGAAGTAGATCATGTCCATGGCAGATTGAAATGTTGATCTCAGATACACTTGCGCTACTGCAGTCGTTTGAGGTAGTTAGATTCGCACATATACCTCGTGACTATAATAAGGTTGCTGATTTGATTGCGGAACTACGCCATTCTTGTAGTGCAAATCAAATTCAAACACACTCAGGACTTCATGTACTCATCCGAAAGGATGCTGTCGGCTGACTTTGATCAACCTAATCTTTTCCAACTTTAAAAAAAAAAAGAGCGAGAGAAGGATGATGTAGGAGAGAAGACGAAATCGAGAGAAGAAAGGTCGAAGAAGGTGAGCTGCTAGCGGGGCAACCATGACGCGACGGTGGTTCGGTGAAGATAGGTTCACCAAAGGCGCTAGAGAAGGTAGTTTTTCATTTCCTTAGTTGTTTTTCGAGTCTTGTTTTTATGGAGTCGCTCCTTTCATTTAATAATAGTTTGGATGGCATGTCTGGATCTCTTGATGCCAATCTTGTGTCCCTTGCGTTTAATTTTGATAATTTGACCTAAAATCTCAATTTCGACCTAATTCGCGCATAAAATCAAAATCACGGTTGCCTTAATCTAGACATACTTCTCGAGAACGAGAAATTGTAGGATCATTACTCGGATCTATTTTAGGAAATATATTTTTATCACTATATATTCTTTGGTTTGGTCGAACGTGTTTTATTACCTAATTTCTTTTTCTTTAATATATTCACCACCTAAAAAATAGCTTGATACAAAAACACCAAACATGAATGTGCACGTTAAAAATGTCTTGGAAACCTGAAATGTCTTGTTAACGAAACATATTTTGGATATCTAAAAGAGGAAAGATTATGAAGTTTTTATTGTATAATAAGCATTTAACTTTTTCCTAGTATGCGTTTAATATTTGTTCAATCCTAAACATTTAAAATTTAATTGCTATCGATCAAATTAAATTGCAATGGAATTGATAAAATCAAATCAAATTGTAATAAGTCCTTATCGATGTTAATCATGGTCAGGAGTAGAGCTGTCAAAAGTTGACCGAATCCGCTAACCCGCCCGATAATTTTAGGCTCAAGACCCGAAAATTTGAACCCGAAACCCGAAATCAACCGAACCCAATAGAACCCGAAACCCGTTGGGTTGAAACCCGAAACCCGTTGGGTTGACCGATTTAGAATATTTATAAAATGAATAAAATTTATTTTAAAAAATAAAATATATTTTATTATGAAAATACATAAAAATAATATATTATAAATAAATATTACTATTTAATGAAAAATCTATTTTAATAATGATAAAAAAATTCTATGAAGTAGAAACCCGAAACCCGTTGCGGAACTACGCCATTCTTGTAGTGCAAATCAAATTCAAACACACTCAGGACTTCATGTACTCATCCGAAAGGATGCTGTCGGCTGACTTTGATCAACCTAATCTTTTCCAACTTTAAAAAAAAAAAAGAGAGCGAGAGAAGGATGATGTAGGAGAGAAGACGAAATCGAGAGAAGAAAGGTCGAAGAAGGTGAGCTGCTAGCGGGGCAACCATGACGCGGCGGTGGTTCGGTGAAGATAGGTTCACCAAAGGCGCTAGAGAAGGTAGTTTTTCATTTCCTTAGTTGTTTTTCGAGTCTTGTTTTTATGGAGTCGCTCCTTTCATTTAATAATAGTTTGGATGGCATGTCTGGATCTCTCTTGATGCCAATCTTGTGTCCCTTGCGTTTAATTTCGATAATTTGACCTAAAATCTCAATTTCGACCTAATTCGCGCATAAAATCAAAATCACGGTTGCCTTAATCTAGACATACTTCTCGAGAACGAGAAATTGTAGGATCATTACTCGGATCTATTTTAGGAAATATATTTTTATCACTCTATTCTTTGGTTTGGTCGAACGTGTTTTATTACCTAATTTCTTTTTATTTAATATATTCACCACCTTAAAAAATAGCTTGATACAAAAACACCAAAGATGAATGTGCACGTTAAATATGTCTTGGAAACCTGAAATGTCTTGTTAACGAAACATATTTTGGATATCTAAAAGAGGAAAGATTATGAAGTTTTTATTGTATAATAAGCATTGAGTCCGGTTCAAGTGCGAATGGGCGCCCAAGTGCGAAATAAGAAAGAACAGGAGCCGTTGGATCAAGAAAAATCAAAGGCGCTGATCATTTCACTTAAAAAGGGGAAAAAAACGGCACGGGCGAATTATTCGCGTATTTTTGAAAAAAACGGAAATAGGACACGCGCCTAGATTGTTCATCAGTATTGTGGATTTGTTCATCAGTAATGTGGATTTATTTATCAAAACTGTGATTTTGTTCATCAAAACTGTGATTTTGTGCATAAATAAACTATTGCTTGTGCATCAAAAATCTATTGTTTGTACATAAAAAATGAACAAATGTGTATCAAAATTACATGCAATATGTTCATCAACATTGTGACTTTGTTCATAAAAAGCGAAAATATTTATTCATTGGTTTTGACATATTCGTTCATCGGTTTGTGTATATTTGTTCATTAGTAACATCAATTTGTTCAATGGTTTATGCATATTTGTTCATTGCCTTTTTCATATAATTGTTCATTACTAGATGCATATTTGTTCACTAGTAACCTCAATTTGTTCATTGCTATATGCCTATTTGTTCATTAATAACATCAATTTGTTCATAGCTAAATAAGGCACAAGCACTTCTCTTCGATTTGTTGCTATCTCGTTCTCTTAGCATACACCATATTATTGCAAAGTCAAATTCTTTATCTATTATCTTTTGCATTCAAGTTTCTACATCAAACTTATCTTATTTTGGTACTATATTGAGCACTTCATTCGTATTGACAAGTTAGCCTTAAAGCACTTCATTCTTATTATACTTTGAATTCAAGATAGCCGTAAAGCACAAAATAAATGCAAAAATGCACAAATAGATGGTCCTAAATGTACAAGTTGATGGTATTAATAGTCCTAAACGTACAAGTTGATAGCATTGACACATAAAACATAAGTTTATTTCAATTCACAAATAAGGGTATAATAATGAACAAATAAGGTTATATTAATGAACAAATAAGGGTATATCCATGAACAAATAGGGTATATCAATGAACAAATAATGGTATACCAATGAACATAAAAGAAGTATACTAATGAACAAATAATGGTATATCAATGAACAAATAGGGCTATATCAATGAACAAATACGAGTATATCAATGAACAAATATGGGTATATCAAAACTAATTATATGTGCATAAAAAACTACATAATATTGTATTCCTACACATAAATAAGGTTAAAAATAAAATTAAAAATAAAAAAAGTTCGAAATCGATGAACAATGTTATCAAAAACTCAATGCACAATTAGTTAGTATTGATGAACAATTGGTGAATAGTGATGAACAAATCGCTATTTCTGATGAACAAACTGGGCGCGTCTCATAAAAACGTATTTTTCGAAAAATTCGGGAAAAATTCGTCTGTGTCGTATTTTATTGAAAAATACGCGAATAATACGGGAAAAATTCGCCGTGCCGTATTTTTTTTTAATGAATTTTTAATAAGGGACGTTTATTTTTTGGAAGGAACGAACGAGATTTATTCTCATTTCTCACCTGGGCGCCCATTCACACGCGACTCTTCTTCATAAGCATTTAACTTTTTCCTAGTATGCGTTTAATATTTGTTCAATCCTAAACATTTAAAATTTAATTGCTATCGATCAAATTAAATTGCAATGGAATTGATAAAATCAAATCAAATTGTAATAAGTCCTTATCGATGTTAATCATGGTCAGGAGTAGAGTTGTCAAAAGTTGACCGAACCCGCTAACCCGTCCGATAATTTTAGGCTCAAGACCCGAAAATTTAAACCCGAAACCCGAAATCAACCGAACCCGATAGAACCCGAAACCCGTTGGGTTGACCGATTTAGTATATTTATAATATGAATAAAATTTATTTTAAAAAATATAATATATTTTATTATGAAAATACATAAAAATAATATATTATAATTAAATATTATTATTTAATTAAAAATCTATTTTAATAATGATAAAAAAAATTCTATGTTTTTGTCCCGCTGGTCAACCCGACCCGCCCGAAAACCCACATCGACCCGACCCGGTTTAACCCGTGACCCATAACGACCCGAACCCGACTCAACCCGAACCCAAAATGACCAAACACGAACCCCCACGACCCGACCCGATTGACAGGTCTAGCCAAGAGTGCATAACCTATCAAAAGAAACAAATTTTACGCATAATGCTATAAAAGCACAAAAGGTCTTTCACCTTTTTAAAAAAAAATTGTTTGATGCACTTACTTTTCTATATGTGGGGGAAGAGAAGAAGATCATGGATATTATCATTTACTATTCCCGTTTCGCAATATAGATCCTTTTTAACTTAAATCTTGTTTCACAATATAAGTTATTTTTTAATTTATTAATACTAAACTTGTCAAAAATAACATTTGATTAACGTATTTCTATTTTCAATGTACTTATAAATACTAAAAAATGTCACACAGTGGATGATATTATATGATTTTATGTCATATTAATTTTGTACACAAAAAATAAAATCTTATCAATTCCACTTTAAGCTTAATTGTCTTAATATATATGCAAAGTTCTAAAAACCCCTAAATTGCGAAACGAATGTAGTATTGTTAAAGATGAAACTCACTCTTCTTTCGGACATTTAATTAAACGGTTAAGCCTTTAAAGATAGTAACCAAAGGTTTCCGGTTCAACTCTCATGAGCAATGTCCTTCTCCAAAAAATGGAAAGATAAAACTCACTCTTCTTTTATTAATGTCTGTAATTTGAGCACTTAAAACAGACCGTTTAAGAGAGTGTTTTATCCATTAGCTACTTGATTTAGTTCTAGAAAGAGTTAACAAAAATAGTAAAGTTTGGCACTTTTAATAATAAAGATAACATTAATTTTATAATCGAAGCATAATGGACAATGGTAACACACTGTATAACATAACATACATCTTCGCAACAACAATCATACACATAGTATATGTTCCTAACACGCGTGTAGGAGAATCATCTAATACTGATAAGTGAAAATGTTATCATACAAACATAGTTATTCTCATATTTAGTAATCTTCAATAGCCATTCCACCACACATATGCTCAAACAGAACTTCAAGTTGAGTTACATAAGACGAACGTAGCTTAGTATAGTATATATTTTATATAATGGATTTACTTCTTGTAAGGAGGAGATTTGTAGTACGACGGTGGAGAGTAGTAGTACGATGGTGGAGAGTAGTATTTTGGAGGTGAGTAATACTGAGGTGGGGAATAATACTGAGGTGGAGAGTAGTACTTTGGAGGTGAGTAGTAATATGAAGGTGGGGAGTAATAGTATGACGGAGGAGAGTAGTAGTATTTAGGAGGTGAGTAGTAGTATGAAGGCGGAGAATAATACGTAGGGGGTGAGTAGTATTTTGGGGGCGAGTAATATGAAGGTGGAGAGTAGTACTTTGGAGGTGAGTAATATGAAGGTGGAGAATAGTACGATGGAGGTGAGTAGTAGCTTGGTGGAGAATAGTATTTTGGGGGCGAGTAATACGAAGGTGGAGAGTAGTATTTTGGTGGTGAGTAGTATGAAGGGGGTGAATAGTAG
The DNA here is from genome assembly GCA_964016875.1 of Fallopia convolvulus. Classification (NCBI taxonomy): domain Eukaryota; kingdom Viridiplantae; phylum Streptophyta; class Magnoliopsida; order Caryophyllales; family Polygonaceae; genus Fallopia; species Fallopia convolvulus. Next base: position 15,794,723 of record OZ024728.1, read on the forward strand.
TATGAAGGAGGCGAGTAGTAGTAGTTTGGTGGCGAGTAATACTTGTCATATTCGCCGGCTATGGCAAGCCCAACCATGAAACATAGAGCCACCACATAGGCGATTAAGTTTGAGAGCGCAACCATTGTGCTTACTGATGAGGAAGGTGAAAGCGTGCCAAGATGATGCCAAAGGCTTGTTATTTGTCAAGTGTTAAACTAGTTTGAGGGTATGCCTCATTGCTATGAGAATTGAACTACTTATAGTGAGCAGACTTGGAACATCCTTGGAAATGGTCTTAATTATGTCCATTCATATTACATTTGCAGATTGTGACTGAAAGCTACATGTTGTGGAACTAGTACTTGTATGGATGCAAGACTGTTTCAAATTGTTGAATTTGTATCACATTTTGCATTTGATTAAGTAAACTGATTAATAGATTAATTGTTAGAGTGTTAATGTCATAGAAGAGTGTATATTATATGAAACGGTAAAATAAGTAAAACGTTTCTGTACAAAATGACTTGGCTAATGAAAGTTGTATATATATATATTCTCTCCGTTGAATAATACGGAGTACTTGTTATTTTAAGCTGAATTTTATTTTAAATAATACTTTTTTATATAATTTGACAAGATTTTTCCAATCTTATTATTACAAAAATGGTTAGAAAGGCAACATTTTCCCCATTTTTGAAAAGTAAAATTAAACAAAATAATCTATGTATATATATAAAAGACGCAAGGAATAAGGCCATCACGTTGCGCCACCTAGGATTTTCCTACGTGTCGTTCCCACATTAAGCCACCTAGGATTTCGCCCCATAGGATTTTTTATTTTAGGAATTTATATATGTTGATATTATTTTAGGATAATATAGAAATAGGATAAATTAATCTAGGAAATATTTTATCCAAAATAAAAATATTATCTATTATATATTAGAAATTAGGATAGATCTAAAAGATTTTATCTAAAATTAAAATAAATTATAGAACATTAGATATTATATATTAAGATAGATATATTAATTTTTTTTCAATTAAATTTCTATCTATTTATATGAAAAAAATTCGAATTTTATTTTAAATGTAAGAAAATTATTTTATTTTTATTTTTATCTATTTATGTAAATGATTTATCTTAAATAAAATTTTAATAAAAAATAAAACTTTCAAGATAATTACTTGCCTATATTGAATTTTGATTAAAAAAATTACGTATATTTACCTTAATTTTCGTTTTGAATTATTTATGTAAATATAAATAATTTTCCTATCATTAAAAAAATTTATTCTTTATTTATACTTTTCCATCTTTTCTTATTAAGTATATTTTTAATTTTATTCAAATATTTTTAAAGAATTGAATTTGATAAAAACAATTACAAGAATTTAGATTATTTTTACCTTTTTATATTTTTTGTAAAATATTTTTAAAATTAAATGATTCTAATTCAAATAAATTTTATTTATATTTTTGCATAAATAAATTATCATTAAGACATCAAACTTATAGTGGGCTCACCTTAATAATTTTGGCCCCGTTTGACATGACAGTATGACTTAAAATTTTCTATAATTTTTTTTTTCTAATACTAAGTTTTTTAAATTAAATTAAAATCATATTTATTAAATAAAGTAAATATTAAATTCATATAGTCGTGCATGGCACGACGGGTATAACTAGTTATAAACAATATTTAGATAAAATTAAGTGGTTCCTTGATTTTTTTTTTTAATTCCTATAACGACAAATATTGCTTAACAGATGGAGTATTAATTAGGCTTGTCAAAACTTGATCCGACCTAAAAAATGGACCTTAACCGCTTAACCCTACACCTAACCAACATCATAAAGAAGAAAAATAATATATATCCAAGACTAACCCGACCAAAAACGATAATGTCTGAACCTAAGAACGATCTAAACCCAATTCTGCCTGAATGTATTGGTTCGACATTACCCGAAACCAAATACAATTCGAATTGCATAATTTTCCGAAACCCAAAGTCATTCGACCCAAAACCATCTGAAAAATTCAAAGACATCTAATCGGAATTTGAATATTTAATAAAAAAAACCCCACTTCCATTTTATGAAAATTATTAAGTCAAAAATATTTTATATAAAAAACCTTGATATTATAATCAAAACCTTCTAAATTATATATCTAAATAAAGAAGTATATGATGACGTGCCCATAGAATCCCCGTATTCACTACTTACTAATCGAATCGAGCTTAACTAGCAAATAAATGCCAAAATCAAAATCATTTCTAAATAATAATAGATACTAATATTAAAATAAATTTTATAATAAACACACAAGTTTTCAAACATAAATGATAATCAACTCAAATATTAATTATAAAAAAACGAATAGGAGCGAACAACCACTTGCCTTTGTTATAAGCGAATGAACGGAGAATCTAATGAGATCGGAAATTCATGAACACACAAGTTTGCCTTTGTCAAGTTTATTATGTTTTAAAAAGTTTTTAACTAAAAGTTAATTAATAATTATTTCAGGGTAAAGTTTGTAGTAAACGAGATTTAGGCTTGAACAGTTCACAGAATAATAAATCGGTTACATCGGCATTTACATTGGCATAGTAAATTCATATATGACATATATATAATATGTATGTATATGTTCATGAACTAAAGGTCTGACTCTGTGTGAAATAATTGATGATGGTTTATATTCACTAAATATGCGACTCACGTAAATCGCAAAATAATTTTTCATGTTCAACTAGATTTTACTGACGTGTGTCTCTGTTAGAGGTCACATTCATACAGTTCAGCCGGATGAAGCTCTATGAAACCTTCTCCTCCTTATTTTGCATCTTAGACTTTTGTATTGTAATAAAGTTAGAGTAATACATGTAGTAATATAAGAAATAAGTTATTACAAAGTATACGTCATAGGGTATAAGGGTGTCACATAAACTTTGTTTGTATGTATGACTCATTATTATATACTAAAATGGAAGTTAAAATAATATATAAAACAACCCCACATTGAACCACATCATCCATTTTTTTTAAAATCAATCTAATTAGTTAAACCTCAATTGGATTATTTTTAATTAGTTGTTTTTATATATAAAACAAAACAATCAATATATTAGTTTATTTTTGGATAGGATTGTTTTTCTTGGTTGAGAGTAGACTTGTCAAAACTTGACCCAACCTGAAAAACCGACTTGATCCGTCCGAAGTTTTTTGGGTTGAAACCCGAACCGAAAATCAATGGGTCAAGAGTAACCCGAACCCGGTTGACCCAGGAAAAACTGGGTTGGGTCAACAATGATAGGGATTTACTTAACAACAAATAAATTTGTAGTCAAGACCCCGTTGTGTATAGGGAGGTCAGGATCGTCCACGGGAAGCAAGGTTATGTTTGATTACTAATCTAGGAAGCAAAAGAACGCAAAACGGAAACAAAACAAGAAAGATTAACCAAATATCGTAACACAACAGTTCGGTACCGACCTTGATGGGTCGGTATCGATGCTGGTATAAAACTAAAACAAGGCAGACAAACACAGAGAACCCAGCGTCGGTACCGAACCTTACACCTCCGTAATGATGCAAACAGAACGTAATATGATATTTCAAACAAGAGGGAAAGATCTAGGACAAGGAATTACCACGACATAATCATGCAATTAAGATAGTGTGAATCATAAACAACATGCCTTGAACATAAAGTCACCAACTTTCGTTGATTAAAGCAAGTAAATCAATCAATTCTCATCAATCAATCAACTTTCTACTTATTTTTTATCCAAAGTTTGTAACTTTCGTTATCACACGATATCAACATTGAAGTTCATAAATTTCTCTTTCGATTAAGAAACAAACTCGAATTACTTTGACTTTTGTCAAAGCATAAGCACAAACAAGTAGACTAAAGATAAAAGGCATTCATTCATTCATTCAACACACATCATTCATGCACAATCATGTCGGGTTTCCAACCCCACTCCTAGAAAAGAGAACTACTCACACATGTTTGAAGAAAAAAAAATTGATTGAAAGAGAACATGATTCGAATTAAACTAAAAAATTACTTGAATTAATACTCAAAACTTGTCTTTAGAACACAACTTCTTCTCCATGTAACTTGAAAAACAACCAAATCAGCCAAACTAAGAGAAAAAGGTGTGTGTTTTTATGTTTCTCACGTCTCTCTCTCTTGCCAACCAACTAACCTCCTTAAACTAAAGCTAAGACAAGGTATTTATACTAGAAAAGCTATCTAAAAAGTTTCCATAAAGATAGAACTTCCTAAACTAAAAAGATTACGGAATAAAATCTTTAAAAACTCGAAGTCGGTGTATCTACCGACACAGGGCACCCTCGGTGTCGACCCTGTCAGGGTCGGTAGACTCCTGCTGAACTCCTTTGTGACTTTGTCTTCACTGCAAGCCTCGGTGTCGAACCCACAGGGTCGGTATCGAGCCTGTTTTGCTTTGATTTCTTGCAATTCCTTATTTTTTTCCCTTCTCGGGATCTCTTCGAGTACCTTTGTTTCTTCCTTCTCTTGCCAAGCTCCCTAACTCCTCTCTATCATGATGTCTTCAAAATGCTCCAATCTTGGTCCAAAAACCTACAAAAAACACAAAAACAGAGTAGCTTCCATACTTTTCTCAAAATATGCAAACTCATCCAAAAACACACAAAACAAACACAAAAGCACAACTAAACAACTAAGAAAAATACTTAAAAACTAAGCTAAAAACACGAACATCAACCAACCCATTAGGTTGACCCGAACAACACGATAAAGTATTATTTCAATTAAAAAAAAATTATTATAAATATTATATAAAATTATTATTTTATTATTATTAAATAATATTTAATATAATATAATATTAATTATTTTAATAAACATAAAAATAAAGGTTAATAAAATTGATGATCGTGACCCGTTGGATCAACCCGAACCCGTACCAAACCTGTAACAACCCAGTCCATATGAACACGTGAATTTAACAACCCGACGACCCGAGACCCGTTTTGACCCGAACCCGATTGACCCAAACCCAAACCCGACCCGCCCGACCCATTTGACAAGTCTAGTTCAGAGAATAGGATAGTTATCATTGCCTATGCCAATTTTTAATATTTATTTTTGGAAATGATGATTTTTTATAGATAAGACACGTATAATCTTTTAAAATATCCTTCCCTATATCAATTTAATCAAAATATAAAAAATATAAATAAATAATACAATAATTCTATAAAATTCCGTGCAGGGGCATGCAAGTAAAAGCAATCATATAACCATAAAATCAAGGGTACTCATCCGTTCTAAAATCTTTTTGTGATTTTTTTCAATTTTTTCAATTTTTTTTTTAATTTTGTATGGAAAGGAAAGCAACTAAAGCAACTTAAAAACCAAAAAACTAACACAAAAACATAAAAAACAGCTAAACAAACAAAAGCACTAAAGAGCACTTTCTCCCCACCCCATACTTAAACTATACAGTGTCCCCACTGTAGAAACAAAGTAAAGCAAAAGAAAAGAGAGGGAAAAGAAAAGAACTCACAAAATGGTTATTGAAGCATATGGAAGCATCCTTGAAACATTCTTGAGAAAGAGAAGGAATCAACGCCGCTTTGGTGGAAAGTAGACCTCCATGCTCTCCATGAACTCAACGATGGTAAGCCAACGTTCTTCTTAGTGCCCCCAACGATCTTCACCTGTCCTCCAACGGGACTCAGCCATACAGTAGCGGTCCTCCATCGTCTTCCACCGAGCCTCAGCAATCTGGTAACGCTCATCCTCAACTGCCACACGAGCTGTATAAGCCTCCTTCCACTGGTTCATCTGCTCGTGTAAATGGTAATTGTGAAAACACAGCTGCTGCATCTGGGATGACAAATCTTTTGCCCACAGTGGTGGAGCATCAAAACTGGAAGCCTCGGTATTGGGTTGGTGCTGGTGGTGCTCGGTACCGAAGTTGCGGTGCGGGAAACGAGGGTCGGTACCGAACGTGCTAGGGTCGGTATCGGGATTGCATGTCACGACACCGTACTCCGGTGGCACGGTTACGTTTCCATCGGTGCCTGTCATCCCCTCGGTAAAGGTCTCATAGGCCTCGGTACCTACCTCCGTGGAAAAGGTTGGTGCCTCGGTACCGACCTGGTGATGCTCGGTACCGAGGTTATCTACAGGGGTTGGTTCATCTTCTTGCATCTCTTCCTCCTCCCGCTCGTACCGGGACTCGGATATCCTCAATGAAGGCTCATCTTGGGCCTTCTTAGAAAGTGGAAATGGAGTGGAAGTCCAAGCCTCGTACCAATTGGGAAGGTACAAGAGCTCCATCTTATCCCGTGTGACGAGCACTTGGCGACCTTGAGTCGGAGTGGTGAGCCCTTCCTGGCACCTCTAAAAAATACCTGAAGAGATCCAGTAGCTCCTGCCCAACCTTTGTGCACGGAGTTCACTGTGGTGTGTAAGATCAATCTTAAGGGCCAAAGCTAAGATGCTTACTAACCCGCCAAAATAGACACCTTGTAGATGTGCCCCTTGTTGCTCCACATACGTCACCCATTCATACCCCCAAGTTCATTGGAGCGGGGTCTACAAAAAGTATAGTGCGGAGACATCCAACCTCCATCCTTGTGGGCCTAGAAAGCTCCTTTTTGGGCCAAATAGTGGAGCCCAAAATCCGGAGGATAATGCGTAAGATCGGGTTGATGATGTGAGAACCCGAGAGAGCGGACATTGTGGGGCTAATTTCCCCGTGATATAACCCCAAGTATCTGCAACCTTAAAGTCATCTGCTGTTGTGTACTCTCGGGAGGGGTTAGGAAAGTGGAGGAGTTTGTTTAACTCGGCCATGGTAAACTCATAATCCTCATTCCCGAGCTTGAATTTGATCTTCACCGGGGATGTTTTACTCTTTGAATTGGGTGCGAAGAGTGGCCACGAACTCAGAGGTGATGGTCAGATAGTGAGGAATCTCCTCCCACTTGAGGAGGTGGGGTACCCCGAGGATGGAGAAGGCATGCTTAAGATCTTCATAAATTTCTAATTGCCTTCCGTCAGTCTTGGAAAACCACCTCGTGAGATGAGTTTTGTTGAAGACGGAGTTGTAGATTGCTCTTTGTTGATTGGTCTTCAACACCACATCATCCATGCGTGGTGGAGATGGAGATGGAGATGGTGATGGAGATGTTCTCTTTGTTCTCTTGCATGCCCTCTGGTTAGCTCAACTTGAACTTGCCATTTGAAAAACCTGTAGAAGCACAAACAAACCAAGATAAGATCCATTCATGACAAAAACACACCAAAGAACCTCATACTTGAATCGAAACTAGACATAAGCAAGTGAATTTATCATTCTGGGGGGTTGGCACCGAGCATGAAGGGTCGGTATCGTGGTCCCTGGAACTTAGGCTAGGCTTGGTGAATGACAGGGTCGGCATCGATCCTGATGGGTCGGTATCGAGCCTATATTTGGGACTTTAGAGACCCAAAATCGAGGGTTTCACCTCGGGTTCAAGCCATTCATTGCTCACAAAAGTCTCATTCAAGCATGACTTCAGTCAATTTCACACAACCAAGCAACCTTAACCTCAAACTTGTTTAAAAACCCTATCTAATTATGCAAAAATTGCCAAAATAAGGTGTAAATTATGCCAAATCAAGAACGAGTAACTTCATGCTTCTATAATCAAGAATTTATGTTCTAAACATTAGGAAACTAAGTTCAACAAAGCAAATCACCAATATTAAAGCAAAAGGCACACAATAAGCATGAAAGCAATTTCGAACTAGATCTAGATCTAGGTATGAAAATCAATCCAAAAATCATCATGAATACTTCAAGAAGTTCAAGTAAAGAGGTAGGGTTGAGAAAACATACCAAAGATCCCAGAAATAAGACCGAAAATCAAAAAGCTTTTGAAGGTAACGAGGGTTTGTAAATCGGTAACGAACAAAAATTGGGATTTGCTCGGTACCAGAGTGGGGCGGTTTGGTGGTTTGCACGATTGGTGTGGGGCGTGGTTCGGGATTTGAAGCAGCAAGCTTTCGGTTGTGCGAGGGGTCTCTGGGGTACGAGTGAGGGCAATGGTGGTTTTGAGAGCAATAGGGAGGATTTGGTGAAGGAGGCGCGGTGAGGGAAAAACAAGAACATTTTAGGTTTAAATACTTACCTGGGGTCCGAAAGCGGGCGTTTTCGGTGTTTCAGCGTGGGTTGGTACCGACCCTGTGGGGTTCGGTACCGAGCTTGTCTGGGCAACGCTTCGCTTGCCTCGTTATCGACCCGACTTCCTGTGATATTTAACCTCGTTAGCCAGACGAACTTACCTTGGCTAGTCCGACGATGTAAGAGCCCAAGTGGCTCGAATTTCTTCCTCCGGGTCGGCTTGCTCAAAGAATTTCTTCAGCCTATGTCCATTAACCTTGAAGATGGCTCCTTTGTAATCTACTAGATCCACCGCTCCGTGGGGGTCTATGTAGACCAAGAATGGCCCACTCCATCTTGATCTCAGCTTCCCTGGAAAAAGGCGGATTCTAGAGTTAAAGAGGAGTACCTTGTCATTGACTCCATAGGTTTTTGGCACTAATTTCTGGTCATGCCATCGCTTGGTACGCTCCTTGTAGATCTTAGCGTTCTCATATGCCTTTAGCCTCAACTCCTCTAGTGCTTGCAAGTCCATGAATCGTTTTGCTCCGGCCTTGTCGAGGTCCATATTGAGCTCTTTGAGAGCCCATAATGCCTTGTGCTCCAACTCGACTGGCAAATTGAACGCCTTGCCATACACTAGGTTGTAAGGAGTGGTGTGTTGAGGTGTCTTGTACGCTGTTCTGTAAGCCCATAAAGCGTCATCAAGCTTGGATGACCAATCCTTCCTAGAGCGGGAGACCGTCTTCTCCAAGATGCTCTTTATTTGGCTGTTTGAAACTTCAACTTGGCCACTAGTTTGGAGATGGTAGGGTGTTTCCACCCGATGTGATACCCCATACTTAGCCAAGAGAGCTTCAAAGCTCCTCTCTATGAAATGTGAACCTCCATCGCTAATGAGGACTCGTGGCACTCTGATGTGAGCCCCACATTAACCGCCAGCCAAGAAGAGGAAGACTTGTTCGTGCACTCCGACGGACCGATTACTCGAGCCAGGACCCGTGCCATAGCTCGAGCCATGACGTCCCTCGCCGCGCGCGCTTACGCGAGCCACGGCGCATCCACCGGTGCGCCCCTCTTCACGTCTGTCGCCTTCATTGGAGGCGCGCCGCTACTCCAGGTCGACGCCACGCACAGCGGCACCGAGAAGCTCAACCCCGGTGCCGTGCCAGCCGCTGTTGTCGAGCACCATGCCACGCCAGGCCAACCCGGCACGGGAACTTGAGGTTCTGGTGAGCCTCAGCCTCGTCACTTGAGGTTCGGGTGCGCACCAGCCTTGTCACCGCCTAGCCTTGCCGCGCCCCGATGCCGTGTCGCGACATGTCTTAGCGTGTCGATGCCTTGTCACGGCCTTGTCGCGACACTCACGACTAGGCCACCGTGACCATTTATGTTTCTTACTGTTTTTAGCACTATTTCCATTCCGAAACATTTCCCTTTCTGTAATTTCTATTTCTGTCTTGAGTTTTGGGCTTGGGCTAGTGTTTGGGCCGCATGCTTGCGCCTCCCTCCACTCCCCACGCCACTAGGGTTTCGTGCCTCCACCTCTATATAAGAGGCACGCCCCCTCCTTTGTTTCTTACGCTTTATTTAATATACTGTTATGCTGTCGAGTTTTCTCCAGAGTTATTATTAAGGCGTCACAACTATTCTTTTCCCGACCTCATACTCTCTTGGCTTCCGTCAAACGAAGCCCCCTTCTCAATCCTTTCACTTCAATCTCGACCCAGTCTTGACGTTTACGTCTCAAATCTATCGGTTCCGATGTGAGAAGACCATTTACGAGTCCAAGCAAAGATCCGCTCGTGAATCCTCAACGGGGTTCACATCAACTGGCATCAGAGCCAAGGATTGCGTAAGTCTTTCGCACACATTTACTCGTTTTTTGTACGAAATTTTTTCTTTTCCATCCAATTTGTCATTAAGCTTCCGCCATCTCTACCAACATCCATTAGATCCATCGTTTTTGTTTCATAAAATTAAAAAAAAAACCCGTGTCCTTCCGACTTGCACTTGTTTCGGTTCATCTACTTGAGTTTTCGAGTCTTGCATGCGTCATTGTGCATTTTTGGATCGATTGATTGAGTGTGGTCGTGCATATTGTTTGTTTTTGTGCGAGATTTGGTCCGATTTGACCTTATCTCGAATCCGTTATTGAGAGCAACAATCTTGGGGAATCAAATCCACAAGATCTTGTTAGTTGCCTTTAAAAAAATCAAAAAAAAGACGTCATTGGAAAAGCAAAGCCAAAATAAGGCAATCTTTATCCAATTAAAATATATATATATCTATATATATATATATCATTCAAAGATCTCAAAAGATCTTGTGAGATACACAAGCCAAAATAAGGCAAGTATCTCACCAAATTTTCGGCAATCTCCTCTCTCTTAGATAACATTATTTCTTGCCTTGATTTGCATATCTTTTATTGATTTCATATCTTACTTTCTTACTTTGTGAAGACACAATCTCGCCTTCCCTATTAGGACGAGATCTTTTCTTTCCTTGTTCATCTTCTCTTGCGTGCCAAGGCTTCCCTCAAGCCAACGCCTCTCTCCTTCTTTCTTTATTGCTTGCTTTGATTGCATTGCTTGTTCGTGCTCTTGTGTGTTCCATTCTTGTGTAAGTCGAGATCTAAAGCCTCCCTTTCCCTTACAAGTACTTTTCGTGCAAACTAAGGGTACTTGCGTGGTGAGCCTTACAATATCTCGACGCTTCTTTTGCTTATTGTTTTGGAACTTTTGACTTTTTCATGTCTATGGTCGAGATAGGAAACGGTAGAATGGAAGGAGACGAGCAATCCAACCAACAAGGACTCAATAACCAGCGCCAACAATTACCGGCGAATCAACCGCCGCTGCTCGTGATGCCCGGCGCGTCGCTTCCGGGTACCGTGCCTGCCGATGGCCTCGTGGCGCTAGAGGCGCGTTTCACTAACATGGAACGCATGCTAACGAGGTTCATGGAGCAACAAGCACCACTAGCCGTAACGATCCACACGCAGCCCGCTAATCCGAGCGTAACGCCACCCGGCGGCGTCTCGGCACCGCGGGCTACAACACAAGAAAAGGGCAAGGGCCCGATGGTTGAAGCTTCTAACGCGAATGGAATCCAGAGGTTGGAGTCCATGAAGGACAGTCGGCCGACTAATCAGGCCTAAGCTTTACACGAGGTTCACGACGTTCAATCCGATGAGGAGTATGACTCCAAGGAATGGCGACGTCAACAAGCCAAGAAAAAGAACAAGGCGGTCACTCCGACGCCTAAAAAGAAAAAACACAAAGACCGAGGTGACTTCGATGTCAATGACTATCGGGGTCATCAAATTCCGACAACTCCACATTCGGATTCCGAGGACTCTATGACGGAGTACGAGGAGGATTCCGAGGAGGAATTTGACCACCCTCCGGTCCATGATTCGGAGGAGTGGATGGATCGGGATCGGGATTGGATTCCGAGACCCAAATTGCCCGTGAACCGCGCGGAGTATGATCGGCTTGAGCACCGTGAAACCGCGATCGGCCTCGGCACCATGGGGATCGGCGTCGCCAAGACCGAGACCTCAGGGACCAGCGGCGCCCTCGGCGCGATGGAGATGACGAGCCTAGTGATGATGGCGACGGTCCAAACCGAGGCCATGGCCGAGGCAACCGACGCCGTCGCACACCTCCTCCGCGTGCCAATCGGCGCGCCGACAACGAACGTCCGGCGCATGTATCACGCCGGGACGTTAAGGTAAAATTTGAGGATTTTTTCGGTAATTATAATCCTGATGAGTTTATTTCTTGGTTGCAGGGTACCGAACACGTTCTAAAACATTTCCACTGCGAGGAGCATGAAAAAGTCGAGGTGGTGACCCTTCATTTCAAGGGGGGCGCTCGTATGTGGTGGAACCGATTCGAAGCGGATCGGGCCCGAAAGGGTAAAGCCGCCATTACCGAGTGGCATCAACTTGTCTTTATTATGAAGCGGAAATTCATACCCCCCGACTACAAGGAGAAAGTCCGCATTTTGATCCAAGATGCACGTCAAGGATCCATGACTCCGGAGGAGTTCTTTGCCTACTTAGAAGATCTATTCTTCAAAGCCGGCAAAAGCGCTTCCCCGGGGGCGTTGCGGTCTCGGTTCGTGGCGGGACTCCACCAATGGATCCGAGATCACTTGGTTGTCTTGCCAATCAAGGACTTGGGATGACTGATTCACACGGGCATGGAGTTATACACGCAGTTTAAGAGGCCAAAATCGCCCGCTTATCAAAGGTATGGTTCTAACTCTAGTCCTTCCGCTTTAGGTACTAAACCATTTTCTATTCCTTCTTTCTCTAAATCCAAGGTAGGTACCCCCTGGACGGACTCCAAGGGCCCTTCGGTTGGCCAAAACCATGACAAGGTTGTGCCTCCCCCACAACGGACTCGATACATCGAGTGCTATCAATGTAGTGGTCACGGGCACTTGAAACGGGATTGCCCCAACACGAAGCGCGTATTATTTTCAGCTCAATCGGCGGCGTATGAGAGCGTTGACGAGGCTGAGTCGGACGTGGACAACGAGGCGCCGATTGATGATGGTGCATATTGTGCACCCTCGGATATTGCCACCGGCGTTGACAAGCTTTTGCTCGTGACATGCCGAGCGCTTAGCTTACGGGAGGCCGTACCAACCGATCAACGGGAAAACATTTTCCGTACTCGGTGTTTGGTGCAAAACATCTCCCTGAGCGTTATAATTGATTCGGGTAGCTGCGGAAATTTCTTATCAAGGAAAGTCGTCAACCACTTCAAGTTGCCTCAATCGGATCATCCGAAGCCTTACAAGCTAGCATGGATTTCGAATGATGGCGACCATTGGATCACGAAATAGGTTAGCCTTTCCTTTTCAATTAGTGTCTACTCCGATTCCGTTCTTTTTGATGTCACTGACATGGACGCCACACATATCCTTCTTGGTCGTCCATGGCAATTTGACCGACACGTGATTTACGATGGCCGATTGAACACCTACATGTTCAATTACCATGGTAAACACGTGGCCATCTTACCTATGTCTCCGAGTAAAGCGTTACAGAATGAAGCCGAAAGGCAACAAGCTAACTCTCGGGAGAATGCCACGACCGCGCCTGCACCGAATGCCACCCCTACCGGCGTTTCTGGCCATGGCGACAATTCTGTCGGCACTTCTGGTGTCCACGCTACAGCATCTGGAAAAGACGGTGGTTCGAATTAGGACTGTCGAGCAAAGGTGAAGGATGAGCACCAGACGCCGAGCACCAAATCCAGCGCGCGCCGCAACGCGTCCGGATCTGGATCCAGCGGCGCTGCACCAAACCGTTTCCCTTCCAGCGGCGCGCCTGGCCCCAATCTTCCCCATTGGCAGGGTCCCGTTGGCCAGCCAAATGGCGCCCATGGCACGCCTCGGACGAGTGAAGACGCCGAGTCTCCGCTTCTCGGCACGGTCCAAGACCGCCTCTTCCTTTGTCGTCGGCGCGATGTGATCAAGCACATCGAGGGGAGTTTTTCTTGTTTCCTATTGTGTCCATTGCTTAATATTACTGTTGATTCGACACATGTATTACCCCCTCTATCGCTTCTTTATTGCAGGAATACTCGGATATTATGCCTGCCGAACTTCCCGACGGGTTACCACCTATTCGGGGGATTGAGCCCCGCATAGATCTCATTCCCGGTGCCTCATTGCCAAACCAGGCTGCATATAGGGTGTCGCCTAAGGAAACCCAGGAGCTATAACGCCAAGTCCAATCTCTTTTGGACAAGGGTTATGTTCGTGAGTCCCTTAGCCCGTGTGCGGTTCCGGTTATCTTGGTACCGAAGAAGGATGGGTCTTGGAGGATGTGCGTGGACTGTCGTGCCATCAACCAAATAACCATCAAGTACCGCCACCCGATTCCCCGTTTGGACGACATGCTCGACGAGTTGCGTGGTGCCGTGTTGTTCTCCAAGATCGATTTGCGGTGCGGCTACCATCAGTTTCGGATGCAAGAATGGGACGAGTGGAAGACGGCTTTTAAGACCAAACACGATCTTTATGAGTGGTTGGTGATGCCCTTTGGCCTCACTAACGCTCCTTCTACTTTCATGCGTTTAATGAACTTTGTTTTACGCAAGTTTTTGGGACTTTTTGTCGTCGTGTATTTTGACGACATTTAATTTATAGTCGCACGTTAGACTCCCACGCGGGCCACCTTAGTCAAGTGTTAGATTGCCTCCGCGAACATTGTTTGTATGTAAACTTGGACAAATGTGTTTTTTGCTCGGATACGACGAATTTTCTTGGTTTCGTCGTATCCAAGGATGGCCTACGAGTGGATTCTGACAAAATTCGGGCCATCCATGAGTGGCCAACTCCCACGACCACCACCATGGTTCAATCTTTTTTGGGGCTCGCAGGGTTTTATAGGCGATTTGTCAAGGACTTTAGTTCTATCTTCGGGCTACTCCATTCTTTAACCAAGAAGGCAGCCACAATAAAGTGGATGCCGCATCATGAGGCCGCTTTTGAGGCCTTAAAAGATGCTTTGTGCCACACCCCGGTGCTGCAATTGCCGGACTTTTCCAAGCGCTTCGAGATCGAGTGCGACGCTTCCGACTACGGTATCGGCGGCATACTCCTTCAACAGCAAAGGACGATCGCTTACTTTAGCGAGAAGCTAGCTGGGGCTACTTTGAACTATCCGACCTATGATAAAGAGCTTTACACTCTTATTCGGGTCCTAAAGACGTGGCAACACTATCTCTGGCCAAGCGAGTTCATAATTCATACGGATCACGCGGACTTGGCTTATCTCAAGAGTCAAACGACTCTGAATAGGCGCCACGCACGTTGGGTTGAGTACATGGAGACGTTTCCCTACGTCATTGCGCATAAAAAAGGAAAAGAGAACGTCGTCGCCGACGCTTTCTCTCGAAGGTACATTCTGTTAACCCAACTCCATTCTAAGATGCTTGGGTTCGCTTTGCTCAACGAATTATATGCCTCAGATCCGTATTTTTCCTCAATCATTAAAAACCTAGAGCACTCACGTATCCATGAGTCCTTTTTCTTGGACAATGGGTATCTTTACCGAGCTGGAAAGCTTTGCATTCCGGCATCTTCGGTGAGACACTTATTGCTCCAAGAGGCTCATGATGGCCGATGCCACTTCGGCAGAGCCAAAACGTTGGCAACACTTCGTGAACATTTTTTCTGGCCACACATGGCTCGAAATGTAAACAAGTACTGTCAAAGTTGTGTGCCATGTCATACTGCCAAGTCTTGGTCACAACCGAATGGCCTTTACACACCCCTACCTATTCCGGACGCCCCGTGGGAAGATCTTTCCATGGATTTTATCACGGGCCTTCCAACGCCGAGGCGTGGAAAGGACTCCATTTTCGTAGTCGTGTACCGGTTCTCCAAAATGGCCCACTTCATAGCATGTTAGGGGACTAATAACATGGTGGAAATCGCGAATTTATTCTTCGAACATGTTGTGAAATTGCATGGTATTCCTAGAACTATTGTTAGTGATAGGGGTACCAAATTTTGCAGCCACTTTTGGAGAACGCTTTAGGGGAAGTTCGGGACACGACTCCTATTTTCTACTGCTTATCACCCCCAAACCGATGGTCATACTAAGGTGACCAATCGGACCTTGGGCACTCTTCTTCGGACGATGCTCAAGGAAAACCCACGTCAGTGGGAGGACTTACATTGCCATGTTGAGTTTGCTTATAACATGTCCTTCCACACTGCAACAAAGATGACACCTTCGAGGTGGTCTACGGGCATAATCCGTGCATGCCCATGGATTTGGTACCACTTCCATTCAAGATCCGCGAGCACGTCGACGCGGCCAACGCGCTGACCACATCCGCCGCCTTCATGAGCATACCAAGGCGCAGCTTTTGAAGCGCTCGGACCAATACGCCGCCAAACGCAACAAGGGGCGCCGTCACTTGATTTTCGAGCCTGGAGACATGGTGTGGCTCTATCTTCAGACGGAGCGTTTTCGCGAAGCTTGGAAGATGAAGTTGCATCCCCGTGGAGACGGCCCCTTCAAAGTACTCCGGCGCATCAACAACAACTCCTACATCCTCGACCTCCCGGGTAAGTACAACGTGTCCGCTTCCTTCAATGTCTCAGATCTCTCTCCCTATGTAGATCCCGAGTATCATGACGAGGAAACGGCGACGTTTCCCACCCAGGGGCAGAGGGTGATGTGAGCCCCACATTAACCGCCAGCCAAGAAGAGGAAGACTTGTCCGTGCGCTCTGAACGAAGCCCCTTGTAAATATTATCGGGGTAAGAAAGTAGAACCTGAACGGACCCATTACTCGAGCCAGGAACCATGCCATAGAACGAGCCACGGCGTCCCTCGTCGCGTGCGCTTACGCAAGCCACGTCGCATCCACCGGCGCGCCCCTCTTCTAGTGCGTCGCCTTCATCGGAGGCGCGCCGCTACTCCAGGCTGATGCCACGCACTGCGGCACCGAGAACCTCAACCCCGGTGTCATACCAGCCGTTGTTGTCGAGCACCATGCCATGCCGGGCCAACCCATAGCGGGAACTTGAGGTTCTGGTGCGCACCAGCCCCGTCACCGCCTAGCCTTGCCGCGCCCCGACGTTGTGTCGCGACATGTGTTGGTGTGTCGATGCCTTGTCACGGCCTTGTCGTGACACTCGCGACTAGGCCACCGTGACCATTTATGTTTCTTACTGTTTTTCGCACTATTTCCATTCCGAAATATTTCCCTTTCTGTAATTTCTATTTCTGTCTTGAGTTTTGGGCTTGGGCTAGTGTTTGGGCCGCATGCTTGCGCCTCCCTCCACTCCCCATGCCACTAGGGTTTCGTGCCTCCACCTCTATATAAGAGGCACGCCCCCTCCTTTGTTTCTTACGCTTTGTTTAATATACTGTTATGCTGTCGAGTTTTCTCCAAAGTTATTATTAAGGCGTCACAACAATTCTTTTCCCGACCTCATACTCTCCTGGCTTCCGTCAAACGAAGCCCCCTTCTCAATCCTTTCACTTCAATCTCGACCCAGTCTAGACGTTTACGTCTCAAATCTATCGGTTCCGACGTGAGAAGACCATTTACGAGTCCAAGCAAAGATCCGCACGTGAATCTTCAACGGGGTTCACATCACACTCTAAACCTAGGGAAAATGTTAATCTTAATAAACTTGGCCACAGTTTTGACGTCATTGGTCCTTGTAGCTGCGGCCTCCACCCACATAGAGACATAATCAACCGCAATAAGGATATACTTATAGGGGCTTGATGAGGGGAAGGGTCCATTAAAGTCTATGCCCTAAACGTCGAAAAGTTCAACCTCTAGTATCCCTGTTAGCGGGTTCTCATGCCTCCAAGTGATGTTTCCTGAGCGTTGGCATTCATCACATGAAGTCATATAATCTTGTACGTCCTTGAAAATAGTTGGCCAATAGAGACCACTTTGAAGAATCTCCGTCGTGGTTTTGAATCCTTTTGCATGGCCTCTTGTGGGGAGAGTGTGACATTGACAGATCACACTTTCTATCTCTTCTTCTGGAATATAGAACCTAAAGAGGTGATCACTTCCTTGCTTGAACAAGTAAGGATCATCCCAAAAGTACTGTTTGACATCATGTAGAAACTTATTCTTCTTTTGTGGAGTCAAGCCCTCGGGAATCACGCCTCCTACAATGTAGTTAGCAAAATCCTCAAACCAAGGGGCCTTTGACCCTCTAATAGCATGAATAGAATGAAGAGAAGTAGTCGAAAGAGATGATGAAGGATTTGAATTGGGAGGTATTGAAATAAGGTGAGAAGACGTACATGGATGGGTCGTTACCGGACCTGGATGGGTTGTTATCGACCCTTTTCCTGTAGTAATCTCCTCGGTAACGACCTCTTTTGGCTAGTTAACGAGCTGATCTGCCACGGTATCGATGATTTCTGGATCGGTACCGGTGTGCCCAACGTTCTCCAGCCTCGATGATGGCTCGTTACCGACCCATGTAGGGTCAGTACCGAGCTTTCTGCAGGTTTTGACCTCGTTCAGCATGAGGTGTTCGTCCGGTATGGATTCATTGATCGGTACAGCATTGTCGGATTTCGTGATGTGTTCAACCGGCAACCTAGATAGGTGATCCGCCACCAGGTTTTCTGCTCCCTTCTTGTCTCAGATTTCGTGGTGGAATTCCTGCAATAAGAGCATCCAACGAAGTAGCCTAGGTTTGGCATCCTTCTTAGCCATTAAATATCTAACGACTTCATGGTCAGTGTAAACAATCACTTTAGAACCAACAAGATAAGAGCAGAATTTTTCAAATGTAAATACCATGGGAAGGAATTCCTTCTCCATCGTGGTATACTTACTATGTGCCTCATCAAGCGTCTTACTTGCATAGTAAATGGCGTGGAGCTATTTCCATGTCCTAAACAACCTAGGAGGTAGGCTCTCTAACCAACTCAGGGTCTTTGTTGCAAGTGACCATGTAAAGGCCTTTAATTGGACATACTCAAGAGAAACATCGTCAGCTGCAATGGTATCACATAAATCAATAAAGTTTTGAATATGCTCCATAGGGCACTCAGTGGGTTTCCCCTCAAACTAAGCCCTTTTTATTAAGGATATAAATTGAGATTTGATCTCAAAGGCCTTCTCTATGTCGGGAAGCACAATAGCTGACTCTGGCACCCTCAGTTCTGGGTGCATGTACTGCTTGGCATTCTTCGAAATAGTATTCAACTGTTCCTGCAATTGATCCCTATCAGCTTGCAATGCTTCCATCTGTCTGCGCAAGGCAGTCATCTGCTAAGCCATCTCTTTAGGTGTGACAGCCATGGTGCGGTTTTCTCGTCTACTATGATGACGAATACGTTCAGGCTCAGAATAATAATAAGATTGATCAAACTCAAGCCGACGTCTTCCCGTTTGCAAAGCTGAGAAAACAAACAAAAAGAAAATGAATTAGAAATAAAAACGGGGTCGGGCTATTCCCAAACCTACAAGTAATCAAACACATCACTCTTGCATCCCCGACAACGGCGCCAGTTTGTTGATAGGGATTTACTTAACAACAAATAAATTTATAGTCAAGACCCCACTGTGTATAGGGAGGTCAGGATCGTCCACGGGAAGCAAGGTTATGTTTGATTACTAATTTAGGAAGCAAAAGAACGCAAAACGGAAACAAAACAAGAAAGATTAACCAAATATTGTAACGCAACAGTTCGGTACCGACCTTGATGGGTCGGTATCGATGCTGGTATAAAACTAAAACAAGGCAGACAAACATAGAGAACCCAACTTCGGTACCGAGCCTATCACCTTGGTAACGATGCAAACAGAACGTAATATGAGATTACAAACAAGAGGGAAAGATCTAGGACAAGGGTTTACCACGACATAATCATGCAATTAAGATAGTGTGAATCATAAACAACATGCCTTGAACATAAAGTCACCAACTTTCGTTGATTAAAGCAAGTAAATCAATCAATTCTCATCAATCAATCAACTTTCTAACCAACTAACCTCCTTAAACTAAAGCTAAGACAAGGTATTTATACTATAAAAGCTATCTAAAAAGTTTCCATAAAGATAGAACTTCCTAAACTAAAAAGATTACGGAATAAAATCTTTAAAAACTCGAAGTCGGTGTATCTACCGACACAGGGCACCCTCGGTGTCGACCGTGTCAGGGTCGGTAGACTCTTGCTCAACTCCTTTGTGACTTTGTCTTCACTGCAAGCCTCGGTACCGAACCCACATGGTCGGTATCGAGCCGGATTTGCTTTGATTTCTTGCAATTCCTTATTTTTTTTCCCTTCTCGGGATCTCTTCAAGTACCTTTGTTTCTTCCTTCTCTTGCCAAGCTCTCTAACTCCTCTCTATCTTGATGTCTTCAAAATGCTCCAATCTTGCTCCAAAAAACCTACAAAAAATACAAAAAACTTCCATACTTTTCTCAAAATATGCAAACTCATCCAAAAACACACAAAACAAAAACAAAAGCACAACTAAACAAAGCATAACAACTAAGAAAAATACTTAAAAACTAAGCTAAAAACACGAACATCAACCAACCAGTAGGGTTGACCCGAACAACCCGATAAAGTATTATTTCAATTAAAAATTAAAATTTTATTATAAATATTATATAAAATTACTATTTTATTATTAAATAATATTGAATATAATATAATATTAATTATTTTAATAAACATAAAAATAAAGGTTAATAAAATTGACGATTGACCCGTTGGATCAACCCGAACCCGTACCAAACCTGCAACAACCCGAGACCCGTTTTGACCCGAACCCGATTGACCCAAACCTGAACTCGGCCCGTCCAACCCATTTGACAGGTATAGTTCAGAGAATAGGATAGTTATTTTAGATAAGATATGTATAGTTTTTTTAAAATATCATTGCCTATGCCAATTTTTAGTACTTATTTTTGGAAATGATGATTTTTTTATAGATAAGACATGTATAATCTTTTAAAATATCCTTCCCTATATCAATTTAATCAAAATATAAAAAATATAAATAAATAATACAATAATTCTATAAAATTCCGCGCATGGGCACGCAAACTAAGGCTAGTTCTATACTTATTATGAGGTTAATAATTTTACCATTTTAATTATTTTAGAATTAATAGATGTTATTTCTTAGCAAATTCTCACCGAACTTAAAATAAGTTTTCTAATCAAAGTCCTGCCCTCAGATCATGAGCACTAAAACTAGTATATATTAATATATAATCCCTCTAGCTTGATGCTTTTTTTATCAACAATATTTATTATTTGATATATTTTAATCCATTTTTTAATAGGATCCACATTATTACAAATATTTACATAAATTAATCTACCTTAGAAGCTAGGTGAAATCTTTTAACAAATTGAGGATATTACATATAAATTAAGCGATTTCTTAAATTTTGAGACACATTCTAAAACAATAAGTAAATCTAAATGGATGGAGTATATGGTTATCAAACACATTGCTGTGTTGGTGATGTAGGTTGTATATATACTTGTATAGAAATGTATGTTTACCAAACATAAATAAGAAAAGACTCGATCAAAAGGGAAATATTAGAAATAATTGTCGTCATCCATTACATTTACAAGCAATATATAATAAGAAGTTTAAAACTTATATAGGGAAAGATTGAATTCATTAATGTCATGGTGCAACATGTAATAAACCTAATCAAACACAAGTTGTGAAACCAATTCAATAGTTGGAAAGGGTCCAATCTAGCTAGTAGGTTGTATCCAATATTATAAACATACAACTTGGGAGATAAATAACTTGCAATCCAAATAAGCAAACGTAACATGGATGGACATTGCTAAGACCATTTCTATATAGCTTGACAAGGGTAAAAAAAACTCTATATAAGCTATTGATGAGTAATCAACAAGATACACACAAATTAGAATCTTAAGATAATTTCTCTCATTAGTAAACCTAGTATTTGCTCATTTGAAAGCACAATGGCTACACTTTCACAGTTACTAGCCCTTGTGGTGGCTCTAAGCTTCATTGCTAGCCTTGCCATTGCTGATGATGAATACTACTACTCTCCTCCAACATACTACTCACCACCTTCCTATTACGACTCGCCTCCTAAATACTATTCTCCACCATCGTACTACTACTCACCGCCTTCATATGACTACTCACCCCCCACGTACTACTCTCCACCATCATACTACTACTCTCCTCCTTACTACTACTCGTCTCCACCGCCTCCCTATTACAAGAGAAAGTAATTCGATCATTTGCTACTTTCTGTCCGGTGATGCTTGTAGTTGATTGTTCTCCGTTCACATGGTGGTTATTAAAGATCGGAAGAATAAGTATATGATTGTATGATATATGTAACGTTTTCCTTGATCGACATCTATATATAGTTTGTTCTCCTGCTTTACATATATATTGTAAGTTATATCATATATCCATATCAAATCTATGATTCAATATCATATATTGTAAGATGTTTGGTGATAATAATATATGTGTCAAATATATTTCGTTTTGTCTGGTTCGATCTACATTCCTTGAATTTCTTCCAAGTTAGGCTTATCAATTGTATTGAGCGGGATAATTTAGGTCTAATCACCTCAATTCTCAAATTAGAGATTATGGGCCGTAGGCCCATAATTTAAGTTCCCTCCAAATTTAGTATTTAGGCTAGTTGAATAATTAAGAAGTGGCCCGATTGATAACAATAGCGCATCTTTATGAAAATCAAAAGTATGGAGAAGCATCAGTAGAAAGAGAGAATTTTAGAATTGTCTTCCATGTGAGAATTTGAAAAAAAAGTGTGCCAAATCATGTGAAGAAGTCCCGACATAGAGAGGAAATATCATAGACGTGCTGAGTTGATGGCACACATGCGCGAATGGACTTTTATATGTTGGATAGGTTATATTCTCAACATGCGCGAATGGGCCTAGCACATAAGCCCATGGGATTCCATAGTAAAACCAATTAGAAATTGGAGGAGTAACTCAATGGTGTATATGTTAGGAGGTTTCTCTTTATATTTTAGATGTGGGATAGGTTATATTTTCAAAACGCCCCCTCAAGTGCAATTGCGTTAGCCAATTGACACTTGGACATAAGTAAGGAAGTTGATAATGGGTCCAGGACCAGGGGTGATGAAGCAGATGTACTAGCACAAGGATGACTGATGCGACAACACAAGGGCGGCTGAGAACGAGGATAAATGTGACTGATGCGGCAGCACAAGCGCGGCCGGGAATGAGGCTCTGATACCATGAGGAAATATCAAGGATGTGTTGGTTAACTATCAGTTGTGAATCGGATAGAACGAGTAGTCTGACGTTTCCAAGACTAGTTGTTGTTTCTATCCCGAATATCAACGCTTCGTACTCGACTTCATTGGTGGTTGTGTCGAAGCCAAGGTGAACTGCAAGCTGAAGTGACTCTCCGGTAGGTGATGTAAGCATGATTGCGACCCTAGATCCTTGGTGACCCGTAGTCGCGACCGCGAAATTGCTTAATTGAGAGTCGACTACTCTCTGAGGTCTATTCGCGACCGCGCCCTCATCGGCCGCGATCGATTCCTTGGCCTCGATTGCGGCCACGCCAACCCCGCCCCCGGTTCTTTTTACTAGTTCAAACTTGTAAATATGGAGGTCACCCGCGACTTTGGTTTCGCTTATCGTGTGCGGAGCTCCAAGAGGTATGCGGGAGAACTCAGCTACGAAATCTGTCAACACCTATCCATTTATCGCGGTTCGAGGCACATACTCGATGTCGTACTGTCCAAATTCCACAACCCATTTTACGACCCGTCCCACGAGATCCGAGCTTTAGAGAAGTGCTCGAATAGGATAGGCCTTAATGACTTGGATTGAGTGTTCTTGGAAGTAGTGGTTGAGCTTGCGAGATGCTGATAACATGTGTTTATTACACCTTTTGACTTGATTAATCCCCACTTTTGTGCATAAAACATACAATTGCATGATCATTTTAGCATGAATATGGTTGTTTGTTCGGATATTTGCTCTCATTTGCTTTTGGTTTTGTAGGTGCAATAATTTGGATTCTTCTTAGATCAAATGGACTTCAATTCAAGCAAAGAACTCAATGGATTCAACTTGAATATCTAATGGAGAAGAATGAGTTACACAAACTCTAATCACTCTCTTGTTCTTGTTTTTCTTGTGGTGTTTTCCTCGTTGCATGCATGTTACTCGAAGTCTTAGTGAGCATCTTCAAGAAGGGATCCCCGAGATTGAGAAGACCTTTCGTGCAAGGAGGAAGCTACAAAAGAAGAAAAGAACCCAAAAGAATTCTCACTCTTCTTCAACAATGGATGATGATCAAAGAACCGTTGAGGACTACATTGCACCAAACAACTATGGCATTTATTCGGGAATTTCAAGGCCAAATGTGGATGCAAACAACTTTGAGTTGAAACCGGCTCTTCTCACCATGGTACAACAACATCAATTCTCGAGATTGCCGTCTGATGATCCAAATCCTGACCTCTCGGTATTCTTGGAGATTTGTGACACGGTGAAATATAATGGAGTTGCATAGGATGCCATTCGACTAAGGCTTTTCCCATTCTCTCTAAGAGATCAAGCAAGGTCTTGGCTCTACACTATCCCGAAGAATTCAATCACAAATTGGGAGCAACTCTCCATGGCTTTCATGGACGAGTACTTCCCACCAAGCAAGACCACCGCTCTACGAAATGAGATTACCTCTTTCCGCCAAAAGGAAGAGGAAGCTTTCTATGAAGCTTGGAAAAGATTCTAGGAGCTCTTGAGGAAGTGCCCACACCATGGCTTTGAGAAGTAGTTTCTAGTTCAAGGATTCTACAATGGGTTAACCCATTCATCAAAGATGGGCATTGATAGTGTAGCGGGAGGAGCTCTTATGAGAAAAAAGATTCCCGAAGCTTGGGCATTGATTGAAGAAATGGCCATGAACCACCAAAAGTGGTCCAATCCATGGTTTGAGCCCAAGAAATCTCCCGGAAGGTATGATGTTGACAACTTTGATCTTTTAGCGGCTAAAAATGATGCATTGTCGGCTAAGTTAGATGCACTTAATAAGAAATTTGATGCTATGAATGTGCATGCTAATGTAAATAATTTCAGTGTCAATAATCCTTGTGAAATTTATGGTATGGTTGGTCACCTTGCTTTGAATTGTCAATATGTGAGTCCATCCTCTTTCTCACAAGAACCATCCATTGAGAATGTTGACTACCTCAACCAACTGAGATCAAGACCTCAAAATGACCCATATTCCAATACTTACAATCCTAGTGGGAGAAACAATCCAAATTTCTCATACTGAAACAACCAAAAGGCCATTCCTCAACCCCCTCCAACGCAACCTCCCGGTTTGAACCAAGGTCCTTATCAAACTCCACCTCCTCAAAAATCCAATCTTGAACTCCTGATGGAAAATTTCATTACATCTCAAGCAAAACAAAATGATGAGTTTAGGAACCAAATTGGGCAACTAACATCCAAGTTTGATGCTTTAACAACTCATAATAAGATGTTAGAAACTCAAATCTCTCAAATTGCTCAACAAGTTGCTAGCTCTTCTTCTAGGCCTCAAGGTCGACTTCCCGGTCAACCCGAGCCTAACCCAAGAGATTGTAAGACAATTAACCTTAGGAGTGGAAAGAATTTGGAGGAGCCTAAGAGGAAAAATGTAGTATATTTTGAAAATCTAGAAATGGAAGTCTCCTTGGAAGAAGAAGAAAGTGAAGAACAAGAGAAGAGAAAAGAGTCAAAAAATAATAAAGAGGAGGAAGGTGAGAAAGAATCCAAGTATGTGGCACCACCACCCTACAAACTAGCTATCCCCTTTCTTCAAATACTTCAAAAAGCTAGGTTAGACAAACAAATGTTTTATGTGATCTTGGCGCTAGTGTGAGTGTGATGCCTTTGTCTATTTGTGATAAGTTAGACATTGGTGAATTAAAACCCACCAACATGTCTTTAGTTTTAGCGGATCAATCCGTTCGGCATCTAAGGGGCATCCTAGAGGATGTTCCCATCAAGGTGGGCAATTTCTTTATTCCGGTTGATTTTGTTATTCTTAAGATGGATGAAGATACCAAATTCCCCATCATTCTTGGAAGGCCTTTCCTTTCTATGGTGGGCGCCGTTATTGATGTGAAAAATGGAAAGCTTTCCTTGAATCTTGGGAAGAAAAGGTTGAGTTTAATTTGTCAAATGCTACTAAACATCCTTCTTTTGAGCAATCTTTGTGTAGAGTTGATCTTGTTGACAACCTAGTGAAGAACGATTTTATGAGGTGTTGCTTGCAAGATCCGCTTGAAAGATGCTTGGTGAGAATCAATGGGCTTAATCATAAAGGTTTAAATGTAGCCTCAAGTGCTCAACACGTTGAAGAAAATTTTAAGACATCACCTCAATGGTCCATAGTTGAGATGCTTGAACAAGGACCAAAAGTATGTATGCCTGAAGAGAAGGATGCACCCAAGGTGAAAACAAAACAACTTCCTTCCATTCTAAATGATATGATGAAGGGTCAAAGCGCAAAGAAGAAAAGAAATGATGACACCAAACATCAAATGAACCTTAAATTCAAGAAAGGAGACCAAGTAATGCTTTTCCATCACCATTCAAAAATGTTTCCGGGTAGAAATCATACAAGGTGGTCCGGGCCATATATGGTGTATCATGTTTGCAATGGTGGGATGATTGAGTTATGGCACAAGAAATCAAGAAAATTTCAAGTGCACAAGATTCGACTCAAGCACTATGTGGTTGGATATTCGATCGACAAGGGAGTCACTTTCCCCTTTTTCGATCTGAAGCCATAAATGAAGAAAGAAGGTCTAGCTAGACCTTAAATGAAGCTTCTTGGGACGCAACCCAAGCTCTAAGCAATGATTCGGTAATTTCACTCTCCCTTCACTTTTATTTTTCATTGAGGACAATGCATATTTTTAAGCTTGGGGAGGGAGTGAAAATTACCTTGAATTGCATATTTTCTATCTATCTAGTGTTAGCTGCATTTAGTTAGTTTTGCATTAGCTTAGGTTCATGACTTTTGCATTGCATTTAGTTTAGGCCTTTTTATGGATCACTTGCGTTATTTCATTTAAAATATTTTGGTTGTCAAAATTGCAAAAGATCATGAAGCAAAATTTAAAATCTTGAATATGTGTGACTAATTAAACTAGAGATGCTTGTGGTTATCTCTTGGATTTGGCGAAATTTTAAATTCATGACAAAAACCGTGAGTTTCTCTTTGGGCCTTAGGACTTGCACTTTAGGAGTCCTCTCTCTTTTCATGTGTGATTTCTCCATTGAATGTTCATCTCTAGAACTTTCATTTAGAGCTATTTTTCGAGACCACACTTATACTATTGTACATGCACAAAAATGATTGAGGCAACTTTTTTGATAACCCACTTTATCCATACCAACTTCTTACATTTAATCCCTTTTGTTTAGCCCCCTTTTGAGCCTATATTAGAATATTCTTTTTAAGCACCACAAAAGCAACCCGAGCCTTAAATTATTAGCCCGGCCTTTGTCCTTACGAGGAATTAGGAAAATTCTATATTGACTTGCTTGTGTGGTTAGAAGCTAAGCTTGGGGGAGTTCAATGTAAATGATGGAAGTGTAAAGTATTTGGTAAAAAAACACAAAAAAAGAGAAAAAAAAGAGCACTTCTTACATTACCTTCCAATTGAATGCATGCATCAAAGTATTTGTGGTGTGAAGTGTGAAAAGAAAAAAGGAAAGCAAGAAATGAAGAGAGGTTGTGTTAATTTGGTGTGTTGTTAATGATATGAAATTTTCAAGGATTGGTTTAGTCAAGATAGAATTCTTCCAATATTCCTCGGACTAGCACCACAAGGCCAAATATAATCCCTACCCTTTCTCATTACCTTGACCCCGTTACAATCGAATAAAAGACCTCTTGATTTGTGTAATATGCATGGTTTTTGGTGGTGGATAATTAAGACACTGATGCAAGCTTATGGTAGATGACTTTCTTTGGATTGAAAATGAGCGAAACACGTCCTTCAAACACATGAGAGTGAGTGGATCACATTTTTTCCTTCCGTGAGGTCTGTGAATTTTTATGCTAGCCTAATCTCTTGAATGACCACTTGTTATCTCCTATGATTTCATTGATCACATATTTGATATTACAAAATCATGCTTGTATTTCTTTTGCATGGAGACAACCGTAATATTTGTTTGGAATATCAATCTTTTGATGAGTATCCTTGCTTGAAGACAAGCAAGATCTAAGCTTGGGGGAGTTTGATAACATGTGTTTATTACACCTTTTGACTTGATTAATCCCCACTTTTGTGCATAAATCATACAATTGCATGATCATTTTAGCATGATTATGGTTGTTTGTTCGGATATTTGCTCTCATTTGTTGTTGGTTTTGTAGGTGCAATAATTTGGATTCTTCTTAGATCAAATGGACTTAAATTCAAGTAAAGAACCCAATGGATTCAACTTGAATATCTAATGGATAAGAATGAGTTACACAAACCATACAAGCTAAGGAAGCACTCATATCCAATCAAAAGTTGTCAAGATGTCTTCCCAGGATATTGCATGAGGTGCTCGTGCCACTTGGCATGCCCATGCCACTCAGCATGGGCATGTAGTTTTTAGCATATCTCCTAATCTAGGGTTGTATTTCACCCACCTTTTGGGGGCACATATAAATACGAAAGCAAGACACTTTTGAGAGGTCTCATGCCTCATTTTATCTCATCTTTCTAGGGTTTTAGAAGACTTTCTCTCTTTCATTTTCATCCTCAAAATCTCTCTTAGATTTACATTTCTTTTTCTAGATTTTAGCTAGTTTAGAATAGATCTAGATTCAAAAATCCCATTTTGGGGGTTTGCTTAAGCTCTCTTGTACTTGGAGAAATTGGAAGAGAAACTCAACCCCAACTTGTTTTCCATGGATGAATGAAGAATCAAGATTTTATTTGAATGATAAGTGTCTCTTATCCATTTATCTATTTTCTTGTTTTGCCCTTCATTATTTCCATGTGTTTGATTGTTGGATTGATTTCTTATGCCATGTTTTTGCCAATTATGAGTGAGTAGTTGCTTGAGTTGAGATTGGGGGTAGCCCAATGGTGATTATGTGATGTATTGGTGAAGATTTCTCTTTGGTTGAATGAGTTTTGGTTTACTACTCCATTCTTGAACACTAAGTGTTTGTGAAAATACCTAGCTAGTATTTTCTCATATTTTGGATGTTGAGTATGCATTGAAAGATGATATTTGACATTGGACCTATTGAGCTAGGGATTTTAGGACCACGAAAGTAGGTCTAATTTCCTAGTGGTTATTTATAATTGTCTTTGTGTTTAATGCACTTAATCTAGGATTAATTACCACGAAAGTAGGAATTAAGCTAGATTAGAGTAGTTTTGCTTTGCCTTGAAAGAGGATTAGAGATATTTTAGGACAATTGACCATGGTAGACCATTCCTTGCAAACCTTAGAGAGATTTTTGATTGACATTATATAGTTCCATTGTGGTGAACCCAATCCTAACCTCCCAACATTCAAACAACTCAAAACCCTATTCTAGTCTTTCCTAGTTTTAGATCTTGTTTTGTATTTGTTTTAATTATAAAAAACTCCAAATCCCAATCAATTGTTTGTGGTCTAGATTACTAGTTTGTGTGAAATTGGTGATCAACAAGTGCCCCCTTGGATTTGATATCTTTTATATTACGTCGATAGTATCGTGCACTTGCGAGCCTATCAGATGCGGTGACCAAGGCTAGTAACAATTGCTCCATGGGAGAGTATTTGTTTCAGTTTCAAGCATTGTTTTAATGGTATAGTAGACTGGCCTCTAATTTCCATTTTGATCCTTAATCAAGACGGTGTTGACTGCTCGAGTGGACATGGAAAATAAATCTCCAAGGTGTCCACTTTATCGAGCACGGTCAAGATTGGAGGAGATTGCAAATATGCTTTCAACTTTTGTAAATCCTCTTCGCACTTCTGGCTCCATTCGAATGAGCAACCCTTCTTCAATGCTTTGAAGAACGACAAACACTTTTCTAAAGACCGTTTGATTAATCGGTTGAGAGCTGCAGCTATTCATGTCAATATTTGCACCTCTTTGATATTTTTGGACTTGCAATGGTGTCAGCGCTCGAATCTGATCTGGACTTGCTTTGATTCATTGGCGAGTAATGAGGTGCCCTAGGAATTTGCCTGAACCAACCACGAATGCGCATTTCACAACGTTGAGCCTATGTTGGGACAATCGAAGGATGTCAAAAACATCCTATAAGACGATGCCCTCTTACTCTTGACGACCATATCAGTAATACTCCTCTTTTTCAAAATCATAAAGGAAATTATTGAAAGTATTTCTCCAATTATATATGACTTGTTATAGTTTATTTTCTTCTCTCTTGTATAAGAAGAAGCATGAAATAAATATAACTTGTAGGAAAATAACTCAATAAATGATTTGAGCAAGTAAAATTTACTTAATAATGTATATATTTCAAATAATAAATTTGACATATATACTAAGGAGAATAATTATAATTAAAAATAACATCAGAGTTCAAGAAAGGGCGGAAAATGGACAAAATTAGAAAAATTGGGAACTTTTCTTAATTACCCTTAGAGTTAGGGTACCCGTGCGTAATTACTGAAAAGTGTACAACAGCTTCGTTTTTCAGTTTGTTCAAAGAAAATTCAATCTTGTAAAGGCTAATTCGGACTCGTTTCTTAACCAAAGTCAATTCCGAAAGAACCGGCATACTCTCCTAGATGTTATCTACGAAACCCCTCAACAAACTCGGTAAAATTCTCAGAAAATCTTATCCAATTTGACGCTTAAAGATAAGAGGTCATGTAAACGCATTTTTCGGTTGAAGATAGATTTTTACCCGAATTAAGCTGCTTTTTAACTCGGATTTTCCTTGAAGACGAAGCATTCAGATACCTTAATCACTCCCTATAAATATAGACCGAAACCCATCGCTTTTTCTCATCCAAAAACCTCTAGTAAACCCTTCGAAACCTCGTGCTCTGTTTTCTACGCAGCCACTGTTCGTGAGCGTTTTCGGTCTGAAATCGAAACCGAAAGTCGAGTTTGTTGCCAACAGTAGGCTACCGATGCTCTGTTCGGAAATACATCAGCTTAATTATTATAAGTATACATGGAAATACAGCAGCCTACGTGATGTTGTACATATATATAATCATGCCCACTGTACTGGTTTACTACTTAAACATACATGATTATGGTAAAAAGCTTAAGCCTAATTGCTATATAGTATACAATATGGAACGCATGAACATATATATCATAAACATGAAATTACTACTGCATGTTGCTCATAAACGAAGAAAAATTCAGATTCATGTATTCTTATAAAAGCATGTTACTAAGGATCACTATGTTCATGTACCATCATGTTATCTTAGTAAACGATGACATATATACTTATTAAGTGTAACATAGCAATTATGTTATTCTTATGAAAACGATCAAAATAAATTAATTATAATTTATTTTGTATTGCCGGTACAACTTCGGATGGGGATTTGGAATAGGCGTTCGGGATTGTTAACTTCAAAGCTTGTCTCTTCGCTTGAACATTAAGTTCGTCTTCAAATCAAGGCAAGTGGTTTGGTTCGCTTTGCATTATTTCTTTAAGCATTGGAATTGAATCCATGTTTAATTATTGTTGGGAATTGTTTGTGTGGAAATAATTGGACTAGGTTTATTTATCGTTTTAGATTTAATGACCTTGTTATAAAGCGCTAGATATATATATGCTAGGTTGTGCGTAGCCTTCAGGCTTGTTTGTGAATCGTTGTGCTTCGTTTATGGACTTGTATGCTAGCGTAGTACTAGGGGTGTAGGACTTGTGATCTTTGGACACCTCTCTATAACACTCGCATTAGGATGGACCTAAACCCTAATGTTGGTAATGACCCTGCCCGTCTCATCCGTGCATGAGGGGTGTAGCATCTAGCTAATGCTCTCTATCTAATCCCGGGTAGTTTTTGTATTCGCGCCTCGACTAGTTCGAGAAGTATTAAAAGCTTATAACTCGATGTGTAATGTTTTGTATTTTAAATAAGATAAGTGCCCAATGCACACTTTTAATGAACCAGGGTGGTGGTTACAATTTGTGACCCTACTCTTGCTCCCGGCTAAGTAAGTCTTCTTTTCAATCTGAATGCATGCTCAGGTTTGTTAAAACGCCTATAAAATGGCAAGACGGGCTTGGTACTTAAGCGCCTTCGCGTCCACCTACCTGTTGGCACCCTCTGAGTATGATGAGGTTGGTCGGAACCCAATTGGTCGACGCGAGGCTTTTCAAACTAAAATTATGTGAATAAATAAACGTTCCCAACAATCGCATATTTCCTAAAATGAACAACATTTCTTGTGGCGTCCCCTCTCTTTTAATTACATTCCTCTTTTCTTTTCCGTGGAAGTATTGTAGTTACTAAACCATTGACCGACTTTTATTCGGAATTCAATGGTGGTGATTTAATACAATCGCAAGAACCACTCACAAAAAGTCCCATTTGCTTAGTCTGTCACAAGACTAACCCGACCATTTCTTTCTTTTGCATGATCGGCTGGTGTCAACCCGTCCCTATACGGAAACATCAGGTCTCAAGCTTACGGAGTGAAGAAGGTGATTACAGCATACTTGGAGTTTCTATTCAGTGACAAGGTTTCTATTAAGTTATTTTTATATTTACAATAAAGGCGAGATCCTTGGCTTGGGAGGTCCGTCAAAACAAGTTTGCATTGAAGGATTGTTTTAATTCCGCATTTTAAAGTTGGTTTAATTATGTACACACTCTTTTTATAATTTGTTATCCTATTTTCTATTTTGTTATGAATTTTGCATGAAAGTTTTGTTATTGTAAAGCCTTGGGTGGCTTAGGATGAATTTCCTAGGTCACTGGCATGTAACCTCTCCGAGGAAATCGGGGGTGTTACAAATATGGTATCAGAGCTAAAAGTTTTAAATGAGTTTTGAACCGTTTTAGAAAACGATTTACAATATCTAAATGTTTTAGTCCTAATACAAAAGATTTCTTCAAGTATTTGTTTGAAAAAAAAAACCTTCCAAGTTGTAGTCACTTGTATTTATTATAGAATAAAGGAAATTCTACTAATAAATACTAACCTCTTTTTTTCTACTACTTTCAAAGAATGGGTAGTGAGCACCGTGAAGGTAAGGCCACTGTTGTCGATTTGGAAGAAACTGAGGAGGGTCCTAGCATGGACTCTAACTACGAGAGTGAGGAGGAGACTTATCCATCTTATGTGGCTGACGAGGGAACATCCCTCTTGGATGTTACCCATCATATGTGGCTGACAAGGGAACATCCAAGAGAAAGTGGAGATTTCGGACTCCCTATCCACCAACACCGCGTCCGGATCATTGTTTCTATAAGGGCTTATGCAAGACACATAAGTACACGCCTAGATACCCTCATGTTGGACTGCGCCCATCTCCACAGTACTCGCCCTGGAGCCCTCTTGCTAGAGACTCTCCTAGACCACATTACTTTGGAGGAGCTAGTGGAGCACAACCCACCTAGATGAACGTACGCAAGGAGGAAGCCCTTCGTTGGGCTAGTGACATGGCAGATCGCCAGTACAACATGACTCACCCATGGGAAGCTTTCATAGCCTCTGGAAGCACCAAGGCTAAACGTGCAAGAATTCGTCCTGACCCCCTTCTACCCCACATGGTGTCCTTGCGGGACACATTATCTGAGAGCATGGCATGGATCACAACATTAGAAGAGGCTCTGGAAGGAGTGAGGCAAAGGGTGGAGGTAGTGAAGACCGATGTGGAACAAGCTAATAACTTGTTGGATCACAGTGGTGCGGTCATGGATCCGAACCTTTTCACTCTAGGATTTCTAGACAGATATTGTTATCCCCCAAGTACACCTAAGGGACCACCACGATGGTGGGAAGCTGACATTAAGAGGGCCTCACCTGAGCCAGGAGAGGGTCCAAGGCCAGCTAAGGGAGGAGATCCTAAGAAGTATCGGAAATTCTGGGGAGATCGTCGTTAGGAAGTTTATCAGTTTCTTTCCTAGTTTTAGTAGTTATGTTTTGGTTTTGAATAAAGTGCTCAGACTTAAGTTGTTTTTCTTTAGTTTTGGATGTTGCTTGAGATTTAAGGGATATTAGAGATATTACTATTATGAATAAATTATTAAGTTTTTCTATCAATTCTGGTCTAATAACATACATAAGCATTTTGTATATTGATTGGATGAATTAAAACTTATAAATTTATTCAGATGGTAAACACGAGAAATCATATTCGGGATGAGAGTAACAATGCTCCCCGTATTCAACTAAGGAGTGCAGCTAATCAAGGGGATGACACAGGGTCTGGGAACAACCGAGCTTCGAACCCCACTAGGTTACCAAGGGATCCTCATAACCAAGTTGGGACTTCCAACCCTCCCGCTGATGTCACCTTGAATGATGCCACCCTAGCAGCTATAAGGACTATGATTGAGTAGACAATCCGAAACATGAGTCGTGATGCCACACCGCCGGGGATAGGCGATCAGTCTACTGGAAATGACGCAGTGAACTTACAACCCCCTAACCAAGGAAATGGCTCAAGCTATGGTCGAGCCTTGAAAACCTTCAACTCTATGAGGCCGGACAACTACGATGGTACCGCCGAGCCAGTTAGGATTGCTTATTGGTTTTCCCACATGGAGCGCTTATTTCGTAATATCTTGTGCACCGAGGCTGAATGGGTGCATATTGCCTCACTGCAACTCAAGGAAGGTGCAAGTGAGTGGTGGGAGAACTCAGGATTGGCAGATCACCAAGCCTTAACATGGGAAATGTTTAAAAACAAGATGATGGACCGTTTCTTCTCTACTGCTATGAGGGATGAAAAGCTGAAAGAATTTCTTTACCCCAAGATTGAAGGGATGAAAGTGCTTGAGCTAGCCACAAAATTCAATCATCTACTTCAATATGCGGGGACGGAGGTGTCCACTGAGAGTCAGAAGATCAAGCGCTTTCATGAGTGGATGAGTCCAACTGTCAAGCCACTCATGGTTCACCACACCTATATCACTCTTGAGGAGTACGTTGATGCTGCTTATAAGGTAGAGATGACCCTTGAAGAGTCTGCTAGCAAGACCCGAGGCTGGGGCAAACCACCTCAACAAGGATCACAGTTCAGTGGGTTTAAACGACCCCCTCCTCCCTCGCACTTTAATAGGTCAAACAGAGCTAGGACCGAATCAACGCAATCAAGGTCCACTCAGCATGCCAGTCAGCAAAGAGGGCCAGTGACTTGTTATAATTGTGGGGAACCAGGTCATATTAGTAGGTTGTTCCCTAAGGAGAAGAGGAAGTGCTTTATTTGTGGAAAGGAGGGACAAATTGTAATAACTGTGGTTTTTGAGGATGTTTTTGAATTTTTCTCGGATATCCTTTTAACCTCTTTGTCCGTTTTAACGCTTAATCCAATATTTTTGTTGGAGATTAAATCCTAGAAAATTGTTGGTGATATCCTAAAATCATAAAGAAATGATTTTATGGATCCGTGTGAATTCTAGGATTTTTCAGTGGAAAAAGAATTTTTATTGGATAAGCCGTCTTTTTAATTATGTATTGTAAAGGATTTAAAATACAAAACGCAAGCCTTAAAAATTGAAGGTAGCGTGATAAAATCATGAAAAATTGGTTTTATGTCTACATAATTTACAGGACGTTTTGTATTTAGTAAGTTTTTCCACCCGAGGTACATAATTCTACCGCTTTAACGCGAATCCCGTTCCAAGACGGGTTTTGGTTTCAAAACCGATGACTTTTCTACCTTGTTAAGTAAAGTGAAGTCAAAGAGAGATAGGATTAGGATGGGTCTCCACCGTCTTATCTTGTCTACCTCATCAAAGTTTACAAATTTAGTTAGAAAGGAAAACAAAGGATGGGAGAGGGAGCTAATTAGGAAGAACAACGGACTCGGGGAAACCGAAACCTTCACCGTCGGCTATCTTCTTCTTCCCCGCCACTTCCTTACCTCCTCCTCCACCTCATCATCTTCTTCCTTGTGTGTGATTTCTTTGGGTTGTGCTTCTATAAATCCGAACCAGCAAGAGATTAAGAGGACGACGACGAACTCGGGAAGAAAGAACGAAGTTCATCACCGCCGACTATCTTCTAGCCTCGCCGCGCGACGTCGCCGGCGATCGCTAGCTCCTCCGATCACCACCCACCGCAAGGGCCGCCACCGGGCATCACCTAGCCACCCTCGAGCTCAGGGATCGAGCCACTATCGAGCTAAACGAGCCATGTGCTCGAGTGAAGGTATTTACCATCGAAATTAATTAGCGGGTTGATTACGGAGCCACCGTAAGGACCTTTAGGTTCCGCTTTGCTAATTAAATTTATGGTTTTTATAATCTTGACGTGGATAAGGTCACATAGGTTCAAACCGCTCGAGAAACGGACGTCAGGATCTTCAGTTATAGCAAATGAAAGTTTTGACACCGATTGGCAAGTAAAGGACTTCGGATAATTACTCGGGATTCGTTGTTAATCCGTTTGATCCAAGATTTGGTCAACTTTAAGAACTGTTGCTAATGAACAATTTTTATTTAGAAAATTGTTTCAAAAGTGAAGCGGATAATTAGTTATAATTCCGCCAAGATGGCTCCTTAAAGCATGATAACTAAGGATTTATTATATAGTCGATATACGAAATTAGATCGTTTATCGATTAGGAAGTTGTAGAAGTTGAGTATACAAATAAGAAGTGTTTTCTGTGAGCTCGTTGTTGAGAAATCATTTTGTTATATTTGGCAGAAGGGTGATAAAGATTAATGTTGAATTGCTAAGGACGTTGAGCACGCCTTCTAAGGCAAGTGGACAATTCTCTCTTGCGTTATTGTTATTAAATGAGGAATTGAATCCCATTTAATATTTGTGTTGGGAACAACTTGTATGATTAATAAAATGATATAGGTTGTTGTTTTGTTAGAAATAATGACCATATGGTTATTCATTCAGTTTCGCGTTAGAACTGGATTTAGGTCCGTTGTGTGTGTGACCTTGTTTGTTTAGTTGTCTCATGCTGAGACATTGATATAGATTAATCTAGCCCAGGGATGTGAGCTTATTCTCGGAAGCGTCTCTTTAAAACTCATGTTAGGCAGTATCAATATTGATCCCCTAACACTAAGGTCATGACCATGGCCCGCTCTACGCTTGAGGGGCGACTATGCACTCTAGCTAGGTGCATTTATTAATATGTGTTGGTAGAGGATTATGGATGAAACAGGCCCTCTAATCTCTCCATCATTGGGACCCGTACTATTCGTTATTCAATGATGAAACATGCCCTCTGACCTCGATAGTATTGTGTTCCATTTAATATTTGTTGGTAGAAGATTATGGATGAAACAGGCCCTCTAATCTCTCCATCATTGGGAGCAGTACTATTCGTTGTTCAAGGATGAAACATGCCCTCTGACCTCGATAGTATTGTGTTCCATCGGTAGTAGTTCGAGCCGATTAAAAGATGTCAACTTGTTTGTAAAAAATTTGGAAAGTAATATAAGATAAGTGTGTTAGGCACATTAATGTACCCGGATGGTTAGTCTATTCGATAACCATTCTTGCTCCCGGTTACGAATGATTCTTAATCAAACTTTGATTAAGTCAATCTGATTAGTCAACGGAAGCTTTTCAAAATGTGATGTGATTAATATGAGTTCCCAACAATTGTTCATGTTTCGTAAAAAAAACCACAAGCAGTGGTGTTCTCTCTCTTGTTTATGCAAGTCTCCTTCTTATTCTCTATAAGACTGCTAACTGTTGGATCATAATCCGAGTCTAATCGGATTTGGATGCCAATATGTTTTGTCACAACCATAAGAACCAAGTTAGTTTCTCCGCTTGCTTAGTCTTTCATTAGACTAACCCGTCCATCTTCTTTTCTTTTATATGGTTGGCTGGTGTCCACCGTTGGCTTACAACACATCAGGTTCTTCTTGGAAGTTGATTCAAGAGGCGGATTCAGAGGTTTGAAGCTCCAGAAGTTGAAGAAAGGTTTCCAATGGCTATACTTGAGTGAAGATCATGGTTGAACTACTTCAAAGTGAAGCTGAGTTTCAGAAATAAGAACTTAAGGAAGACTGGATAAAGATTTTGTTTAAATAGAAGGTTGTTCTATTTATTTACTAATTCTTTTTAAGTTAAGGCTTGTATAAGACCTTTTATTCTCTTTTCCGCTGTAAAGTTTTAATTAATTTTGTTAGGTTTTAAATTATTTCATTTACCTTGTTCTAATAAGTTCTGTCAAGTTAAAGCCTTGGGTAACTCTGGTTTAGTCCTAATCGGGGTTACTGGCGGTAATACCTCTAGGTAAGTAAGGGGGCATTACACACATGTGCACTTACTGTCCTCAGAAGGGAAACGAGACAGCTTCAACAAGACAAGCATCGGTATCCCACAACAACAGAGCTTACCCAGGAGCATCAAGGGCAACTTCTGTGCAGTCTACGGCTCAAAACAAGGGAAAGACACCAATAGCCTCGTCTAGCCAAGGGCAGCGGTTATATGAAATACATCGGACAGATGAACCCAATGCCCTAGTCACTCAAGGTACCTTATACCTTCGCTCCCTAACCGCTTTTATGCTTTTTGACTCGGGTGCAACACACTCCTTTATATCTGAAAGCTATGTAGAGAAAGTAGGCCTTAAATGTAACGCTACATGTGAACCCTTCGTGGTGAATCTTCCCAATGCGGAGAAGATAGTAGGAACCAAACAGCTTACAGACTTTTCGATCACCATTCAAGGTCGGAAGTTTGACCCTGACTTGATCTGCATAGCTATGGCTCCTTACAACATTATTCTAGGAGTGGATTGGTTGACCCGTCACGGGGCTGTCATAGACTTCAGTACGAGGACGGTAACTGTTACTGCAGGAGGCAAGTATGTGTGCAAATTTAAGGGTCAGCGTGATGTAGATAATGGAAAGTTGATTAATACAATGGCTGCTGGGAAACTGCTTCGACAAGGATGTGTGGGTTACTTATGCTATTTAGAGCAACCTGAGAAGGAGGAAGTAGGAGTTAAGGAGATCCCTATGGTACGAGAATTCTCCGATGTCTTTCCAGAGGAAATTCCAAGACTTCCACCTCGACGGACCATAGAATTCACCATCGAACTAGAGCCCGGGACGACGCCCATCTCCAAGGCACCATACCGAATGGCTCCGGTGGAAATGAAGGAGTTAAAGAAGCAACTGGAGGAGTTGCTAGAGAAAGGGTACATAAGACCTAGTGTTTCACCTTGGGGAGCGCCAATGCTATTTGTAAAGAAGAAAGATGGTTCTTTTCGATTATGTATTGACTATCGAGAGCTGAACAAGGTCACCATCAAGAACAAGTACCCGCTACCGAGAATAGATGATCTTCTACACCAGCTAAAAGGGGCAAGAGTGTTCTCCAAGATTGACTTCAGATCTGGTTATCACCAACTTCGGATTCGCGAGGAGGATATTCCGAAACCTGCTTTCCGAACAAGGTATGGCCACTATGAGTTCATGGTAATACCCTTTGGTCTCACTAATGCCCTGGCAGTTTTCATGGATTTAATGAATCGCTGCTTCCACGAGTTCTTGGATAAGTTCGTGGTGGTATTCATTGACGACATATTGATATATTCTGCTAATGAGGAAATTCATGAAGAACACTTGAGGACTGTGCTAGGGATACTAAGACAGAATCAGTTATATGCTAAATTGTCCAAATGTGACTTTTGGCTAAAGGAAGTTGATTCCTAAGACATGTAATCAACCAAGAGGGGGTAATGGTGGACCCACAAAAGATACAAGCGGTAGCAGAATGGAAGCAACCTCAGAATGTTAGGGAAGTACGTAGCTTCCTAGGCCTTGCAGGGTACTATAGACGGTTTGTGGAGGGTTTCTCCTAGATCGCCCTCCCCATGACTAACTTACTCCGCAAGGTGCACAAGAAGTTCATATGGGATGAGAAGTGTGAGTCCAGTTTCTAGGAATTGAAGAAACGCTTGACTAGTGCCCCAATCCTAACCATACCCAATGGAGACGAGGGGTATGTGGTGTATAGTGATTCTTCCAAGCAAGGGCTAGGTTGTGTACTGATGCAGCATGGTAGAGTCATTGCTTAGCATCAAGTCAACTCAAGTCGTACGAGATTAACTACCCAACACATGACCTAGAGTTGGAAGCAGTTGTCTTTGCCTTGAAGATTTGGCGGCATTATCTGTATGGGGTGAAATGTCAGATCTATACAGATCACAAGAGCCTGAAATATGTTTTCACCCAGAAGGAGCTAAATATGAGACAACGAAGATGGTTAGAGTTAATCAAGGACTACGACATTGAGCTGCTTTACCACCCAAGTAAGGCCAATGTTGTAGCTGATGCCTTAAGTCAAAAGGCAACTCAAGAGACCATGGTAGCATTGCTCACAGCACAACCAGTACTGCAGAATGAGCTATTGAGGACTGAGACTGAAGTTTGGTTTGGACATCAACAGAGTAGGCTGAACACGTTAGAGATTCAGGCTACACTATTGGACCAAATCAACGAGAAACAAGTGGATGAGCCATGTTAGTAAAGATAAGCAGTGAGGTGCAAGAAGGAAAGGCACTTGGATTCGTCATCCAGGATGATGGATCTTTATGGTTTTGTGACCGCATTTGTGTGCCAACTGATAAGGAGCTTCGCCAACTGATCATGAAGGAGGCACACTATTCTGCTTACTCGATACACCCAGGATCTAGTAAGATGTACAAGGATTTGCGTAGGAATTTCTGGTGGCCAAACATGAAGTGGGAAGTAGCAGAATTTGTGACAAAATATTTGGTTTGTCAGAAAGTGAAGATTGAGCATCGCAGACCGGGCGGAGAATTGCAACCCCTTCCAGTGCCGGAATGGAAATGGGAAGACATTGTCATGGATTTTGTTACGGGACTACCAAAGACTCAGAACTAGAAAGATGCCATATGTGTGATCATTGACAGACTTACAAAGAGTGCTCATTTTGTAGCAATTAAGTCTAAGTGGAGAACTCCAAAGTTGTCAGAAGTATTTATACATGAAGTCGTCTGTCTACATGGAACTCCCAAGACTATTGTATCTGATCGGGATGGGCGATTCATGGCTAATTTTCTGAAAGAGCTACATAAGGCCATGGGGATAGAATTGCATTTCAGCACTGCATTTCATCCACAGGCTGATGGGCAATAGGAAAGGACTATTCAAACATTGGAGGATATGCTTAGGGCATGTGTACTAGATCGCCCTACTAGCTGGGAGAATAGTTTGAGTCTGATTGAGTTCACATACAACAATAGTTGGCACTCAACGATCAAAATGGCACCATTTGAAGCATTGTATGGTCGAAAGTGTAGATCACTGATATGCTGGGATAAGCCTACTGATAAACTCCTTCTTGGGCCAGAGTTGGTGGAAAGAACCACTGCTGAAATTGGTTTGATCAGACAGAGAATGCTCACAGCTCAGAGCCGACAGAAATCCTACGCTGATTTGAAGAGAAGGGATCTGAAATTCGCAGTGGGAGAAAAGGTGTTTGTTAAGGTATCACCGACGAAAGGTGTTTTCCGCTTTGGAAAGCGAGGGAAACTAAACCCTCGCTATGTTGGTCCTTTTGATATACTGGAACGGATTGGCAAGCTCGTGTATCGCCTTGCTCTGCCTCCGTCAGCACATCCAGTTCATGATGTTTTTCACATATCACTCTTACGCAAATATGTGCCAGATGAATCACATGTTCTTAATTATGACGACATTGAAGTACAACCAAATGGCACATATGAAGAAAGACCAATCCGTATCTTGGAGCATCGAGTGAAAGAGTTACGCAACAAGAAGGTTCCGTTAGTACGAATTTTGTGGTCTAAAAATGGTGACGAAGATATTACATGGGAGAAATGGGAAACAGAACGAGACATGAAAAATCGGTTCCCAGAGTTGTTCGTACCTTAGTTTCGGGGACGAAACTCTTTTTAAGAGTGTACTATTGTAATATCCCTTCCCGAAATAAACATATGTGTCCTTAATAAACTGTGTTCGTAGTTAAATTTTGCTTTCTAGTCGAGTTTCGAGAACGAAACTCTTTTTAAGAGGGTACTATTGTAATACTCCTCTTTTTCAAAATCATAAAGGAAATTATTGAAAGTATTTCTCCAATTATATATGACTTGTTATAGTTTATTTTCTTCTCTCTTGTATAAGAAGAAGCATGAAATAAATATAACTTGTAGGAAAATAATTCAATAAATGATTTGAGCAAGTAAAATTTACTTAATAATGTATATACTTCAAATAATAAATTTGACATATATACTAAGGAGAATAATTATAATTAAAAATAACATCATAGTTGAAGAAAGGGCGGAAAATGGACAAAATTAGAAAAATTGGGAATTGTTTGTAATTATCCTTAAAGTTAGGGTACCCGTGCGTAATTACTGAAAAGTGTACATCAGCTTCGTTTTTCAGTTTGTTCAAAGAAAATTCGATCTTGTAAAGGCTAATTCGGACTTGTTTCTTAACCAAATTCAATTCCGAAAGAACCGGCATACTCTCCTAGATGTTATCTATGAAAACCCTCAACAAACTCGGTAAAATTCTCAGAAAATCTTATCCAATTTGATGCTTAAAGATAAGAGGTCATGTAAACGCGTTTTTCGGTTGAAGATAGATTTTTACCCGAATTAAGCTGCATTTTAACTCGGATTTTCCTTGAAGACGAAGCATTCAGATACCTTAATCACTCCCTATAAATATAGACCGAAACCCATCGCTTTTTCTCATCCAAAAACCTCTAGAAAACCCTTCGAAACCTCGTACTCTGTTTTCTTCGCAGCCACTGTTCGTGAGCGTTTTCGGTCTGAAATCGAAACCGAAAGCCGAGTGTGTTGCTAACAGTAGGTAGTACTTGATCCCACGAGTCCAACGCCACCGGTCCCGTCCGGTTTCGTTTCCGTTTGAGGGAGAACCGAGTCTTCAAAGTCGGGCTACCGATGCTCTGTTCGGAAATACAGCAGCTTAATTATTATAAGTATACATGGAAATACAGCATCCTACGTGATGTTGTACATATATATAATCATGCCTACTGTACTGGTTTACTACTTAAACATACATGATTATGGTAAAAAGCTTAAGCCTAATTGCTATATAGTATACAGTATGGAACGCATAAACATATATATCATAAACATGAAATTACTACTGCATGTTTGTCATAAACGAAGAAAAATTCAGATTCATGTAGTCTTATAAAAGCATATTACTAAGGATTAATATGTTCATGTACCATCATGTTATCTTAGTAAACGATAACGTAATGTAATATAGCAACTATGTTATTCTTATGAAAACGATCAAAATAAATTAATTATAATTTATTTTGTATTGCTGGTACAACTTCGGATGGGGATTTGGAATAGGCGTTCGGGATTGTTAACTTCAAAGCTTGTCTCTTCGCTTGAACATTAAGTTTGTCTTCAAATCAAGGCAAGTGGTTTGGTTCGCTTTGCATTATTTCTTTAAGCATTGGAATTGAATCCATGTTTAATTATTGTTGGGAATTGTTTGTGTGGAAATAATTGGACTAGGTTTATTTATCGTTTTAGATTTAATGACCTTGTTATAAAGCGCTAGATATATATATGCTAGGTTGTGCGTAGCCTTCGGGCTTGTTTGTGAATCGTTGTGCTTTGTTTATGGACTTGTATGCTAGCGTAGTACTAGGGGTGTAGGACTTGTGATCTTTGGACACATCTCTATAACATTCGCATTAGGATGGACCTAAACCCTAATGGTGGTCATGACCCTGCCCGTCTCATCCATGCATGAGGGGTGTAGCATCTAGCTAATGCTCTCTATCAAATCTCGGGTAGTTCTTATATTCCCGCCTCGACTAGTTCGAGAAGTATTAAAAGCTTATAACTCGATGTGTAATGTTTTTGTCATTTAAATAAGATAAGTGCCCAATGCACACTTTTAATGAACCAGGGTGGTGGTTACAATTTGTGACCCTACTCTTGCTCCCGGCTAAGTAAGTCTTCTTTCCAATCTGAATGCATGCTCGGGTTTGTTAAAACGCCTATAAAATGGCAAGACGGGCTTGGTACTTAAGTGCATTCGCGGCCACCTCCCTGTCGGCACCTTCCGTGTATGATGAGGTTGGTCGGGACCCAATTGGTCGACGCGAGGCTTTTCAAACTAAAATTATGTGAATAATAAAACGTTCCCAACAATCGCATATTTTCTAAAAGGAACCACATTTCTTGTGGCGTCCCCTCTCTTTTAATTACATTCCTCTTTTCTTTTCCGTGGAAGTATTGTAGTTATTAAACCGTTGACCGGCTTTTATTCGGAATTCAATGGTGGTGATTTAATACAACCGTAAGAACCACTCACAAAAAGTCCCATTTGCTTAGTCTGTCACAAGACTAACCCGACCATTTCTTTCTTTTGCATGATCGGCTGGTGTCAACCCGTCCCTATACGGAAACATCAGGTCTCAAGCTTACGGAGTGAAGAAGGTGATTACAACATACTTGGAGTTTCTATTCAGTAACAAGGTTTCTATTAAGTTATTTTTATATTTATAATAAAGGCGAGATCCTTGGCTTGGGAGGTCCGTCAAAACAAGTTTGCATTGAAGGATTGTTTTAATTCCGCATTTTAAAGTTGGTTTAATTATGTACACACTCTTTTTATAATTTGTTATCCTATTTTCCATTTTGTTGTGAATTTTGCATGAAAGTTTTGTTACTATAAAGCCTTAGGTGGCTTAGGATGAATTTCCTAGGTCACTGGCGTGTAACCTCTC
The DNA here is from genome assembly GCA_964016875.1 of Fallopia convolvulus. Lineage (NCBI taxonomy): Eukaryota > Viridiplantae > Streptophyta > Magnoliopsida > Caryophyllales > Polygonaceae > Fallopia > Fallopia convolvulus. Next base: position 15,839,311 of record OZ024728.1, read on the forward strand.
CGAGAAAAATCGGGGGTGTTACAATATCATCAATGTAAGCTTCAATGGTCTTCCTGGTCTTTGAACCAAATAACTTGGTAACGAGCCGTTGAAAGGTTACCCCGTCATTTTTTAATCAAAAAGGCGTCACCTTGTAACAAAAGATTCCCTGCGCTGCTATGAATGTTGTCTTCTCTTGGTCATCTTCATGCATAGGAATTTGATGGTAGCCCCGATATGCATCTAAAAAGCCCATGCGCTCATGGCTTGATGTAGAGTCCACTAATTGATCGATCTTTGGAAGTGGAAACAAGTCCTTTGGACAAGCTTTGATAAGATTAGTAAAGTCCACGTAGACTCTCCAATCTCCCATCTTTTTTCTTGACTACGACAATATTTGCCACCCAAGTTGGGTACCACACCTCTCGAATGGCGTTGGCTTCTTGCAATTTCTTTACTTCAATGATTACGGCTTCAATATGCTAGATAGAGGACCATGTTGCTCGTTGTACGATTGGCTTTACGTTTGGGAGAACGTTCAGCCTGTGGAAAGCAAGATCCGGGTCTATTACAGGCATGTCGTACGGGCTCCATGCGAACATATCACGATTACTTCGCAATAGGTGCGTGATGGCTAAGAGTTCATTGTTTGACAGATTTTCCCCCACAAAGAATTTCTTCGCAATAGGTACGATTGGCTTTACGTTTGGGAGAACGTTCAGCCTGTGGAAAGCAAGAATCTCTTGAAGTTGATCCACATATCTATAAATTTGGCTCCGAGCCTATGCTGTTGAAGTCCATTGACTCATGTCACTTCGAAGTATACTCGGCCTCAGAAGGGCCACGATCACAGTGCGCCACAATCGCGGCTATGCTAACTGGGGCCGTTTTGTGGCAATTCGCTGTCCCGGCCTTGCGGTACACACCCGCGGACAGTCCCGCGGCTTAGATCCACGTTCGCACACGATCGATCAAGCGAGTCTTGATCGTCACCGCTTGTGCAATTCGTGGTTTCGGCCTTGGAAGTCGATGTCTTCCCTACGCTCGGGCTTTGTCGCTTTGACAACTGTTGATTGTTGACATGCGATTTGTGATCAAGTTTTCGCTTTTGGGATACTAGGCGCGCACCCGAACCCAAACTGTCACACGATAGTTGATTACCAACCTCGGGACACGCTAGGGTTCGATCCTCCGAGCGAATATTGGAGTTCGTGCAATCACCCAGCGTGTCGCGGTCACGGTTTCGCGTTCCGCCGTCGCAGACTATTGTTCCGCAGTCGCGGATCATCTCGTTGAGGGCACCGCGTTCGATTTCGCTATGCGTGATTGCCCCAAGACTTCGAAAAATTCATACTTTTTCCTTTGGGATCAACTCCAACGTCATAGTGGATCAATTGCTCGTTTCCCAAAGACGGCGTCAACAGTTAATGCACAAAAATCCGTATTCAATGCACTGGTTGAATACTCCCTTCTTCACCTTCCGCTCCAATTAACTCTTCAACCTAGAACTAGCAAAACAATGGACACAGGCCTTTGTCCACCTCTAATGCCTAAGTCAAAAGAGTAATTGTCAATTGAACGTCGATGTAAAGGACCAGACTTGCGTGCGAGCTCAGCGAATATGAGGTACTCATCATACATGGCGATGACATGTATTTATAATGGAGGAGAGGGAGATAGAAGGTCGAAAACTCTATCTCTAAGGGCGGGCCAATAATGCTCCGGGCCCAACAATTGACCCTTGCTCTCCAATCCAAGTAGAAATTTTATCTTTCGACTAAGATAGAATACTCCATCATAACAAATAACCGTCATATTTAATTTTGTAATAAAATACTTAAAGATAGAAAAGCATAATAAATAAGTGTCTTTATTACGGATAATAGTGAAAATATTTATGGCAGTTATCTTATTGTATTGCATGGTATAACAGATTTAAGCTAGTTCAGCCTGAAAACCAAAACTTTTTGACAATCAAATAACTGAAAGTTTGAATATAACCGAAGCCACCACCCCCGGCCCAATTGATAGGTCTTGGTGATTCTAACCGGAATTAGTTGTGGTAAATGCAAATAACTCCGTTGAAGGTGATCAGAAAAGAAACAAAGGGAAAATAATGATTTGGGAAGACAGTGAAGGGGCAAATGCTATGGTCAGGAAAGGGGGCCAGAGTGTCTCAGAACTCTTATTCAGTCAGTGACTCAGTGGGACGGTTTTAGCCTTGTTATAAATTAAATAAGAAGAGATGGATTTACCCCACAAATCAAAAACATGATAACACCATCGCCATCACTATAACCAGCTGGGATCCCACACCATTTGCCTTTGGCAGATTCAGTGAAGGAAATATCAACAAAATTTAATATAGGTTCGATTTATTTTGTCACCCCTTATTTCCTATATTTTTCACTTAACCACCCATTATTTTCAGTTGTGCAAAAACAAACACGTACCTCTGATTTCTAACACTCTCCTCAGTATTATCTAGTCCATACATAGCCTCTAAGGAATAAGAGTAAGAATTTCTTGTTGTTTTTATACGAGGACCGACCGGGTGGGTTTTGCAAAATTGAAAAATAAGGGGTGTCTAAATGACTTATAAGGAAAATAGGGAGTGCTTAAATGAAAAATCTGGAGAATAAGGACGCTTAATTAATTGAAAAAATAAGAGGTGATTAAATGAAAACGAAATAACTATTAAGGGTAGTTTTTAAAAAGTTGAAAATAGCGGTGGTTAAACCTTAATAGAAAAAAAGATACATGCTTTTGCTTTGAATGGAATTGAATGGGGTGTTTTTATCACCTTCCAGTTGTACACATTCACAAGGGTCCCTCTTCTTGCAATTAGAGATGCACATGTTGGTCAAGATAAGATTTGTCATGAATTTGGCCTCCGTTACATTATTTTTCCATCACTTTTGAGGCTGTTTTCAATCTTACTAGTGATTGATTTTACATGCTTATCAAACCATAATTATTGAAGGGATAAGATCACACTAAATAATTTCTCGTGTGAATATATCACTGGTTGTGTCACTTCAAATTTGTGGGTATTGGAGTACTAAATAAACATTTATGGGTAATTAATTTCATGTAGTGGCTAGCCGGCCTGCAAATATTAAAGGCCTTTGCTCAATCAAGCACCAGGGAAATAAAATGATTGTGAAAGACATTATTGTATTCAGACGATAGTTTGATTAAACATTGAGCAAGAACATCAATATTAATAGTAGTGACAATGTGTTTAGTAAAGATATTTCACATGATCACAAGTAAAGATGACTCAGTTTTGTTGAAAAAGGGCATTTAATTGCTCAATCAAATCTATGACAAAAGGGAAAATATCATGCATGGATCCCTTTATATAAAGTAAGAGTTCGATCAAACTTTTCCTTCCAATAAAAAAAAAAAGTGAGAGTTCAAACATAAGTTCTCAATTCTCAAGCATTCGGATCTTTCACTCGACGAACTGGCTAGAGTGACCGAATAGACTACATTATTATATAATTTTAAATAAAACGGTCATTCATTTATTTTTGGTGTAAAACATACAACGGAAGTAAATTACAAAATTCCCTAGGTAAGCTAATATCCCCCAAACTCAAATGCACAAACCATTTCTTGATTTCTCGTTTATTTTTGAGCCATCTAGCCGTATTACAATTCCTTACATGGTGTATAATGATCTTTTTGCATTCAATTAAGGGTCTATTTAGAACGTACAAGATAATACATTATCTTGTATTATTCTGTGTAATCCAAATACACCCTAAGCTGATGTTTTGTTTTTGAAAAAATTTCTAAGTGTTTCTTATTCCAAATGTGGTGCTATGATCTACAAGGAAAATTGACAACTGGTTTTTACATGATCCAATCCTTGATCCAGTGATGACACCTTCCATTCCTTGCCTAGCTAGGAGTGCTAGATAGAATATTAATTATGTAGATAGTCTATGCTAACTTGTATCCCAAGTCATGTACATCTTTTATATTGATCTAGTCATGTACATCTTGTATATTGATCTAATAATAAAGGCAACCATAAGAGAAATTTACCCAATCCTATATGCACTACAAGAAAAATCACTTTGGGGACAAAATATTTTGTCGCCCAAAGTGTTTTTTTTTGTCGCCTAAAACCAAGGGTGACAAAACAAGTTTTGTCGTGGAATTGTTGCCAAAGGTTCGTCGACATAGACTTTAAGCGACGAAAAGTTGTTTTGTCGTCCAAAATATAAAAGCGCGTCGAACGGCTAGTTTGTTGCATAAGGAGGGGTTTGGACGACGAAATTAGTTTTGTCGCCCTAAATTAAAAATTTTGTCGTCCAAAATCTTTTTTCTTGTAGTGATGGATCAGCAGAAACTTAACTTTACCCCTACCCAACTCCTTACAATGCCGCTCATAATCATGTTGTTGCATTCTTGCCGCTGACTCTCCATCTTTGCATCATGTGAGCGCTCCTCCCTCACTCTCCTGTAGGTTGCTCCTTGATCGTAATTGTCGCCCACCCTCTATCGTACCCCCGACCACATCTTAGCCTTTCTCTCAAAAAGTCTTCCCCTTTCTAGTTGATCTATGACGACCGAAGATCAAAATGAGGAGTCACCCTCAAAGATCCTCCCGCCATCACACTTGCAAGTGATCTGGGCGCCTCTTTTGAATCCTCTATGAAGACTTTGTTCCACTTAGCCCTAACTATGACGATCGAAGCTCAAAACAAGGAGTCACCCCTCAAAGATCCTCCCGACATCACACTTGCAAGTGATCCGGGCACCTCCTTTGAATCCTCTACGAAGACTTCGTTCCACTCAACTCTAATGATATCTAATATCAAGAATCCTATTCCTCATGTTCTTAATAACACAAATACAAAATACCATTCTTGGGCCGAATTATTCAAAGATGTGACTCGAGCACACCGAGTGTTGGATCACATTGATCCTCAAGCCCCTCGATCGCCCCAGATTGAAGACACATTATGGGACCAAATCAATGTCACTATTCTTCAATGGATCTACACTACAATCTCTCAGGACCTTCTACTTACAATTCTTGAACCTGGGTCGACAACCATGTTTGCATGGAATTGCCTCCGTGAAACCTTTTAAGACAACAAACCGTATCGAGTGGTGTACTTGCAAAGTGAGTTTTCTTGTGCTCACCTCAAAAACTTCTCGTCTGTCTCGACCTATTGCCAATAACTCAATGATGTCTCCAATCAACTGGCTAATGTTAATGCTAAGGTCTTTGATCACTAGATGGTGATCCAACTAATTGCGAATCTTTCAAAAGAATTTGATATGTTTATTAGTCTAACTCAACAAGTTAATCCGCTTCCTTGATTTTCGAAAGCCCGCTGAACGGTCCAATTGGAATAGTTGCGTAGAGTAAACAAACAAATCCTAACAAGTGACTCTAAAACTCTTATGGTCGGGTCATCACCCTCCATCGAATCTCATTCTACTAAGAAAGCTACGCCACTGTCAACCCCTCATCAGATAATAATGGTCGTGGCTCTAGTGGACGAGCTAGGTCACGGAAGTGGCCGAGGCTGAGGTTGGGGTTGAGGCCATGGAAACTCCTCTAACTCGTGTTCTATCCAGTTTCAATGCACACTATACAATTAGGCTCTGTCCTCGGGTTCAATCCATTGAAACAACCTTTTGGTGTTAGGAACCAACATCCTTGCCCTTATTCGTCCAACCCGGGTGCCAAAATTCTAGGCACTAATCTGCACCCTTAATTATCTCAAGTGACAGTCTCCAACCCATCTTATGGTGCCATGAATAAAGCTAACCTGTCTTAATCATTCAACACCATGACGTTATACCCATTGGATAATACTTAGTATATGGACATTGGAGCTACATCACACATGGCTAATAATTTAGACATCATCTCATCAATTACTTCTAAGAGTAATTTCAATACGGTTATTTTCGGCGGTAATGGAAAGCGGATACCAACTATAGGTCTTGGAACGACCTATTTAACCATAGAGAACCGGCACCTTCACCTTAACAATGTCCTAATCACTCCTCAAATTAATAATGAAAACCCTTGTATCAATTCAAAATTTACCTCTAATAACAATGTTTCAATTGAATTTGACCCAATTAGTTTTCTGTGAAGGATCTATAAACAGGACGCCCTCCATTAAGATGTAATAGCTCTAGTGAGATCTATCAGGTTACCCTTCCTATGTTGACCTTGTCTCTTTCTTCAGCTTCACCACTCGTCATGCATGCTCGTTATCTATGGTGTCATATCCTATGTGACACGCTCGTCCAACCATTCGAAAGCTCCAGTCTTACATTTTCTTAGGAAATCTTTCTTACCTAGTTGTAATAAAAGGGATGTTTCTCATGTTTGTCAATCATGTGAACTTGGAAAACATACTCGTTTACCTTTTCTTAATTCACAAACTTCTACTCTAGCTCCGTTTGACATTATTCATAGTGATTTATGGACATAACATTTTTAATGTATATCCTATAAAATACAAATCTCAAGTGTTTGACCGATATTTTAATTCTATCAATTAGTCAAGATTCAATTTAAATGTCTCATTAAATCCTTTCAATGTGACAAGGGTCGTGAATTTAATAACAATAAATTTCATCCCTTCTTCCTAAAATATGGCATCACGTTTCAATTCTTGTGTCCACAAACTGATGGCGCACGAGTAAAATTGTGCAGTAGCGGACAAAAAAGCTAACCCTTTTCTCGAATGACGACGTCAAAACGCTCTACAAGTCCCGCATGAAGATAGGCTCTCGAAAAGATCCAAAAAGGGCATGCACAAAAAGGTTCTCTGCCCCCATAAAAAACTCACGTATGGGCACCATCTCGCCTTCACAAACAGCATGCACATTGTGCTTAGGAGACCAATCAAGGATACGTGATCCATGTCAAAAGAAGGAGAAGGGAAGACAGCACACTCATTTGAAGAGTGTGATCCATCCCACATCAGAAGATTAAGAAAGTTGGGAATCACATCCCCCGCCGATCAGAGGTCACCTCTATTCACACCAATCAAGAGCCACCTCTCTCTCAACCAATCAAACATAAGCAGCTCGTTTATCCCACAACGGAAAACTTGAAACAATAACTTTATCGAATCTATAAATAAGCGAGGGAGGCGAGTTTGCTAGGGGTCGTAAAACATCTCTAGCTTTGTTAACGTGGATTTGATATGTTGAACATTCGAAATGACCTCTCTATCTTCAAAGTGAAGCCATAAAAATGACTTCAAGTCACCGAAAGAGACGAATATCTTAGTGAGAGTGCAAACTACACACATATTCTAAAGAAGTCATGAATTACCTATTGTAATACCAAAAGGACGCATGCTATTTAAGGAGTTCGTCGAATAAAGAATCTCAGTTTGCCTTTTTAAAATAACATAAATCTCGATACTAGCGCTCGTTTATTTCGGGTTTCATCACATATGTCTCCTCAAAATGACAAAGTTGAATGAGTCATTCGGTCTATATTAATATGGTATGCGCACTCCTACTCCGCGATTTCATTCCACCAAAGTATTGGGCATTTGTGGTTGATATGCTACATATTTGTTCGATATTTTGGCGACCATCGCCGTTAAAAATCGATGTCCAACTCAAGTTTTGTACAACACTAGTCTCTCTTATAATCATCACAAAATCTTCAAGTGTCTATTTTTTCCTATCCTTTTCGTTGTCACTTCTCATACAATTGAACCTCGGTCCACTTCTTATGCCTTCCTAGGTATCCTTTTAATCATAGGGGCTACACATGCATGGATATTCATTCTCACAAAATCATCTTATCCAAGCATGTCGCCTACGATGAAACAGATTTTCCTTTTGCTAATCTTTCCTCCTTTAATCCTAGTAGCCATGACTTCTTAAGTCAAGATAATCCCATCTCCCCTCTCATCCTAGAACATCTAATGAACTCGCTAGGTCACGCTCGGCACATGCCCCACACCTCTTTGATGCCTAGGAAACCTAGCCCAATTCTACCATCTTCTTCACCTAATAAGCCCGACTCTCCTCAATCCCCACTACCCTCGGCTCGTCGTGTGCAAACAAAACTACCACATCCTCAACCGTCTCATTCTATGACCACACGCAACCGTGCCAAAATTCTTTAAATGCAATGCATCTTTATCACAACAACTCCACCACTCCAAACACGAACCTATCTCCTCTTCCTTCATTCCACAACCCACAAAACAACCCAAATTGGTCTGCTATCACGAATGATGAATACTAGGCTCTTATTAGTGATGGTACTTGGATGTTAGCTCTTTGCCATTGATAGAGACATTTAGGTAGTGTTATTAGGACATGTTTAGAGTTAATTTTCAGGGTTTTAGTTAGTTATTTGTTAGTTTTCATAGTTTTATTAGTTTTCATACGATTCGGAATCTACAATTGTTTTGTGCATTTTTACAGGTTTTGATGAGTTAGAGTGTAGATTTGGAAAAGTTGACATGAGCATATAAGATGAATGGGCAAGATTGGAAATATTCAATTATCTTTTTCAAGGATATATAAGCCACCTTTGATGATCATTAAGCCCCAAGAGGTTGTGGAAAAGAACTATTAAATTTGAGTCAAGCATTGGAGTTGCTGTTTCGATACCTCTATCTTGCAATGCTTTGTTTGGGAGAGATATAGTGGTCAGATGGAGCTGATTTTGAGATCATTGGAAAGCTAATTCAAAGAGTTACAGCTCATGTTTTCTAAGTCCAAACTCCAACTCGAAGGAGGTCAAAACAGCCTTCGAAGTGTGACATGAATCCTGAACCGAGGAAATGACACATGATGAGGAGTGAAGACGCGACCACGTCATTTTGGCACAGCACGCGTCTTGACGGCAAAAAGTGAAATGAAGAGATGCAGCTTGGGAAGGCAATGACACGACCACGGCTTGGGAAGGCAATGACACGACCGCGTCTTCGGGGAACCATCATGCGTCTTGGCTCATGTCTCGAAAAGCTGAACGGAGGCTCGGTTTTAGTATTTGGATATTATTTTAATATATTTTTGTTATAATGTTTTTTCTTGGTTTCCACGATAGATTTTCTAGTTAATTGAAGTTTTGAAGTAGCTAATTTTTCTAGAGAGCCTTTGAATGAAAAAAAGAATACTATTTTTGGAATCCAACCCCTAAATAACCATGGCCTAATAATGTGTACCCTGGGTTAGGTGAGTGGGTGACGATATTTGATAAGAGTCAAAATGACATAAGAAGAAATTCTTTCTTTTAACATATCATAAATAACAGCCCCATATGGTTACAAAAAGCGGCATTAAAAGGACTGAAAGGCAAAAGGCTGTGTCTGTGTGTGTGTTTGAGAGATAGAGTGAGAGAGCAAAAAAGAAAAAGAAAAAAAACGAGAGAGAAGCTGCCATCAATCCAAACAAGAAACAGTATTCCATATGAACGCCCCAATGCCCATTTCTTCACAGCCTGTGTTTGTAAAGTACTAGAGCTATTAGATAGGAAAGAAAAAAATGTTGTTTTGTTGATAATTGATTCTGTTTTGATAAGCCGACAATTAGGAGATAAGTCCAAGCCATGCCCATGTGGAATTTGATCTCTCTTCTTGCAAATGACCATCTCAAAAACCCCTCCATCAACTCCACATCCTTCATCTCCCTAAATCTCTTGCTTCTTTTGCAGAAATCCTTGCATTAGGGTTTCTAGAAAACTTGATTCTCCTTGCCCTTTTGCTGTTTCTTGTTCAAACTATGTGGGATTCTGAAACTGAGTCTGTTTCTGGCAGAGATTATGCCACTGATTCCCTTTCCACTTCCAAACAAGGCCTTAAGACTGATGGGTTTGAACAGAGAGGGCAGAATTGGTAATAATCTCATGATCATACCTTATTAACTTCCAAACTGGTTTTCTGTTTTCACTGATTTTCCTTTTTCCTTACCTTTGTTGCATATCTAGGTTTGTTGCCACTGACATCCCAAGTGATCTCCTTGTTCAAATTGGTGATGCCAGTTTCCACTTGCACAAGGTAACTAAACTTTGTAACATAACTTGATCAAGCTAGAGCTTACTATTATATATGTGCTTTATTTTTTTTGGTCGAATATATATGTGCTTTATGCATATTGTTTTGTACTTATTGTTGGAGATGACCATTTTTGGCATAATTTTTCATGGGTGTGTTTTTTTTTCTTTCTTCCTTAGTACCCATTGATTTCAAGAAGTGGGAAACTAAACAGACTCATCTATGACTCAACAAATGGAGAACTCAACAAGATCATCCTAGACGACATACCGGGCGGATCCGAGGCTTTTGAGCTAGCATCCAAATTCTGCTATGGCATTGCAGTGGATCTCACAGCCTCCAACATCTCAGGACTCCGGTGCGCAGCCGAGTTTCTTGAGATGACTGAGGATTTAGAAGAAGGAAACCTGATCTTCAAAACAGAGGCCTTCTTAAGCTATGTTGTACTCTCCTCATGGAGAGACTCCATAGTTGTGCTCAAGAGTTGTGAGAGGCTCTCCCCATGGGCCGAGAACCTCCAAATTGTGAGGAGGTGTAGCGAGTCCATCGCTTGGAAAGCGTGCGCCAACCCGAAAGGGATCCGCTGGGCCTACACGGGCCGGCCCAGCTCCAGAATATCAAGCCCAAGTAGATGGAACGATCAAATGATGGTTCCCAAGGAATCATCAAACTCGGGACAGAACAGTCCTAGTCCTAGTAGATCCTCATCCTACCAAGTCCCTCCGGACTGGTGGTTCGAGGATGTTTCGGTTCTTCGAATCGATCATTTCGTTCGGGTCATAACCGCGATCAAAGTCAAAGGGATGAGGTTCGAGCTCATCGGTGCCTCCATCATGCACTATGCATCCAAATGGCTCCCTGGCTTGATCAAGGAAAACCAAAACCAATCAAGCTTGATAGAGGAAACGAACTGGAAGGGAGGTGGGCTCCACATGGTTGTAGCCGACGGCTATGATGCGAACGCTAAGGACCGTAGGATGATCATAGAGAGCCTGATCAGCATTTTACCTCCTCAGAAGGATAGTTTGTCTTGTAGCTTCTTGTTGAGGCTTTTGAGGATGGCTAACATGTTGAAAGTGGCTCCGGCTCTTGTGACCGAGCTAGAGAAGAGAGTCGGTATGCAATTCGAGCAAGCTTCTTTGGGCGATCTTCTTATACCGTGTTATAATAATAGCTCGGGAAAGGGGGAGAGTACAATGTATGATGTGGATTTGGTGCAAAGGCTGTTGGAGCATTTCTTGGTGCAAGAACAGACTGTGGATATGTGCTCGAGTCCAAGTAATAGACTAATGCAGCCTGAGAAGAGCTTGCAGGAAGGGCGGTTGAGTAGTAGTAATGCTAAGGCTAGGGTGGCTAGGCTTGTGGATAGTTATTTGACTGAGGTGGCAAGGGACCGGAACTTGTCGCTTACTAAGTTTCAAGTTCTGGCTGAGGCGTTGCCTGAATCCGCTAGGAGTTGTGATGATGGGCTTTATCGTGCTATTGACTCCTATCTTAAGGTAATTTTTCTTCAAAGCTTCCTTTATTAATTCAAGTCCATGACAAAAATAATGTTAGAATGTCCATCCCACGTCTGAAAACAAAAAAAAAAAAAAAACAGGCACACCCAACACTATCAGAGCACGAAAGGAAGAGACTATGCAGAGTAATGGACTGCCAAAAGCTCTCAATCGACGCGTGCATGCACGCAGCACAGAACGAGAGGCTTCCGCTTCGGGTAGTCGTCCAGGTGCTCTTCTCGGAGCAAATCAAGATCACCAACGCACTAGCCAACAACACAATCAAGCCTCCTGATCAATCCTCAGCAGGAGGAGGAGAGAACCCCCTCAACTACCAACACCAGCCCATGAATATGAATATGAATATGAATATGATGCCAAACCGAAAGACGCTTCTGGAAGGCACGCCTCAGTCCTTCCAAGAAGGCTGGGCCACGGCCAAGAAGGACATAAACACTCTCAAGTTTGAGCTGGAGAGTGTGAAGACCAAGTACGCTGAGCTGCAGAATGAGATGGAGGCGATGCAGAGACAGTTTGAGAAGATGGGGAAGCATGGTGGTGGCGGGAAGCAATCGGCTTGGACTAGTGGGTGGAAGAAGCTTAGCAAGCTTACTAAAATGGTGAATGTGGAGGGTCAGGAGATGGGTGGACCTCATATTACACAGGGTGAGATGAGTAGGAAGACTCCCAGAAGGTGGAGGAATTCCATTTCCTAGACATCAATTTGCTTTAAACACAAATATTTCAAATTCAATAGCATATTCGTGAATTTGAAGCTCTGTGTTTTGTGTCATTCGAAATGTCTGTTTTTATTTTTTTGGATATTATATGTCTGTTTTTATTTGTTTCTACGGGAAAAAGGGTGTTTTTTTGTATCACATCACATAGAGATTTTTTTTTTCTTGTACAATTTGAAAAGAGTACTTACATTGTCTATGGGATTTGTGGGATTGGTTCAGGAGATTTATTTTTTTTTAAAAAGAGAAGAAAAAGCTGTGCTTTTGTAGAATGGAATTTTCTATCCATGTGCTATGATGGTTCTTGCTTTTGATTGGCCCTTTTTGTTGAAATGTATGATAATAAATAGAATAAGTTATGATTATTGTAAGGAAAAATTGTATCAAATTAATAAACTATAGTGTTTGTTGGAGGAATGGAGGCAAAATTCTATGGTCATTTCCTCATTTTACTAAGGGTACGGTTAAAGTACATAGTATCATGCACGATTTATACAAAATCTTATATCATAGTGTGTAATTCAAGCGCATTTTTAAAACGGAATTCACTTACAAGTTTGTGATTTTTGCCCTTACTTTTTTTTTTTTTTTGGTAGGAGATTTTTGCCCTTACTTTGAAAGCAACTTTGTTATTTATTTTTTAATAAGGAAAGTAATTTGATATATTAGACAATTCTAGTAGACCGAGAGGCTGAAATAATCGACATTGATAAACCGGCAAGAGAAAAAACACAAAACAAAAAAAAAACTCCAAATTAAATAAGCAAGAAAATCCTAGGCTACCGGATGATCTAAAATGGTGGAGTTGTTTTCGACCAAAAAAAAATGGAGTTGTCAAAGTTTGAAGGGATATAGAAGAGAGGACCATACCCAGCATTAATTTCCACAAGTAATTGCTGCTCCTATACACAAAGTTTTCATTCTTGTGAACTCATAATTGAGTGGACCTTTTTCATCATCCTGACCAAAAATCTGATATCAGTTATTGTTTGATCGATCAAATGGATATGTTTAAAACTCAACACCTTCTCTAGACTCAAAAAAACTTATTATTGGAATTAGTTTGAACCGAAGAGTACCTAAGTCAAAAAATATCACATTTTATCATCTAAATTGAATTGAAAATTTCTATGATACGATTATACATGTGAGATTATTTTATATATTTAGAATAAAACTACGATTTTTATTAGAGTCCGTGGCCATTAACGCGAGAGATTTATATGACCGTCCGTGCAAATACATATTGAGTCTAGCACATGAGTCCGGTAAAGTTTTATCCTAAAATCAATTGGCGTGATTGAAAGAGTAACCCACGAACATATATATTAGTCGTATTTAGTCTTAATTTTCAGATGTGGAAATGTATATTCGCAATACGTCTCTGCAAGTGCAACTAGTCTGAAATGGGCCCAAGAGTAGACCCAATCTAATACCATATTAAAGCACGTGAGCCAATAAACGAAAGGAATCCTACATGTAACATGCTTTACAAGCTCAATGCGGTTCCAATCCAAAAACTATATAGTAATGGGTGGAATAACTCGATGATGAGATTATATATTAGGCAATTTTTAATCTCAAACCTTCAAATGTGGGAATGCATATTATGCTAGTCTTAGCAACTAGGCATGTCTACCTGCAACAATGTGGTTTCAAAATCGATGGTTTGACTTAGGAACCAGGTAGGGATGACAAGGGGGCGGGTTCGGGGCGGGGAATACCCTCCCCGTTCCAACCCCATTTAAATATATGTTCCCCATACCCGCCTCATTCCCCATTGGGGAATAAAATTTGTCCTCGTCTCCATCCCCGTCGGGTCCCCGTCTCCGTCGAGAATTCCCCATCCCCGCTTGATTTTCCCCATTTATAATCCCCGTTGATGATTCCCCATCCCCATTTGGTTTTCCCCATTTATAATCTCTATCGGGGACTCCTCATGCATGTTTGATTTTCACCTTTTATAATCCTCACGGGTTACCAGTTTTATTTTCCATTTACTTTCTTGTACAATTTCTTAAAAATTCTATTGATACATGAGCTTCCAAAAACAAACAAGACAATAATTTTGTAAATCCAATGATCATACCATTCATACATATCAAGTACATAATATACGGATAGCTGAATTACCAATAATTTAACAAGAGATTCCCCACGAGATTCCCCAACGGGTCCCCCAGCGGGAATTCCCAATGGGGTCGGGGTCGGGTTGGGGGTGGGGCGGGAACACCTATCCCCGTCTCCGTCCCCATACCCTAACGAGAAATTACTTTTCCCCTATACTTGCCCCTATCCCCACTAATAATCTCCGTCCTCATACCCATAACGGGGAATTCCCGCCCCATTGCCATCCCTAGGACCGGGTGGGTCCGCCGGTCAGGGTTGTGAAGAATTCACAAGTGAAGGCATGAATTGTTAGAGTTTAATTGTGAATTATCTCACATGAACAAGTTTAGAGATAAACAAGCTAATATATAAGGTTTTATGATGAAATTTCAATAAACTTGTGTATTAGATCCATATACACATGTGCACTCAAATGGTCCTCTGTTTCGTCAGACTTTTTTTCAAAAAAAAAAGACAAGAGCTAGTGTTGGATCGTAATCGGTTAGCTAGAGCTTGGGAACTGGCTGTTAAGCTGTTCCCAAGGCAGCGGAAGAAAATATCGCAAGTATTAAAAGGACAGAGTGAACACAGTTCCTTATAGAGGAACCCCACTACAACCAACTAGTTGTATGGGTAAACCTCTACCTCCGCTTGGAGGATTTTGAATGACTTACTTATATTATTGATTTGCTCCTTAGTTACAAACAGCCAGATTCAAACTTCTCTGTTCCTACGAGTTCTACCTAACTCTAGCAACACTAATGAATCTTCTCAACTGAGTTCCTAAGCGAACAAAAATCACTAAATAAGTAACTCAAACCTTACACAGAAATGCAGTTCCCTTGCTCCTGGGAACTTGGCTTCACCGTCGTCGAGATCAGAAACTCGTCGCCGGGGACTTCTCTTCTTCTTTCTCTTTCTTTGTTATGAGTGTTTGTGAGTTCTGGGAGAAGTACTCAATCCGAGTACTATTCATTTGGCTTTATACTCGAGTGAACTTGGGCTTCAATCGCATCTTTCACTTGTGTCCGAAATGCCCTTTTGCTTGATGCCCAAGTTGTACTTTCTTCACATGTGACTTCAATTTGAACTAGGTCAACTTCTTGAAATGATCGGACCGTTGGATCAATCGTGACAGTCTGCTCCTCAGACTGTGCCTTCATCCTGTTCAAGACAGGATCCCGTGATATGCGCTGATCGGTCCTTGTCCTCACATGTGAGTTCCCATGTCGTAGGAACTGTCCTCTTCAGAGTTCCTTTGAGAGAAACTCTTCATCGTGTCAACCTGTGTTCTCTGGTCATTCCTGGGAGTTCCCATTACATGGGAACTTTCATCTTCAGAGTTCCCTTGATGGGAACTCTTCATTGTGTGCTTCTGTGATCTTTGATCATTCATGGAAGTTCTTTGCTCAACCTGTGTTCCTTAGAAATACTTGATCAAAGCACATTAGTTCCTTTATAGCGTTTGTCATTATCAAAACTCGAAGAACTATATCGTTGTTCCGATGTTTAGAACCAGAGGTCCCAACATCGTTCCAACAATTTCCCCCTTTTTGATGATGACAAACCTATCACAAAAATCAGCAAGTATTTCAAAGCATGATATGCAGATGAGTTCCTACGCGTATTCCTAGGGAGCCACTTCTTGTGAATCACTGGGTTCGTACTTAGCTTTTTATGCAATTGTTCCCCCTTAGCTATAGCGTAGTCTATGATATCTTTTCAACTTAACTCATCTCGCATTTTTTGTCTTTCCCCCTTTTGACATCATCGAAAACAAGTAAACACATAAATAAGGAAAGAAAAGAACACACAATCATACTAAAAGCCATTCATTACTTAAGCGAAATATGTACATAGGAACACTAGAAACAGTATTGTTGCGAACATTGAGGCTAGGAAAAAGAAGGAAAAGATCATGGGCTTGGTGGGAACAGGGCATCACAAAGCCGTGTCAAGACTTGGACCAGCTTTTCTTGGCCTCTAGCGATTTGTTCTTGGTCCCTTGCCATCTTTTCTTGGTCCCTGGCCATCTTGTCGAGAGTGTTGGAAATGTGCACCAACACTGGAGTGTTCCCATCCTGGGTGCCTTCACCAGATGGCAGCCTTTCTTGTTCCTCCACTGGCTCAGAGTGACGCATTTTCTGGATGACAGAAATGTCCAGTTCCCTTCCTATGGTGACCTCTTCTCTGGAGGTGTCGTAGAGGCCCTCTCTAAGCAAGAGTTTCTTGATAAGGCCAGCATAACGGAGGGAGTGGGATTTGGAAGCCATGCACTTCTCCATGTGCCCGAGAATTATGCGAGGAAGATTGATGGGCTTTTTGAGGAGGAAGTGGTAGAGGATAATGGCATCAGGGATGTTGATAACAAGGCGCTTCTCCTGGCGAGGGATCACCATGTTGATGATGAATTGATGGGCAAGCTTTGCAATGAGGGACAGGTGATGGGTAGAGGTGCCAGTGGTGGGAACACGGCCCTCATAGATCGTGTTGTAGATCACCTCGCTGTCGTAGTCGCCCCAGCTTTTGGCGGGAAGATCCTGGAGGCCTTGGACAGGGACCTGTAGTTGAAGGCGGATGGTGGATGTGGTGAAGATGAAGTCATCGCCTTCGAGGGAGAGAGTTCCCTTGGTGCCGTTGTCGTGGACCACAAAATGATTGTAGAATCGGCACACCTGAGCGGGGTCAATACTCACAGCCTCGCCACACATGTGTTCCCATCCTTGGGCCTTGATCAGTTCCCATAGTTGCCCTAGCCCTTGTTCGTTGAGCTGTGTTTCTGAGAGGATGAGGGGAGGAAGGAGCTTGCGATTCTCAGAGATGTGGATTTTCTTGGGCACGGTTCCTTTCCCTTTCTTCTTTGTGTTCCCCCTTGAGACCGTAGTCTTTCCTTTTTGCTGAGGGGGTTCAGCCGCTTCGATCATCAGAGGGCGGGTCCTTTCCTCTGGGACCTGTGCCGACACCACCATTTGGTGTCCAAGAGTTGGGATGCCGGCAGGCTCTTTGGCAGTGGTGGCCTCCTCGTCTTCTTCAGTGTCATCACTGGAGGTCCCTTCATCATCGGAGGAGGTCAGCCCAGTTTCCTTCGCGTCATCTTCTTGATGATGACTGCCTTGCCCAGCACCATCAGTTGATGCTAGGTTCCCTTCTTCTTGGGCCTTGCCCCCTTGGTGTTCGGAAGGCCCCGTGAGTGCGCCTTCGAATTCTGCCTCGAGGGCTTTGAGTTGGGCTTCCTCTTCAGCAGTTCCCATGAATATGGGCGGCAGTGCCTTGGCCTTTTTGCGAGCGATGACTCCAATGGGGAGATCATCCTCGTCGGAGTCGAGGTTTATGGTGGTGGAAGGAGGAGGAAGAGGGGAAGGGAATTGTAGTGTGGTAGGAGAGGATGGAGGTGGAGGAGAATTTTGTGGAGTGGGGACCTTGGGCGTGGAAGGAGGAGGAGTAGGGGTTTTAGCCTTGGGACTTGAGGTCCCAGGGGCAGATTTTGAGGTGGGTGATTTGGTAATGGGGGAGGTGGGTGGGGGAACTCTGGGGGAGGAGGATGGTGGAGGAGTGTACGTTGGTGACGAGTGAGGGAGGTGGGAAGTTTCCTCAGTGATGGGGAGAGAAGAAGGGGGAGTTGTGGAATCGGTTTGAACAGGAGGTGGTGGAGGTGGATGCTGGGATTGAGAGTTCCCAGAGGTGGAAGGAAGGGGAAAATGAGTGGTGGTTTTGCGACACAGGAGGTGGGTTTGGAGCAGTTAAGGTACTCTTCGAATTTGAAGTGAGGTTTCTTCTTTTCGGAGTGAGGGGGGAAGAAGAGATCTCGGAGTGTTTGCGTTTGGAGGATTTGTGTTTGGATTTTGAGGAGTGATGTTTGGATTTGGAGGAGTGATGTTTGGATTTGGATTGTTTGGGTCTCTCATGTTTGGAAGGGGGTTCGGATCCGAAGCTGTCGACGATGACAATCTCGGAGGAAGAGGGAGGTGGAAGAGTGGAGGTCGGTGGCGCTGGAGGTTGTGCCGCCGAAGGAGGAGGAAGAAAGGGACTTACATAATTGTAGAGTCCCTCGATGAGAACATCGCGAAGAGCTTCATTTTGCTCCTTCTCGATGTCATCCATCATGGAGAGGAAAAAGGCCTTAGGATTGTTTTGAATCCAAGCCTTCATCTCGGCATAAGTATGGGCTGGAGCCATTGAGGAATTTCTGGGGAAGGCAAGGAGTTTGGAGGTTTTCTTGAAATGGGTGAAAGGGAAGTTGTAGAAAGAGAAGGGTTGCAGAGGAGAATGGGAGAGATGAGCCCAAAAATGGCTATTTGGGGTTATGAAGGGAGAGAGAAGGCGAGGGGTAGAAAGGGAAGTTGGAATCCTCGATAACCGTTGGCCAATGAAATCGGAGGGGCGTTTCAACTTCCTTAGCATGTCGCTGACACGCGTCAATATCTTCCTGGGAAGTCCTTTTCGAAATTTGAATACTTGGCCCAGAATGCTTCAGAGCCTGACACATTTCCCATTTTCCGGAGCGACATTGCATTTTGCAGATCTAGCTGTGTTCCCCTGTGTGTACGCACCAGTTCCCATGATCTTTTGAAAGGTCATATTGAGTGGAGAGGTTTAGGGAACTCATACTCAATTTTTCTGTGAGGCTAGGGAGCTCAAAAGAGAACCAGACAATTGCAACTCGATAAAGGGATAAAGAGTTTGTATCATGAGAAGCGTTTGTCTGGCCCTTATCTTAGGGTAGGTTTTATGATCAACCGTCATAGTGGCTTGTATAGAGGGTTAAAGGGAACTCAGGTTGATCATTTTGGGCCAAAAGAAATAATGTTCCTCTATACATATCAGGCTCTAGACTAGTAATATGGCAAAATGAAAGCAATTAGTCCTACAGTTCCCTATCATGCATTTCGAGTTAGACTAATCAAGCATTGAGGGAGAGACAAACAGGGACTTGTTTAGTTTAGAGTTATCATCCCTAGAAGCATTCGAAAACGCTGGTAGGGACGTTTGTCTAAAGCTTTGGTGAGAATGTCCGCAATTTGCTCTTCCGTTCTACAGTGTTGCATAGAGATGTTCCTATTTTCAACATTGTCACGTAGAAAATGATGCCTAATGTCTATGTGCTTAGTCCTAGAATGATGCACATGATTTTTAGAGATGTTAATGGCACTAGTGTTATCACAGAGTATAGGAACTGGGCCAAATGACATACCGTAATCCTGAAGTTGGGACTTGAGCCATAGTACTTGGGAATAGCATGATGCGGCAGCCACGTATTCTGCTTCAGCTGTGGACAATGCCACTGAATTTTGCTTCTTCGATCCCCATGAGACTAAACATGACCCAAGGAACTAGGCCATTCCTGATGTACTCTTTCTATTAAATAGGTGCCCAGCAAAATCTGCATCTGTATAAGCAATGAGCTCAAGGGAACTGTTCCTTGGATACCAGAGGCACAAGTTGTCGTTCCCTTTGAGGTACTTGAAAATCCTCTTCACCTCTTTCAGGTGTGATTCTTTGGGATTAGCTTGAAAACGTGCACATAAGCACACTGAGAACATAATATCAGGCCTACTAGCAGTTAAGTATAGGAGAGAGCCAATCATACCTCTAAAGTTCTTTTGATCGACACTTACCCCTGTTTCATCGGCATTGAGCCTGGAATTTGGTGAGATGGGAGTGTCGATGGGCCTTGAGTGGTCCATCCCATACTTGACTAGCATTTCCCTGATGTATTTCTGTTGATGAATCCTTGTTCCCTCCTTTGTTTGAGATATCTGGAGTCCTAGGAAGAACGTGAGTTCCCCTATGAGACTCATCTCAAACTCACTGTTCATGAGGTCCTTAAATTTCTCTACAAGAGTTTCGTTAGTTGCTCCAAAAACAATGTCATCAACATAAACTTGAACAATCAAGATATCCTTAGACTCTTTCTTAAGGAAAAGAGTTTTATCTATGGAACCTCGAAGGTATCCATGAGACAGAAGGAACTGAGCAAACCTGTCATACCATGCTCGAGGAGCTTGTTTGAGTCCGTAGAGGGCCCTCTCCAGGAAGTAGACGTGGTTGGGTAGCTTCTCATCTTCGAATCCTGGGGGTTGAGCTACGTATACTTCTTCTTTGAGGTGCCCATTTAGAAATGTCGTCTTCACATCCATCTGGTATAGCTTGAATCCTTTGTGGGCTGCATAGGCTATGAGAAGACGAATGGCATCGATCCTTGCAACTGGCGCGAAGGTCTCGTCATAGTCGATCCCCTCTTCTTGTCTGTAGCCTTGAGCAACCAATCGAGCCTTGTTCCTAGCTACGGCCCCAGTATAATCGAGCTTGTTCCGAAAGACCCATCGAGTTCCTATGATATTCTTGTTTTTGGGTCTAGGAACTAGCTTCCACACCTTGTTCCTCTCAAATTGGTGTAGTTCTTCTTGCATGGCTTGGATCCAGTCTAGGTCCCTTAGGGCTTCTTTGATGCTTTTTGGTTCCACCAGTGAGACAAAGGCATTAAAAGCATAGAAATTATTGAGAGAGGAGCGAGTCAGAACACCTTTGTCAAATGGAGTGATGATGTTGTCAATAGGGTGATCTCTCTTTTGGTGGTAATTCCTTGTTCGAATGTTCGAGACATCAACCTGTTCCCTTGACTCTTCTTCATCTGTGTCTTGAGCCTCCTCTTCCTCAGGGGAGGCTTCGTCGCTGGGACTTTCGTCAGGATTCTCTGCGGAGTTCCCTCGTTGTTCCCCTTGAACACTGGATTCTGGCACATTTTCATCTTGGGGAACAAGAGAGTTCGATGCATCTTGCGGTTCTTCTGTTGAGGAGGGAACTTCAAAGGAGCTTTGATCTGTGGAGTTTTGTTCTCCTTCGTTATTCCCTGATTGTGGGACGTTGTTCCCACTTGGATAGTCTTCATCTCTCTTTCTTGGTTCATCCTCGTCGTCGTCTTCTTCTTGTCTGACCAGTTTGAACAGAGTTCCCTTTCCTTGGGCTTCTGTTCCCATCTTTACAGATTTTTCGTCGAAGATGACATGAATGCTTTCCTCGATCTTCTTGGTCCTCTTGTTGTAGACCCTGTACGCCTTGCTTTGGGAAGAGTATCCCAGGAATATCCCTTCATCGCTTCTGGGATCAAATTTGTCGAGGTTATCCTTCCCATTGTTGTGGACGAAGCATTTGCATCCAAAGGTCCTTAGATGAGAAATGTTTGGCTTTCTTCCTTTGATCAGCTCGTAGGATGTCTTTTTTATCATGGGCCTTGTCATTGCTCGATTCAGAATGTAAGTAGCTGTTGAGATGGCTTCAGCCCAGAAGCTTGGAGGAACTCCACTTTCTAGCATCATGGTCCTTGCCATGTCTTCTAGAGTTCTGTTTTTCCTTTCCACCACACCATTTTGTTGAGGAGTCCGAGGAGCTGAGAAATTGTGGGATACACCGTTGTTGTCGCAGTACCTTAGGAACTCTGAGTTCCTGAACTCAGTTCCGTGGTCAGATCTAAGTGACTTAAGCTTGATTCCCATGCTTACTTCCATTTTCTTGATCAGTCTCTCGAACTCTTTGAAGGTATCTGATTTTGATCTCAAGAAAAGCACCCATGTAAATCTCGAAAAGTCATCAATTAAGACATACATGTACCTTTTTCCTCCGTAGCTTTCAGTGTCCATGGGACCACAGAGATCCATGTGAATTAGTTCCAATGGTCGTGTAGTGCTGACCACCTTCTTGGGTTTGAACGAGCTCCTGGTTTGCTTCCCACGAGCACATGCTTCGCACATCTTGACTCCTTCAAGGTTGATTCGTGGGAGACCCATGACTAGATCCTGTAGATAAAGCTTCAAGATTTGATTGATACCTGCGTGTCCTAACCTTCGGTGCCAGAGTTCCGTTTCATCGAGGGAACTTGCCAAGTACAATTTCCTTGGTGGCTCAAATTCTGTATCCACCACATAAATGTTGTTGGATCTTCTTCCCTTCAGGATAATTTTGTTGGTCTTCTTGTTAATCACCAGACACTCTTTTGAATCAAAGGTGACAATGTTGTTCCCTTGATCACATATTTGAGAAACACTTAAGAGATTGAAACCCAGATCTTTCACCAAGTTAACGTTGCTGATTTTGATTGATTTGTTGAGTAGCACTTCTCCTGTTCCTATGATCTCTCCTTTATTTTTGTTGCCAAAGGACACGTGACCTCCTTCGGCCTTTGGGTGGAGTGAGGTGAGGTTGTCTTTGTTTCCGGTCATGTGGTTAGAACATCCACTGTCAATGACCCATGTGTTGTTCCCCCTCACTGCCACCTACAAGAAAAGTTAGTTTTTGAGGACCCGGGCAAGATGACTCTTGCCTGGTCCCTTGCAAGGGAAGACAGTCTCAAGTGGCACATAATCAGCAATGTTAATGTCATGAGAGTACTTGTTATAGTCAAAGTTCCTATGGTTGTTTCTTTTAGTGGGAACTCTAGCAGGCTTGTTGGTTTGTTGATTTTGCCTGTTCCAGTACTCGTGGTTTCTCTGGGCTTGGGCCTTAGCTTTGGGACAGCTTTCCTTGTAGTGCCCATGAGCACCACAGTTCCAGCAGGTCTTATAGTATTCTCCTAGGTAATACTTAGGATGGGGTCTCTGTATCCTGTTCCTATCCATAGTTTCCTTGTTGTATACTCTAGACCTATTTCCCTTAGCTATTTGAACATACAACTTATGTCTAGTGTTCCCAGTGTAATAATCTACTTCTCCATTCACTCCACTTTCCAGAACACGGATTTTTTGTTCTAAGTGTGCATTTTTCTGTTTCTCACATTGAAGCTCTAGGGCCCTACACTCATTGATCTCTTTTTCACTCAAGGGGGACTTTCCTTTTCTAGGGCTCTCTGATTCATACCCTATTCCGTGTCTAGCAGGAACAAACTTGGTTTGGGAACTAGAGGCTTCAGAGTTCTCTTTTGTTTTACTTAAGTTTTGTAGAAGGGTATTCTCATCACTTTCTAGAGTTTTAAGCTCATCTTCAAGTTTTACGATGTGAGACAGATAGGACTGAAGTTTTTCTAGAAGGGACACACAGTTGGGACATGGCTCAAGACCAACTAGTTCAGCATTTGTGTGTTCCGATTTTTCCAGCTTCTTTTGCAATTTAATGTTGTCTTTAACAAGGCTTGAAAGAATTTTTAGTAACTCAGGCTTTTCATAATTATTCAAGGAAGCAAGAACGGATTCAGTAGTTACCTCACTGGGTTGTTCCCCAGTGGTGTCTCCTATGGCCATTGCGCACATGTCAGGTGATGCCCAAGATTCGGGATCTTCGTCTTCGTCATCGTCCCAGGTGGCGATGTAGGCCTTCTTGCCTTGCTTACGGTCGTCAGTTCCCAGTGGGCACTCCTTTGCGAAGTGTCCCTTTTTGTAGCATTTGTAGCATGTGACGTCCGAAAGATCCTTCTCAGCAGTTTTTCTTTGGGAACTCTGTCCTTTCTGTGAGTTCCCATTTCCCTTTTTGAACTTTCCCTTGTAGAATGATCGAAGGGCCCTTGTTACGAGGACTAGTTCCTCATCCTCTTCTTCTTCGGATTCTTCATGTTGCACTTGAACAGACTTGAGCACCTTTTCAAGTTTAAGGGCGATCCCTTGGTGTACCCTCTTTTGCTCCTTGTCATCTATCTTTCTTTTCTCATGTCCCACCAGTTTTTCAAAGACCTGGTGAAGCATATGAGTTCTGTTTTCAGGGTTCTCCTTGAACATCGTTCTTTCATTTGCCCACTCTCCAGTCAGTCCGTTGAAGAGTTGTTGAACCTTCATTTAACAGTGATTTCCTCTTTGGTGATCCCAAGACCAGCCATCTTAGTGCAAAGTCCCTCGAAACGGGATTGGTAGCTATCGACGGATTCTCCCATTTCCATTTGGAAATTGAAGAACTCTCTCCTCGCATTCATCTGAAGATCTTCTCGGAGGTCTGAGTTCCCAATGTGCATTTGTTGGATGGCTTCCCACACTTCCTTTGCTGTGTCTAGATTTGCCACCCTATCACAGTCTTGCACCGTCATAGCGTTCTTGAGATATTGTATGGCCTTGAAGTTGGCCTCCATACACTTATACTCATTTGGCCCCCATTTGGAAAGGTCATTCTCAATCGCTGGATCAATTTTGAAGTTCCCTTTCTCGATAACGCACCAAGCCTAGTAGTCCTGGCTGCGCATCCAATTTTTCATGTCGCGTTGCCATACTTCGAATCTACCAGTGATGAGCCTTGGTGGCTTGCTGTTGTTGGGACCGACTTGGGTGAGTTCGTGAGCCATTTTGAAACCTGCGATGCTAACACAAATCTAGAGCGACCACGCTCTGATACCAATTGTTGGATCGTAACCGGTTAGCTAGAGCTTGGGAACTGGCTGTTAAGCTGTTCCCAAGGCAGTGGAAGAAAATATCGCAAGTATTAAAAGGACACAGTGAACACAGTTCCTTATAGAGGAACCCCACTACAACTAACTAGTTGTATGGGTAAACCTCTACCTCCGCTTGGAGGATTTTGAATGACTTACTTATATTATTGATTTGTTCCTTAGTTACAAACAGTCAGATTCAAACTTCTCCGTTCCTACGAGTTCTACCTAACTCTAGCAACACTAATGAATCTTCTCAACTGAATTCCTAAGCGAACAACAATCACTAAATAAGTAACTCAAACCTTACACCGAAATGCAGTTCCCTTGCTCCTGGGAACTTGGCTTCACCGTCGTCGAGATCAGACACTCGCCGCCGGGGACTTCTCTTCTTCTTTCTCTTTCTTTGTTATGAGTGTTTGTGAGTTCTGGGAGAAGTACTCAATCCGAGTACTATTCATTTGGCTTTATACTCGAGTGAACTTGGGCTTCAATCGCATTTTTCACTTGTGTCCGAAATGCCCTTTTGCTTGATGCCCAAGTTGTACTTTCTTCACATGTGACTTCAATTTGAACTAGGTCAACTTCTTGAAATGATCGGACCGTTGGATCAATCGTGACAGTCTGCTCCTCAGACTGTGCCTTCATCCTGTTCAAGATAGGATCCCGTGATATGCGTTGATCGGTCCTTGTCCTCACATGTGAGTTCCCATGTCTTGGGAACTGTCCTCTTCAGAGTTCCTTTGAGAGAAACTCTTCATCGTGTCAACCTGTGTTCTCTGGTCATTCCTGGGAGTTCCCATTACATGGGAACTTTCATCTTCAGAGTTCCCTTGATGGGAACTCTTGATTGTGTGCTTCTGTGATCTTTGATCATTCATGGAAGTTCTTTGCTCAACCTGTGTTCCTTAGAAATACTTGATCAAAGCACATTAGTTCCTTTATAGCGTTTGTCATTATCAAAACTCGGAGAACTGTATCGTTGTTCCGATGTTTAGAACCAGAGGTCCCAACATCGTTCCAACAGCTAGTAAGACTTGAGTCCTAATTAACGTCTGAAAGGGAATATAGTCAATGGGTTTGTTGGTAATCGAAGGTATGAGTAAAACCAATCATGTAATGGGATTCATTCATGTTATGTGCCCAAACTCCAAATATAGTTAATTGGTTGGTTGATTTTTCATGTACATTCCAACCCGATATCTAAATGGTACCAAACACGCGGAAATTAAACATGTTGGTAACTTTTTTTTTTTAGAATATCATGTTGGTAACTAGAAACAAGTTAGGAAGGGAAAAAAAATAAAAGTACATAGCATGTTGATAATTGACTATATTAAAAAAATCAAATATGATGTTTGCTTACCCATTTCTAATCTTAAAAAATTCTTTTACAAATATTGAATTTCAAGTTCAAAAGAATTGTCATTTGGGTTGTCATAGCTTTAAGCTCCATTCGATAACACTAGCTAGAACTGAAGCTTGAGCTAAATGTCTAGCTGGAGTTGGAGCTGAAGCTAAAAGAGTGCTTAGAGCTGGAATTGGATTTTGAAAGAAAAAAGCCAATTAGGTGTTCGGTATTACGAGCTAAATAAGGGATAAAATTACGAATAAGAGTATATTATAATTTTAGGGTTTTAGGGAGGGATTGGTGACTTCAGTGAAGGACAAAACCGAGGTCAACGAGGTGGTAGGAGGTCCGACGACTTCGAAGGAGGGATCTTGGTGGTGGTGAATTGTAGGTGACGCCAGGTAGGAAGCCTAGTGAATTTGACGAAGGTGGATGATGGTGGCAAATTATAGGATGTCGAGGGCAAATACACATTGGATATCGGGGGCAAAAATGTGACAAATTTCAAGCTCCACCCTAACAAGCTAGAAAAGTTGGGGGGAGGGAGGTGGAAAAATCAAGCTGATTTTAGCTCCATCAAGCTCGCCAAGCTAGTTGTCCCGCCGCTCCACCGAACGCTCCTCGAAAGCTTGGAAATTTCAACTCAACTCTGACAACCTCAGTTAAGTTTGTACCGAACAGAGCCTCACTTATACATAAAATGCTCACAATCGAGCTAGAATGAGCAACTTGGCCCGTACACTAGTTGGCTTCTTTAGATGTTAACTTTTGTATTATTTAACACACAACAAAGTCAAGGTTTTGTTAGGTGGTGTTTGGTTCAGGGTATCACATATCGGGAATCTGGCTGTACTGTGACTCCTAAGCTTTGTTTGTTTGCATCTTTTGGACATGTATTTATCCATCAAATTTCAACCTAATAACTTCAAAAGCATTTTGCACCTGCGCCCAAACTTGAGTTTATACATTACCTAGCTGGCTAACTTGCTTACCAAACACAAAAGTGGAAAGTGAGATATATGCATCAAAAGTTGTCTATCCTTTTCCATCTTTTCAAAAGGGCCACTTAGTGGCATCCAATGTCAAAAAAGGAGTAATAGCATATTGACAAAGATCTCACGCCAAAAAGCAAAAAAGAATAACTCACAGTACAAGCATGGAAATTTAACAAGAAAAAGGAGTTGAATTAAATTCCATTTCATCCAATAACACGTACTCAGCACAATAACTCCAAAAAAGCTCATCATAAAACCACCACACACACACACACACAAAAAGCACACCCAAAGCACTAAATTACTGGATTACCACATTACAACAGGAAGAGACATTGAATATTTAGTGGAAACTGGAAACAAGCAAAGCAAGCATCACATCACATCACACTCGAAAACATGCTTTAATCAAGCTAACAAAGATGGGGTTCAGATGTATATAACTCATGCTAGAAAAGACAAGCACTAATGGGAGTGATAAGAGTCTAAGAGACAAGGCGGGACCCAAGTTACCTAACGCGCGTGATCAAAGGAGATTCCCAGAGAAAGACAGCTCTATCCACATCCAGTAAAAGAAAAGCCTTTTGAAACCTATAAAATCCATAGCCCTTTTGGTCTTATTGAGGCCACAGGAGTCCCTGTCTTCTCCTTTAGAAGGGTGAAATCCAACCCAAACAACAGATTCTTCTTTAACAACGCCCTTTGCTCATTCGATCATTACATTCAGCAATTTCTTGACAATCCATGTGCATTTCAGGAAGGGAAATCAAAAAGTGGCTTCATTGAAATGGTGTAGACCAGCTGGAACCGTCAGCTTTTTCCATGTGCACAGACTTGTCTTTTAAGGACTTCAAGTAACTTATAGTTTCATCAATGATCACCAACGGGTCTTGGGTTTTTGAATCAGGAATGAGCTTTTGAAGGACTTTCAAAGTATCATGAATCTTGTGCATTCTCTTCCTTTTCCAACTCAGACTCGGGTTCACAACACTTTCATCCTCGTTCAACTGAGTTGATGATTTTGCCATTGCTTTACTCGCCATAGATGACAATTTGTTATATGAACTACCTTCAAGTAGTTTCTGCCTCTTAGAGGAGCACCAAAAACTACTAACTTCATCAAAATCTTCTCCTTCCTCTGTATTTTCAAAACCATCATCCACTGCATTCGGGGACCGACCGGTGCTAATTTCATCTTCATCCACATGATCATGGACATCATCATCACTGGAGTAGAGCAAGGCATTGATCTCTTCTGTGTCTTCATGGTAATCACTGCCTTCACCAACAAAATGATTCTCACCTGAATCCTCAGACAAATCAGGTAGCTTTGGGCAAGATTTCTCTGACTTGAAAGCATTAACAGCTGCCCCATTGCATATGGGAGAACACAAGGAACTAAGAACCATCCGAGTTTCTTCACCAGAACGGTCAAATATGAGAAATTTCTTCTGCTGAGAATAGGATGTTTCATAAGGTGTTTCCTTCCAATCATTCTCGGAGGGAAAAGCCAACTGATGTTTGTTTGGATATGTATTCATAGTTGGAACTGAACTCCGAATGTTAAAAAAAAGACGATTTTGCTCAAACCACCCTTCATCTTTGATCTTTACGCCTCTGTCAGCAGGCATACCACATACATTGTAACCATTCATGTGGGCTGAGACATGGTGAGAGTGCACACATTTAGGCATATGATCGGGCTGCAAGGTGGCAGCATTCACAGTCAAGTAATTCAAGCTGTGTGGTTGCCAAGTGGATTCCCGCTGGGAAATCCAAGAACTGCTTGGCTCAATCATTAAACGGAAACAATAACCTAATTTGGAAGAAGAAGAAGAAGAAAAAGACAAACTAAATCAAAATTCTAGAGACCAACTATTAAACTACGATTGACAAAATCGGTGAGAGACATACCAGGATTAAATGCTCTACTTTAGTCTGCTTCTTCGTCTTCTTCACTTAAGACTACAATAAAAACCCAGAAAAAAAAACAAAACAAAAGGTCTTCCGGCTTGCTACAGAAACACAAAAATGGAATTAATCTACGTGACAGGTTTGAGCAAATGACGGAAGTACTCAGCCTGGAGAAGAGTAAGAAAAAAAAAATAGTCAGTCCTGACATTCCCCATGATCAAGTAAAAGAGTGTAAGAATCAATCGACAAGAAAACATATGTGCAAAGAAGTTGAAGTAATGGTAAAATGCGAGACTATGTAAGTATATAGATAGCACAAACCTGGCAATCCTGCAAAGGTTGAAAACAAGCTATAACTCTAACTATGATGGTTGATTTGCCTGCGATCCCACTCTCGTGTTTCAATGCTCGAAATCTCGTCTGGCTAGCTGCTTGGCACACCATAACTACTGCTGACTCTTTCCAATTGAATAGTAAGTGAGCCTACTAGCTACAGCACAGGTCCACTAGTACAAGAAGAGATGGAAACTACTAATGAAAGGATTAAAAGGACAACAAAGAAACAAAGATCAACCCTAGAAAGCCAGCTAATGCTGGAAACGGACAGCAAAGAGGATGAGAAGAAAATGATCAGAAGAACAATGTCAGCTTCAGAAATGCTATACTTATTTCCACACCCCTAGATGATGATGGGGATGAACCACGGAACAACAGCAAAGTGATTGGATCCCATTGACACAAAGTTAAGGTTTAAGTACAGCTGTAAGTGAATAGGGTGGCGATTTTACAAGATAACTTTGCAGTACAAGTTCAAAGAGATAACTTTACGACACGCATAAATCGACAGACATAACCAGCGCATGCTGCTGTAGCCTTATATTAAAGAGATTGCACGAGACAATATCATGCGTAAATAAACATTCCTGCACCAAGAAAAATGCAAACAAATTTGTCATTCCATGACTTATATGATATATCTTGTAAGATAAGAATATGAGATAATATCAATAAAGGATGTAATGAATTACATCAAAGTTATCAGATTTGTCCGCTAAGAACTCATTCCTTTACCTACAGTTCATAACTCATCCCTTTACTTTATAGAAAAGCTAATTATAAAATCATTAACATTGTATTTTTTAATTTACATCAACATAAGATACCAGTTTGCTCTCATTTGGCAATAGAAAAAAAAATGGCATGCACACTCAAAATACTAACAGTAAACCATCCATAACTCAGGGATCTATTCTAAGACGACCAACAGGTTCACAATTTTGTTTTCATTAAATCACCCCAAATTCCTAATATAGTAACATATTGACACCCATAAGCAATTTCTTATCAAAAGCTCCGCTAATAAGCAGACTGAGAACATATCAAAAGCTCCTACAGAACTTTCATCATTATCTTTTAAGGAATATTAACAGAACAACTGAAGGGAGATTGTTAGGGAAGCTGATTTGCTAAAATATGCATACTCGAGGTCTTTATCAGAAGGGAAAAAAAAGCTAATTACGAATAATTAACGGTATTGACCCCCGGAAAATTTAAGCTCTGAAGTAGTAAAAGCTCAATCAACTAGCACCGAGTAGATCCGCCGCAATTTTACAAACCAAATCCGTTTCTGATGAGTACAACGAACCAAGATCATGGAGATTTTTCTTGCTAACCAAAAAAGGATAAAATTGAATCTACAGAACAAAGAGGGGTGGACCAACTTACCTCGGAAGCTGGTGAAGCAGCAGAATTCGGAATCCTCGGCTCTGAAGCAGGTGCAGTGAGAGAGATGGAATGGAAGGTGTTTGGAATTGGGGGATTGGGTTAAGGATGATTACAGAGATGAGAGAGTGAAGGCGTAAAAGTGGAATTGCAGGTGCGTTTGTGTTGAAGTGTTAAGCCCATAATGGTATATGTGCTTTTTTAAAATAAATGAATAAAAAAGTAAAAGTCATTCATCATACATTTTCTTCTTTTTTTGGTTTTATTCATCATACATGTTTTTGATGTAGTAGTACTCAAAATTATCCTAGACCATCGATAATAGGATTTCTCTCAAAGTGAAAAATCTAATCCGTATTATCGATGTGGAGATTTTTTAAAATTTGGTTTTTACATAAGAATATTCGTGAGGATCTTTAATATACTTTCTTGGGAATAATGAATACATAAAGTAATTGAACCCCCAATTTCCCCCTCAAACGGTTGAATACATTAGCAGGTCGAGGGTTTGAGTCATATCAGGTGCATGTCGTTGTAACGATCTTCATGATGCCATGCGATCGAATCGATTTTGGTTATGTCGTCGGGCTAGACCTCCTAGCGTCCAATGCTTAGGTGGCGTCCCTGAACGACTCGGTTTCATCGTCGGGCTAGACCTTCTAGCGTCCAACGATTAGGAGGCTTCCCGAAGCGACGTGATTTGGTCATTGGGCTAGACCTTCTAGCGTCCAACTCTAAAGAGGCGTCCCGGAGCGACTTGGTTCGGTCGTCGGGCTAGACCTCCTAGCGTCCAACGCTTAGGAGGTGTCCCGGGGGGACTTGGTTCGGTCGTCGGGCTAGATCTCCTAGCGCCCAATGCTTAGGAGGCATCCCGGAGCGACTTGGTTCGGTCGTTGAGCTAGACCTTCTAGTATCCAACGCTTAGGAGGCATCCTAGAGCAACTTGGTTCGGTCATCAGGCTAGACCTCCTAGCGTCCAACGCTTAGGAGGCGTCCGGAAGCGACAATGTTTTGTTGATGACAAGCTTATTACGTGATCCCTGCCAACGGTCGTTTTTGAAAAATATTCATTAACTAGAAATGAAAATAAACCTACAAAGGGGAAGTCTCGTTAAAACTTTTCGGCTGGAAAACCTTATGGACAAAACCCACCGACGAGGAAAGAGTGTCGTCCTTCTTACAACCTAACGAAGTGTTATATATAGGATTCTAGGAGGTTGGCCACATTTTTAGCCACGTCGCGGACCCTTCGCAAGACTTTGTTCTTTTTCTTACATCGTGTTCACATTCAGTTTTGATCCACTTTGAGTAGGATTCTCGATTTTGTTCCTAGAAAAGGAATGTTGTTTGTTCTTTTAGCTTTCCAACGCTTATTGAATCGTCTTGATTCGGTAACCGTAGCCTTTGAACGAGCTCTTGCAAGATAGTAGCGCGTCGTTGTCTCGGGAGCATAGTTGTCCGACTTTAATTTGTGGTTCTGTCCCTATTCGGGCTCGTTTCTCATTTGGACGTCAAAATACAAAGTGCAGAGGATTTTCTCAGATTTCCGTCCATATAAGGTGATAACTTTCATTTGTTTGCAAAATTATGGTGGCTTTCCTAGCCAGAGAAACAATGGCGTGCTTCGCCTTGAGGAAAGGGCTTTCTTAGCTTGGGCAAATGGCTTTCTCGGCCAAATTATGGTGGCTTTCTCGCCAAAACTCAAAGAAAGTTTTAGAGAGAGGGAAGTGCCCTTCTCTCTAAAACTACCCACCTACTTTTTTTAGGACGATCTAATGTTTATCTTATAATAAACTAGTAGCTCATTGAATCAAAAAAATATTAAATTAACCTTACGGATATAGGTATATGTACGTAGCACATCATCTCTTATCGGCAAATATACAGATCAGATGCTTATCCCTCAAAATTAACTAAGACGATTAAATGATACAATACTATGAAAGTACTCCCTAACTTAATTAGTTCATTAATGACATTATTACGCTCGATCTTTTGGGGACACTAATTAAGAGCTCCTTCCACAATTCATTTTCTGAGAAACCAAAGCCGTAAATCAAGGTAGCCCACCTGAATAGAATGATTAGTCACAAATTAGGGTCAAGGGGCTTATAATTACACTTATGCTGGAGATAATTAATTTAATCAAATCACCCGTGGATTACGAATTATCATGCTCAATTATGAAGGGTTGTTGACATTTAGGATGGAGTAGCCTGCGAGAGTGTGATTCAATATACGTAGTATACATGTTTTTTTTTAATCTCATATATTTATCCTTTTAAATATTCTGGGCAAATTTTATTAAAATTCTCCCTTATTTTTAAACTTTACTATTTTCTTTAAGGGAAATTCCTTTTGGTACCCCTAAGTTTTTGTCTTTTCCTTTTGCTGCCCAAGAAAAAAACTTATTCCTCTTGATACCCCTGAGGTTTTGGTTTTTCCCGTTGACGCCCCTCTCCGGTTCAAATTAGCCAATTTCAAGCTTACCATTATGTTCATCACCCTTAAATTAATAGGATTTGACTATTAAAACATCAAAATTCATAACCAAACTACATCAATTTGAATATTTAAACAATTTTGTAAACAACCGCTTAAAATAGAAGATTGTATAAAAATTCAAATTGATGTAGTTTGGTTATGAATTTAAGTGTTTTAAGAGTTGAATCCTACTAATTTAAGGGTGATGAACATAATAGTAAGCTTGAAATTGGCTAATTTGAACCGGAGAGGGGTGTCAACGGGAAAAGCCAAAACTTCAGGGGTACCAAGAGGAATAAATTTTTTTCTTGGCCACCAAAAGGAAAAAGGCAAAACCTTAGGGGCACCAAAAGGAATTTCCCTTTCTTTAAATAGGACATGTTTGGATCGCGCCTAATAATAATGCAAGATAATATATTATTGGACGTGATCAAAACATGCCCATAGACTATACATTCATTATTTTATTTTTTTTGAGTAGGTAAAAATTCGGGAACTAGACAGACTTGGAAAACCCGAGATGCCATCAAGAGATGGAAAAAGCAAACAAAACAAAAAACCACAAGTAAGGTAAAATACAACAAACAAAAAAGGAAACCGAAACGAGTTTGGTAGCAAGGAGAGAAACGTGAGAGAAGTCAAAGCGTCGTAGGACTAAAGGTCAACCCTGAATATATTCCAGAGGGATGCACAAAGGACCGCTAACGTAGCCTTCATCTAAAAGAAGGGTCTTTAGAAGTCGTAAATGCACCACGACCATACCTAGCAATCCGAGCCCAAACTCAATTTATGTGGATTTGCCAATCACATAGATAAGTCTCCATTTAATTAAATAAAAAGATAGGTTCATAGAGACTCTCTAAAATGATAGGCTTGGGTACAGTATAAAATCAACAATCATTTGTGCTTGTAGTGAGTGGTTTCATGATGCATTTATGATGCATTTAATCAAAACTCAAGAAGAAAAGATTAGAGACAAACAAGTATGCATGGTTCATAGGTGAGTAACATGGAATCATTCAAGACTTAGCACCTTAAGATCATGAGACTATTGGATCATAAAAAGAGTGTCTAATCTAGCCAATCATCGAGGAAACATGGATATGAAATAGAATTAATTGAGGGAAATCATACCTAGTTCCATGCGAAATTGCTCAAAGGGTTTCGATTAAGAGCCTTTGTGAATATATTTGCATGTTGTTCACTTGTTCCACAGAATTCCATAATCACCGTGCCTTTTTCAACACAATCACGAAGGAAATGATGACGAATCTCAATGTGTTTTGTTCATGAGTGTTGAATTGGATTTTTTGAGATGTTGATGGCACTGGTATTGTCACAAAGTATGGGAACTGCATCATACTTCAACCCATAGTCATGAAGTTATTGCTTGAGCCAAAGAAGTTGGGTACAA
Source organism: Fallopia convolvulus (assembly GCA_964016875.1). NCBI lineage: Eukaryota > Viridiplantae > Streptophyta > Magnoliopsida > Caryophyllales > Polygonaceae > Fallopia > Fallopia convolvulus. The sequence goes on from OZ024728.1 coordinate 15,873,870, forward strand.
CACGCAACAACGATAATGTACTCAGCTTCTGCAATGGAAAGTGCAACTGAATTCTATTTCTTAGACTTAACACCTCGATAATTTATAAGGGATTGAGTTGCTCCCAATGTCAACAAGATTTCTTCCTTTTTTGGGTTTGAGTGAGGACTAACAACTCAGAAGTTAACCGTGCAGGGGCGAGAGTAGTACTGGGATGGGTGACCTCCTAGGATGTCCTCGGGTTGGCATGGGATAGCGCTTCTAAGGCCTCGGGCCTTACAAATGGTATCAGAGCCGACTCTAGGTTACAAGTTGGCTTGGCCTGGAGGGCGATCACTCGACCTAAAGGGTGGTGCTTGGGCCTTGACGAGGATGTCAAGTGTTTAAGTGGGGGAGATTATAACACCCTGATAATTTATAAGGGATTGAGTTGCTCACCATGTCAACAAGATCTCTTCCTTTTCTGGGTTCGAGTGAGGACAAAGAACTCAAAAGTTAAGCGTGTAGGAGCAAGAGTAGTATCAGGATGGGTGACATCTTGGGAAGTCCTCGGGTTAGCATGGGATAGAGCTTCTAAGGCTTTGGGCCTTACATTGGTCATGACACGACATGCTCTATCGCATTGAAGCGTGTTACACCTTAGCTAAGTACCTTTTTATTGGGACATATGAGCCCGTGATTATTCTTTTGGATGGATGAGCCCATGATCTTCGACAGATACGTGATGTTGACTAAAAGCTACCAACTTCAAGTGTATCGTTTTGACATTAAAATAAGATAAGTGCCGAATACACATAATTAATGAACCAGGGCGGTGACTACAACCTGACTTCTTTCCAATATGAATTTAGACAACACGTATTCGGGGAAGTTCCTCAAACGCAATTAGTCGACGAAGGCTTTTCAAAAGCTTTTTGTGATTAATAATGTTAGCAACAAACTCATTCATTTCCTTATGGAACCACGGTCTCGTGGTGTCCAAACTCTTCTACGCGTCTCTTACCCTCTTTCGTGAGAATACCTAATTATATATCATCGACTGATTTTCATTCGGAGCACGATGAAAAATTGGACCATGATCAAAAGAACCTTGCATAAAATCTCACTTGTGTAGTCTTTCATTAGACTAACCAACCTTTTTTTCCCTTGCATGTTTGGTTGGTGTCCCTCATCCATATACGACACATTAAGATTCAAAGGATTGGAGTTGAAGAACTAGCTTTCTTTCGAAGACTTGAAGAATTAAGAAGGTGTGAATTTTATCTTTTTCATAATAAAATTAAAAGGTTGAGATTCTTGGTTTGTAAGATCACTTTATAATATTCTTCCATTTTTCAATTTATCTTTCACATTAAGTTTTATATTTTTATGAACAAGTGTTGTAGTATGAATTGAATTTCATTCAATATAATTATTGTTCTACAAAAATATCTATGTTATTTATGTTTTGTATAATGTGAAAGCCTAGGGTGGTTTTTGAAATTAAATTCTGAAATCATTGAATTTCATATCTCCAAGGGGGAAATGAGGGTGTTACAGATTTCTATACTTCAACTAGGGTACAGAGTCGTAATCCTAAAACATAAGCTTGCAACCGTGGTTGTATCCGCTTTATAAAAGTAGAAATCTGAATCTTTTCAATAGGTGTAGTATCAAGCAAATCTGTTAACTCTCTCTCAAACTTTTGAATACTTTTAGTCACCGAAATGTTCTTAAGTCTAGCATTTAGAAATACAACTTCTCTTGAACTTCTCACAAGCTCGGGGCAGTAGTAGTACTCTTGAATCTTCTCTTTAAATTCGCCAAAGGTCACAACTTCTTGGTGGTCGTGATTCAAGTCCCGCTAGTCGAATGCGTTTTCCTGTAATAGACTTTGCACTAATGACATCCTTCTTCTAAGTGTTGCTTGGATTAAATCTAATGCAAACATGACCATTCTCCACCATTGTTCCACATCAGAGCTTAGATCTCTTATGAAGTATGATATTCTTGTCTTCTTGAACTCTCCAAGCCACTTATTTGGCTTGTGCTCTCGTATATCTCCCCCATCTCAACAAATCTTCTAGATCATTTAAGTCTCGGGATGCTTGGTGGAATCACCACATGACTTACTTAAGGAGGCATCCTCGGATCCGGTGCCTACTGTAATAACTGCGGTTTTTAAGGATATTTTTGAATTTTTCTCGGATATCCTTTTAACCTTTTTGTGTGTTTTAACGCTTAATCCAATATTTTTATTGGAGATTAAATCCTAGAAAATTCTTGGTGATATCCTAAAATCACAAAGAAATGATTTTATGGATCGGTGTGAATTCTAGGATTTTTCAGTGGAAAAAGAATATTTATTGGATAAGTCGTATTTTTAATTATGTACTATAAAGGATTTAAAATACGAAACGGAAGCCTTAAAAATTGAAGGTAGCGTTATAAAATCATGGAAAATTGATTTTTATTAGTCTACATAATTTACGGGACGTTTTGTATTTAGTAAGTTTTTCCACCCGAGGTACATAATTTTACCGTTTTAACGCGAGTCCCGTTCCGAGAAGGGTTTGGTTTGTAAACCGCCTCTCATACGTCTTAATTAAGAAGGAACCAAGTGAGATATGGATCAGGATGGAATTCTTCTCCTCTGGCATATCTTTAATTGCCTCGTCAAAGTCTACCATTCATTTCCAAACAAGTGAAAACGAGAGAGTCGGACAAACGACGGGCTCGGGCAAGACTCACCACCGGCAACCTTCTCCTCCTCCTCTACTCCTCCAGCTCTTCTTCTTCTTACTCTCTTGGGCATGGGCTGATGCAAGAAAGGAGCCCGAACCAGCAAGAGGACTAAGGCGGAACGACGCTGGCTCGGGAGGAAGCATTCCATCACCACTGGTCTTCTTTGCCTCGCCGTGTGACACCGCCGACGACCATCGGTAGCTCCTCCGACCATCACCCACCGCAAGGGCCGCTGTCGGGCAACGCCCAGCCACCCTCGGGCTCGGGGATCGAGCCACTATCGAGCCAAACGAGCCATGGGCTCGAGGGAAGGTATATACGATCGAAATTAATTAACGGGTTGATTACGGAGCCACCGTAAGGGCCTTTCTATTCCGCTTTGCTAATTAAATTTATGGTTTTTATAATCTTGACGTTGATACGGTCCCACAGTTTCAAACCGCTCGTGAAACGGACGTCAGGATCTTCAGTTATAGCGAATACAAGTTTTGACACCGATTGGCAGGTAAAGGACTTCGGATAATTACTCGGGATTCGTTGTTAATCCATTTGATCCGAGATTTGGTCACCTTTAAGAACTGTTTCTAATGAACAATTTTTATTTGGAAAATTGTTTCAAAAGTGAAGCGGATAATTAGTTATAATTCCGCCAAGATGGCTCCTTAAAGCAGGATAACTAAGGATTTGTTATATATCGATATTCGGAAATTAAATCGTTTATCGATTAGGTAGTTGTAGAAATTGAGAATACAACTAAGAGGTGTTTCTGTGAGCTCGTTGCTGAGAAATCCTTTTGTTATATTTGTCAGAAGGATGATAAAGATTGCTGTTGGAATTGCTAAGAGCGTTGAGCGCGCCTTATAAGGCAAGTGGACGATTCTCTCTTACGTTATTGTTATTAAATGAGGAATTGAATCCCATTTAATATTTGCGTTGGGAATAACTTGTAGGGGTGTCAATCGGGCGGGTCGGGTCGGGTTTGGGTCGGGTCAAATCAATTTCGGGTAAGTTCGGATTCGGGTCAAATTCGGATATTTTGAAAATCGAGTCAAATTGGGTTGGATCATTTTGGGTCGGGTGCTCAATTAATCGGGCAAAGTCGGGTTTCGGGTCAATTTCGGTCGGGTCATTCGGTTTTCGGTCCAACTTGATTTCGGATAAGTTCGGTTTCGGGTTTAGTCGGGTTTCGGGTTTTTCGGATTTTGGGTGAATCGGTTTTCGACTTTGGCCGAATTTCGGGTTAATACGATTTCGAGTGAGCCGGATTTTGATTCAGACCATATATAGAATGATTATTTTTTGTAGTTTAACTACTATAGGGTCTAAATATTTAATGTAACATTTAATTTAAACATAATTATAATAAATATTCACTATTATTAATATTTTATAACATAATGTAATTTTCGGATGGTTTCGGGTCGAGTAACTTCGGATTTTCGGATGGTTTCGGGTCGGGTAACTTCGGATTTTCGAATGACTTTGGGGCGGGTAGAATCGGATATCGGGTTGCATCAGGCTAGTCCATTCGGGTATAATCGATTTTGGGTTAATCTCGAGTTCGGGTTTTTTCGGATTCGGGTCAAATCAGTTCGGGTTAAACATGTCTCGCGTATAAAACTTTTTATTGTTTTCTCGGGTCGGGTCGGGTTCGGAGTCGGGTGGGTTTTTCGGGTCGGGTCAAGTTTTGACAGCCCTAACAACTTGTATGATTAATAAAATATGATAGGTTGTTGTTTTGTTAGAAATAATGACCATATTGTTATTCATTCAGTTTCGCGCTAGAACTGGATTTAGGTCCGTCGTATGTGGCCTTGTATGTTTAGTTGTCTCATGCCGAGACATTGATATGGATTAACTTAGTTCAGGGATGTGAGCTTAGTCTCGGAAGCATCTCTTTAAAACTCGTATTAGGCAGTATCAATATTGATCCCCTAATACTTAGGTCATGACCATTGGCCCGCTCTACGCTTGAGGGGTGACTATGCACTTTAGCTAAGTGCATTTATTCAATATGTGTTGGTAGTGGATTATGGATGAAACAGGCCCTCTAATCTCTCCATCATTGGGACCCGTACTATTCGTTGTTCAAGGATGAAACATGCCCTTTGACCTCGATAGTATTGTGTTCCATTCAATATGTGTTGGTAGTGGATTATGGATGAAACAGGCCCTCTAATCTCTCCATCATTGGGACTTGTGCTATTCGTTGTTCAAGGATGAAACAGGCCCTCTGACCTCGATAGTATTGTGTTCCACCGGCAGTAGTTCGAGCCGATTAAAAGTTGCCAACTTGTTTGTGAAAAGTTTTGAAAGTAATACAAGATAAGTGTGTTAGGCACATTAATGTACCCGAATGGTTAGTCTATTCGATAACCATTCTTGCTCCCGGTTACGAATAATTCTTAATCAAACTTTGATTAAGTCAATCTGATTAGTCGACGGAGGCTTTTCAAAATGTGATGTGATTAATATGAGTTCCCAACAATTGTTTATTCTTCTTAAAGAAACCACAAGCGGTGGTGTTCTCTCTTTTGATTATGTGAGTCTCCTTCTTATTCTCTATAAGACTGCTAACTGTTGGATCATAATCCGAGTCTAATCGGATTTGAATGCCAATATGTTTAGTTATAACCATAAGAACCAAGTTAGTTTCTCCGCTTGCTTAGTTTTTCATTAGACTAACCCGTCCATCTTCTTTTCTTTTATATGGTCGGCTGGTGTCCACCGTTGGTTTACGACACATCAGGTATTTCTTCTTGGAAGTTGATTCAAGAGGCGGATTCAGAGGTTTGAAGCTCCAGAAGTTGAAGAAAGGTTTCCAATGGCTATACTTGAGTGAAGATCATGGTTGAACTACTTCAAAGCGAAGCTGAGTTTCATAAATAAGAACATAAGGAAGACTTGATGAAGATTTTTTTTAAATAGAAGGTTGTTCTATTTATTTACTAATTCTTTTTAAGTTAAGGCTTGTATAAGACCTTTTATTCTCTTTTCCGCTGTAAAGTTTTACTTAAGTTTGTTAGGTTTTAAATATTTTCATTTACCTTGTTTTAGTTTGTTCTGTCAGTTTAAAGCCTTGGGTAGCTTCGGTTTAGTCTTAATCGGGGTTACTGGCAGTAATACCTCCAGGGTAGGAAGGGGGTATTACACCTACATCTCTGGCCCTAGAGGTATGTTAGCAGCAACACCAACAAGCGATATAGCAACTGACCTAGGTACTTTCGGGTTGACCCTTGGTCTAGTTCCAGTAACAAAACTGCAATATGCTCATCAAGTGGCGGTCCCTGACCCTGAGGGGCATTAGCGATAGAAGTTTAAGATTGTCCTTCGTGGACACCCAATGTCGATCCCTCACTTTCCACGACTTCCTCGGCATGAGGATTAGCATGAGAAACATTCGTGCCTTCTCTACCTATACTGTGACCACATTCTCGGCTTGGGGGTCTCCCAGCATGAGAATTAAGTTATTTTACATAAAATCTTATCATATTTTATAACTTTTTATTTTTTTTAATATTTTACAAAAGCGTCTTTCATTAGTTTTTGCTCAGGGCCTCTAATATGTCAAAACCAACATTATTAGGGTCTCCCTTTATATTGAGGGAAACTATGTCCTCTGTTCCTTTTTAATAAGGTGAGTTGCGAAGGCCTTCCCCTCACATGGAAAAAATATTTTGTAGGACTTTCGCTCAACTCAAACAGAGCTTGGTGCTCGTTTCTTATGATAGCTAGTCAACAAATGTTTCTATCATTGCCCTAATTAAAACTGCATTGTAGATTAGACTAGAGTGTAATGATGGGTACTTAAGAATTTTTAAAATATTAAGTAAAATTAATTCTTTCTATGAAGAATATGGATCAAATGCGGACAACTCTTATCGTGTAAACTGCGAACACATGTCAGTTGTCCAATCCCTCTGTAGTACTAACATATTATCATATGCGACTTATATATGAATCTTATAATTTCAAACATGACCTTGTTGTACTAAATTACGGACATATGTACATTATATGTGAACCTTGTTATACTAAATTATGAACATATGTATATTATATGTGAACCTTTCATTATTATAATATGAACATGTGCATCAAATATGTGAATATCTTGTACAATGTCTTGTTTTTAGTGCAACTGCAAAAACAAAGGAAAAAAGTTTGTGCTTTTATTTTTTTTGTTTTTTAACTTTTTAAGCATTTTTATGCATGTGGAATGATATAATCGAGTATAAACATAAACCTTGTGGTACTAACTTATGAACATATGCGACTTATACATAAACCTCACAATTAATCCCAAACACTACTAAAACATTAACCTTGTAGTACTGAATTATGAACATATATATACATTATATGTGAATCTACTATAAATTATATGTCTATGTCTAAATTCTGAAATGATTATATATAAACCTCACCCATTATAATATGAACATTTGTAAACCTTTTTAAAACTTTCTGATTTTAAAGGCAATGACAAAAGCAAGCGGAAATAATAAAAAAAATTGAACTTTTTTATTTTTAAAAAGTTAAAATGATCATTATATCCGTATCTACCCTAATACATTATAAAGCAGAAACCAAGTCTGTGTAAAAATTTGCGCCACGTGGCAAAACCTGAATAATATAATGAAAAACTTTTTTCAACATAAAAAACTAAATAATAATTCTAGAAATCTTTATCTTAACCACTTCATAAAATAGATAATGGATAGATACCATATTATATGCGTAGTTTGTTTCATATAATACATATCACATTAAAAATAAATTAAAATTAATATACACATATTTAAAAAAAAAACAATAAACACTACTAAAAAATGCATTTATAAGGATTGAAGTTTTTTTAGGGTAAGATTTTAGATGTTATAAAAATATATAATGTATATGTTTATTGATAACGATAAGCAATATTATATATTGTATCTTAAAATTATGCTAAAATATTTTTATCGGATTATTGAAAAAAAATTATTGATACAAATTTCTATCTATATCTACGCTAATACATTATAAAATAAAAATAAATTATCTATAAAATTTGCGCTATGGCACTTTAAGAACCAATCACTTCTTTCAATTTTTTTTATTTTTTTTTATTTATCCATAACTATATATTAAAGTTGTACCTTTTCGAGCCACCAGAACGATTCTGGCCCCACCACAAATTTGAAAAATTAATTTTTATTTCTATTATTATAACTTCTTTCTATTAAATTCTTTTTTAACTATTTAAATCTATCTCTAACATCAAATAAATATCTATTCAATATAACAATATCTTTTGAAAGATTCCTTATACAAATATTTAAAACATTTTAAAATAAATATCAATCTTTTAGCATATATCTTTTGACGAATTTATTTATACATATATAGTGATTTTATTTTATAAAAAAATTAATAATAAATATTTATAATGTTTAAAATTAATAAAAATAAATAATAAAATATTTAATAGATATATTGAAATATTTGATAATCTCTAAATTTAAGTACATGAAAAGTAATAAAATATGAAGAATATAATATATGATTAAAAAGTATACATTTGATACGAGCCCGGTGTGGACCGCGTATCGAACCCTTGTTGGTCAAGGGGGTTGAGCCTAATCCGGTGTGGATTCCGACTCGGGATAAACGTGGTTGGTTGCCACGGGGTTGAAGAACGATAAATTTAGAGATTTTAGGAAGATAATAAAAATAACTTTTCTAATTTCTGATTGATTATTGATGGAGAAATCTCCAATATATAAAGATACATATATATCATAATATCCGGCATATCTTTTCCTAAAGGATAGAAAACAATATGGCAATATCTTGCCTAACATAAAAGATAAGACCATATAAAATATAATCTAAATATAATCTAATTATAATAAATTGTAGCGTATCAACATTCTACGAGCAATAAATTACTTATATTAAAGTTTGTATTATATTTTAATTTATTAATATCCTATTTATAATGTCTATAAAATACCGAATCGTAGTCGTACATGGTACGACGGGTAAAACTAGTTTGTTCTAATTTTATTCTTTCATCTCTCTAATTTAAAGACCCTCTTTCATTTATCCCTAATAAAATGTTAAGGAACATACTAGATTAATCGCCATCTTATTTAAAACATTCTATCAAAAGCTAACCGACAAGTATTTTTAATTATATGGAATAAATCATATATATTCATTACATACTATAATATGACAAATCTTTAAAGATAAGTGATAAATATTATTTATCACAAACCATAGTACTACGATACATAAGTAGCAATATATTCATACATTCACATTTAAGTAATACATTATTCATCACAATTGGTAATAGCCATTACTAGAACAGAACAAGTACAAGTGTTCCAACACATAGTATACTAACCCATACAAACTGATAAAATACACATATCAAATATACTTTATAATTAACGTAACTTAATTGATCAACTTATAATTAAGTTGATGATTCTTACACTTATTATTTATCGTAATTGATCAAGGACGAGCCTTAGATGAGACACGAGCATCTCCATCAGATGGTCCAGGTCCATAGATATTTGAACCAGGCCCACCAGGCCCATACGGGAACAGCGGGGTGGGGTTGTAGGTCGAGTACGGGCCCGGGTACGAGTATGGGCTTGAGAACGGGCCCCCAATAGTCGGGAAAACCAGAGGACTCCTGTAGTTCGGAAAGTAGGGCTGCCCGGGCTGCCCGTAGTAAGGGTTGCCTGGCCCGGAATACGGGTAATAGTTAGGATACGCTGGCCCAACAACTTGAGCCACGGATTGTTTCAAGCCTTTGTCGTCGTTGTTGCTACTAGTAGTACGAGGTGGTGTCACCGGCTCGGACTCCACGTGGACCAATGAGTCTGACTTGGATGTGGGCCCGGAGCGGGTAGCCGAGCCCGTTTCGATGATCGAAAACGAGCAAATCACGAGGAATGCTATGCAAATGAGAGGGTAGGAAGCCATTGTTAGAGTTGGATTGATCTCGATCTCAATGCTCTCAAGTTTGTGTGCCGGTGTGTGGTTGAGTTGTATTGCGGTTTTTATAGCCATTTTTGGACGTTTAACTTTTTAATAGACTTTAATTACTTGATTATACGGTTAGATTAGATGGTTTCAATATTGAACTTGAAAGTTAAAGTGGAACTTTATAAGCCTGATTTGTTAGCTCTAACTTAAACCCGCTTGCCAACTTAATTAGTTTAGATCTTTTGTAGCTTATAGTCTTCGAAAAGATTTCTATTCATCTACAAAGTTGCACACAATGTCAGGTATCAGTCGTAATCATAATAGTCTAATGTGTTTAATTTGGGTGTCAATTATATTAGATAACTTATTTATAAATTTGAAACAAGAAGACGTTGGTTTTTATGAATATATAGGCAAAGCATGATACTAGTTGCAGACTTGCAGCGGTTTATTATCTGCATTTGCTGCTCAAAAATTGCCGTTTTAATGAGAAACCATCATTTCTTGCAATTTAGTAGACATGTTCAAACACGAGCTGGCCCTCCCGCAAACAAAGGCGGGTTTGAGCACCTTTGTTTGCGGGAAGTAGAAATGTAATTCCCAAATTGCTCGTTTGGTTAAACGTGGGAATAGAAATCCTAGGAATTTAATTCATAGGAAATGTAATTTCGATAATTGAATTTTATGGGATTTGTCAAAATGTGTTTGGTTATAATTGATTACCCAATAATTAAATTGCTACAACTTATTTGGTTGAAAGAGAAAATTCATGGGAATTTATTTAAACCGCCAAATAATCACGTGAAATTAAATTTTGATGGGTCTAAACTCAATTTCAGTCTAGCAACTTCACGATTTGTAATTCGTGATCACAATGCAGAAGTTGTTGGTATAGGTACAAAGAAACAAGGAGCTATCTCTATTTTAAAAGCGGAAACGATTGCACTTAGGGAAGGGATTAAAGAAGCACATAGACTGGGTATAGAAAATATTGAAATAGAAGGTGATAATCTCACTGTTATTAATACCATTAAAAATAATGGACGATGTCCATGGGAAATCGAAATGCTAATATCGGACATCCTAGTCTCCTTACAACAATTCACATTTGTTTCAGTTCGACACATGGGTAGGGATTGTAATGATGTGGCCGATAAAATCTCTAAGCTGGGCCACAGCTTCCCTACTAACCTCCTTCTTGATAATCTAGAGGTTCTAGCTCTCATCCGAAAGGATGCCCTAGGACGCCCCCCGTAGGAGGTCTCCTAATCTTTACCTTTACAAAAAAAACGGGAATTTATTTAAAATTATGATAAGAACTCTTATCCATAAAAATTAATAATGTAACTCAAGGGTAAATAATGAATTTATAATTTAAAAGGGAAAAAATTTATTTAAATAAAAATGGAGGAAGTTAATCTTACCCACTCGCATCATGGTAATTGCAATTCTCCCATTTTGGAAGAATTGGAATTCATGGGAATTTAAGTTCCTAAGTTTTTTCTTTAAAAATAATCCAACTAAACGCATATATTAAAAGTTATTTCCTGGGATTTTTAAAATCATGTGATTTTAAACTTTAACCAAAAATCCATTCAACTCTGCTCACTTATAAAATAGGCTGGTTGTTTGGCCCGGGTGGGTTGGTGGGCTTGGCCCGGTCCACATTTTTTTAATTGTAAAACTCTTCTATACAACATGTAAATTATCTTTATTTTGACCCAAAAAAAATGTAAATTATCTTTATTGAACAATACATGTTTCGCCAAAAATTCTCATTTGATGTACAATTTATTCAAAAAAAATCATTAAATTATAGAATTCCTTTCATCTTCCTAAACAACAATTCAATAAATGTTAAACAACTCTTCAATAATAATCATAAAAATAGAGAAATAGAGAAATTTTAAACAAATTCAAAATAGAAATTTAATATGAGATAGTAAAATTACTAAATATATCATTTCATTGGTTAGATTTTGATTCGTATGATAATTAACCAATGCAACCGATAATACTAACACTACAAACTTTATCAAATTACAACAATATACTAAAGATATATACTAATTTAATCACATCATAAACACAAAAATGATAAATTAAAGCAATCTTCTATAACTATATATTAAAGCTATCCCTTTTCGAGCCACCAGAACGATTTTGGCCCCACCTTATAATTATAAAATTAATTTTTATTCCTAATATTTTAACTTTTTCTATAAATTATTCTTTAACTATTTAAATCTATCTTTAACATCAAAAAAATATCTATTTAGTATAACGATATCTTTTGAAAACTTCCTTATACAAGGATTTAAGATTAAAGATAAAATATTTTAGAATAAATATAAATCTTTTAGCATATATCTTTTGATGAATTTATTTATAGATATATATAGTGATTTTCTCTTATATAAAATTAATGATAAATATTTATAATTTTAAAATTTATAAAAATAGATAATAAAATGTTTAATAGATGTATTAAAATATTTGATAAGCCCTAAATTTACATAAATAGAAAGTAATAAAATGTGAAGAATATAATATTTGATAAAAAAAAATTATACATTCTGCAAGCAATAAATTACTTATATTAAAATTTATATTATATTTTTATTTATTAATATCCTATTTATAATGTCTATAAAATATCGAATCGTAATCGTACATGGTACGAAGGGTAAAACTGGTACTAAATAGTATATTCTGCCTTTATAAATATATATATATATATATGTGTGTGTGTGTGTGTGTATTTCTCATGAAATAGTATTTTTAGGGTGTCTACTTTATTAAAACGAATATTATTGAAAGGACTCCATAACCATATTCCAAAATATAATATGCCAAATACTTTTTTAACCTTTTACCACTTAATTAAATATTATTTTTGACTTTAAATAACCTATAACTTTTAATTTTAGAGTAACTATATTATTTTGAGTTACGTATGCATGCTTTTGAATGACTATATTCATGTTTTGAGTTACATATTCATTCTTTTCATATTGCACTATATTCATGTTTTTAAGTCGAATATTCATATTTTTATATTATTGTATTTACAAAGCTTTTCTAATCTTTCATCTCTTATCATGCTTATAGAGTTGCATATTTATGTTTTTAAGTTGTATATTCATAAAAGTGAGCAGTTCAAAAGAATGAGTATGCAACTCAAAAACATGAATACAGTCATTCAAAATTATAAATATGCAATTAAAAATCATGAATATAGACTAATTGGTCCATGGTTTTACTTGAACTTTTTTCTATTTATATTAAGGTCGCTCGTTTGCGCACTCCTTTTTTTAAGTTGCGCACTTCGCTATGGACGGATTCATAATCCGCACAAGAAAAACCGGTTTTTTACCGAACCATGGACGGATCCTAAACCCGTACAAAAAACGACACCGGTTTACGAAAAAAAACCGGCTTATGGACGGATTCCGAATCCGCCCAAAAAAAACCCCTTTGGGCGGGTTCCCGGCACGCCCATATTGTGCGGGTTTCAGACCCGCACATAAAAGGGTATTTTGGAAAAACGGTCCCTTTGGGCGGGTTCCCGGCACGCCCATAATTAGGTTTTCAACCGACATGACGCGTGTTTTATACAGCGGCCGATTTATTTATATTCAGTTTTCAATTGTTAATTCACTAAACAAGAGAGCATATACGACAAAGTGCATTCTCGTGAGATGTCGACTTCGAATAGCGGGTCCACAAAGACGTCATCGTTTAGCGGGTCATCCTATTCGTCGGAGTCAACCTCTTCCGTGGGCAATCTTTCTCTTCCCGATAATGAATTGGTTAGTATATGTTGAATCCTTAAATTATAATATATCTGTTTAGTTTATACTTTATTGGTTGTCGGTCGATTTTAGTTTAGGTTGAAACTTGAAATTATTGGTTGTCGGTCGATTAGTAGCGTCGTGTCTAATTTGGAGTATGGAATTTAAAATTTAATTCGTAATGATGATGATGATCATATTTTATTTGATTTTTTTTAATACTTGCAAGTTCGTAGTTATTACAGGCCTAGTTTAAAGGTTTTCGGTTTTATTCATAGGTTTGTCCGTATAGTGAGCATGTTGATCACACGGAAGTCGACTTCTCTACGTACTTTAATAACAATGATGGATTTGATACAATGGAAGATTTGAGACAATGGGTTAAAACTATCG